>CM077799.1:28028730-28733730 GCA_039737535.1 Lagodon rhomboides
TTTCGCAGTCAAACATGCTTTAAGCTGCATCTCCCTGAAAATGGCTTAAACAAACAAATTTCATGCCTCAGAATGTTTGAATTAGGATAAATATGATGGATAACATGGTTTTCCTTGTTGTTGAAGTCGAATTTGGTCACTAGCTCACTTTTGATGATAAAGTCAAATACTGCAGATTTGAGCCTCTCAGAGCGTCAGAAGCCGATTTTCGCAGTCAAACATGCTTTAAGCTGCATCTCCCTGAAAATGGCTTAAACAAACAAATTTCATGCCTCAGAATGTTTGAATTAGGATAAATATGATGGATAACATGGTTTTCCTTGTTGTTGAAGTCGAATTTGGTCACTAGCTCACTTTTGATGATAAAGTCAAATACTGCAGATTTGAGCGTCTCAGAGCGTCAGAAGCCGATTTTCGCAGTCAAACATGCTTTAAGCTGCATCTCCCTGAAAATGGCTTAAACAAACAAATTTCATGCCTCAGAATGTTTGAATTAGGATAAATATGATGGATAACATGGTTTTCCTTGTTGTTGAAGTCGAATTTGGTCACTAGCTCACTTTTGATGATAAAGTCAAATACTGCAGATTTGAGCCTCTCAGAGCGTCAGAAGCCGATTTTCGCAGTCAAACATGCTTTAAGCTGCATCTCCCTGAAAATGGCTTAAACAAACAAATTTCATGCCTCAGAATGTTTGAATTAGGATAAATATGATGGATAACATGGTTTTCCTTGTTGTTGAAGTCGAATTTGGTCACTAGCTCACTTTTGATGATAAAGTCAAATACTGCAGATTTGAGCGTCTCAGAGCGTCAGAAGCCGATTTTCGCAGTCAAACATGCTTTAAGCTGCATCTCCCTGAAAATGGCTTAAACAAACAAATTTCATGCCTCAGAATGTTTGAATTAGGATAAATATGATGGATAACATGGTTTTCCTTGTTGTTGAAGTCGAATTTGGTCACTAGCTCACTTTTGATGATAAAGTCAAATACTGCAGATTTGAGCCTCTCAGAGCGTCAGAAGCCGATTTTCGCAGTCAAACATGCTTTAAGCTGCATCTCCCTGAAAATGGCTTAAACAAACAAATTTCATGCCTCAGAATGTTTGAATTAGGATAAATATGATGGATAACATGGTTTTCCTTGTTGTTGAAGTCGAATTTGGTCACTAGCTCACTTTTGATGATAAAGTCAAATACTGCAGATTTGAGCGTCTCAGAGCGTCAGAAGCCGATTTTCGCAGTCAAACATGCTTTAAGCTGCATCTCCCTGAAAATGGCTTAAACAAACAAATTTCATGCCTCAGAATGTTTGAATTAGGATAAATATGATGGATAACATGGTTTTCCTTGTTGTTGAAGTCGAATTTGGTCACTAGCTCACTTTTGATGATAAAGTCAAATACTGCAGATTTGAGCGTCTCAGAGCGTCAGAAGCCGATTTTCGCAGTCAAACATGCTTTAAGCTGCATCTCCCTGAAAATGGCTTAAACAAACAAATTTCATGCCTCAGAATGTTTGAATTAGGATAAATATGATGGATAACATGGTTTTCCTTGTTGTTGAAGTCGAATTTGGTCACTAGCTCACTTTTGATGATAAAGTCAAATACTGCAGATTTGAGCGTCTCAGAGCGTCAGAAGCCGATTTTCGCAGTCAAACATGCTTTAAGCTGCATCTCCCTGAAAATGGCTTAAACAAACAAATTTCATGCCTCAGAATGTTTGAATTAGGATAAATATGATGGATAACATGGTTTTCCTTGTTGTTGAAGTCGAATTTGGTCACTAGCTCACTTTTGATGATAAAGTCAAATACTGCAGATTTGAGCGTCTCAGAGCGTCAGAAGCCGATTTTCGCAGTCAAACATGCTTTAAGCTGCATCTCCCTGAAAATGGCTTAAACAAACAAATTTCATGCCTCAGAATGTTTGAATTAGGATAAATATGATGGATAACATGGTTTTCCTTGTTGTTGAAGTCGAATTTGGTCACTAGCTCACTTTTGATGATAAAGTCAAATACTGCAGATTTGAGCGTCTCAGAGCGTCAGAAGCCGATTTTCGCAGTCAAACATGCTTTAAGCTGCATCTCCCTGAAAATGGCTTAAACAAACAAATTTCATGCCTCAGAATGTTTGAATTAGGATAAATATGATGGATAACATGGTTTTCCTTGTTGTTGAAGTCGAATTTGGTCACTAGCTCACTTTTGATGATAAAGTCAAATACTGCAGATTTGAGCGTCTCAGAGCGTCAGAAGCCGATTTTCGCAGTCAAACATGCTTTAAGCTGCATCTCCCTGAAAATGGCTTAAACAAACAAATTTCATGCCTCAGAATGTTTGAATTAGGATAAATATGATGGATAACATGGTTTTCCTTGTTGTTGAAGTCGAATTTGGTCACTAGCTCACTTTTGATGATAAAGTCAAATACTGCAGATTTGAGCGTCTCAGAGCGTCAGAAGCCGATTTTCGCAGTCAAACATGCTTTAAGCTGCATCTCCCTGAAAATGGCTTAAACAAACAAATTTCATGCCTCAGAATGTTTGAATTAGGATAAATATGATGGATAACATGGTTTTCCTTGTTGTTGAAGTCGAATTTGGTCACTAGCTCACTTTTGATGATAAAGTCAAATACTGCAGATTTGAGCGTCTCAGAGCGTCAGAAGCCGATTTTCGCAGTCAAACATGCTTTAAGCTGCATCTCCCTGAAAATGGCTTAAACAAACAAATTTCATGCCTCAGAATGTTTGAATTAGGATAAATATGATGGATAACATGGTTTTCCTTGTTGTTGAAGTCGAATTTGGTCACTAGCTCACTTTTG
This sequence comes from Lagodon rhomboides, assembly GCA_039737535.1. NCBI lineage: Eukaryota > Metazoa > Chordata > Actinopteri > Spariformes > Sparidae > Lagodon > Lagodon rhomboides. Next base: position 28,031,562 of record CM077799.1, read on the forward strand.
ATGATAAAGTCAAATACTGCAGATTTGAGCGTCTCAGAGCGTCAGAAGCCGATTTTCGCAGTCAAACATGCTTTAAGCTGCATCTCCCTGAAAATGGCTTAAACAAACAAATTTCATGCCTCAGAATGTTTGAATTAGGATAAATATGATGGATAACATGGTTTTCCTTGTTGTTGAAGTCGAATTTGGTCACTAGCTCACTTTTGATGATAAAGTCAAATACTGCAGATTTGAGCGTCTCAGAGCGTCAGAAGCCGATTTTCGCAGTCAAACATGCTTTAAGCTGCATCTCCCTGAAAATGGCTTAAACAAACAAATTTCATGCCTCAGAATGTTTGAATTAGGATAAATATGATGGATAACATGGTTTTCCTTGTTGTTGAAGTCGAATTTGGTCACTAGCTCACTTTTGATGATAAAGTCAAATACTGCAGATTTGAGCGTCTCAGAGCGTCAGAAGCCGATTTTCGCAGTCAAACATGCTTTAAGCTGCATCTCCCTGAAAATGGCTTAAACAAACAAATTTCATGCCTCAGAATGTTTGAATTAGGATAAATATGATGGATAACATGGTTTTCCTTGTTGTTGAAGTCGAATTTGGTCACTAGCTCACTTTTGATGATAAAGTCAAATACTGCAGATTTGAGCGTCTCAGAGCGTCAGAAGCCGATTTTCGCAGTCAAACATGCTTTAAGCTGCATCTCCCTGAAAATGGCTTAAACAAACAAATTTCATGCCTCAGAATGTTTGAATTAGGATAAATATGATGGATAACATTGTTTTCCTTGTTGTTGAAGTCGAATTTGGTCACTAGCTCACTTTTGATGATAAAGTCAAATACTGCAGATTTGAGCCTCTCAGAGCGTCAGAAGCCGATTTTCGCAGTCAAACATGCTTTAAGCTGCATCTCCCTGAAAATGGCTTAAACAAACAAATTTCATGCCTCAGAATGTTTGAATTAGGATAAATATGATGGATAACATTGTTTTCCTTGTTGTTGAAGTCGAATTTGGTCACTAGCTCACTTTTGATGATAAAGTCAAATACTGCAGATTTGAGCGTCTCAGAGCGTCAGAAGCCGATTTTCGCAGTCAAACATGCTTTAAGCTGCATCTCCCTGAAAATGGCTTAAACAAACAAATTTCATGCCTCAGAATGTTTGAATTAGGATAAATATGATGGATAACATGGTTTTCCTTGTTGTTGAAGTCGAATTTGGTCACTAGCTCACTTTTGATGATAAAGTCAAATACTGCAGATTTGAGCGTCTCAGAGCGTCAGAAGCCGATTTTCGCAGTCAAACATGCTTTAAGCTGCATCTCCCTGAAAATGGCTTAAACAAACAAATTTCATGCCTCAGAATGTTTGAATTAGGATAAATATGATGGATAACATGGTTTTCCTTGTTGTTGAAGTCGAATTTGGTCACTAGCTCACTTTTGATGATAAAGTCAAATACTGCAGATTTGAGCGTCTCAGAGCGTCAGAAGCCGATTTTCGCAGTCAAACATGCTTTAAGCTGCATCTCCCTGAAAATGGCTTAAACAAACAAATTTCATGCCTCAGAATGTTTGAATTAGGATAAATATGATGGATAACATTGTTTTCCTTGTTGTTGAAGTCGAATTTGGTCACTAGCTCACTTTTGATGATAAAGTCAAATACTGCAGATTTGAGCCTCTCAGAGCGTCAGAAGCCGATTTTCGCAGTCAAACATGCTTTAAGCTGCATCTCCCTGAAAATGGCTTAAACAAACAAATTTCATGCCTCAGAATGTTTGAATTAGGATAAATATGATGGATAACATGGTTTTCCTTGTTGTTGAAGTCGAATTTGGTCACTAGCTCACTTTTGATGATAAAGTCAAATACTGCAGATTTGAGCCTCTCAGAGCGTCAGAAGCCGATTTTCGCAGTCAAACATGCTTTAAGCTGCATCTCCCTGAAAATGGCTTAAACAAACAAATTTCATGCCTCAGAATGTTTGAATTAGGATAAATATGATGGATAACATGGTTTTCCTTGTTGTTGAAGTCGAATTTGGTCACTAGCTCACTTTTGATGATAAAGTCAAATACTGCAGATTTGAGCGTCTCAGAGCGTCAGAAGCCGATTTTCGCAGTCAAACATGCTTTAAGCTGCATCTCCCTGAAAATGGCTTAAACAAACAAATTTCATGCCTCAGAATGTTTGAATTAGGATAAATATGATGGATAACATTGTTTTCCTTGTTGTTGAAGTTGAATTTGGTCACTAGCTCACTTTTGATGATAAAGTCAAATACTGCAGATTTGAGCGTCTCAGAGCGTCAGAAGCCGATTTTCGCAGTCAAACATGCTTTAAGCTGCATCTCCTGAAAATGGCTTAAACAAACAAATTTCATGCCTCAGAATGTTTGAATTAGGATAAATATGATGGATAACATTGTTTTCCTTGTTGTTGAAGTCGAATTTGGTCACTAGCTCACTTTTGATGATAAAGTCAAATACTGCAGATTTGAGCGTCTCAGAGCGTCAGAAGCCGATTTTCGCAGTCAAACATGCTTTAAGCTGCATCTCCCTGAAAATGGCTTAAACAAACAAATTTCATGCCTCAGAATGTTTGAATTAGGATAAATATGATGGATAACATGGTTTTCCTTGTTGTTGAAGTCGAATTTGGTCACTAGCTCACTTTTGATGATAAAGTCAAATACTGCAGATTTGAGCGTCTCAGAGCGTCAGAAGCCGATTTTCGCAGTCAAACATGCTTTAAGCTGCATCTCCCTGAAAATGGCTTAAACAAACAAATTTCATGCCTCAGAATGTTTGAATTAGGATAAATATGATGGATAACATGGTTTTCCTTGTTGTTGAAGTCGAATTTGGTCACTAGCTCACTTTTGATGATAAAGTCAAATACTGCAGATTTGAGCGTCTCAGAGCGTCAGAAGCCGATTTTCGCAGTCAAACATGCTTTAAGCTGCATCTCCCTGAAAATGGCTTAAACAAACAAATTTCATGCCTCAGAATGTTTGAATTAGGATAAATATGATGGATAACATGGTTTTCCTTGTTGTTGAAGTCGAATTTGGTCACTAGCTCACTTTTGATGATAAAGTCAAATACTGCAGATTTGAGCGTCTCAGAGCGTCAGAAGCCGATTTTCGCAGTCAAACATGCTTTAAGCTGCATCTCCCTGAAAATGGCTTAAACAAACAAATTTCATGCCTCAGAATGTTTGAATTAGGATAAATATGATGGATAACATGGTTTTCCTTGTTGTTGAAGTCGAATTTGGTCACTAGCTCACTTTTGATGATAAAGTCAAATACTGCAGATTTGAGCGTCTCAGAGCGTCAGAAAGCCGATTTTCGCAGTCAAACATGCTTTAAGCTGCATCTCCCTGAAAATGGCTTAAACAAACAAATTTCATGCCTCAGAATGTTTGAATTAGGATAAATATGATGGATAACATGGTTTTCCTTGTTGTTGAAGTCGAATTTGGTCACTAGCTCACTTTTGATGATAAAGTCAAATACTGCAGATTTGAGCGTCTCAGAGCGTCAGAAGCCGATTTTCGCAGTCAAACATGCTTTAAGCTGCATCTCCCTGAAAATGGCTTAAACAAACAAATTTCATGCCTCAGAATGTTTGAATTGAGGATAAATATGATGGATAACATTGTTTTCCTTGTTGTTGAAGTCGAATTTGGTCACTAGCTCACTTTTGATGATAAAGTCAAATACTGCAGATTTGAGCGTCTCAGAGCGTCAGAAGCCGATTTTCGCAGTCAAACATGCTTTAAGCTGCATCTCCCTGAAAATGGCTTAAACAAACAAATTTCATGCCTCAGAATGTTTGAATTAGGATAAATATGATGGATAACATGGTTTTCCTTGTTGTTGAAGTCGAATTTGGTCACTAGCTCACTTTTGATGATAAAGTCAAATACTGCAGATTTGAGCGTCTCAGAGCGTCAGAAGCCGATTTTCGCAGTCAAACATGCTTTAAGCTGCATCTCCCTGAAAATGGCTTAAACAAACAAATTTCATGCCTCAGAATGTTTGAATTAGGATAAATATGATGGATAACATGGTTTTCCTTGTTGTTGAAGTCGAATTTGGTCACTAGCTCACTTTTGATGATAAAGTCAAATACTGCAGATTTGAGCGTCTCAGAGCGTCAGAAGCCGATTTTCGCAGTCAAACATGCTTTAAGCTGCATCTCCCTGAAAATGGCTTAAACAAACAAATTTCATGCCTCAGAATGTTTGAATTAGGATAAATATGATGGATAACATGGTTTTCCTTGTTGTTGAAGTCGAATTTGGTCACTAGCTCACTTTTGATGATAAAGTCAAATACTGCAGATTTGAGCGTCTCAGAGCGTCAGAAGCCGATTTTCGCAGTCAAACATGCTTTAAGCTGCATCTCCCTGAAAATGGCTTAAACAAACAAATTTCATGCCTCAGAATGTTTGAATTAGGATAAATATGATGGATAACATTGTTTTCCTTGTTGTTGAAGTCGAATTTGGTCACTAGCTCACTTTTGATGATAAAGTCAAATACTGCAGATTTGAGCGTCTCAGAGCGTCAGAAGCCGATTTTCGCAGTCAAACATGCTTTAAGCTGCATCTCCCTGAAAATGGCTTAAACAAACAAATTTCATGCCTCAGAATGTTTGAATTAGGATAAATATGATGGATAACATGGTTTTCCTTGTTGTTGAAGTCGAATTTGGTCACTAGCTCACTTTTGATGATAAAGTCAAATACTGCAGATTTGAGCGTCTCAGAGCGTCAGAAGCCGATTTTCGCAGTCAAACATGCTTTAAGCTGCATCTCCCTGAAAATGGCTTAAACAAACAAATTTCATGCCTCAGAATGTTTGAATTAGGATAAATATGATGGATAACATGGTTTTCCTTGTTGTTGAAGTCGAATTTGGTCACTAGCTCACTTTTGATGATAAAGTCAAATACTGCAGATTTGAGCGTCTCAGAGCGTCAGAAGCCGATTTTCGCAGTCAAACATGCTTTAAGCTGCATCTCCCTGAAAATGGCTTAAACAAACAAATTTCATGCCTCAGAATGTTTGAATTAGGATAAATATGATGGATAACATGGTTTTCCTTGTTGTTGAAGTCGAATTTGGTCACTAGCTCACTTTTGATGATAAAGTCAAATACTGCAGATTTGAGCGTCTCAGAGCGTCAGAAGCCGATTTTCGCAGTCAAACATGCTTTAAGCTGCATCTCCCTGAAAATGGCTTAAACAAACAAATTTCATGCCTCAGAATGTTTGAATTAGGATAAATATGATGGATAACATGGTTTTCCTTGTTGTTGAAGTCGAATTTGGTCACTAGCTCACTTTTGATGATAAAGTCAAATACTGCAGATTTGAGCGTCTCAGAGCGTCAGAAGCCGATTTTCGCAGTCAAACATGCTTTAAGCTGCATCTCCCTGAAAATGGCTTAAACAAACAAATTTCATGCCTCAGAATGTTTGAATTAGGATAAATATGATGGATAACATTGTTTTCCTTGTTGTTGAAGTCGAATTTGGTCACTAGCTCACTTTTGATGATAAAGTCAAATACTGCAGATTTGAGCGTCTCAGAGCGTCAGAAGCCGATTTTCGCAGTCAAACATGCTTTAAGCTGCATCTCCCTGAAAATGGCTTAAACAAACAAATTTCATGCCTCAGAATGTTTGAATTAGGATAAATATGATGGATAACATGGTTTTCCTTGTTGTTGAAGTCGAATTTGGTCACTAGCTCACTTTTGATGATAAAGTCAAATACTGCAGATTTGAGCGTCTCAGAGCGTCAGAAGCCGATTTTCGCAGTCAAACATGCTTTAAGCTGCATCTCCCTGAAAATGGCTTAAACAAACAAATTTCATGCCTCAGAATGTTTGAATTAGGATAAATATGATGGATAACATGGTTTTCCTTGTTGTTGAAGTCGAATTTGGTCACTAGCTCACTTTTGATGATAAAGTCAAATACTGCAGATTTGAGCGTCTCAGAGCGTCAGAAGCCGATTTTCGCAGTCAAACATGCTTTAAGCTGCATCTCCCTGAAAATGGCTTAAACAAACAAATTTCATGCCTCAGAATGTTTGAATTAGGATAAATATGATGGATAACATGGTTTTCCTTGTTGTTGAAGTCGAATTTGGTCACTAGCTCACTTTTGATGATAAAGTCAAATACTGCAGATTTGAGCGTCTCAGAGCGTCAGAAGCCGATTTTCGCAGTCAAACATGCTTTAAGCTGCATCTCCCTGAAAATGGCTTAAACAAACAAATTTCATGCCTCAGAATGTTTGAATTAGGATAAATATGATGGATAACATGGTTTTCCTTGTTGTTGAAGTCGAATTTGGTCACTAGCTCACTTTTGATGATAAAGTCAAATACTGCAGATTTGAGCCTCTCAGAGCGTCAGAAGCCGATTTTCGCAGTCAAACATGCTTTAAGCTGCATCTCCCTGAAAATGGCTTAAACAAACAAATTTCATGCCTCAGAATGTTTGAATTAGGATAAATATGATGGATAACATGGTTTTCCTTGTTGTTGAAGTCGAATTTGGTCACTAGCTCACTTTTGATGATAAAGTCAAATACTGCAGATTTGAGCGTCTCAGAGCGTCAGAAGCCGATTTTCGCAGTCAAACATGCTTTAAGCTGCATCTCCCTGAAAATGGCTTAAACAAACAAATTTCATGCCTCAGAATGTTTGAATTAGGATAAATATGATGGATAACATTGTTTTCCTTGTTGTTGAAGTCGAATTTGGTCACTAGCTCACTTTTGATGATAAAGTCAAATACTGCAGATTTGAGCCTCTCAGAGCGTCAGAAGCCGATTTTCGCAGTCAAACATGCTTTAAGCTGCATCTCCCTGAAAATGGCTTAAACAAACAAATTTCATGCCTCAGAATGTTTGAATTAGGATAAATATGATGGATAACATGGTTTTCCTTGTTGTTGAAGTCGAATTTGGTCACTAGCTCACTTTTGATGATAAAGTCAAATACTGCAGATTTGAGCGTCTCAGAGCGTCAGAAGCCGATTTTCGCAGTCAAACATGCTTTAAGCTGCATCTCCCTGAAAATGGCTTAAACAAACAAATTTCATGCCTCAGAATGTTTGAATTAGGATAAATATGATGGATAACATGGTTTTCCTTGTTGTTGAAGTCGAATTTGGTCACTAGCTCACTTTTGATGATAAAGTCAAATACTGCAGATTTGAGCGTCTCAGAGCGTCAGAAGCCGATTTTCGCAGTCAAACATGCTTTAAGCTGCATCTCCCTGAAAATGGCTTAAACAAACAAATTTCATGCCTCAGAATGTTTGAATTAGGATAAATATGATGGATAACATGGTTTTCCTTGTTGTTGAAGTCGAATTTGGTCACTAGCTCACTTTTGATGATAAAGTCAAATACTGCAGATTTGAGCGTCTCAGAGCGTCAGAAGCCGATTTTCGCAGTCAAACATGCTTTAAGCTGCATCTCCCTGAAAATGGCTTAAACAAACAAATTTCATGCCTCAGAATGTTTGAATTAGGATAAATATGATGGATAACATGGTTTTCCTTGTTGTTGAAGTCGAATTTGGTCACTAGCTCACTTTTGATGATAAAGTCAAATACTGCAGATTTGAGCGTCTCAGAGCGTCAGAAGCCGATTTTCGCAGTCAAACATGCTTTAAGCTGCATCTCCCTGAAAATGGCTTAAACAAACAAATTTCATGCCTCAGAATGTTTGAATTAGGATAAATATGATGGATAACATGGTTTTCCTTGTTGTTGAAGTCGAATTTGGTCACTAGCTCACTTTTGATGATAAAGTCAAATACTGCAGATTTGAGCCTCTCAGAGCGTCAGAAGCCGATTTTCGCAGTCAAACATGCTTTAAGCTGCATCTCCCTGAAAATGGCTTAAACAAACAAATTTCATGCCTCAGAATGTTTGAATTAGGATAAATATGATGGATAACATGGTTTTCCTTGTTGTTGAAGTCGAATTTGGTCACTAGCTCACTTTTGATGATAAAGTCAAATACTGCAGATTTGAGCCTCTCAGAGCGTCAGAAGCCGATTTTCGCAGTCAAACATGCTTTAAGCTGCATCTCCCTGAAAATGGCTTAAACAAACAAATTTCATGCCTCAGAATGTTTGAATTAGGATAAATATGATGGATAACATGGTTTTCCTTGTTGTTGAAGTCGAATTTGGTCACTAGCTCACTTTTGATGATAAAGTCAAATACTGCAGATTTGAGCGTCTCAGAGCGTCAGAAGCCGATTTTCGCAGTCAAACATGCTTTAAGCTGCATCTCCCTGAAAATGGCTTAAACAAACAAATTTCATGCCTCAGAATGTTTGAATTAGGATAAATATGATGGATAACATGGTTTTCCTTGTTGTTGAAGTCGAATTTGGTCACTAGCTCACTTTTGATGATAAAGTCAAATACTGCAGATTTGAGCGTCTCAGAGCGTCAGAAGCCGATTTTCGCAGTCAAACATGCTTTAAGCTGCATCTCCCTGAAAATGGCTTAAACAAACAAATTTCATGCCTCAGAATGTTTGAATTAGGATAAATATGATGGATAACATGGTTTTCCTTGTTGTTGAAGTCGAATTTGGTCACTAGCTCACTTTTGATGATAAAGTCAAATACTGCAGATTTGAGCGTCTCAGAGCGTCAGAAGCCGATTTTCGCAGTCAAACATGCTTTAAGCTGCATCTCCCTGAAAATGGCTTAAACAAACAAATTTCATGCCTCAGAATGTTTGAATTAGGATAAATATGATGGATAACATGGTTTTCCTTGTTGTTGAAGTCGAATTTGGTCACTAGCTCACTTTTGATGATAAAGTCAAATACTGCAGATTTGAGCGTCTCAGAGCGTCAGAAGCCGATTTTCGCAGTCAAACATGCTTTAAGCTGCATCTCCCTGAAAATGGCTTAAACAAACAAATTTCATGCCTCAGAATGTTTGAATTAGGATAAATATGATGGATAACATGGTTTTCCTTGTTGTTGAAGTCGAATTTGGTCACTAGCTCACTTTTGATGATAAAGTCAAATACTGCAGATTTGAGCGTCTCAGAGCGTCAGAAGCCGATTTTCGCAGTCAAACATGCTTTAAGCTGCATCTCCCTGAAAATGGCTTAAACAAACAAATTTCATGCCTCAGAATGTTTGAATTAGGATAAATATGATGGATAACATGGTTTTCCTTGTTGTTGAAGTCGAATTTGGTCACTAGCTCACTTTTGATGATAAAGTCAAATACTGCAGATTTGAGCGTCTCAGAGCGTCAGAAGCCGATTTTCGCAGTCAAACATGCTTTAAGCTGCATCTCCCTGAAAATGGCTTAAACAAACAAATTTCATGCCTCAGAATGTTTGAATTAGGATAAATATGATGGATAACATGGTTTTCCTTGTTGTTGAAGTCGAATTTGGTCACTAGCTCACTTTTGATGATAAAGTCAAATACTGCAGATTTGAGCGTCTCAGAGCGTCAGAAGCCGATTTTCGCAGTCAAACATGCTTTAAGCTGCATCTCCCTGAAAATGGCTTAAACAAACAAATTTCATGCCTCAGAATGTTTGAATTAGGATAAATATGATGGATAACATGGTTTTCCTTGTTGTTGAAGTCGAATTTGGTCACTAGCTCACTTTTGATGATAAAGTCAAATACTGCAGATTTGAGCGTCTCAGAGCGTCAGAAGCCGATTTTCGCAGTCAAACATGCTTTAAGCTGCATCTCCCTGAAAATGGCTTAAACAAACAAATTTCATGCCTCAGAATGTTTGAATTAGGATAAATATGATGGATAACATGGTTTTCCTTGTTGTTGAAGTCGAATTTGGTCACTAGCTCACTTTTGATGATAAAGTCAAATACTGCAGATTTGAGCGTCTCAGAGCGTCAGAAGCCGATTTTCGCAGTCAAACATGCTTTAAGCTGCATCTCCCTGAAAATGGCTTAAACAAACAAATTTCATGCCTCAGAATGTTTGAATTAGGATAAATATGATGGATAACATGGTTTTCCTTGTTGTTGAAGTCGAATTTGGTCACTAGCTCACTTTTGATGATAAAGTCAAATACTGCAGATTTGAGCGTCTCAGAGCGTCAGAAGCCGATTTTCGCAGTCAAACATGCTTTAAGCTGCATCTCCCTGAAAATGGCTTAAACAAACAAATTTCATGCCTCAGAATGTTTGAATTAGGATAAATATGATGGATAACATTGTTTTCCTTGTTGTTGAAGTCGAATTTGGTCACTAGCTCACTTTTGATGATAAAGTCAAATACTGCAGATTTGAGCGTCTCAGAGCGTCAGAAGCCGATTTTCGCAGTCAAACATGCTTTAAGCTGCATCTCCCTGAAAATGGCTTAAACAAACAAATTTCATGCCTCAGAATGTTTGAATTAGGATAAATATGATGGATAACATGGTTTTCCTTGTTGTTGAAGTCGAATTTGGTCACTAGCTCACTTTTGATGATAAAGTCAAATACTGCAGATTTGAGCGTCTCAGAGCGTCAGAAGCCGATTTTCGCAGTCAAACATGCTTTAAGCTGCATCTCCCTGAAAATGGCTTAAACAAACAAATTTCATGCCTCAGAATGTTTGAATTAGGATAAATATGATGGATAACATGGTTTTCCTTGTTGTTGAAGTCGAATTTGGTCACTAGCTCACTTTTGATGATAAAGTCAAATACTGCAGATTTGAGCGTCTCAGAGCGTCAGAAGCCGATTTTCGCAGTCAAACATGCTTTAAGCTGCATCTCCCTGAAAATGGCTTAAACAAACAAATTTCATGCCTCAGAATGTTTGAATTAGGATAAATATGATGGATAACATGGTTTTCCTTGTTGTTGAAGTCGAATTTGGTCACTAGCTCACTTTTGATGATAAAGTCAAATACTGCAGATTTGAGCGTCTCAGAGCGTCAGAAGCCGATTTTCGCAGTCAAACATGCTTTAAGCTGCATCTCCCTGAAAATGGCTTAAACAAACAAATTTCATGCCTCAGAATGTTTGAATTAGGATAAATATGATGGATAACATGGTTTTCCTTGTTGTTGAAGTCGAATTTGGTCACTAGCTCACTTTTGATGATAAAGTCAAATACTGCAGATTTGAGCCTCTCAGAGCGTCAGAAGCCGATTTTCGCAGTCAAACATGCTTTAAGCTGCATCTCCCTGAAAATGGCTTAAACAAACAAATTTCATGCCTCAGAATGTTTGAATTAGGATAAATATGATGGATAACATGGTTTTCCTTGTTGTTGAAGTCGAATTTGGTCACTAGCTCACTTTTGATGATAAAGTCAAATACTGCAGATTTGAGCGTCTCAGAGCGTCAGAAGCCGATTTTCGCAGTCAAACATGCTTTAAGCTGCATCTCCCTGAAAATGGCTTAAACAAACAAATTTCATGCCTCAGAATGTTTGAATTAGGATAAATATGATGGATAACATGGTTTTCCTTGTTGTTGAAGTCGAATTTGGTCACTAGCTCACTTTTGATGATAAAGTCAAATACTGCAGATTTGAGCGTCTCAGAGCGTCAGAAGCCGATTTTCGCAGTCAAACATGCTTTAAGCTGCATCTCCCTGAAAATGGCTTAAACAAACAAATTTCATGCCTCAGAATGTTTGAATTAGGATAAATATGATGGATAACATTGTTTTCCTTGTTGTTGAAGTCGAATTTGGTCACTAGCTCACTTTTGATGATAAAGTCAAATACTGCAGATTTGAGCGTCTCAGAGCGTCAGAAGCCGATTTTCGCAGTCAAACATGCTTTAAGCTGCATCTCCCTGAAAATGGCTTAAACAAACAAATTTCATGCCTCAGAATGTTTGAATTAGGATAAATATGATGGATAACATGGTTTTCCTTGTTGTTGAAGTCGAATTTGGTCACTAGCTCACTTTTGATGATAAAGTCAAATACTGCAGATTTGAGCGTCTCAGAGCGTCAGAAGCCGATTTTCGCAGTCAAACATGCTTTAAGCTGCATCTCCCTGAAAATGGCTTAAACAAACAAATTTCATGCCTCAGAATGTTTGAATTAGGATAAATATGATGGATAACATGGTTTTCCTTGTTGTTGAAGTCGAATTTGGTCACTAGCTCACTTTTGATGATAAAGTCAAATACTGCAGATTTGAGCGTCTCAGAGCGTCAGAAGCCGATTTTCGCAGTCAAACATGCTTTAAGCTGCATCTCCCTGAAAATGGCTTAAACAAACAAATTTCATGCCTCAGAATGTTTGAATTAGGATAAATATGATGGATAACATGGTTTTCCTTGTTGTTGAAGTCGAATTTGGTCACTAGCTCACTTTTGATGATAAAGTCAAATACTGCAGATTTGAGCGTCTCAGAGCGTCAGAAGCCGATTTTCGCAGTCAAACATGCTTTAAGCTGCATCTCCCTGAAAATGGCTTAAACAAACAAATTTCATGCCTCAGAATGTTTGAATTAGGATAAATATGATGGATAACATGGTTTTCCTTGTTGTTGAAGTCGAATTTGGTCACTAGCTCACTTTTGATGATAAAGTCAAATACTGCAGATTTGAGCGTCTCAGAGCGTCAGAAGCCGATTTTCGCAGTCAAACATGCTTTAAGCTGCATCTCCCTGAAAATGGCTTAAACAAACAAATTTCATGCCTCAGAATGTTTGAATTAGGATAAATATGATGGATAACATGGTTTTCCTTGTTGTTGAAGTCGAATTTGGTCACTAGCTCACTTTTGATGATAAAGTCAAATACTGCAGATTTGAGCCTCTCAGAGCGTCAGAAGCCGATTTTCGCAGTCAAACATGCTTTAAGCTGCATCTCCCTGAAAATGGCTTAAACAAACAAATTTCATGCCTCAGAATGTTTGAATTAGGATAAATATGATGGATAACATGGTTTTCCTTGTTGTTGAAGTCGAATTTGGTCACTAGCTCACTTTTGATGATAAAGTCAAATACTGCAGATTTGAGCGTCTCAGAGCGTCAGAAGCCGATTTTCGCAGTCAAACATGCTTTAAGCTGCATCTCCCTGAAAATGGCTTAAACAAACAAATTTCATGCCTCAGAATGTTTGAATTAGGATAAATATGATGGATAACATGGTTTTCCTTGTTGTTGAAGTCGAATTTGGTCACTAGCTCACTTTTGATGATAAAGTCAAATACTGCAGATTTGAGCGTCTCAGAGCGTCAGAAGCCGATTTTCGCAGTCAAACATGCTTTAAGCTGCATCTCCCTGAAAATGGCTTAAACAAACAAATTTCATGCCTCAGAATGTTTGAATTAGGATAAATATGATGGATAACATGGTTTTCCTTGTTGTTGAAGTCGAATTTGGTCACTAGCTCACTTTTGATGATAAAGTCAAATACTGCAGATTTGAGCGTCTCAGAGCGTCAGAAGCCGATTTTCGCAGTCAAACATGCTTTAAGCTGCATCTCCCTGAAAATGGCTTAAACAAACAAATTTCATGCCTCAGAATGTTTGAATTAGGATAAATATGATGGATAACATGGTTTTCCTTGTTGTTGAAGTCGAATTTGGTCACTAGCTCACTTTTGATGATAAAGTCAAATACTGCAGATTTGAGCGTCTCAGAGCGTCAGAAGCCGATTTTCGCAGTCAAACATGCTTTAAGCTGCATCTCCCTGAAAATGGCTTAAACAAACAAATTTCATGCCTCAGAATGTTTGAATTAGGATAAATATGATGGATAACATGGTTTTCCTTGTTGTTGAAGTCGAATTTGGTCACTAGCTCACTTTTGATGATAAAGTCAAATACTGCAGATTTGAGCGTCTCAGAGCGTCAGAAGCCGATTTTCGCAGTCAAACATGCTTTAAGCTGCATCTCCCTGAAAATGGCTTAAACAAACAAATTTCATGCCTCAGAATGTTTGAATTAGGATAAATATGATGGATAACATGGTTTTCCTTGTTGTTGAAGTCGAATTTGGTCACTAGCTCACTTTTGATGATAAAGTCAAATACTGCAGATTTGAGCGTCTCAGAGCGTCAGAAGCCGATTTTCGCAGTCAAACATGCTTTAAGCTGCATCTCCCTGAAAATGGCTTAAACAAACAAATTTCATGCCTCAGAATGTTTGAATTAGGATAAATATGATGGATAACATGGTTTTCCTTGTTGTTGAAGTCGAATTTGGTCACTAGCTCACTTTTGATGATAAAGTCAAATACTGCAGATTTGAGCGTCTCAGAGCGTCAGAAGCCGATTTTCGCAGTCAAACATGCTTTAAGCTGCATCTCCCTGAAAATGGCTTAAACAAACAAATTTCATGCCTCAGAATGTTTGAATTAGGATAAATATGATGGATAACATGGTTTTCCTTGTTGTTGAAGTCGAATTTGGTCACTAGCTCACTTTTGATGATAAAGTCAAATACTGCAGATTTGAGCGTCTCAGAGCGTCAGAAGCCGATTTTCGCAGTCAAACATGCTTTAAGCTGCATCTCCCTGAAAATGGCTTAAACAAACAAATTTCATGCCTCAGAATGTTTGAATTAGGATAAATATGATGGATAACATGGTTTTCCTTGTTGTTGAAGTCGAATTTGGTCACTAGCTCACTTTTGATGATAAAGTCAAATACTGCAGATTTGAGCGTCTCAGAGCGTCAGAAGCCGATTTTCGCAGTCAAACATGCTTTAAGCTGCATCTCCCTGAAAATGGCTTAAACAAACAAATTTCATGCCTCAGAATGTTTGAATTAGGATAAATATGATGGATAACATGGTTTTCCTTGTTGTTGAAGTCGAATTTGGTCACTAGCTCACTTTTGATGATAAAGTCAAATACTGCAGATTTGAGCGTCTCAGAGCGTCAGAAGCCGATTTTCGCAGTCAAACATGCTTTAAGCTGCATCTCCCTGAAAATGGCTTAAACAAACAAATTTCATGCCTCAGAATGTTTGAATTAGGATAAATATGATGGATAACATGGTTTTCCTTGTTGTTGAAGTCGAATTTGGTCACTAGCTCACTTTTGATGATAAAGTCAAATACTGCAGATTTGAGCGTCTCAGAGCGTCAGAAGCCGATTTTCGCAGTCAAACATGCTTTAAGCTGCATCTCCCTGAAAATGGCTTAAACAAACAAATTTCATGCCTCAGAATGTTTGAATTAGGATAAATATGATGGATAACATGGTTTTCCTTGTTGTTGAAGTCGAATTTGGTCACTAGCTCACTTTTGATGATAAAGTCAAATACTGCAGATTTGAGCGTCTCAGAGCGTCAGAAGCCGATTTTCGCAGTCAAACATGCTTTAAGCTGCATCTCCCTGAAAATGGCTTAAACAAACAAATTTCATGCCTCAGAATGTTTGAATTAGGATAAATATGATGGATAACATGGTTTTCCTTGTTGTTGAAGTCGAATTTGGTCACTAGCTCACTTTTGATGATAAAGTCAAATACTGCAGATTTGAGCGTCTCAGAGCGTCAGAAGCCGATTTTCGCAGTCAAACATGCTTTAAGCTGCATCTCCCTGAAAATGGCTTAAACAAACAAATTTCATGCCTCAGAATGTTTGAATTAGGATAAATATGATGGATAACATGGTTTTCCTTGTTGTTGAAGTCGAATTTGGTCACTAGCTCACTTTTGATGATAAAGTCAAATACTGCAGATTTGAGCGTCTCAGAGCGTCAGAAGCCGATTTTCGCAGTCAAACATGCTTTAAGCTGCATCTCCCTGAAAATGGCTTAAACAAACAAATTTCATGCCTCAGAATGTTTGAATTAGGATAAATATGATGGATAACATGGTTTTCCTTGTTGTTGAAGTCGAATTTGGTCACTAGCTCACTTTTGATGATAAAGTCAAATACTGCAGATTTGAGCGTCTCAGAGCGTCAGAAGCCGATTTTCGCAGTCAAACATGCTTTAAGCTGCATCTCCCTGAAAATGGCTTAAACAAACAAATTTCATGCCTCAGAATGTTTGAATTAGGATAAATATGATGGATAACATGGTTTTCCTTGTTGTTGAAGTCGAATTTGGTCACTAGCTCACTTTTGATGATAAAGTCAAATACTGCAGATTTGAGCGTCTCAGAGCGTCAGAAGCCGATTTTCGCAGTCAAACATGCTTTAAGCTGCATCTCCCTGAAAATGGCTTAAACAAACAAATTTCATGCCTCAGAATGTTTGAATTAGGATAAATATGATGGATAACATGGTTTTCCTTGTTGTTGAAGTCGAATTTGGTCACTAGCTCACTTTTGATGATAAAGTCAAATACTGCAGATTTGAGCGTCTCAGAGCGTCAGAAGCCGATTTTCGCAGTCAAACATGCTTTAAGCTGCATCTCCCTGAAAATGGCTTAAACAAACAAATTTCATGCCTCAGAATGTTTGAATTAGGATAAATATGATGGATAACATGGTTTTCCTTGTTGTTGAAGTCGAATTTGGTCACTAGCTCACTTTTGATGATAAAGTCAAATACTGCAGATTTGAGCGTCTCAGAGCGTCAGAAGCCGATTTTCGCAGTCAAACATGCTTTAAGCTGCATCTCCCTGAAAATGGCTTAAACAAACAAATTTCATGCCTCAGAATGTTTGAATTAGGATAAATATGATGGATAACATGGTTTTCCTTGTTGTTGAAGTCGAATTTGGTCACTAGCTCACTTTTGATGATAAAGTCAAATACTGCAGATTTGAGCGTCTCAGAGCGTCAGAAGCCGATTTTCGCAGTCAAACATGCTTTAAGCTGCATCTCCCTGAAAATGGCTTAAACAAACAAATTTCATGCCTCAGAATGTTTGAATTAGGATAAATATGATGGATAACATGGTTTTCCTTGTTGTTGAAGTCGAATTTGGTCACTAGCTCACTTTTGATGATAAAGTCAAATACTGCAGATTTGAGCCTCTCAGAGCGTCAGAAGCCGATTTTCGCAGTCAAACATGCTTTAAGCTGCATCTCCCTAAAAATGGCTTAAACAAACAAATTTCATGCCTCAGAATGTTTGAATTAGGATAAATATGATGGATAACATGGTTTTCCTTGTTGTTGAAGTCGAATTTGGTCACTAGCTCACTTTTGATGATAAAGTCAAATACTGCAGATTTGAGCGTCTCAGAGCGTCAGAAGCCGATTTTCGCAGTCAAACATGCTTTAAGCTGCATCTCCCTGAAAATGGCTTAAACAAACAAATTTCATGCCTCAGAATGTTTGAATTAGGATAAATATGATGGATAACATGGTTTTCCTTGTTGTTGAAGTCGAATTTGGTCACTAGCTCACTTTTGATGATAAAGTCAAATACTGCAGATTTGAGCGTCTCAGAGCGTCAGAAGCCGATTTTCGCAGTCAAACATGCTTTAAGCTGCATCTCCCTGAAAATGGCTTAAACAAACAAATTTCATGCCTCAGAATGTTTGAATTAGGATAAATATGATGGATAACATGGTTTTCCTTGTTGTTGAAGTCGAATTTGGTCACTAGCTCACTTTTGATGATAAAGTCAAATACTGCAGATTTGAGCGTCTCAGAGCGTCAGAAGCCGATTTTCGCAGTCAAACATGCTTTAAGCTGCATCTCCCTGAAAATGGCTTAAACAAACAAATTTCATGCCTCAGAATGTTTGAATTAGGATAAATATGATGGATAACATGGTTTTCCTTGTTGTTGAAGTCGAATTTGGTCACTAGCTCACTTTTGATGATAAAGTCAAATACTGCAGATTTGAGCGTCTCAGAGCGTCAGAAGCCGATTTTCGCAGTCAAACATGCTTTAAGCTGCATCTCCCTGAAAATGGCTTAAACAAACAAATTTCATGCCTCAGAATGTTTGAATTAGGATAAATATGATGGATAACATGGTTTTCCTTGTTGTTGAAGTCGAATTTGGTCACTAGCTCACTTTTGATGATAAAGTCAAATACTGCAGATTTGAGCGTCTCAGAGCGTCAGAAGCCGATTTTCGCAGTCAAACATGCTTTAAGCTGCATCTCCCTGAAAATGGCTTAAACAAACAAATTTCATGCCTCAGAATGTTTGAATTAGGATAAATATGATGGATAACATGGTTTTCCTTGTTGTTGAAGTCGAATTTGGTCACTAGCTCACTTTTGATGATAAAGTCAAATACTGCAGATTTGAGCGTCTCAGAGCGTCAGAAGCCGATTTTCGCAGTCAAACATGCTTTAAGCTGCATCTCCCTAAAAATGGCTTAAACAAACAAATTTCATGCCTCAGAATGTTTGAATTAGGATAAATATGATGGATAACATGGTTTTCCTTGTTGTTGAAGTCGAATTTGGTCACTAGCTCACTTTTGATGATAAAGTCAAATACTGCAGATTTGAGCGTCTCAGAGCGTCAGAAGCCGATTTTCGCAGTCAAACATGCTTTAAGCTGCATCTCCCTGAAAATGGCTTAAACAAACAAATTTCATGCCTCAGAATGTTTGAATTAGGATAAATATGATGGATAACATGGTTTTCCTTGTTGTTGAAGTCGAATTTGGTCACTAGCTCACTTTTGATGATAAAGTCAAATACTGCAGATTTGAGCGTCTCAGAGCGTCAGAAGCCGATTTTCGCAGTCAAACATGCTTTAAGCTGCATCTCCCTGAAAATGGCTTAAACAAACAAATTTCATGCCTCAGAATGTTTGAATTAGGATAAATATGATGGATAACATGGTTTTCCTTGTTGTTGAAGTCGAATTTGGTCACTAGCTCACTTTTGATGATAAAGTCAAATACTGCAGATTTGAGCGTCTCAGAGCGTCAGAAGCCGATTTTCGCAGTCAAACATGCTTTAAGCTGCATCTCCCTGAAAATGGCTTAAACAAACAAATTTCATGCCTCAGAATGTTTGAATTAGGATAAATATGATGGATAACATGGTTTTCCTTGTTGTTGAAGTCGAATTTGGTCACTAGCTCACTTTTGATGATAAAGTCAAATACTGCAGATTTGAGCGTCTCAGAGCGTCAGAAGCCGATTTTCGCAGTCAAACATGCTTTAAGCTGCATCTCCCTAAAAATGGCTTAAACAAACAAATTTCATGCCTCAGAATGTTTGAATTAGGATAAATATGATGGATAACATGGTTTTCCTTGTTGTTGAAGTCGAATTTGGTCACTAGCTCACTTTTGATGATAAAGTCAAATACTGCAGATTTGAGCGTCTCAGAGCGTCAGAAGCCGATTTTCGCAGTCAAACATGCTTTAAGCTGCATCTCCCTGAAAATGGCTTAAACAAACAAATTTCATGCCTCAGAATGTTTGAATTAGGATAAATATGATGGATAACATGGTTTTCCTTGTTGTTGAAGTCGAATTTGGTCACTAGCTCACTTTTGATGATAAAGTCAAATACTGCAGATTTGAGCGTCTCAGAGCGTCAGAAGCCGATTTTCGCAGTCAAACATGCTTTAAGCTGCATCTCCCTGAAAATGGCTTAAACAAACAAATTTCATGCCTCAGAATGTTTGAATTAGGATAAATATGATGGATAACATGGTTTTCCTTGTTGTTGAAGTCGAATTTGGTCACTAGCTCACTTTTGATGATAAAGTCAAATACTGCAGATTTGAGCGTCTCAGAGCGTCAGAAGCCGATTTTCGCAGTCAAACATGCTTTAAGCTGCATCTCCCTGAAAATGGCTTAAACAAACAAATTTCATGCCTCAGAATGTTTGAATTAGGATAAATATGATGGATAACATGGTTTTCCTTGTTGTTGAAGTCGAATTTGGTCACTAGCTCACTTTTGATGATAAAGTCAAATACTGCAGATTTGAGCCTCTCAGAGCGTCAGAAGCCGATTTTCGCAGTCAAACATGCTTTAAGCTGCATCTCCCTGAAAATGGCTTAAACAAACAAATTTCATGCCTCAGAATGTTTGAATTAGGATAAATATGATGGATAACATGGTTTTCCTTGTTGTTGAAGTCGAATTTGGTCACTAGCTCACTTTTGATGATAAAGTCAAATACTGCAGATTTGAGCGTCTCAGAGCGTCAGAAGCCGATTTTCGCAGTCAAACATGCTTTAAGCTGCATCTCCCTGAAAATGGCTTAAACAAACAAATTTCATGCCTCAGAATGTTTGAATTAGGATAAATATGATGGATAACATGGTTTTCCTTGTTGTTGAAGTCGAATTTGGTCACTAGCTCACTTTTGATGATAAAGTCAAATACTGCAGATTTGAGCGTCTCAGAGCGTCAGAAGCCGATTTTCGCAGTCAAACATGCTTTAAGCTGCATCTCCCTGAAAATGGCTTAAACAAACAAATTTCATGCCTCAGAATGTTTGAATTAGGATAAATATGATGGATAACATGGTTTTCCTTGTTGTTGAAGTCGAATTTGGTCACTAGCTCACTTTTGATGATAAAGTCAAATACTGCAGATTTGAGCGTCTCAGAGCGTCAGAAGCCGATTTTCGCAGTCAAACATGCTTTAAGCTGCATCTCCCTGAAAATGGCTTAAACAAACAAATTTCATGCCTCAGAATGTTTGAATTAGGATAAATATGATGGATAACGTGGTTTTCCTTGTTCTTGAAGTTGAATTTGGTCACTAGCTCACTTTTGATGATAAAGTCAAATACTGCAGATTTGAGCGTCTCAGAGCGTCAGAAGCCGATTTTCGCAGTCAAACATGCTTTAAGCTGCATCTCCCTGAAAATGGCTTAAACAAACAAATGTCATGCCTCAGAATGTTTGAATTAGGATAAATATGATGGATAACGTGGTTTTCCTTGTTGTTGAAGTCGAATTTGGTCACTAGCTCACTTTTGATGATAAAGTCAAATACTGCAGATTTGAGCCTCTCAGAGCGTCAGAAGCCGATTTTCGCAGTCAAACATGCTTTAAGCTGCATCTCCCTGAAAATGGCTTAAACAAACAAATTTCATGCCTCAGAATGTTTGAATTAGGATAAATATGATGGATAACATGGTTTTCCTTGTTGTTGAAGTCGAATTTGGTCACTAGCTCACTTTTGATGATAAAGTCAAATACTGCAGATTTGAGCGTCTCAGAGCGTCAGAAGCCGATTTTCGCAGTCAAACATGGTATAAGCTGCATCTCCCTGAAAATGGCTTAAACAAACAACTTTCATGCCTCAGAATGTTTGAATTAGGATAAATATG
The DNA here is from genome assembly GCA_039737535.1 of Lagodon rhomboides. Taxonomy (NCBI): domain Eukaryota; kingdom Metazoa; phylum Chordata; class Actinopteri; order Spariformes; family Sparidae; genus Lagodon; species Lagodon rhomboides. The sequence goes on from CM077799.1 coordinate 28,052,723, forward strand.
ATGGATAACGTGGTTTTCCTTGTTCTTGAAGTCGAATTTGGTCACTAGCTCACTTTTGATGATAAAGTCAAATACTGCAGATTTGAGCCTCTCAGAGCGTCAGAAGCCGATTTTCGCAGTCAAACATGGTTTAAGCTGCATCTCCCTGAAAATGGCTTAAACAAACAAGTTTCATGCCTCAGAATGTTTGAATTAGGATAAATATGATGGATAACGTGGTTTTCCTTGTTGTTGAAGTCGAATTTGGTCACTAGTTCACTTTTGATGATAAAGTCAAATACTGCAGATTTGAGCGTCTCTGAGCGTCAGAAGCCGATTTTCGCAGTCAAACATGGTATAAGCTGCACCTCGCTGAAAATGGCTTAAACAAACAACTTTCATGCCTCAGAATGTTTGAATTAGGATAAATATGATGGATAACGTGGTTTTCCTTGTTGTTGAAGTCGAATTTGGTCACTAGCTCACTTTTGATGATAAAGTCAAATACTGCAGATTTGAGCCTCTCCGAGCGTCAGAAGCCGATTTTCGCAGTCAAACATGGTATAAGCTGCATCTCCCTGAAAATGGCTTAAACAAACAACTTTCATGCCTCAGAATGTTTGAATTAGGATAAATATGATGGATAATGTGGTTTTCCTTGTTGCTGAAGTCGAATTTGGTCACTAGTTCACTTTTGATGATAAAGTCAAATACTGCAGATTTGAGCGTCTCTGAGCGTCAGAATCCGATTTTCGCAGTCAAACATGGTATAAGCTGCAATTCCCTGAAAATGGCTTAACATGGTATAGGCTGCACCTCGCTGAAAATGGCTTAAACAAACAACTTTCATGCCTCAGAATGTTTGAATTAGGATAAATATGATGGATAACGTGGTTTTCCTTGTTGCTGAAGTCGAATTTGGTCACTAGTTCACTTTTGATGATAAAGTCAAATACTGCAGATTTGAGCGTCTCAGAGCGTCAGAAGCCGATTTTCGCAGTCAAACATGGTATAAGCTGCATCTCCCTGAAAATGGCTTAAACAAACAACTTCCATGCCTCAGAATGTTTGAATTAGGATAAATATGATGGATAATGTGGTTTTCCTTGTTGCTGAAGTCGAATTTGGTCACTAGTTCACTTTTGATGATAAAGTCAAATACTGCAGATTTGAGCGTCTCTGAGCGTCAGAATCCGATTTTCGCAGTCAAACATGGTATAAGCTGCAATTCCCTGAAAATGGCTTAACATGGTATAGGCTGCACCTCGCTGAAAATGGCTTAAACAAACAACTTTCTTGCCTCAGAATGTTTGAATTAGGATAAATATGATGGATAACGTGGTTTTCCTTGTTCTTGAAGTCGAATTTGGTCACTAGCTCACTTTTGATGATAAAGTCAAATACTGCAGATTTGAGCCCCTCCGAGTGTCAGAAGCCGATTTTCGCAGTAGAACATGGTAGAAGCTGCATCTCCCAGAAAATGTCTTAAACAAACAAGTTTCATGCCTCAGAATGTTTGAATTAGGATAAATATGATGGACAACGTGGTTTTCCTTGTTGCTGAAGTCGTATTTGGTCACTAGTTCACTTTTGATGATAAAGTCAAATACTGCAGATTTGAGCCCCTCCGAGCGTCAGAAGCCGATTTTCGCAGTCAAACATGGTATAAGTTGCATCTCCCTGAAAATGGCTTAAACAAACAACTTTCATGCCTCAGAATGTTTGAATTAGGATAAATATGATGGATAACGTGGTTTTCCTTGTTGCTGAAGTCGAATTTGGTCACTAGTTCACTTTTGATGATAAAGTCAAATACTGCAGATTTGAGCGTCTCTGAGCGTCAGAAGCCCATTTTCGCAGTCAAACATGCACCTGGATGGATAACGTGGTTTTACTTGTTGCTGAAGTCGAATTTGGTCACTAGTTCACTTTTGATGATAAAGTCAAATACTGCAGATTTGAGCGTCTCAGAGCGTCAGAAGCCGATTTTCGCAGTCAAACATGCTTTAAGCTGCATCTCCCTGAAAATGGCTTAAACAAACAAATTTCATGCCTCAGAATGTTTGAATTAGGATAAATATGATGGATAACGTGGTTTTCCTTGTTGTTGAAGTCGAATTTGGTCACTAGCTCACTTTTGATGATAAAGTCAAATACTGCAGATTTGATCGTCTCTCAGCGAGAGAAGCCGATTTTCGCAGTCAAACATGCTTTAAGCTGCATCTCCCTAAAAATGGCTTAAACAAACAAATTTCATGCCTCAGAATGTTTGAATTAGGATAAATATGATGGATAACATGGTTTTCCTTGTTGTTGAAGTCGAATTTGGTCACTAGCTCACTTTTGATGATAAAGTCAAATACTGCAGATTTGAGCCTCTCAGAGCGTCAGAAGCCGATTTTCGCAGTCAAACATGCTTTAAGCTGCATCTCCCTGAAAATGGCTTAAACAAACAAATTTCATGCCTCAGAATGTTTGAATTAGGATAAATATGATGGATAACATGGTTTTCCTTGTTGTTGAAGTCGAATTTGGTCACTAGCTCACTTTTGATGATAAAGTCAAATACTGCAGATTTGAGCGTCTCAGAGCGTCAGAAGCCGATTTTCGCAGTCAAACATGCTTTAAGCTGCATCTCCCTGAAAATGGCTTAAACAAACAAATTTCATGCCTCAGAATGTTTGAATTAGGATAAATATGATGGATAACATGGTTTTCCTTGTTGTTGAAGTCGAATTTGGTCACTAGCTCACTTTTGATGATAAAGTCAAATACTGCAGATTTGAGCGCTCTCAGAGCGTCAGAAGCCGATTTTCGCAGTCAAACATGCTTTAAGCTGCATCTCCCTGAAAATGGCTTAAACAAACAAATTTCATGCCTCAGAATGTTTGAATTAGGATAAATATGATGGATAACATGGTTTTCCTTGTTGTTGAAGTCGAATTTGGTCACTAGCTCACTTTTGATGATAAAGTCAAATACTGCAGATTTGAGCGTCTCAGAGCGTCAGAAGCCGATTTTCGCAGTCAAACATGCTTTAAGCTGCATCTCCCTGAAAATGGCTTAAACAAACAAATTTCATGCCTCAGAATGTTTGAATTAGGATAAATATGATGGATAACATGGTTTTCCTTGTTGTTGAAGTCGAATTTGGTCACTAGCTCACTTTTGATGATAAAGTCAAATACTGCAGATTTGAGCGTCTCAGAGCGTCAGAAGCCGATTTTCGCAGTCAAACATGCTTTAAGCTGCATCTCCCTGAAAATGGCTTAAACAAACAAATTTCATGCCTCAGAATGTTTGAATTAGGATAAATATGATGGATAACGTGGTTTTCCTTGTTGTTGAAGTCGAATTTGGTCACTAGCTCACTTTTGATGATAAAGTCAAATACTGCAGATTTGAGCGTCTCAGAGCGTCAGAAGCCGATTTTCGCAGTCAAACATGCTTTAAGCTGCATCTCCCTGAAAATGGCTTAAACAAACAAATTTCATGCCTCAGAATGTTTGAATTAGGATAAATATGATGGATAACATGGTTTTCCTTGTTGTTGAAGTCGAATTTGGTCACTAGCTCACTTTTGATGATAAAGTCAAATACTGCAGATTTGAGCGTCTCAGAGCGTCAGAAGCCGATTTTCGCAGTCAAACATGCTTTAAGCTGCATCTCCCTGAAAATGGCTTAAACAAACAAATTTCATGCCTCAGAATGTTTGAATTAGGATAAATATGATGGATAACGTGGTTTTCCTTGTTGTTGAAGTCGAATTTGGTCACTAGCTCACTTTTGATGATAAAGTCAAATACTGCAGATTTGAGCGTCTCAGAGCGTCAGAAGCCGATTTTCGCAGTCAAACATGCTTTAAGCTGCATCTCCCTGAAAATGGCTTAAACAAACAAATTTCATGCCTCAGAATGTTTGAATTAGGATAAATATGATGGATAACATGGTTTTCCTTGTTGTTGAAGTCGAATTTGGTCACTAGCTCACTTTTGATGATAAAGTCAAATACTGCAGATTTGAGCGTCTCAGAGCGTCAGAAGCCGATTTTCGCAGTCAAACATGCTTTAAGCTGCATCTCCCTGAAAATGGCTTAAACAAACAAATTTCATGCCTCAGAATGTTTGAATTAGGATAAATATGATGGATAACATGGTTTTCCTTGTTGTTGAAGTCGAATTTGGTCACTAGCTCACTTTTGATGATAAAGTCAAATACTGCAGATTTGAGCGTCTCAGAGCGTCAGAAGCCGATTTTCGCAGTCAAACATGCTTTAAGCTGCATCTCCCTAAAAATGGCTTAAACAAACAAATTTCATGCCTCAGAATGTTTGAATTAGGATAAATATGATGGATAACATGGTTTTCCTTGTTGTTGAAGTCGAATTTGGTCACTAGCTCACTTTTGATGATAAAGTCAAATACTGCAGATTTGAGCGTCTCAGAGCGTCAGAAGCCGATTTTCGCAGTCAAACATGCTTTAAGCTGCATCTCCCTGAAAATGGCTTAAACAAACAAATTTCATGCCTCAGAATGTTTGAATTAGGATAAATATGATGGATAACATGGTTTTCCTTGTTGTTGAAGTCGAATTTGGTCACTAGCTCACTTTTGATGATAAAGTCAAATACTGCAGATTTGAGCGTCTCAGAGCGTCAGAAGCCGATTTTCGCAGTCAAACATGCTTTAAGCTGCATCTCCCTGAAAATGGCTTAAACAAACAAATTTCATGCCTCAGAATGTTTGAATTAGGATAAATATGATGGATAACGTGGTTTTCCTTGTTGTTGAAGTCGAATTTGGTCACTAGCTCACTTTTGATGATAAAGTCAAATACTGCAGATTTGAGCGTCTCAGAGCGTCAGAAGCCGATTTTCGCAGTCAAACATGCTTTAAGCTGCATCTCCCTGAAAATGGCTTAAACAAACAAATTTCATGCCTCAGAATGTTTGAATTAGGATAAATATGATGGATAACGTGGTTTTCCTTGTTGTTGAAGTCGAATTTGGTCACTAGCTCACTTTTGATGATAAAGTCAAATACTGCAGATTTGAGCGTCTCAGAGCGTCAGAAGCCGATTTTCGCAGTCAAACATGCTTTAAGCTGCATCTCCCTGAAAATGGCTTAAACAAACAAATTTCATGCCTCAGAATGTTTGAATTAGGATAAATATGATGGATAACGTGGTTTTCCTTGTTGTTGAAGTCGAATTTGGTCACTAGCTCACTTTTGATGATAAAGTCAAATACTGCAGATTTGAGCGTCTCAGAGCGTCAGAAGCCGATTTTCGCAGTCAAACATGCTTTAAGCTGCATCTCCCTGAAAATGGCTTAAACAAACAAATTTCATGCCTCAGAATGTTTGAATTAGGATAAATATGATGGATAACGTGGTTTTCCTTGTTGTTGAAGTCGAATTTGGTCACTAGCTCACTTTTGATGATAAAGTCAAATACTGCAGATTTGAGCGTCTCAGAGCGTCAGAAGCCGATTTTCGCAGTCAAACATGCTTTAAGCTGCATCTCCCTGAAAATGGCTTAAACAAACAAATTTCATGCCTCAGAATGTTTGAATTAGGATAAATATGATGGATAACGTGGTTTTCCTTGTTGTTGAAGTCGAATTTGGTCACTAGCTCACTTTTGATGATAAAGTCAAATACTGCAGATTTGAGCGTCTCAGAGCGTCAGAAGCCGATTTTCGCAGTCAAACATGGTATAAGCTGCATCTCCCTGAAAATGGCTTAAACAAACAAATTTCATGCCTCAGAATGTTTGAATTAGGATAAATATGATGGATAACGTGGTTTTCCTTGTTGTTGAAGTCGAATTTGGTCACTAGCTCACTTTTGATGATAAAGTCAAATACTGCAGATTTGAGCGTCTCAGAGCGTCAGAAGCCGATTTTCGCAGTCAAACATGCTTTAAGCTGCATCTCCCTGAAAATGGCTTAAACAAACAACTTTCATGCCTCAGAATGTTTGAATTAGGATAAATATGATGGATAACGTGGTTTTCCTTGTTGCTGAAGTCGAATTTGGTCACTAGTTCACTTTTGATGATAAAGTCAAATACTGCAGATTTGAGCGTCTCTGAGCGTCAGAAGCCGATTTTCGCAGTCAAACATGGTATAAGCTGCATCTCGCTGAAAATGGCTTAAACAAACAACTTTCATGCCTCAGAATGTTTGAATTAGGATAAATATGATGGATAACGTGGTTTTCCTTGTTGCTGAAGTCGAATTTGGTCACTAGTTCACTTTTGATGATAAAGTCAAATACTGCAGATTTGAGCCCCTCCGAGCGTCAGAAGCCGATTTTCGCAGTCAAACATGGTATAAGCTGCATCTCCCTGAAAATGGCTTAAACAAACAACTTTCTTGCCTCAGAATGTTTGAATTAGGATAAATATGATGGATAACGTGGTTTTCCTTGTTCTTGAAGTCGAATTTGGTCACTAGCTCACTTTTGATGATAAAGTCAAATACTGCAGATTTGAGCCCCTCCGAGTGTCAGAAGCCGATTTTCGCAGTAGAACATGGTAGAAGCTGCATCTCCCTGAAAATGTCTTAAACAAACAAGTTTCATGCCTCAGAATGTTTGAATTAGGATAAATATGATGGACAACGTGGTTTTCCTTGTTGCTGACGTCGTATTTGGTCACTAGTTCACTTTTGATGATAAAGTCAAATACTGCAGATTTGAGCGTCTCTGAGCGTCAGAAGCCGATTTTCGCAGTCAAACATGGTATAAGTTGCATCTCCCTGAAAATGGCTTAAACAAACAACTTTCATGCCTCAGAATGTTTGAATTAGGATAAATATGATGGATAACGTGGTTTTCCTTGTTGCTGAAGTCGAATTTGGTCACTAGTTCACTTTTGATGATAAAGTCAAATACTGCAGATTTGAGCGTCTCTGAGCGTCAGAAGCCGATTTTCGCAGTCAAACATGCACCTGGATGGATAACGTGGTTTTCCTTGTTGCTGAAGTCGAATTTGGTCACTAGTTCACTTTTGATGATAAAGTCAAATACTGCAGATTTGAGCGTCTCTGAGCGTCAGAATCCGATTTTCGCAGTCAAACATGGTATAAGCTGCACCTCGCTGAAAATGGCTTAAACAAACAACTTTCATGCCTCAGAATGTTTGAATTAGGATAAATATGATGGATAACGTGGTTTTCCTTGTTGCTGAAGTCGAATTTGGTCACTAGTTCACTTTTGATGATAAAGTCAAATACTGCAGATTTGAGCGTCTCTGAGCGTCAGAAGCCGATTTTCGCAGTCAAACATGGTATAAGCTGCACCTCGCTGAAAATGGCTTAAACAAACAACTTTCATGCCTCAGAATGTTTGAATTAGGATAAATATGATGGATAACGTGGTTTTCCTTGTTGCTGAAGTCGAATTTGGTCACTAGTTCACTTTTGATGATAAAGTCAAATACTGCAGATTTGAGCGTCTCTGAGCGTCAGAAGCCGATTTTCGCAGTCAAACATGGTATAAGCTGCAATTCCCTGAAAATGGCTTAAACAAACAACTTTCATGCCTCAGAATGTTTGAATTAGGATAAATATGATGGATAACGTGGTTTTCCTTGTTCTTGAAGTCGAATTTGGTCACTAGCTCACTTTTGATGATAAAGTCAAATACTGCAGATTTGAGCCCCTCCGAGCGTCAGAAGCCGATTTTCGCAGTCAAACATGGTATAAGCTGCATCTCCCTGAAAATGGCTTAAACAAACAACTTTCATGCCTCAGAATGTTTGAATTAGGATAAATATGATGGATAACGTGGTTTTCCTTGTTGCTGAAGTCGAATTTGGTCACTAGTTCACTTTTGATGATAAAGTCAAATACTGCAGATTTGAGCGTCTCTGAGCGTCAGAAGCCGATTTTCGCAGTCAAACATGCACCTGGATGGATAACGTGGTTTTACTTGTTGCTGAAGTCGAATTTGGTCACTAGTTCACTTTTGATGATAAAGTCAAATACTGCAGATTTGAGCGTCTCTGAGCGTCAGAAGCCGATTTTCGCAGTCAAACATGGTATAAGCTGCATCTCCCTGAAAATGGCTTAAACAAACAAATTTCATGCCTCAGAATGTTTGAATTAGGATAAATATGATGGATAACGTGGTTTTCCTTGTTGCTGAAGTCGAATTTGGTCACTAGTTCACTTTTGATGATAAAGTCAAATACTGCAGATTTGAGCGTCTCTGAGCGTCAGAATCCGATTTTCGCAGTCAAACATGGTATAAGTTGCATCTCCCTGAAAATGGCTTAAACAAACAACTTTCATGCCTCAGAATGTTTGAATTAGGATAAATATGATGGATAACGTGGTTTTCCTTGTTGCTGAAGTCGAATTTGGTCACTAGTTCACTTTTGATGATAAAGTCAAATACTGCAGATTTGAGCGTCTCTGAGCGTCAGAAGCCGATTTTCGCAGTCAAACATGGTATAAGCTGCAATTCCCTGAAAATGGCTTAAACAAACAACTTTCATGACTCAGAATGTTTGAATTAGGATAAATATGATGGATAAGGTGATTTTCCTTGTTCTTGAAGTCGAATTTGGTCACTAGCTCACTTTTGATGATAAAGTCAAATACTGCAGATTTGAGCGTCTCTGAGCGTCAGAAGCCGATTTTCGCAGTCAAACATGCACCTGGATGGATAACGTGGTTTTACTTGTTGCTGAAGTCGAATTTGGTCACTAGTTCACTTTTGATGATAAAGTCAAATACTGCAGATTTGAGCGTCTCTGAGCGTCAGAAGCCGATTTTCTCAGTCAAACATGGTATAAGCTGCAATTCCCTGAAAATGGCTTAAACAAACAACTTCCATGCCTCAGAATGTTTGAATTAGGATAAATATGATGGATGACGTGATTTTCCTTGTTCTTGAAGTCGAATTTGGTCACTAGCTCACTTTTGATGATAAAGTCAAATACTGCAGATTTGAGCGTCTCTGAGCGTCAGAAGCCGATTTTCGCAGTCAAACATGGTATAAGCTGCATCTCCCTGAAAATGGCTTAAACAAACAAATTTCATGCCTCAGAATGTTTGAATTAGGATAAATATGATGGATAACGTGGTTTTCCTTGTTGCTGAAGTCGAATTTGGTCACTAGTTCACTTTTGATGATAAAGTCAAATACTGCAGATTTGAGCGTCTCTGAGCGTCAGAAGCCGATTTTCGCAGTCAAACATGGTATAAGCTGCATCTCCCTGAAAATGGCTTAAACAAACAACTTTCATGCCTCAGAATGTTTGAATTAGGATAAATATGATGGATAACGTGGTTTTCCTTGTTGCTGAAGTCGAATTTGGTCACTAGTTCACTTTTGATGATAAAGTCAAATACTGCAGATTTGAGCGTCTCTGAGCGTCAGAAGCCGATTTTCGCAGTCAAACATGGTATAAGCTGCAATTCCCTGAAAATGGCTTAAACAAACAACTTTCATGACTCAGAATGTTTGAATTAGGATAAATATGATGGATAAGGTGATTTTCCTTGTTCTTGAAGTCGAATTTGGTCACTAGCTCACTTTTGATGATAAAGTCAAATACTGCAGATTTGAGCGTCTCTGAGCGTCAGAAGCCGATTTTCGCAGTCAAACATGCACCTGGATGGATAACGTGGTTTTACTTGTTGCTGAAGTCGAATTTGGTCACTAGTTCACTTTTGATGATAAAGTCAAATACTGCAGATTTGAGCGTCTCTGAGCGTCAGAAGCCGATTTTCTCAGTCAAACATGGTATAAGCTGCAATTGCCTGAAAATGGCTTAAACAAACAACTTCCATGCCTCAGAATGTTTGAATTAGGATAAATATGATGGATGACGTGATTTTCCTTGTTCTTGAAGTCGAATTTGGTCACTAGCTCACTTTTGATGATAAAGTCAAATACTGCAGATTTGAGCGTCTCTGAGCGTCAGAAGCCGATTTTCGCAGTCAAACATGGTATAAGCTGCATCTCCCTGAAAATGGCTTAAACAAACAACTTTCATGCCTCAGAATGTTTGAATTAGGATAAATATGATGGATAACGTGGTTTTCCTTGTTGCTGAAGTCGAATTTGGTCACTAGTTCACTTTTGATGATAAAGTCAAATACTGCAGATTTGAGCGTCTCTGAGCGTCAGAAGCCGATTTTCGCAGTCAAACATGGTATAAGCTGCAATTCCCTGAAAATGGCTTAAACAAACAACTTTCATGACTCAGAATGTTTGAATTAGGATAAATATGATGGATAAGGTGATTTTCCTTGTTCTTGAAGTCGAATTTGGTCACTAGCTCACTTTTGATGATAAAGTCAAATACTGCAGATTTGAGCGTCTCTGAGCGTCAGAAGCCGATTTTCGCAGTCAAACATGCACCTGGATGGATAACGTGGTTTTACTTGTTGCTGAAGTCGAATTTGGTCACTAGTTCACTTTTGATGATAAAGTCAAATACTGCAGATTTGAGCGTCTCTGAGCGTCAGAAGCCGATTTTCTCAGTCAAACATGGTATAAGCTGCAATTCCCTGAAAATGGCTTAAACAAACAACTTCCATGCCTCAGAATGTTTGAATTAGGATAAATATGATGGATGACGTGATTTTCCTTGTTCTTGAAGTCGAATTTGGTCACTAGCTCACTTTTGATGATAAAGTCAAATACTGCAGATTTGAGCCCCTCCGAGCGTCAGAAGCCGATTTTCGCAGTCAAACATGGTATAAGCTGCATCTCCCTGAAAATGGCTTAAACAAACAACTTTCATGCCTCAGAATGTTTGAATTAGGATAAATATGATGGATAACGTGGTTTTCCTTGTTGCTGAAGTCGAATTTGGTCACTAGCTCACTTTTGATGATAAAGTCAAATACTGCAGATTTGAGCCCCTCCGAGCGTCAGAAGCCGATTTTCGCAGTCAAACATGGTATAAGCTGCATCTCCCTGAAAATGGCTTAAACAAACAACTTTCATGCCTCAGAATGTTTGAATTAGGATAAATATGATGGATAACGTGGTTTTCCTTGTTGCTGAAGTCGAATTTGGTCACTAGTTCACTTTTGATGATAAAGTCAAATACTGCAGATTTGAGCGTCTCTGAGCGTCAGAAGCCGATTTTCGCAGTCAAACATGGTATAAGCTGCACCTCCCTGAAAATGGCTTAAACAAACAACTTTCATGCCTCAGAATGTTTGAATTAGGATAAATATGATGGATAACGTGGTTTTCCTTGTTGCTTGAAGTCGAATTTGGTCACTAGCTCACTTTTGATGATAAAGTCAAATACTGCAGATTTGAGCCCCTCCGAGCGTCAGAAGCCGATTTTCGCAGTCAAACATGGTATAAGCTGCATCTCCCTGAAAATGGCTTAAACAAACAACTTTCATGCCTCAGAATGTTTGAATTAGGATAAATAACGTGGTTTTCCTTGTTGCTGAAGTCGAATTTGGTCACTAGTTCACTTTTGATGATAAAGTCAAATACTGCAGATTTGAGCGTCTCCGAGCGTCAGAAGCCGATTTTCGCAGTCAAACATGGTATAAGCTGCACCTCCCTGAAAATGGCTTAAACAAACAACTTTCATGCCTCAGAATGTTTGAATTAGGATAAATATGATGGATAACGTGGTTTTCCTTGTTGCTTGAAGTCGAATTTGGTCACTAGCTCACTTTTGATGATAAAGTCAAATACTGCAGATTTGAGCCTCTCTGAGCGTCAGAAGCCGATTTTCGCAGTCAAACATGGTATAAGCTGCATCTCCCTGAAAATGGCTTAAACAAACAACTTTCATGCCTCAGAATGTTTGAATTAGGATAAATATGATGGATAACGTGGTTTTCCTTGTTGCTGAAGTCGAATTTGGTCACTAGTTCACTTTTGATGATAAAGTCAAATACTGCAGATTTGAGCCCCTCCGAGCGTCAGAAGCCGATTTTCGCAGTCAAACATGGTATAAGCTGCATCTCCCTGAAAATGGCTTAAACAAACAACTTTCATGCCTCAGAATGTTTGAATTAGGATAAATATGATGGATAACGTGGTTTTCCTTGTTGCTTGAAGTCGAATTTGGTCACTAGCTCACTTTTGATGATAAAGTCAAATACTGCAGATTTGAGCCCCTCCGAGCGTCAGAAGCCGATTTTCGCAGTCAAACATGGTATAAGCTGCACCTCCCTGAAAATGGCTTAAACAAACAACTTTCATGCCTCAGAATGTTTGAATTAGGATAAATATGATGGATAACGTGGTTTTCCTTGTTGCTTGAAGTCGAATTTGGTCACTAGCTCACTTTTGATGATAAAGTCAAATACTGCAGATTTGAGCCCCTCCGAGCGTCAGAAGCCGATTTTCGCAGTCAAACATGGTATAAGCTGCATCTCCCTGAAAATGGCTTAAACAAACAACTTTCATGCCTCAGAATGTTTGAATTAGGATAAATATGATGGATAACGTGGTTTTCCTTGTTGCTGAAGTCGAATTTGGTCACTAGCTCACTTTTGATGATAAAGTCAAATACTGCAGATTTGAGCGTCTCTGAGCGTCAGAAGCCGATTTTCGCAGTCAAACATGGTATAAGCTGCATCTCCCTGAAAATGGCTTAAACAAACAAATTTCATGCCTCAGAATGTTTGAATTAGGATAAATATGATGGATAACGTGGTTTTCCTTGTTGTTGAAGTCGAATTTGGTCACTAGTTCACTTTTGATGATAAAGTCAAATACTGCAGATTTGAGCGTCTCTGAGCGTCAGAAGCCGATTTTCGCAGTCAAACATGGTATAAGCTGCATCTCCCTGAAAATGGCTTAAACAAACAACTTTCATGCCTCAGAATGTTTGAATTAGGATAAATATGATGGATAACGTGGTTTTCCTTGTTGTTGAAGTCGAATTTGGTCACTAGCTCACTTTTGATGATAAAGTCAAATACTGCAGATTTGAGCCTCTCAGAGCGTCAGAAGCCGATTTTCGCAGTCAGAACATGGTATAAGCTGCATCTCCCTGAAAATGGCTTAAACAAACAAGTTTCATGCCTCAGAATGTTTGAATTAGGATAAATATGATGGATAACGTGGTTTTCCTTGTTGTTGAAGTCGAATTTGGTCACTAGCTCACTTTTGATGATAAAGTCAAATACTGCAGATTTGAGCGTCTCAGAGCGTCAGAAGCCGATTTTCGCAGTCAAACATGGTATAAGCTGCAATCTCCCTGAAAATGGCTTAAACAAACAACTTTCATGCCTCAGAATGTTTGAATTAGGATAAATATGATGGATAACCTGGTTTTCCTTGTTGTTGAAGTCGAATTTGGTCACTAGCTCACTTTTGATGATAAAGTCAAATACTGCAGATTTGAGCGTCTCAGAGCGTCAGAAGCCGATTTTCGCAGTCAAACATGGTAAAAGCTGCAACTCCCTGAAAATGGCTTAAACAAACAACTTTCATGCCTCAGAATGTTTGAATTAGGATAAATATGATGGATAACGTGATTTTCCTTGTTCTTGAAGTCGAATTTGGTCACTAGCTCACTTTTGATGATAAAGTCAAATACTGCAGATTTGAGCCTCTCAGAGCGTCAGAAGCCGATTTTCGCAGTCAAACATGGTATAAGCTGCATCTCCCTGAAAATGGCTTAAACAAACAACTTTCATGCCTCAGAATGTTTGAATTAGGATAAATATGATGGATCACGTGGTTTTTCCTTGTTGTTGAAGTCGAATTTGGTCACTAGTTCACTTTTGATGATAAAGTCAAATACTGCAGATTTGAGCGTCTCTGAGCGTCAGAAGCCGATTTTCGCAGTCAAACATGCTTTAAGCTGCACCTCCCTGAAAATGGCTTAAACAAACAACTTTCATGCCTCAAAATGTTTGAATTAGGATAAATATGATGGATAACGTGGTTTTCCTTGTTGTTGAAGTCGAATTTGGTCACTAGCTCACTTTTGATGATAAAGTCAAATACTGCAGATTTGAGCCTCTCAGAGCGTCAGAAGCCGATTTTCGCAGTCAAACATGCTTTAAGCTGCATCTCCCTGAAAATGGCTTAAACAAACAACTTTCATGCCTCAGAATGTTTGAATTAGGATAAATATGATGGATAACGTGGTTTTCCTTGTTGTTGAAGTCGAATTTGGTCACTAGCTCACTTTTGATGATAAAGTCAAATACTGCAGATTTGAGCCTCTCAGAGCGTCAGAAGCCGATTTTCGCAGTCAAACATGCTTTAAGCTGCATCTCCCTGAAAATGGCTTAAACAAACAAATTTCATGCCTCAGAATGTTTGAATTAGGATAAATATGATGGATAACATGGTTTTCCTTGTTGTTGAAGTCGAATTTGGTCACTAGCTCACTTTTGATGATAAAGTCAAATACTGCAGATTTGAGCCTCTCAGAGCGTCAGAAGCCGATTTTCGCAGTCAAACATGCTTTAAGCTGCATCTCCCTGAAAATGGCTTAAACAAACAAGTTTCATGCCTCAGAATGTTTGAATTAGGATAAATATGATGGATAACATGGTTTTCCTTGTTGTTGAAGTCGAATTTGGTCACTAGCTCACTTTTGATGATAAAGTCAAATACTGCAGATTTGAGCCTCTCAGAGCGTCAGAAGCCGATTTTCGCAGTCAAACATGCTTTAAGCTGCATCTCCCTGAAAATGGCTTAAACAAACAAGTTTCATGCCTCAGAATGTTTGAATTAGGATAAATATGATGGATAACATGGTTTTCCTTGTTGTTGAAGTCGAATTTGGTCACTAGCTCACTTTTGATGATAAAGTCAAATACTGCAGATTTGAGCCTCTCAGAGCGTCAGAAGCCGATTTTCGCAGTCAAACATGCTTTAAGCTGCATCTCCCTGAAAATGGCTTAAACAAACAAATTTCATGCCTCAGAATGTTTGAATTAGGATAAATATGATGGATAACATGGTTTTCCTTGTTGTTGAAGTCGAATTTGGTCACTAGCTCACTTTTGATGATAAAGTCAAATACTGCAGATTTGAGCGTCTCAGAGCGTCAGAAGCCGATTTTCGCAGTCAAACATGCTTTAAGCTGCATCTCCCTGAAAATGGCTTAAACAAACAAATTTCATGCCTCAGAATGTTTGAATTAGGATAAATATGATGGATAACATGGTTTTCCTTGTTGTTGAAGTCGAATTTGGTCACTAGCTCACTTTTGATGATAAAGTCAAATACTGCAGATTTGAGCGTCTCAGAGCGTCAGAAGCCGATTTTCGCAGTCAAACATGCTTTAAGCTGCATCTCCCTGAAAATGGCTTAAACAAACAAATTTCATGCCTCAGAATGTTTGAATTAGGATAAATATGATGGATAACATGGTTTTCCTTGTTCTTGAAGTCGAATTTGGTCACTAGCTCACTTTTGATGATAGAGTCAAATACTGCAGATTTGAGCGTCTCAGAGCGTCAGAAGCCGATTTTCGCAGTCAAACATGCTTTAAGCTGCATCTCCCTGAAAATGGCTTAAACAAACAAATGTCATGCCTCAGAATGTTTGAATTAGGATAAATATGATGGATAACATGGTTTTCCTTGTTGTTGAAGTCGAATTTGGTCACTAGCTCACTTTTGATGATAAAGTCAAATACTGCAGATTTGAGCGTCTCAGAGCGTCAGAAGCCGATTTTCGCAGTCAAACATGCTTTAAGCTGCATCTCCATGAAAATGGCTTAAACAAACAAATTTCATGCCTCAGAATGTTTGAATTAGGATAAATATGATGGATAACGTGGTTTTCCTTGTTCTTGAAGTCGAATTTGGTCACTACTTCACTTTTTCAAGTATTTTTTTTGGCCTTTATATGGCTTCATTGATAGGACAAGCTGAAGATATGACAGGAAATGGGAGGAGAGAGGGGGAGTGACATGCAGCAAAGCGCCCCAGGCTGGGAATCGAACCCGGGTCTGCTGCATCGAGAACTTAGACTCTGTACATGGGACGCCCGCTGTACCAAGTGAGCTAAACGGCGCCCGATCAGCTCACTTTTGATAATAAAGTAAAATACTGCAGATTTGAGCGCCTCAGAGCGTCAGAAGCCGATTTTCGCAGTCAAAGTTGGTTCAAGCTGCAGCTCCCTGAAAATGGCTTAAACAAACAACTTTCATGCCTGAGAATGTTTGAATTAGGATAAATATGATGGAAAATGTGGTTTTCCTTGTCCTTGAAGTCGAATTTGGTCATTAGCACAGTTCTCATCATAAAGTCAAATCCGGCAAATTTGAGCGCCTCAGAGCGCCAGAAGCCTATTTTCGCAGTCAAACATGGTTCAAGCTGCAACTCCCTGAAAATGGCTTAAACAAACAACCTTCATGCCTCAGAATGATTGAATTAGGATAAATATGATGGAAAACGTGGTTTTCCTTGTTGTTTTATTTGAATTTGCTCATTAGCTCACTTCTGATGATAATCTCTCTGTAATATATTTAATTATTTGTTCTTTTTCGGTTATCTGAGATTAAACGAAACAGCATGCAGACCACCAATCAGTTAGAGGACACAAAATTATATCAGCTATGGTCATAACTTTTGTTAGCTGCTACAGCCTTTGATAATTTCACTATAGCCAGAGGAAGATTAAGGTAGTCATTGGCCCTCGTCTATTTTTTATGTGGGCCCCCCCTTATGCATCATGCTCTCCCAGAAATGTTTCATTTTGCACCATGTGTAACAGTGCAGGAGAATATTTGGCAAACATGATCCAGACACACTCCAGTTAGCACACATATATTTTCTCATTCACATTTTCTCCCAGCACACAGGATCTGAGCTACAGGTAACATTAACAGGATTGCCTGCGTCTTGTGCACTCTCTGCAGCAACAAGTGATGCACTCACGGAGGAATATCGACACAGTGCACCGCCTTGGGGTGAAGAAACCGAACGCTTCCAGAAGTGTCATCTTGCAGTTCTCATCCCGGGTGCACAGAGCTGCTGTGTGGGCTGCCGCAAAAAAAATCTTCCTACCTTCGAGATAACGACCTGTGCTTCGCAGAAGATCTCTGCAAAGCCGATAGAGAGTCCAGGATGAAATTATGGCCACTTGTGAGTCGTCAGGCTGGGAAAGTTGTCTACTTTGTTGGTGACCGTGCCTTCATCGAAAAAAAAGAAATTTCTCTCCCAGTATAATGTATGGTGACTACTACACATGCACCTCAAGTTGCCTTTGACACTTGTGCCTATTACAAAGTTTGATGGTGATACTTAAGCTTTATCTGCTTTTCAGTTTATCAGAATATGATGCTGTTCTCGTGTCACTTTATCATACATTTCTTAGAGTTTAAGCTGTGGAATAAACTTTGTTCAAGTTTATATTTCATTTTCAAGTTTGTCGTTTTCTATAGTTTCTCTCAATGCCAGGGGTTTACGAGATAATTTGAAGCAAAAAGCTCTATTTTTATTTTATTTTAGGAGACACATACTGTCAGTGATGATGTGCACTTTTGGAGGTCTCAATTGGGGTAATGAGTCTTTTTTCTCACATGCTTCGCAACGTTCTGCTGGAGTTAGTACTCTTAAAAATAAATTTACAGGGGGTATACTGCATACAGACTGTGATAAGAATGGACACTATATATGTCAGGTTTTGGACACTTTCAACACAAACTTTATTGTAATGAACATTTATGGTTACAACTCAGTGTCTGATAATAACACCCTACTTACAGATGTGGAAAAGAAAATTCGTGACTGGTTGGTCAAATTTCCGAATGCTCATATAATTATAGGTGGCTTAATATTACTTTGGACAACTCAGTTGATCGATGGCCACCAGGAAAAAAACAAACTAGTGCAAGTGCAATGTTAAAAACACTAATGCAGAGATTTGATTTAATAGATGCAGAGAAAAGTTTCCTCACAACAAAGTTTTCACCTGGTGCAATAAATCAAAGAGTAGACAATCTAGAATAGACTTTTGGTTAGTTTCGGGCAATCTTAAAGATTGTGTAAATGTTAACATTCTTCCCACCCCATTAACGCTCACAAGGCTATCCAAATCCATGTCTCTTTTCTTCCTTCTCCTGTCAATTGTCAGCATAACTCATACTGGAAACTTAATAGCTCTGTTCTATGTCATGAACATGGGCGTGGCTAGCCCCTTTTTAGGGATGCTTCAGCACCCCTAAAACTTAGAGTAAGAAATGTTGTCATTCTAAAATTTTAGTTCTTCCTTGACAAGGTTAAATAATGTCCAAAACATACTCTGCAGTTTGTGGTTTAAAATGCATATGTTCAGGACGAAAATAAAAACATCCCCGCTTAGCAAATGGTATCATCTTCTTTTCACCCTCTACCTCTGTAGGCTACCTGCACTGCTCCGCAGCCCGATCGTCCAGCGCTACACACACACAGAGTGAGTATCCGTTTAGTTGTAGTGTCATCAACTAAGTAAGTTGCTCCACAGCTGTATCTCACACCTCTTTCCTTTTACCTGAAGTTGTTCCGATTCCGATACCATATTGGTGAGCAGTGGCGGTCCTAGCTGTCATGACGCCCTGGGCGAACCTCACCTCAGGGCTGCCAAGTTTCAGAAAATGACAAGAGTGAGACTTTAGTGTCATGATGCGTTCGGCGAAAAAAAATTTGGCCTTTTTTAACGTCTATTTATACCTTAAGACTGATGTCGTCACCTCCATGCCAGCTACTCTCCCTGTACTGTGGCCTCCTAATGCTAGTCTTAATTAACTAGAAATTAGAAATGAAAATTGTAACAAAAATTTTGACAAAACACATTTATTTGACAATATTTAATTTCAAATGTTTAGCTGGGTACATGTCGAATGTTGTAAGTGTTTGTTGCAGATTTTGATGCCTTGATGACAGAGGCAGGGGGCTCCCACTTGAAACATTGTGGCTCGAGGCTCGCCATCTTCACTGTCATGATGGATGACAGAGTTCCCTCAAGAGCCAAACTGTTTCTGGTTTTTGTTTTGTTTAGGTTTAAAAAGCAAATCATGTAAAAACATTAATAAAACATTAAGTGTTTTTTGATTGAATGAATGTCTTAGCAGCAGACTCAAGGTCCATAGAAAAACACTATTACATACAAAAATAAACAAATAAGAACAGTTCAAATGAACATTAGATTAGACAAGGCATTTGTTTCATTTACTATGTATTTATACATAGTAGACGGGTTCGGCTAAGAAGGAGCGCTAAGATAGGGCTGTTTCCCAGACGCGTTCTTAACTGCCTTCTTAAGATCCCGCCAAAGAAGCTTCTTAAGAAGCTCTTAGTGGGAGCTGTCCACCGCCGTGGTGCTGAAATATGAATCAATCGATGCCAGGCAAATCGATCACCCACCACTTTATCAGCGCTTAAGTCACCCGCAACACCCTGTGGTCGTCCCCCACCACCTCCAGGAAGCTCCCCACTGCGTAAAACGCAGCGCGGCCAGGAGCTGCACCTCCGGGCTGAGGGCAGAGCTGCAGCGGGTTGCCCTCTGGATGTGTGGTGACACGAGCGTGACGAGGCGTTGGATCTCCTCACGGGGAAGCCGGTACTTGGCCTGGACAGCCCGGTCCGACAGCACGTCGAGTGGGGAGAAGTGCTGACGCACAGAAGCATTTATATAAACCGTCTGGCTTCGCGCACGGCGACGCTGTTGGTTAGCAGCGAGAATATGCTGTATTGCAGCCATGGTGTCTCACACGCGTGGACTTCGGCAACGCCTTTATATAGACTAGCAGGTGGAGACTCTCTTGATGAGGTTCCAGCTGAGTTCAGTTACACCTGTCAGTTTACCTCATATCTGTGAAATACCACAGGGTGGCTGATGGTTTTATAGCTACTGTAAACTCAGATGCAGATGCCGAATGTGTGTGAAAACGTAACGAGTGATAGTAATGATTTATTTTATTTATGTAGCTACAGGAACACATGGGCAATTCTTTATTTTTATATCGTTATTTTTCTTCTTATGCTATTATTTTTCTTGCGTCAGTGTTCTGCAGCTCTGAGCACACATTCATCATTACACATGGTTTTAGTGTTCCTTTGAGTGTCCGATATAACTTTCCCTGATGCGGCTGCACTGAGCGTTTGGTCGCTAAGAAGGCTGTTAAGAGTGGCTCAGGGCGATCTTACACTTCCTTCTTAGTGAAAGATCTTCTTAAGCTAAGAACGACTCTGGGAAACACGTCCTTCTTTCAGAGCGCTCTTAAGAGCTTCTTAAGCGCTAAGAGCGAATCTGGGGAACGCGGCCAAGGTCTGTAACTCTGAGAGTGTACAAATTAGGGCTGTCAACGAATATTCTAAATTCGAATATATATTCAAATATTTTTTAAAAAACGGATATTCGATTGTGAAAATTCATATTCGACTGTGGAAAAAACACATCAGTGCTGGTTTAAAGATAGTTAGAGACGCCAAGACCCGCCTTACGTTGCTTCTGATTGGTTTATATTGCGTGGTGCCTTCCGTGGTTGGTTAGATTTAGGCACAAAGGACTGATGGATTGGTCTGGGATTGGTTATCTCGGTCAGTCAATCAGAGTTACTCGAACTACGGCAAGCCAGAGCCCGTCCACTTCCTATCCTATTAGACATTCTCTGGGCAAGCCGCGTACGAGTATTGAATGGGGAAATAAGCGTGAGAAATGTCATGTGTGGCGTGTGGTGTGAGAATGGGTCAAATTGCGTGACTGTCACACTCAAAGCGTGACACTTGGCAGCTCTGTCACCTCCAGCGGCAGCCATATCAGTGCAATATACATCTTTTGAATTGGCTTACAGAATTGATAATTCACTTTTCTGAGGACAGGACCTAACGCGACATTTACCAAACAATATGTGAGCTATCATCGTTGTGTTACATGCACATTATTAGGGGGAAATTAATTAGATATAATGTTTGCTAGTCTGCTGGACTGAAAACGGATGCTGTCTCATCTACTATTATAGCCAGCAGTAGTAGCCTATAGCAAGAGGCTCACAAACATACGAGTTAGCCTGTGCTAATTGCCGTCATTTATTTTCATTACATGCATGATTATACTCATGAAGAGTAGATGACATGGCTCCACACCTTTATCTTTTAATCGTTTCTCCTCTTCTTCTTTTCTCTTTTCCCTTAACTGGGCACCTGATGGCTTTGACTTCTTCTTATCCATTTGTTTATTTGACACGCGGGAATCATCACATTACCCATCTCACTTACCGTCAACCAAGAGTTCAGACTAAACCAATTCACCTCGTTTTGTAATATATTTCACTATTTAACCAAACCAAAAAATATCATATGTGAAACTATGGGCTTTTATTCACAATATCATCATGACTGAAATGTGCTTTATGTGGAAGGAATTTGTGATGTGACTGACTTTATCCTGGTTATTGCTGCTTCCTCGCTCCCCCGCCCCAGTGGGTGAACCTATCCCCCGCCCCGCCCCCCCTTCTTCCACAGACTCTGTGTGAGACTGTCTCAGCAGCAGCAGTCAACGCACCTTTATAAAACAGAGGGCGCCCAGCCGCAATGAGTAATGAGCAATACAAAAACCGGAGCCCCTCCATGAATGCCGCCCTGGGCGGCTGCCCATAATGCCCATATGAGAAAACGCCCCTGTCGGTGAGTACTGGAGTCCGGCACCGTTTACCAGTTAGCTCCGTTAGCCCGGTTAGCTCCGTTAGCGCAATTAGCGCACCCACAGTCGAACTGGAGAGTCCGTTTATCAAACAAAAACAGCAGCGCGACAAATAAACTGCGTACCTGTGTAGTGCGTACGCGTGTCTAAGTTGTTAAAGTTTATCATTACTTTGAGACTCATTTTAACACCGGGAGTCATGTAAACATGATGTCACGCGCGTCTTTTCTGGTCAGTCGTCATGGCAACATTAAGCCCTGCCAGTGGTGCAGCGTCTGGACCAAAGTGAAAACAAACGTGTGGACATATCACTGTATACCAGCAGTATGTGTGAAAACACTCACTTTGGCTTTTTAAATGAATTGTTATTTATTCCTGTAATTTTTCAGTTGTGTCTGACTATCAAACTAGACAATAAATGGAAGTTATTTTTTTTTCTTTTGCTGTATTCATTCATGTTTTACAGAGGCTTTACAACAATAATAATCACATCACATTCTTGCAAGCATAGTAGTATACTACACACACACACACACACACACACACATACACACACACACACACACACACACACACACACACACACACACACACACACACACACACACAGCAGGTCTATAGGCTATTTATAACACAGAGGTATGAGATGTGTGAAAGATAGTTCTTTAAAAGTAAAAAGACAGATTCAGGTGAGAGACTAGGGGACAGTCCATAATGACCTCTGTCTTGTTTTTTTGTTTTGTTTTTTGTCTTCTGAAAAGTGTTTAGCTAAAGTAACAGATAATATAAACCACCATGTTGTATCAAATTACTAATGTAGGCAATGGAGAATACAGCTTCTCTTGTGAAATACATTTAATCAATTTAAAAATAAATTTGTGCATTAAAAAAATGATTGTGTTTCTAAGCCCAATATAATAATAATCATAATAATAATAATAATAATAATAATAATAATAATAATAAAGATATTTAAAATGACATGCCGGCCTCTGTGTGCCTTTTTATCATATCTTTAAAATCTGTAAATGGTCTTCATAACATTTTTGTGACATGACAAACTGACCTCAACTCTCCTGCCTACAATATATTTGTGTATGATTTCAGTGCCAAGGGAAAGAGAGAAAGATGGAGAAGGAGAAAGGGAAAGGGAAAGCATGCAGGAAGAACCAGAGAAAACAACAACAATAAATTGACATATAGTGAATAGTGGCAAGCAAAACAGTAACTATAAACAAAAAAACTAAAAACTGTAACCAATAAAGCTGGTGTTCTGGAAAGGACAAATTTTTTTTTTAAAAAAATCTGGATTTTGGAGTTAGTTGAACCAATGTTAAAATGATAAAGTTATTTTTCAATAGACATCTTTTTTGTTTTTGTGTGAAAAAAGGGTGGGTGGTGGCAGTGGGGCTCACTGGCACCCCTAAAGTTCTGACCCTAGAATCATCCCTGGTCATGAAGCAGTTAAATTTAGGATTAAAGAACTAATACAAATTTTCTGGAATGAGGCCCAAAAGGAAAAATTTCTTTAAAGGAAATAATAGACTCAATTAGTACTTTAAAAAACAATAAATCTCCTGGTGTGGATGGTCTCTGAATCATCTGAATTATACAAATCCTTCTCCAAAGAATTAGCCCCATTTCTACAAGAAGTATTTTGCGAAAGTATTACTAATGGCACTCTCCCTCCCACTCTAACACAGGGCCTAATAACCCTTATACCTAAACCTAATAAAGATGTATTACTTATTGATAACTGGTGGTCAATTACACTTCTCAATAACGATTATAAAATTTTAGCCAGCAAACACTTCTGGCTTGGTCTCTCATTTACAAACATAATTTTCCCCCTAACAGATATTTTATATGGAACAACAGAGACATTTGTTTCAAAAGGAAGTCTTTATTTCTCGATAGTTGGTTCAGAAATGATATTGTGCAGGTCAGCCAACTCTTCAATAAGGAAGGCAAACTTTTTAATTATCAAGAATTTCTTACTCATTACAAGATCCCTGTGACACCGAAGGATTTTGCTATTGATTTTAATGCTATCCCATCTTGGATTATAATGCTTTATAAGGATCAGACACTCACACATTCTATTGTGACTCATTTATATGACCCATCCAACATGGCCATTGGAAAAATATGACTTCAATCAACATCCCGGAAAAATAACAAAAACATTCGCTCCCTATTCCAAGCCGATTGTGTCTCTGTCCCTTATGTTGTTGCTTTTTGGAATAAATATATTGAGAACCTTTGTTGGGGAAGAATTTGGTCCCTCCCTGGTAAATATTTACTCGTTAAAAAGGTTAAAGAAATTTCCTTTAGAATCCCCCATCATTAATCCAGGGTAATCCCTGTTAAATCCTTTCTAGTTAGATTCAAAAAGGACATTGATGTATCCTGCACTTTTTGTAACCTGCACCAAGAGACTGTCTTCCATCTTTTCTGGACTTGTGTTTACACTCGGAGTTTATGGCAAGACATATGTTGTTTTATATTGGACCATATCTATGATGGCTTTGTACTGTGCTTGAACGATGTAAAATTTGGTTTCACAAACCATAATAAGGAGCTAGAGAACAATTTTTTCTGTCCAATCTTATCATATTGCTCGCTAAATTCTATATTCACAAATGTAAAGTACTAAAAATGAAACCCTCTTTCTGTGCCTTTAAAAAAGAGATCGAATCATACATTAAATCAATAACTACCTCTTGCAACTCCAAAGCTGTAAAGACGATGAATGTATGCTCCAAATTCAATGTCTTCCTTTCACGATAATGTACAGCACTGCAGCTATTTTTATTTCTTTTATATTATTCATTTATTTTCATTCTTTTTTTTATGTTTTGCATCATCCTTATTTCATCCCCATTCTGTGTCTGTTGTACCCCTGGCGTCATATTTCTTTAAGATACTAGGTATTCTTTCTTCTTCATTCTGTAATGTATCATCTCTTAAATACAAATAAATTTTTTTTTTTTTTTTTTTTAAAAAAGCATATTGTATCTACAGTGTTTCCCCTTGATTTTTTTGTAGCAGCGATGCTCTGAGTCGGTAACCTAGCGCTTGGCGGGTCCGGGGGCATGCCTACTGGTGAGATTTTTGAAAAAAAAATTTACAGATTGAGACTCACAAAATGAGTCTCATTCTTACAAATGACGGTAGGCTACACGTCATGGCAGTGCCGGCCCTAACCAATCTGGTGCCCTAGGGAAGATTTCAGCTGGCGCCCCCCCTTGCATCGCAGGTCAATTTCACAATCAATTTTCATACTCTCACACAGAAACTGCATGTATGTATTCAAGATTTTATTTCTTTTAAGTAAAAAATATCACACCAAATAAAAACTGACGAAAGAAACAAGTGATACAAAAGTACAATATTAATAAGGCATTGCACAAACATATTTAAGAATATTCTATTTACATTGAAGAGAAGAGAAGAATATGTGAATATGAATCAAATCAAATCAAATCAATTTTATTTATATAGCCCAAAATCACAATCACATTGCCTCAATGGGCTTTACAATCTGTACAGTGAACGACATCCTCTGTCCTTAGGCCCTCGATCGAGTGAGGAAAAACTTCCCATGTTGATGGAAAAAAAACCCTTTTAACAGGGTAAAAAAACAATGGAAGAAACCTCAGGAAGAGCCACAGAGGAGGGATCCCTCTTCCAGGACGGACAGACGTGCAATAGATGTCGCGTGTACAGAAAAGAGCAACAATCACAGATAGCAAATTACATTAACAGAATGTCAGATACAACAGAATGTAAAGTGAGTGGTTCCAGGAGACGACTGAGCGGGACGAGGCATCACCAAGTGGTACCCGAGCCATGCAACCTCCTGTCCACCCTGGTGACCTGGAAGAGGGCAGGCCACACAAGATAATTAGTAATAGACAGAGAGATAAGAGTGAAGAGGCATCAAGAAATCCAGAAACATAGGTATGATGAGATGGTGAAGCAGAGGAGAGCAGAGGTCCAGTGGAGCGCAAGGTCTGGCGATCCTGATCAGTCAGTATTTCGAGGCATCAGTAGCCAGGAGAGGTCGATGTTCCCAGGGGCTCGAGGTCCAACTGAAGGAAGCCTGATTGAAAGAGAGGAGGAGGAGAAGGAGGAGTACGAAGAGGAGGAAACTATAGAAAGAGTAGAGAGTGACACAGCTTGCAGCTTGTGGGAACAGAAAAGCAAAAACAGACGTTAGAGAAATGCGATGTTAGTCAGCATAAACACATTGTTTCTCGTCGGCAATAAAATGCAAATCTAGTACTATAGCTCATTGAGACTGACACCGACCCACTGAAGGAGCTAGCAGTCGAAGTCAAGGCTAATTAAAGGCTAAGTCAAAGAAGTGAGTTTTGAGTTTAGATTTAAAGGCGTGCTTGGTGTGTGCTATACATAAAACTAATATAGACTAATAATGAAAATACGATGAGATTATGTATATATATATATATATATATATATATATATATATATATATATATATACAGTCCCTGACAAAATCCAAGTTGTAGAAACAACAAATAATAACTTGACTTGTAGTTGATCAATTGGAATCAGAAATGGCTTATATGAAAGGCAAAGGCCTCTAGATTATGCTTATTATACCAAAATAGAGCTGTGTATCTTTCATTGAGTTTTATCATTTAATTAGGACAGAAAGGTCAGATTTGGCTTGGACAAAAGTCTTGTCGTGTCTTTAAATGAGTCAACCAATCACAGATTAGAGCTCCACCTGTGACAAATACTGTAATTAACATATTCCCAAGTGTGCATAAAAAGAACCCCAGCACACCAGACCTTCATGTGAAGTGCAACCTGACCTCTGACAACATGCCAAAGATTCAACCACAGACCAAAGTGCTGATCATCAAGAACCTGAAGACCAAGTCTGCTGCTGAGGTGGCAGACATCTTTAATGTATCCAAACGTCAAATGGAGAGGATAAAAAAAAGATTTGAAGAAACTGGTGACATTCATGACAAGCCAAGGTCAGGCAGACCCCGCAAGACAACTGTTCGAGAAGACCGTTTGTTGCTTCAGCAGTCCAGGGCCAGCCCTTTTTCAGCTGCAGCAGAGCTACATAGGAACTGGTCACCAGAAACCCCTGTATCTACAAGAACAGTTTGTCGAATTCTCTCACGCAGTGGTCTCCATGGCCGAATTACTGCTCACAAACCAGCATTAAACAGAAGACAACAAAAGAATTGTGTTGCATTTGCCAAGGCCCACAGTTTGTGGAAAGGATGGACAGTGGAAAAGTGGCAGAAGGTTGATTTTTCTGATGAATCATCCATAGAACTGCATCCCAATCGCCGCAAATACTGCAGAAGACCTGTTGGAACTCGCATGGACCCAAGATTCACCCAGAAAACAGTCAAGTTTGGTGGAGGAAAAATCATGGTTTGGGGTTACATCCAGTATGGGGGTGTGCGAGAGATCTGCAGAGTGGATGGCAACATCAACAGCCTGAAGTATCAAGAGATTCTTGCTACTAATTACATTCTAAACCACAAGAGAGGCCAAATTCTTCAACAGGATGGCGCTCCTTCTCATACTTCAGCCTCCACATCAAAGTTCCTGAAAGCGAAGAAGGTCAAGGTGCTCCAGGATTGGCCAGCCCAGTCACCAGACATGAACATTATTGAGCATGTCTGGGGTAAGATGAAGGAGGAGGCTTGGAAGTTGAAACCAAATAATCTTGATGAACTCTGAGAGTCCTGCAAGACTGCTTTCTTTGCCATTCCAGATGACTTCATCCATAACTTATTTGAGTCATTGCCGAGACGTATGGATGCAGTCCTCCAAGCTCATGGGAGTCATACACGATATTAATTATTTTTCCCAAGGCACCATGACTTTATGTTCAGATGTTTTTGTTGCATGTTTGTGTATTCAAAATTAAATATAATTTCTACCATACATTATTTTTGTATGCGACAAGACTTTTGTCCAAGCAAAATCTGACCTTTCTGTCCTAATTGAATGATAACATTCAATGAATGATACACAACTTTATTTTGGTATAATAAGCATAATCTAGAGGCCTTTGCCTTTCATATAAACCATTTCTGATTCCAATTGATCAACTACAAATCAAGTTGTTATTATTTGTTGTTCCTACAACTTGGATAAGCGACAAGACTTTTGTCAGGGACTGTATTTCTACAGTATTTTATTGTATTGTACTGTAATATCTGCAGTTATATTAATATTGATATGACTGCTTTTTATTACTAATCATACTAATTACTAAGAATTATTATTATTACTAACAATGATAATATATATTTTAATTAAATAATAATCTCAAATGTTACTAATATTGTAATATTATACTTCAGAATAACATTACAAATCAAAAGGCAACCAAACAATGTTCTTAATAAAAATATTGTTTTATTCAATCAATACAACTTTTCAAAACATTTTTAAAATTATTTTTCATTAATGTCAGTAATGGACTGGAATGTCTGTCTGGGAACCTGATGAAGATCGGACCCGATCACTGATTATCAAAACTGGACAGCAATGGAGAAACTCAGATCAGACACTGTAACAAAGAAAACACAGAGAGAGAAGTAGGACAAAACCTGTTAGCCACAGTACCGAGAGAGAAGAAATTTATGTAGTAAAACAAAATACAAAAAAAAATGTTAAAGTTTAAAAACCTGTATTATTATGGCTAATACTTACAGAAAACTCATAAACCGCACCAAAGCCTTGAGACAGGGATGCTCTCCTCAGGGTGCAAAGACAGTGGACCAGACTTGTAGTGTAGATCTATGAAAAAGCAAATTATATTTAATTTCATGATGGGTTACTTTTTGTGGATGGATAGGCTGATACATCACTGTGTATTTCATAAACTCCAACAATACATCTAGGTTAGTAAAAATTAGCTTATGCTTGACCTTGCTGAATACATACTATTTTACTTTTGCCATGGCATGCATTTTATATGTCTCTGTTCGCAAATAGATCATTAACCGTGATAAAAGTAACCTTACGAATAAATAGTTGAAGTCAAAAGGCTAGAATCAGACCCAATTAGCCATACTCTCTAACCCCACAGTGTTTCCCATACATTGATCTATTTGGTGCCACCCGCCACAATATCACCATTGACCGCCACATATTGATTTTAATTATTTTTTCTGTACTATTTTTGAGAGGTTAGCCACCTGCTATCCACACGAAAGTCACAAGGTTAGCTAGAAAATGACTCAGTGTGGGAGGGGATTGCAACATTCAACAGACGTTCAAAACTGGTTTAAAACTGAAAGTTTTGTCACCAAATATTTGAAGACGTTGATTGAACGTTCACATTCAGACCATATTTTACCAGGATTACATCTTCGTGTTGAACACATTTTGCTAACAGTGCAATATGACTTTGGAGAAAAACCTTCACAGTAATCAATACCGTCTCTCTTTGTACAACTCAACAAATTATAAAAATGATTAAACCAATGTGTGTTTTGTGACACGATGATGTTGTACCCGCATTTTAGTCGGTTGAAAAGAGGGCAAAAGGATCTTAGACATTCAGACCGAATATCACCCACTTTTCAGCTAGAAATCAACGTGAAATCCCAGTTGGTGCTCACTGGGTTAGCTAGCTGGCTAACGTTAACTTTACAATCTCTTCTTCCCACACTAAAAAAACGATGTTGCAGACCACTAGAGCGTAAAATCCTAATACCTCGTTATAAAGGTTTGCATGAAAAACATGAAAAAAAAACGAACTGACAGAACTTTCAGCAATCCACGGGGTAGCGCTTCTCCTTCCCCAGTAGGTGGAGAGGAGCCCTTGAAGATCTGAAGTTGAAGAAGCCGAGGGCGTCGAGTGAGAGAGATGGAACAAGGAAGGCGCTGGAGTTTTGACTATCTGATCAGCAATAATAATAATAATAATAACTTAGATTTATATAGCGCCTTTCAGGACACCCAAGGTCGCTTTACAGAAAAAATACACATACAACATAGAACATTAAATACAAACAACCAGGATTAACAGTCAAAACAGTCAAAAGCCTGCCGAAACAGGTGCCGCTTTAACAATGATTTGAAGCTGTCGAATGATTCTGCTTGCCGCAAATTCAGTGGGAGCGAGTTCCAACAGAGTAGGAGCTGCCACACTGAAGGCCCTGCTCCCGAAAGTGCGTCGGCTAGTGCGGGGGATGTCAAGGAGACCCAGGTCAGCTGACCGCAGGTTCCGTGAGGGCTGGTGAATGTGAAGGAGATCGGTGAGATATTGAGGGGCAAGCGCATGTAAAGATTTGTAGGTTAGGAGGAGAAGTTTGAAGGTTATCCGATATTTGATGGGGAGCCAGTGCAGCTGTTTGAGGGTAGGGGTGATGTGATGCCAAGGTTTAGTGCGGGTGAGAACCCTGGCAGCAGAGTTTTGTACATGTTGATGCCGGTCCAGTGTTTTATTGGTGATGCCATGGAGGATGGCATTGCAGTAGTCCAGGCGTGAAGTGACGAAGGCGTGTATAAGGGTTTCAGCAACAGAGTCGGGGAGTGTTGGTCGGAGTCTGGAAACGAGGGGCAGGGGGTCTGTCACCCTGACCAATTGTAGCTCAAAGCTGAATTTTGCACCTAGGTGTGAAGAATGGGGAATTCTGGGACACTGAGTTCAGCTCAGAGTCCATTTTGAAATCCACAATGAATGACTTCATCTGTGGGTCCCAACACTGGCAACTGTCTCCACAACAGAACATTTCTGGCTTTTTGTGAAGGGACATACTGTGTTCCATGAAAATATTTCAATAGAGTGCCCATATTGGATTCAGATGCATAGGCTGACGTAGCCCATAATGGCCCCCAGTGTTTCACACTTTGTTTGCTGTGTGTGAGCAGGTGTATGTAGAAAGTCATGTGGTCTTTCCCATACAGTCTTTGAAATTCAATGACAAATTTTTAAAGAGCCAGTTCTGACATTATGATGCTTCTAGTCTTAACCTGTAGTAATGTATATATGCCAAACACCAGTAGGAAGAAATGGTTCTAAAATCTGGCAGGGAGTATGCCTTTCAATACAGGCAGAGCATAGAAGAGGAGAATTGCTCGCCACTCTGAAGCTTTCCAGAACTTTATTTTACTCACTGACCTTGGTGTTCTAGTTATTTCAACAGGAGTTTTTATTTTTACAAGGTGCAAATCAACTTCTTCCATCTGTTTGCCAATGTACCAGGGGCATCACTGTTTACTGTATCAAACCACAACTGTGGCCAGTTGCCAAGTGACTCCAAGGCACACATTGTGTTGATATTCAGGAATGAAACCATTTATCATCTGGAAGTGACTAAGCTTCTCATTAACTGAAGCTGACATTGCATGACTGAAATGATCTCTCTCATTTCGAAGTGGGGGTTCAGGCTGATCATATGGATAGGATCTACCACCTTTGTGATAACAAAAGTCACAACCATAGAATCCATTAAACTGCTTTGTGTTACAAAGCATTGGATGAGCTATCAAATCAGAGCTACAAACAAGCACAAACACTTGAGAAACATGACAGTTTCCCTGTATATCTTGCCAGTCAATGCCTTCAGTCTCTAATAATGAGACTTTTTTAACAAATGGTGTTAGCAATGTTAACATGGATTGGCGACAAATACTGTGTTGCAAGAGTCACACTGAGTGGGACAGTCTGCTCTAATGCCAAAGTATTTCAAACAGCTTTCATAATAAAAGTAAACTTCAAATTTAGATGAACTGCCAAATTTTTTGTGAAAAAGGTAATGTGAAGATGGGATCAGACCTGGAAATATTATGTTAAACATTTCCAGCAAGTGAGTAAGTGCTTTGCCAGTTAGATTATGCCGTAACAGATATGACATCAGCATCAATACACATTCTCCTTTTGAAAGAGGTGCACCAGGATACAAGGGCTTGTCACCAGTATCTGCTCTATCTTCACTGCCCTAAACAGAGAAAGAAAGAGGGAGAGAGAGACAAAAGATGTTAAAAAAAGTGAGCAGCAGCAGCAGCAGAAAGAAGCAGAAATATCATTACAGCATTTTTTTTTTTTTTAGCAAATGTCATTTTCTAGAAATGCTTGACTGTAGAGACTCATCCTGCTTAGATGTGTTTTGTTTCTATTCTTCCTGTTTTATTTTGTAATACTTACCCTTCTCTCTCGTTTCAGGTGTCTTGACTCCCCTCATGTTCTCCTGTGTGCTGATTTGCAGCAGCCCCGCCCTGATTGTTTTCACCTGTCTTTGTCTCCCCCTTCCCTTGTGTATTTAAGTCCTGTGTTTAGTGTTTGTCTTTGCTAGTTAGTCTTGTCCATCACGTCGAGCGTCCCAGTCGTGTTTGCCTGTCAAGTCATCAGTTTCAAGTCAAGTTTTTGTTTCGTCCTGTTTTTGCCTTGCCTTGTGCATTAAATTTCAGTTTTGATTAAATCCCTGAGAATTGTGTCGTGCATTTGAGTCCCTGCCACTGATCCTTGTCAGTACAAACTAACCAACATGGACTCAGCCAACTCCGACCCTGTGCGTGCTGCTCTCTACTCCCAGTCCCACAGACTCTCTCATGACGAGAAGCTGAACAGCATCGCGCAGCGTCTCCATGATCTCGCTGCATTCAAACAGAATTTCCAGTGGTCCATGGGTAATCAAGTCACGCTTCTCACTGAGCAGCTCCAGCAACTGCTGTCTCGCAGTCCAGCTCCAGAGCCGTCAGCCTCTGCTCCAGCTCCAGCTCCAGCTTCTGCTCCAGCGCCCACCGGC
This sequence comes from Lagodon rhomboides, assembly GCA_039737535.1. Classification (NCBI taxonomy): domain Eukaryota; kingdom Metazoa; phylum Chordata; class Actinopteri; order Spariformes; family Sparidae; genus Lagodon; species Lagodon rhomboides. The sequence continues at coordinate 28,085,058 of CM077799.1, forward strand.
TTCTCCTTGCCCCACCTGGTGCATCCTGCTTCACGGGAGATTCAGGTGACTGCAGAGCCTTTTTTGTTCAATGTGGACTCCATTTTGAGCTACAAGCCCCGCTTTTCCCGACAGACAGGTCCACGGTAGCTTATGTCATCTTTCACCTGGCTGGGAGAGCCGAGGCCTGGGCCACTGCAGAGTGGCATCGCAACTCCCGTGTGCTCTTCCCTTCAAATATTCACGGACACTTTCTGTAAGATTTTTGAGAAGCTAGCTAGAGCACTTTTTGATTTACGCCAGGGCAAAGCTAGTCTCTCTGACTATACACTCTCTGCCAATAGTGGTTGAAATGCGTTGTCCCTTTTTGACGCTTTCATTCATGGACTTTCAGACCAGATTAAGGACCAGTTAACCCCACTAGAGTTGCCCTCTGAGATAGACTCCCTAATTGCCCTGTGCGTCAAGAGTGACTCCTCAGGAAGAGGGAAAAAGAGAGAGAGAGGTGTCCAGCCAGGAGTCCTCCGCGTCACCATAGGAGCCCTACTCCATTCCACCTTCCCGTGGAGAGACGTCAGCCTGCTGTTTCCTCATCACCTGCTGCAGCGGAGGAGCCAATGCAGCTGGGGCGCACCAGGCTCACACCAGAGGAGAGACAGCGACTCCTGGCGGAGGGACGATGTTTCTACTGCGGTCAACTCGGCCACCGCTCACTACAGTGTCCATTAAAAGGCCCGGCTCATCAGTGAAAAGGAGGAAGCTGGTGAGCAGAGCAGTATCCTCCACCCATCATCGTGTTTTGATCCTGGCTGTGTTACGACCAGCTCCAGGCCGCAACAAAGGAGGAGGTGCAACAAAACTTGTAATTAACAAATCAATATTTATTAAAGTAAATGAAGAGCCATATGAGGTGTGGAAGTCAGTATCAGGGGTGTAGGTGAGTGCGTGGATGCGTTGAACAATGTGCGGTGCATGTTGTTAGTGTGAAACAAAGCAAAACAAAAAGAAAACAACAGCACACTGGCTGGAGCGGAGTAGAGAAGAGAAGAGCAGAGCAGAGAGTGGGCGTCTGGGAAGGCGGGGTTAAATAGGCCTGACTGGGAACGCTGGCCAGGTGCTCCCAGTCAACCTAATGACTTGGCTGCTTCAGACCTGCAACGAAAAACACACCCAACAGTACCCTGCACACAGAACACTATACAGGGCCCAGGCCTGGGGCCGTCACAGCTGTGATTTCTTCTCCTGCTCAAGTGGTGAGTGTGAAGGTTCTCATTGACTCTGGGGCTGATGAAAGTTTTTTAGACTGGGGTCTAGCCCGCAAGTTAAGACTCTGTATTTCACCGCTGACCTCACCACTTGAAGCTCAGGCTCTAGACGGAAGATTGCTGTTCAAGGTGACTCATGTAACTCAACCTGTCACACTCCTGATTTCTGACTGTCACACCGAAACCATGACTTTTCACCTGTGTTCATGCCCTGCACATCCAGTGATTCTGGGGTTACCTTGGTTAAAACAACACAATCCTCATGTAGACTGAGTGACTGGGGAGGTTTGGAACTGGAGCAATGACTGCTTAAGATCCTGCTTTTCCTCTACTTCACTTGGCTCACTCCCCAAAACTCCCTTAACAGCCCCTGACTCATACTATCCTAACCTGTCCAAGGTTCCTGACCGCTACCATGGCCTGAAGGAGGTGTTCAACAAGGTTAAGTCAACCTCGTTACCACCACACCGCTCTTTTGACTGCCCCGTCGACCTCCTTCCTGGTTCCATGCCCCCTAGGGGCTGCTTGTACTCTCTGTCAGAACCAGAGAGGCAAGCCATGAAGGCGTATATTGACTCTTCCCTAAAAGCAGGTATCATCAGACCATCTTCCTCTCCTGCGGGGGATGGATTTTTCTTTGTGGAGAAAAAAGACAAGTCCCTGCATCCCTGCATTGATTACCGTGGACTTAATGATGTCACAGTCAAGAATAGGAACCCCCTCCCCTTGATTTCTTCTGCTTTTGAGCTTCTGCAGGGAGCCTCTGTGTTCACAAAGCTGGATCTCAGGAATGCCTACCATCTGGTGAGGATAAGGGAGGGGGATGAATGGAAGACAGCCTTCAATACACCCACTGGTCACTATGAGTATCTGGTAATGCCCTTCGGACTAACTAACGCACCTGCTGTTTTTCAGAACTTGATAAATGAGGTACTTGGAGACATGCTCAACCAGTTTGTTTTTGTATATCTTGATGATATCCTGATTTTTTTTCCCTGATCATAAGACCCACGTGCAGCAGGTGTGCAGTTCGTGTGTTACAGCACGAACTCTATGTGAAGGCTGAGAAGTGCGAGTTTCACCAGGCGTCTGTTTCGTTTCTTGGTTTTATCCGTTGCAAAGGATCAGTTGCAGATGGACCCAGAGAAAGTTAAGGCTGTTGTGGAGTGGCCCATTCCTCCAGATCGTAAGCGGCTGCAGCGGTTCCTGGGCTTTGCCAATTTTTACCGGAAGTTTATCCGGAACTACAGCTCAGTCGCCGCTCCTCTCCATGCATTAACATCTTCTAAAGTCAGGTTTTCCTGGACCCCGGAGGCAGACCAGGCCTTCAAGAAATTAAAGGTTTGTTTCACCACAGCCCCCATTCTTACCTTGCCAGATCCTGAGAGACAATTTATTGTGGAGGTTGATGCCTCGGATGTTGGGGTGGGGGCAGTGCTTCCTTCTGAAAGGAACTATGATATAGGCAACAGGGAGCTGCTAGCCATCAAGGTGGCCCTGGAAGAATGGAGGCACTGGTTGGAAGGAGCACAGCGGCCCTTCATCGTGTGGACTGACCATAAGAACCTGGAGTATGTCCAGACAGCTAAGCGTTTGAACTCTCGGCAAGCCAGGGGGGCCTCGTCTTAATTTTTGTCTGTCTTATTGTCCTGGCTCAAAGAATGGGAAGCCTGATGCTCTGTCAAGGATGTTCTCACCTGATCCCTCTCCCAAGGTCCCCTCCAACATCCTTCCCTCGTCCTGTATGGTAGGAGCTGTCACTTGGGGGATTGAGGGGAGGGTCCAAAGAGCCAATAATAACATTACCCCACCCAGGGGCTGTCCTCCAAATAGACTTTTTGTACCTCCTGATCTCCGTCCGCAGGTCATTCACTGGGCCCACACTAGCCTCATCGCCTGTCATCCTGGCTCCCGACGGACCCTGTTTGTGGCTAAACTTTCTGGTGGCCAGGAATGGAGAGGGATGTCCAGGACTAGGTTTCCGCCTGCTCCACCTGTGCCCACAACAAGGTCTCCCATTCACCTCCGTCTGGCCTCCTGCATCCGCTTCCTGTCCCATCTCATCCATGGTCTGACATCTCTCTGGACTTCTGAGTCTGAAGGTAACACTACCATCCTCACGGTGGTGGACAGGTTTTCCAAAATGGCTCATTTCATTCCACTCCCTAAGTTGCCTTCAGATATAAGAAACAGCAGAGGTCATGTTGTCCAACGTGTTTCGTATTCGTGGCTTCCCCGAGGACATTGTGTCAGATCGTGAAGCCCAGTTTGTGTCACAGTTTTGGAAGGCTTTCTGTGCTCTCCTAGGGGCCACAGTAAGCCTGTCGTCTAGTTATCACCCGGAGTCCAACGGCCAGACGGAGCATGTAAATCAGGAACTGGAGGTCATGTTGCGGTGTCTGGTATCTCACAGCCCGACCACCTGGAGTAAGCACATTATCTAGGCTGAGTACGCTCACAACACTTTGCTTTTCTCGTCTACAGGAATGTCACCCTTTCAATGTGTTTACGGGTATCAGCCCCCCCTGTTCCCGGCCCTGGAGGATGAGGTTTGTGTTCCTGCTGCACAGGTGTTGGTGAGACGGTGTCGCCGCACTTGGACGCGAGCCCGCCAGGTGCTGTATACCAGCCTGGCCAGAGAGTTTGGTTATCGGCTCGGGACATTCCTCTTCGCGTTGAGTCCCGCAAGCTCGCTCCCTGCTTCATCGGCCCCTTCCCCATTACCAAGATTGTAAATCCTGCAGCTGTCCGCCTCCACCTCCCCAAGCCTTTCAGAATTCATCCCACATTCCATGTTTCCTGCATCAAGCCGGTCAGGGAGAGCGACCAGGTTCCCTTCTCCAGACCCCCTCCTCCCCCCCGGCTCATTGAGGGTGAACTGGTCTACTCTGTAAAACGGCTGTTGGCCATGACATGGGAGAACATTGCTGCTCGAGTCAATGCGTAAGTTTAAATGTAGTCCTTTGCAATTACAATAATATTACAGGGAAAAACTGCTTGAATGGTAACCTGTTCATTTATTTCATTTACGTGCAATCCCACAGGGGAGAAGCGCACTTGGCCTCCGCATTCAAAATGATGCATCACATATGATCTTGACAGTGCAGAGAATGACAGATGTTGGAACTATGATGCAGTCTTTAACATTTTGAAACAGTAGTCAACTTACCTGCATGTTTATGCTGTGAATGGACTTCCTATTCACATAGTCGGCTTCATTAGCCTATGTGAGGGAGCCGTGATGGGGTTGTGTGTGCCATCTATGCAGCCAATCACACTGTGAAATCCTAAAAGAAATTAAAATTACGAATCCCAGTCTGAGGTTGCAGCACAGTAGTAACTATATTGCTCCTATGCGCGTGCATGTGCAATATGTCCAAAACTTGCGAGCGTGCATGTATGACCTATGACCCCTCATGTGCGTGTGACCACACCTCATGACCGTATGACCAACCCCCTTGTGGGTGGGTGACCGCCCCCTTGGGGCGTGTGACCGCCCCTTGTGGGCGTATGATCGCCCCTATGGGTCGGGTGATCACACCTCCTACCTTGTTCCCTCCCACTGCCTAAATGTGTATATAAGTCCTGGCCATTCGTGTTCATTTCACCCCTGGATTTCTTCGGAGCAACAAGAGACCTGTCATTCGTGTTCATTCCACCAGGATTTCTTCCGAGCAGTCATGGCAAACGCAGGAATTATGGATGTGGAAGAGAGCTGCGATGTTGTTGGTATGTCGAATTGTTCATACCCTAGTACTGCCAATGTGTGCGTCCCCCATTCCAAAAGGAGACGCGTGGTGGGCGGCATGACTATCATTGCGAATGCGGTCCCGGGGACAGGGTTGGATCTAGAGTATGCTGGGCTAAATGGGTATGTTTACTCTCTGAAGTATCACGATGGAAGAGTAAAGATGAGCGTTAGCGGACACACGGGCTTTGGTTTTGCGTCTGATGTAACACAGGGTGGTAGCATGTCTGTGGAAGACTGGAAGCTGTTCCACTCTGTTGTCTGCGCAGACCTTGACCAGCCTGGCTTTCCTGAGATGGTTTATGTGTCTCAGATGGTTAGCGCAACAGGCCCCGAGCTTTATCGTGTTGTAGGCGATCGTTTTTTCCACCAGTTAGATGATTTTGTTTTCATCAGTGTTTGTGAAGATAGGGAGAGGTTCATCGCGGCCAGAGGTCGTGAAGAATGGAAAAACCAGCCATACCCTCTCAGTCTTGAAGAACATGACTCATGGTTCAAAATCATTTTCTTTATCCAGTGGTGCGACTGGCGGTCTCTGCAGAGGGTGTTTAGAGAAGTTGATGAGGCAATCAAACGAGACAGAATCGTCAGTAGCTATGAAAATATTAGAAAACGGCTTGTTTTTGACGATATATCGCCTGGTATCCAAAGTGGTCTCCTGCCTGCCTTGTGTAGGCTGAAAATCATCAGACACACCGACTGCTAATCACAAATGGTAGGCATATTATTATGTATAATTTCTGTTTGCAATCATATTTACATATATACATGAGGGTGTTCATTTCTGCTCTATATCTAAACGTGATGTCTCTTTTTTTTTTTCTTTTACAGAGTCCAGCCCTGGATCTCCATACTTCCTACCATCCCTTACTTCATCTCCTCTTAATCCGACGCTGGCATGGTCAGCTCCTTGGAGCCCAACACCAATGAGAAGCATCATGACTGTGTGTCGGGGATCCCCGATTTCTTCTGTGAGAGTAAGTTTGATCAGCTTACCAAGAAACTGTGGACTGATCGCTTTATACCAGCCATTCAGCGCTTCTTGAGCTCAAAGAGAATCCATGTCCAAGAAGCCAGAATCCAAGGGGCTGCAGAAGCCATACTACATGAGCTGAAATCGGCAGAGAAGATTACGTTCAAAATCAAAGAAATGTATGATACAAAGATTGGTGATGACTACATAAAAATAGCTCAACTGCGTGTCATTAGTGAAAGGGGTAGATCATTGAGATGAACTTTTTTCTATTGTCTTTTCTTCATTTTGTTATTCATTCATTCTTTATACTCTGTGTGTCTATGTGTGTGTTTAAAAATGTTTATTTTTTTATTTTTTGTAATGATTACTATTATTGGATATAATGTCTGTCAACTGCGAAATAAAAAGCCTGTGTAAGAAACCCATACTGATCATTCCAGTCTCATCCTTATCATGGAAAGCACGTTGCAGAAGATTTATTATGATCCTGCCCATCCAGGAGGTCTCGGTAGTATCCACAAACTTTCCAGGGCTGTCAGGGATTCTACCGGGGTTACCCCCCGGCTACCCGATGTGAAACATTTTTTATTGGGGCAAGATGTCTACACACTTCATGCCAAAGCAGCACAACATTTTCCTAGGAACAGGGTTTTGGTTAGCGGTATTGACAAACAGTTCCAGATCAATTTAGTAGACATGGGTGAATATTCTGGTGAAAACGATAATGTAAAATACCTACTAATGTGTATTGATGTGTTTTCTAAATATGCATGGGTTCGATGTCTTAAGAACAAAACAGGTACATCTGTTACAAAAGCTTTTGACAACATTCCGAGCGAGGGTCGGATACCTACAAAACTCCAAACAGACGTGGGCACAGAGTTTTATAATAAACACTTCCAACAACTGCTGGACCAGTATAAAATTCAGCATTTTTCAACCTTAAACGAGACTAAGGCTAGTGTAGTGGAGCGTTTTAACAGAACCTTCAAGACTCGTATGTGGAGGTATCTAACATCTGTTAATTCATGTAGATATGTTGATGTGGTCCAGGACCTTGTTGCCACATATAACAAATCTCATCATAGATCGATAAAAATGCCCCCTGAAGCTGTAAATAAAGACAATGAGAAAACAGTCTTTAACAATTTATATAAGTTGAAACCCCAGAGAGTATCATCCTTTAAATACAATTTGGGGGATAAAGTGTGTATTTCAAAACTTTGCGGAGTGTTTAGAAAAGGTTACAAACAAACCTTCACAGATGAATATTTTACAATAGCTGGACGTTTAGCAAGAGATCCGCCTGTCTACAGACTATTAGATTGTGCGGGGGAGACTGTGAAAGGCACATTCTACGAGCCAGAGCTGCAACTAGTGATTATTGATAAACACAAAACTTTTAAAATAGAAAAAACATTGTCCAGAAAAAGAATAGGTCGTTGAAACATGGTCCTTGTTAAATGGTTGGGGTGGCCTGAGAAATTTAACTCGTGGGTTCCTGAAGAAGATATTGTGGACGTGTGATAAAAGGAGTGTTCTAACTGATTACAGACACACTTCTGTATAGGGGCTCGTGTCTAGCAGAGCTATGGATTTTTATATTGGTTTTTATATCACCCTGCCTAGTAATGCCTCATCACATGTATATCCAAATAACAAGATATGGCAATATAGGACTAAATTAGCGTAGTTCTGAATGAACCATATGAAGTGGGTGTCATTGAAGTCCAATACACCCGTGTGTGGAAAAGTTTCCCAGAAGAAGATGCTAGTGTAGACATCTATGACTCTAAAACAAATAGAACATATACTATAACCCTGGCAGTTGGTTTTTATGATACTGTACCTAGAATCCTGAAGGAGTTTAATTCAAAATGTGTAGTAATCCAGCCGCTTTCGAGCTTAAATCTGGTGTACAATAACATTACAAATACTGTTAATTTTTCAGGGGCTGAAGGATATAGTCTAACATTTAAAGGCTATTTAGGATGGCAATGCCTTTGTTAAGAAGTGGGTTCAACCTGGCTAAACCTCATTTAAAAACAGCTACAACAAATATCGCAGGGGATGTTGTATCGAATTTTGCAAGAAATATACAATCAAGACATCAGGATGGGAGCGGCCTGATGGTGTATAGCAGAAGACCTTTGAAAAGACCTCCCTCCAGATGTGGGCGTCGCCGATCAGCAGCTAAAAAACGTAAATCAGTGGTTAAAAAGAGAAAAGCCGTCAAAAAGTCACCAGGAGTCGCAGAGCTCCGAACAGACGTTCCAGGACATTGTCTAGAGACATATTCTAGACTAGAATTCTAGGAAGACAACCATGGCTCTCATTCATGACCAGTCTGAAGAATGCGTGAAGACAGAGCTGGATCTGTTTACCGTTCCCTATACCCAAACATCCATTGAAAAACTACTTTTGTTGAAATCCCTCCTGTTTCGGCAATAACAGACACAGGTCTTCTGGAGTTTTACATATCGGCTAGTGGGGAGGACTATCTAGACCTGAATGAATCATATCTTTTTACACATGTGAGGATTACAAACCCAGACGGTACAAACATACCAAATGCCGCCAATGTGGGATTTATAAACTATCCAGGATGTACCTTATTCTCCCAGGTTGATATAATGCTGGGGGACAGACTTATAACACAATCCTCAAACACATATCCATATCGAGGTATAATCGAATGTTTAATTAACTATGGAAAGGACACGCTGGATACCCAGTTCAGCACCGGTTTGTTTTGTAAAGACACCAGTGGGCATATGAATAATGGATCCACAGTCGGAGACAACACAGGCTTGGAGACCAGAGGAACATATACCACAGACAGATGAATTGTGGAATTAATTGCCCCAATACACGCTGATTTGTTTTTTCAAGAAAATCCCTCCTGCTAAATGGTGTCGATATTTCTCTGAAATTTAAACTATCAAACGACGAATTCTCTCTTATGACTCTTGCAAATATACAATATCGTGTTAAGATTGTGTCAGCCAGCATATTTGTGAAAAAGGTGGCTGTGGCTCCCCCTGTACGGCTGGCTCATAGCAGAGCTCTACAGCAGCGGTCCCCAACCTTTTCTGCGCCATGGACCGGCTTAATGTCAGACAATATTTTCACGGACCGGCATAAATACAACAAAATAAAATTATAAGACCAACACAAAAACTGTGGTATTTTGTAAATCTAATAATAAAAAACCTGAATCCACTGTGTACTTGTATGTAACTTTATTATTAGCGTCCTCCTGACATCCACCAACAACATAATAACAACCTCTCTGCCTCAGGCTCTCTGGTCGCTATGGTAACACTTAAACATGCCTTCAAAATAAAACACAAAACATAAGAAGTACACAAAAAATACAACTCACCATAAAGTTAAATTAATGAGAGCCCTGAGCTTGTTTCTCTGCAATGAGACGGTCCCATCTAGGGGTAATGGGAGACAAACACACCCGGAGTGTGTTGCTTATGTCCAGTCTGTTCCGTGACTTTGTTTTGGTTCCTGTGACTGCAGAAAACCCCGCTTCACACAGATATGATGTCGGGAATGGCAACAGGGTTTTCAGAGCTGTTGTGGCAATCTTGGGGTATTCTGCCATGACTTTTATCCAGAACACCGGCAGAGTTGATGTCTCGAACATCCTTTTCAGGCCGCCGTCATTTGTGATCTCCAGCAGCTGATCTTCTTCTTGCATGGACATGCTGGACTCGCCTGGTTTGTTGACAAATGGGTCGCAGATCCATTCCTTTTCAGTTCGTGGGTCTTTTGCGGTTGGGAAGTAGCGCTCGAACTCTTCTGAAAGCAAAGACAGGTGACCATGCACCAGCTGGGAGAATGACTGCTCCGGCTGAGTCTCCTCCAAAATCATCGCCAATGTTTGAAACATGTCAAATATGCCTTTGTTCACACGTCGTCTCCACAAATCCAGTTTGGCTTTAAATGCAGCTACTTTATCTGCCAACTTGAAGGGTCATTTTTCCCTGAAGAGACAGATTGAGTTCATTGAGCTGGCTGAATATGTCGCACAAGTAAGCAAGTTTTGCGACCCACTCCTCGTCACTGAAATGTGCTGCCAGCGGTGACTTCTTTTCTAAGAGAAATCTTTGCAGCAGCTCTCGTAACTCAAACACTCCGGCCAGCGATCTCCCTCGGGATAACCATCTTATTTCTGTGTATAACAGAAGGCGTCTGTGCTACGGGTTCATCTCCTCACAAACTTGGCGTGAGCTAAGTGCGTGTGCTTTGCTGTGGTTAATAATTTTAACAACATCATTCAATACGTTGTGAAGTTCCGGTGGCATTTTTCGTCTTGCCAGCATCTCTCTGTGTATGACACAATGTGTAGATTCACATTCAGGTGCAACCTCCGTAATCCGAGCAGTTAAACCAGACAGCCATCCGATCATGGCAGCAGCTCCGTCCGTGCATATGCCGACACAGAAACACCATTTAAGTTTTCCTGATACATAATCATCTAGCGTCTTAAATAGTACTGCGGCTGTGGTTTTGGTTGTCAACGATATTATTTTACTTTTTATTATAGTATTGCCTTGTTGTCCACATCTATAGACTCGTCAACCTGCAGTGTATACCATGGTGATGTATTAATCCTCTCCAGCAACTGTGTCTCAATGTCCTCTGCTATTTCCTCGATGCGCCGTGTGACGGTGCTAGCCAACAGAGGCACCTGTGCTATTTTTTTAACTGCAGCTTCCCCAAAAAGTTCACAGCAAATGTCTTTAGTCACTGGAAGAATCAATTCTTCACCAATAGTGAATGGTTTTTTAGCCTTAGCTATTCAGTTAGCCACCAAGTAGGATGCTCTCAGTGCACTTGCATTTGTTGATGTGAAGGCTCTCAGTACTTGCTTCTGTCCTTCTTGTTCCTGCTTTTTTCTTTCAAAATACTCCAAAGGCTTGTTTTTTAATGCAGGGTGCTTGGTCTCCAAGTGGCGAAGCAGTTTTGAAGGCTTCATTGCCTCATTGGAGAGTTGGTCACCGCATATTATGCACAGCGGGCTTGGTGCGTGGGAATCACCTGTCGTGATAAATCCATATTTTAAGTAGTTCTCCTGGTACTGTCTGTGAAATGCAGCTTTCTTTTTCTTGGTGGGCATAGGCTCTTCTTCTGTCTCCTCACTGACCCTTTTACTCTTTGCAAAGAAACTTTCCACAGATGTCTGTTTTTTACTCATCTTTCTAGCTTGTGGGTTTAAAATTCGCGCTAACCGTTAATGTATCACGTGACCGAGACAAGCCTATTGACATGTGTCAAGCGCATAGGTCAAGTGGTGGCAAGAGTGGGTCATGTGAGTCATAGACGTATGTAGCGGAGAGAATTTGGAGAATTTTTCAAAATAAAAGATTGTACAGACTCGGATAATAAATAAAACGGAAATAATGTAAGTTATTTATTCTTTCTGTGCGGCCCGGTACCAAACGACCCACGGACCGGTAACGGTCCGCGGCCCGGGGGTTGGGGAACGCTGCTCCACAGCATACTAATGCTAAATACGCTATAGACAGAGTCACTTTGAAAACTTTCTCCATCCCAGCCGGAACTAGGGTATGTAACCAGGAAAATCTCTACATTGGACAGATCCCTAAATTTGTTATTGTTGGTTTTGTTGATAACGAGGGATATACAGGAAGTTATGCCCGTAACCCGTTTAATTTGAACACTATGATACCGAGTTTATAAGTCTATACGCCGATGGTCAGTCTTTTCCTACAAAACTCTTTCAGCCATTTTCCCAAAGAGGTCAATACACAAGAGAGTAATTGATACAGACCACAGGGCGTCATCTAAAAGACAGATCCTTGGCCATAACACGGGGAGATTTCGGAGCCGGCTATACATTATTCTGTTTCAACCTGGAACCCGATGAAGGATGTGCAGGGAATGTGTCGCTAATTAAAACAGACAATGTGAGGCTAGAAGTCCGATTCAGAGTTCCTCTACCACGTACGGTTAATTTGATTTGTTATTCTGTTTTCGATTCAGTTATCGAGATATCAAACAGGAGATAAGTACTGATGGATTATTACTAAGAACATAATGAATACGATAGAATTAACTAGCATTGTCAGAAAGAGAATTATTAAGGGTACAGATTTCCTGGGGATTTTAGCATGTGATCAGCTCCCTAAACACGGTGTTTATAAATACCCTGCAATGATGATTGTAAACACACAGCCCTCTAACATGCCTGGTGAACACTGGCTGGCAATTTATATCACAAAACACAAACATGGGTATTTCTTTGACAGTTTTGGTAACCCGCCTGACAAATTTCCTACGGAGATAAATAATTTTCTGGTGAAAAATTGTACGAATGTATTTTATTCTAGAAAACAGGTTCAGAATAATCTCGCTACTACATGTGGTCCACATTGTGTCTTTTTTCTATGTCATGTACAAAAAGGGCTGCCGTATACACACGTGTTAAATATGTATGGCTCCAATCTTGCCTGTAATGACGCAATGGTATGTCGATTTGTTAACAAAATACGACCTGCTGTATGTCATGGATATAATTTTGCCTGTGTGCAACATGGAAAACAAATGTGTAATCTGAGGATGAATGTTGTGTAAAACACCTTATATCAAATACATAGGGTACAATTTCATTTAACTTGTTAGTGTCTTTTATTCTTGTTGTAAAAAAAAAATAATTATGCAAAATAAAGGTTAAAAAAGTTTTATTAACATGAAACAATCGGGAATATAAAAATAAAAATTTGAAAACAAATAGTTGGAACATTTACTCAGTCTGTCATCATCACTTAAAGTGATAGTTCGTAATTTTGGACATAAGGCCTATTTTCAAGTCAACCAGTGTGTTTGAGATGTCTGGAGACGTTTTCAAGACATTTCATTCAGGTTCTCCCAGTCGCCGAGTTCGCTGTGCTATGGCTAGCGCAAGTCAAAGGAGCTTGTTAGCATGGCATTAAAAACACTCATACCGACTCCACAGTGCACCCGAGGCAAATCAATTGTAACGGCAGACTATCGATGTACATATATGTGTTGATAGAATGTTTGAAATAAAACCAACTTTGCATTTTTAAGGATTTATGTCTCAGCAGCGTGTCATATTTCCTAGTAGGCAGCGGTGGACTGATATCACCTAGCACTTATAAGTTACCGGATGCGAGAGGACGCTGGCGTCAATATCGCCGCTTCTCAATCCGTAGCATAGCTGCTTTTTTCTGTTGGAAAAAAGAAAGCCAAGTTGTCCGTACAAACTCTGGGGCTGTGCTACTAAGTTTGAAGGCTGCACACCTGAACAACTGGCTCCGTGGACTCACCTTTCTCCGCTGATCAGCTGTTAGCCTCGCCGATCAGCTGTTAGCCTAGCAACACTAACTTTCAAACCTACATACTCAATACTCTGTGGGCTGTCCATTATTGCTCCGTTGGTCCTCCCTCCACCACAACCTCAGGGTTATTCACCGCCTGGCTCCTCTGTCGCTCTCCTCTGCCGCTGTGGTCTCCCCCGGCTCGCGGTGATGTTGGATGGTCGCTGCTCCGCCGTTGCTGGCGGCGCTGAGAACCGGGAGCATAGTAAAATTCCGCTGCTGCTGAGAAACTAGTCCCTCAAAAAAATGGATGATTCATGCGATGCAAGGTTAGTTTTGTTTCAAATATTATTCTATCAACACAGATATGTACATCAATAGTCAAGTGTTTTAATTGATGATTGATGTGCACTGTGGAGTCGGTATGAGTGTTTTTAATGCCATGCTAACAAGCTCCGTTGACTTGCGCTAGCCATAGCACAGCGAACTCGGCGACTAGGAGAACCTGAATGAAATGTCTTGAAAACGTCTCCAGACATCTCAAACACACCGGTTGACTTGGAAAATAGGTCTTATGTCCAAAATTCTGAACTATCCCTTTGAGCACACGCATATTAAACATAACAATGTAACATTGACAGTAAGAAGAGAAACAAAGAAAAATCTAGAAACAGATCAAAACAATTGTGTAACAACCAATAAATGCATCATACGAAATACAGCATGCATAAAAAAAGACAAAAATATAAGAAAAAAACAAACAAAAAAAAAAACAAAGAATTAAAAATAAATACATAAATAAAATGTATAATATAAAAATGAAAATGAAACAAGTAAGATATAAAGTTTAAAACTAAAATAGAAAATAGAAATAAAAAAATCTAACCAATCGGTATCCCCACTGTGTGTTTTCGACCCACGGCTCTCACTACTTTTTTTACTGGATCTGTGTGGACTGCGCTGCCTTAGCCTTTTTCTCTTTTGACGAGTGTTATGGGGTCTAAAGCTCTCATCGTCAGACACGTCATCGACTTGTTTATACTTGGTAATAGCCCTGCGCACCATAGTGTTTGGGATAGCGGATAAAGGAACATTTAAATGAGCCATAGTTTTTAAAAAGGCGTCCCAGCTTACAGGTCTTGAAGCATCTAAAACATTATGTGTAACAGTGACACTTTTTATTAAATCGGATAAATGGGAACCTTGGACAGGGTGGTTGTCAACGATAATCTCACCCTGATCTGTCCACGAGATTATATTTTTTGCTCGGGACACAGATTCCAAAATGTATTCAGCATTTTTCCTGCTTCTTACAGGCATGTGTTTTATCACCTCTTCAGCAATTAAATAATTTTTATTTGCGGTGTCGGTTGTATCAATAGTCTCGTTGCTTGGCATAGATAGAGTCAAAACATTTTTTTCACGCTCACTCTGTTTTGCCAACACCAGGTATCTCTGTAGAATACCTGCATATTTTTTGGCCTTCTCATAAACGTCTGTGTCAGGTAGTTTTAGGCATCAGTCATGGCTTTATCCAAGTCATTTTGAGCCGTTTGTCTTATGGAACCGGTGTTCTGCTCGTGCTGTTGCTGTTGTTTTAAGGCATCCAACTGGTGTTGCGGAACCAGGAACATTTTTTGTGTATGTTCCATATTAACCTCTGTTAAAAAGACTGGTTATAAACGGTATAGCAGCTTCTAGTAGAGGCAATAAAAACCCTCCTGTCTGGTTGATACTCCTTTTCTTTTTTAAAAGCCTGACTTTTTTGTCGGCTACTAACCTGATGATGGCTTTCTTTTTCTTCAGTTGTTTGTACTGTTTATCAGTCAAAGGGATGTTACCGCTTATTACATTCAGAGCTATTTCACACAGAGCGTTGATAAAGTCAGAGTTTTCTTTCGCCACTATGGCCTTTCGCACACCCAGAGTTGATTTATATAGCAGTTCCATCAGGGCCAAGTTCCTCTGCATGCGTGACGACATCGCTACGACATTTGTTTTTTAGAGATGTATACAACCGGACGGTCAGACAGCAATTCAGTTCTGGGTCTCAAATAATCTGGTGTCTTGGCTTTATAATCAATAAGAAGATACCCATAAGACGCATCGTTAAAAGCCTCTAAAAAAAATTGGGTGTTGCCAGGAAACATTTGTCTACCTATTAAGGTGATCTGGTATTTATCTCTAGGATTTTTAAACAAAACAAGGTAATTGGTATTCAAACTAATAGTATGACTAGCTTTGCCTTGAATAAACAGGTTTTGGACTAGATATATACAACTTAGATTCCTATGATGAACATATTTGGTAAAAACGTTTTGTACTTCTATATTATTACTGGCATCATTCATTAAATCATCTATAATTAGCAGATTGTTTTTCTCCGGCAGTAGCTACATCATCACACAGAGATTCGGGAAGGCCATTCACAAAGTTAATGTCTCTTATCTGTAGTAACTGATTATATAAAGGTTGCCAACACGAGTATATGTATACAATATTGTCAATATTGTGTGAAATAACCGTCAAAGCTTTTTCTTTTTTTCATTCATGTTTTTATTTAGAAAAGGCAGTGTCATAACTTACATTCCGTCAATATCCCAACAGTTGGGAAAAGGGATAAATAAAAGACATTTTTCTTTTAAAGTAAGTGTCCCAAAAAGGAGAGAACAATGGTTGCATTTCTTGTGAGCTATTTAGTCCACAAAAGGCCTTGCAGAGTTCCATCCCCACTTCCTGGAATTTAGGTCTTCGTATATCCTTCCAAACGTATGAACTAAACAGAAAACCGTACATAAAATTATTTTCTTACACAATTACATTATCACTACTCATAGTTTCAAACTTCACTCCATACTTAGATCTGACAATGTTTTCCATGTTTAGTTGTCTGACACATAACCATCTCACCTTATTTTAAAAAATAAAGAAGATAACTATGAACAGTAGAACCAAGGGATCTTACACTGTTATTGTTTCTATTATAAAGGAAAAGAGCTTGAAAAACAAAGCAAAAAAACCAAACAAAAAACGCTGAAGTCATACAAAGTCTGCTCATTCTGGGGCTATAAATTCAATCCATTTATTCCAGGTCTGATAAAATTTGTCTTTTTGGGTCCTCAAAGAGTAAGTCAATTTTTCCATAATAAAAATTTCCAAAATTATTCCATACCAATCCTCTAACGTAGGTGATACAGGGGTCAGCCATCTCCTAGTAATTGATTATTTACTTGCCGCCAGAAGGGCCTCTGTAACGGGTACCGCGGCAACGGCACCGTGCGTGAACAGATATACACTCCTGTAACACAGGAGAGAAACGAGGAGACAGCGTTTCAGGTCCGAGCTCTCTGCAGCAATTTATTAAAGTATGAAAATATCTTCTTCAGCAAATGCATTTCTATTGTCAAGTCTCATTTTATATTTCACATATTCAATGTCTTTTTTTAACATTCAATGAATTTCAGTGTCCATGTCAATACAAACTCATAATAAAATATATTCCTCAGCACCAAATTACATGTTCACTTACTCTTCAGACTTGTATTTTATAGTATTTAGTAAAATGAAATGTATAGACAATGGTTATATTAACCAGCTACTGTTCAGGATACTCACAGAAACTCCCATTCACAGTATTTATATCAATGCTGTACTGCAAAGCATACTTAGAACCAATATAAAGTGCTTACTGTAACTTTAAATCTCATTTCAAATCGTAACATTTCTTATATGAACTCTATGAGCAAAAACTGTTTTCAACTGATGGCAGGGAGCTCACATACAGCGGGTTAATCAGTACATCTTAACATTGTAAACTCATAAAACATTTTCGCGTGCGCAAGCATGTGGGGAAGTTGTGTGTATCGAGCTGACTAGCTCTAACAAAATCCATGCGTCATTAGACGACTGCTTTTACCCGGGCTTTGCTCTCCCGTTACAAACTCATTTCAAACAAAATCAAAACAAGGCTCTGGCGCAAATTACTCGACTAAAACAATTCACTCACATCCCAAACACATTTCTACATTGCTAATTCCTACTTCTGTGATGTTTTAGTACATATACCAACCTGTAACACAGGTGAGAAACGAGGAGACAGCGTTTCAGGTCCGAGCTCTCTGCAGCAATGAGGAAAACCAACAATGCACGCAGGTAAACCCACCACCTGCCCTGCCCCATGCTGGCCCGGAGTGAATACACCAGAATTTACGTAAAAGGAGGAAAACCATATTAGAATGGCAAACTCTTGGGCATACTTTTTTGTCAAAATAAAATACATTAAATTGTATTCAAATAAAAGACAATAATTCTGATTATTTTCAAAACACAAACACAACTCTTTTGTGGTCGTCACACCTGCAGTAGCTTTACATCACTTTTTTTGTTTCAAAAACACCACATGACCCAGGTAGAGAGTCTCTAAATTCAGAGGTATTTGGGTTCTAAATACTGAGGTTAATGTTTTGTGGATATCATTCCAGTATACCCTCAAATTGGGGCAATCCCAGAATATATGGAAATGGTTTGCGTCTATCGGGCCGCACTGTCTCCAGCATGCTAAGGCTCTATTCCCATATTTTTCCTGGTGAGGTGTTTTGAAATACCTTATTATGTTTTTCCAGCAGTGCTCCCTCCACTCCATGGAGTCGGTTGAGGACCACTGGAAACAACAGGCCTCCCCCCAAATTTCCTCAGAAAGCCTTATTCCTGCTTCTTTTCCCACTTGTCTCTAATATATAAGGTGTTTTCATTCTTAGCACAAAATAAAGCATTATATAATTTAGAAATTGACTTGTTTGGTATCGACTCAAGGGCTGATTTTAAGATCTTGAAAAACTCTAATTCTACTGAGGATAGATCTACAAGACTACACTTCTGGTTAAAACAGTGTCGTACTTGGAGGTAACTAAAAAAATCACTTTGTTCCAGGCCATTTTTGTCTTGCAAAGACTTGAAGCTCTGTAGTAAATTCTTATTTGTAAAAGACAGGTAAGTTGTAAGCCCTTTCTTTATCGAGACTTCAAATCTTTTATCTGTTTTATTGGGAGTGAAATCTGAGTCATAAGCACACCACCTAAAGAGTCTTAGCATATTATCAAGTCCATTCAATTTAACCTCCTTATGCCATATTTTTAGTGTACAATTTATCCAAGGGTTATTGAACTCTTCAAATTGAGTCACAAGACCCCTGTCAGCTAACATCGCTCGTAGAGGGACGCTTGTTGCCATTTCGAATTCCAACTCCTTCCACCTGGCCTTATACTCTCCGTTACACCAGTACAGCAAAGGAATTATCTGTGAGGCATAGAAATAATTTCTTAAACAAGGGAGAGCTATGCCTCCACTGGCTTTTCTTAGTTGCAGGATATTAAAACGGATTCTTGGCTTCTTTCCTTGCCAGATAAATCTGGAAATCCATTTGTCCCATTCTTTGAATTGGTTGTTGTTACGGGCCTTGGTCTGTGCTGTCTGTGTGGCTTGTGTTTTTCTTCCCCTTTTCTTTCAGGTGCTGCCCCTTTTCTCCCTCCCCCCTCAACCAGCTGATTAGATGAGCCGCTGATTAGCTGATTGGGCATCAGCCGGTATTTAAACTGCACCCATGTGCTCAACCCAGAGAGACGGTGTGTGTGGGCCCTCCAGCAGCCAGTGGGTTGTTTTGTCGCGTGTGACCTCCGAAGTGATTGTGAACTTCTTGCATTTTTGCATCTTTCTTGGTAGCTTGGTGTAACCAATAAATCCCTGCAAGTGCAGACGGCTCTTGGTTTGTTTTTCCTTATTTTTGTTCTTAGTTTTCAATTGTTACTCCCCTTAGTTTCCCCTAGACCATTTCTTGCCTTTTCGGGTCGTAACAATTTTGGGGGCTCGTCCGGGATCGTTCTCGCCGTTACTGGTAGTTTTCATTTGATTGTCAGCGCTGTGGCTGTGGTTTTCTTTTCCCCGCTTTTTTAGCTCCGGTGATCCGCGGTACGTGTTGGTGTCTGTGTGCCTGTAGCCTGCAGTGACGTCAGTGGCAGCTTCTCCAGACTACTCAGGTGAGTGCCCAGCTTGGTTGAGTTACTCAGCCTTTCCTTCGGGTGCTCTTTTGTTATTTTGCCTTTTTTATTTTCGGGGTTAATTCCGGGCGGGGACATTGATCTCCGACGGGGGCTGGCGTTTCAGGGCTTTGGCCGCTGATGTGATGCCTGTAAGACGCCTCGAGCCCGGCACACCCCAGAAGATAGGTAGGTTAAGTTTGTGTTAGGAAGGATCTGGTGAAGTCTGTCTTCTGTATTGGCTGATTGTGTGGGGCTGTTGACACTAGATCTTCCGCGTGTTTCTCCGTAGTTTGCAGCTGACTGTGTTTGTAACAAGCAGCGTTTTTGTTTGCTGTGATTTCTCCTCAGTGTGTGCGATGATGGCGGCGTTTGACATTGAGGCGTTTGTGTCGGATCCATCGTTAATTGTACTTGACAAATGTAAGAAAAGTGATTTACGTTTGGTTGCAGAGTACTATGGTGTTGTGGTTTCTCACTCCCTTGTTAAAGCTGAACTCAAAGCGGTTCTTTTGGATGAACTGGTCAGCAGGGGGATTATTAATTTGCCGGTGTCTGGGGATGCGCGCTCCGAGGAGGAGGCGGCAGCCTCTCCGGGTGAGAGTCGCCCGGCGGCCGCGGAAATGGCCGAGCGGCTGGTTACTCCTGCGGTGAAAGAGGTAGGGACGGCGGGGAGGCCGGTCACGTTACCTCAGTTTGTTCCTTTTTCTGTAGAGTCAACTCCGAGTTCTAAAGTGGATGCCAGGCTGAAAGTCCGTTTAGCTCGTTATCAGTTAGAGAAGGAGGAGCGCGAGCGTGAGTTTCAGTTTCGCAGGGAGATGGAACTGAAGAAGTTGGAGGCAGACACAGCTGTTAGGTTGCGTCAGGTTGAGCTCCAGGCGCGCACACCTCAGGTTGCTGAGGCTAAATCCGCATCATGTCCGTCTTCTCCTGTCACCTTCGATGTGGGTAAGCACATTTCTTTGGTCCCTGTGTTCCGTGAGGCAGAGGTGGAAAATTATTTTGGCGCATTTGAGCGTATTGCCGCTGCGTTGCGTTGGCCAGAGGATGTGTGGGCTATTTTGTTACAATGTAAGCTGACAGGCAGAGCTCAGGAGGCCTGCTCTTCTTTGTCTGTGGAGGATGGCCTTAATTATGACAAGGTTAAGAGTGCTATTCTGCGGGCATATGAGTTGGTGCCTGAAGCATATAGACAGCGTTTCCGCAATCTAAATAAGGTGTCCAGTCAAACCCACGTTGATTTTGCAAGAGAGAAAGTCATCCTTTTCGACCGGTGGTGTGCGGCCTGTAAGGCTAATGATTTTGCCTCAGTGCGTGAACTGATGTTACTGGAGGAGTTCAAAAACTGTGTCTCTGAGCGTATTGCAGTCTATTTAAATGAGCAAAAAGTGTCCACCATGCAGCAGGCTGCCACCTTGGCAGATGAGTTCGCACTCACACACAAAAATGTGTTAACTAAACGTGAGTTCTCTCATGAAGTTTCTCCGAAGTCTGTTTTGCAGGTGCCGGGTGCTGCTGTTCCTGCCGTTTCCAAAGCTGATCGCCAATGTTTCTACTGCCACAAGTCAGGTCATCTAATTGCTGATTGTATTGCCTGGAAGCGTAAACAGGGCCCTGTTGCAAAACCCCCGAAAGGCGTTGGCCTTATTGGAACCTCTGTTAATGATAAGGTCATAGTGTCAAGGGTGCCTGATGACTGTTTTAAGCCTTTCATTTTCAAATGTCTGGTATCTCTTACAGGACAGACCGAAGACCAGCATCAAGTGACTGCGTTGCGTGACACTGCCTGCTCACAGTCACTCATATTGTCCAGTGTGCTGCCATGTGGTGCCAAGTCGGACACCAGTGCTGTGGTGAGGGGCATTGAGATGGGTTTCATCCCTGCACCTCTGCACCAAATCCATGTGCAATCAAGTCTATCAACTGGTTTCTTTCCTGTGGGTGTCCGCTCCTGTTTTCCCATCGAGGGTGTCGATTTCATCATGGGTAACGATATAGCTGGTGGTAAAGTTTATCCTGTCCCAGAGGTCGTTGCTGAGCCCATCCCAGAATCTGTTCCTGATGTAGCTAAAGAACATCCTGATGTGTTTACAGTTAGTGTGCTGACCAGAGCTAAGGCTCGTGAACAGACCCAAGAGGTTGATTTATCAGATTCACTGTTTGCGTCTGCTCGCTTCCAGGATGAGCTGCCCCCTGGTGATGGTTCGAGGGACTGCGGTCTCAGAAAACCTGAGCAGGTAGAGGAGTCTGTTGCGCAGGCCGTTCCTACGGTCCCTGTTGATTATACTGCTCCTTTGCCATTGCGTCACAAAGCTCTCATTGCTGCACAGAATGCAGATCTGTCCCTAGTTAGCTGTGTAGCTGCTGCTGTGAAAACCAACATATTAGGCTTTGTCTCAAAGTGTAGGGCGCGGTTAAATGTTGCCTCTAAGCTGGTGGAAGAGGCCCTCTCTTCCTCTCAAGGTAACATGAAAGCTTTCCCCACACGAAAGGCTACAAGCTCTCCAGAGCCTACTATTAAAGTTGCTCCTTCGCTTGTTTGTGTAGCAGATGAGTCTGATTTGATAACGCTCTCAGATGCGCAGCAGTCTGGTCGGTTGTCCAATTCTGAGTACTTGTCTAATGCTGAACAACATCCGTCCCATCTTCCTTTAGATCAGCGTCAGGATGTGCTTGACCCTTTCACTACCTTCCCCACTTTGTATGGTGATGTGCCGTCCCGTACCAATGTGTTAGACCACGACATCGATGTGAATGACCATCCCCCTATTAAGCAGCATGCGTACCGATGTCCAATCGATAAGAGAGAAATGATGAAAAAAGAGGTTTATCTGGCTGACCATGATTTTGATGGAACCCCTCGTTTCTGTACGGATTTCCGTAAGGTGAACGCAGTGACTGTGCCTGATTCTTTCCCTTTACCTCGTATGGATGACTGTACTCATGCTTTTACTGCTGCTAAGTCTCTTCTCTGTAGTGCCCCGGTGCTGGCTGCTCCCGACTTCTCCAGGCCCTTCAAGCTGGAAGTGGATGTAAGTGCCACGGGGGCTGGAGCGGTGCTTTTGCAAGATGGAGTTGATAATATGTACAACAGCAACCAGAGGTTGATGCAATGGGCACTCCAAGCCCAGCGCTACAACGTCCAGATTAAGCACAAGAAGGGAGCAGATAATGTAGTGGCTGACATGCTATCCCGAGGGTAAGATCAACATGTGAGTTATTTAGTGATAACAGAACAGTAAATTAATTTATAGTCAGCGTTGCTGTGCTTTATAACGTGTGTGTTGTGTATTGAAGCTGTAGTGATAGTGCTACAGGTGTGGGTGGGGGTCCGTTCTTATCGGTGGGGGTGTTACGGGCCTTGGTCTGTGCTGTCTGTGTGGCTTGTGTTTTTCTTCCCCTTTTCTTTCAGGTGCTGCCCCTTTTCTCCCTCCCCCCTCAACCAGCTGATTAGATGAGCCGCTGATTAGCTGATTGGGCATCAGCCGGTATTTAAACTGCACCCATGTGCTCAACCCAGAGAGACGGTGTGTGTGGGCCCTCCAGCAGCCAGTGGGTTGTTTTGTCGCGTGTGACCTCCGAAGTGATTGTGAACTTCTTGCATTTTTGCATCTTTCTTGGTAGCTTGGTGTAACCAATAAATCCCTGCAAGTGCAGACGGCTCTTGGTTTGTTTTTCCTTATTTTTGTTCTTAGTTTTCAATTGTTACTCCCCTTAGTTTCCCCTAGACCATTTCTTGCCTTTTCGGGTCGTAACAGTTGTCATTCACCTCCACCGGGAGGGTTCGAAAAATATATAATAATCTAGGGAGGATGCTCATTTTTACCGCGTCTATTCTTGAAGGAAAAGGACTATTTCTTGTTCAATCCCTGCCACCTTAATACCTTTGATACCTTCATTTTGTCTTATTGCTTGGCCTAAGGGTTCAATAAATAAGGCAAGGAGGAGAGGGGAGATTGGACAGCCCTGTCGAGTTCCTCTCTCTAACGTGAAGGAATCAGAAAGACCACCATTAATCTTTATCTGCACTGTAGGTTTATCATATAGGGTTTGAATTGTTCTAATAAATCTATCTTGGAATCCAAATCTCTCCAGGACTTTATATAAAAATGTCCATCTGACTGAATCGAACGCTTTTTCCGCGTCTACTCCCACTATCATTGATTTAATCTTATCCTTATTTATCTGTTCTAAAATGTGTAAGGTTCTTCTTATGTTATCCAAAGTTTGTCTATGTTTGATAAATCCAGTCTGGTCCAGGTGGATGAGGTTGGGTAGCAGTTTTTCTAATCTGCGAGCTAGGATAGATGTGAATAATTTGTAATCCAGATTCAGGACACTGATAGGCCTATCGTTGGCAACCTCTTGTTTATCTTTGTCCTCCTTGGGAATAACTGAAATAATTGCTTCCCTCCAGGAGGGAGGGATTTCTCCTTTTTGCATGATCCAGTTGAATGTACTGAGTAATAGTGGAGATAACTGAGGTTTTAAAGATCTACACCACTCTGTGGTAAAGCCATCTGAGCCTGGCGACTTACCAACCTTTAGTCTAGAGATAGCCAAATCTAGTTCTTTGATCGAAATTGGCCGTATTAACTCATCATTATTTGGGCTTGTGAGTCTGGGTAGTTCTAGAGAGCTCAGGAAAGCATCAATATGATCCTCATTGGAGGCACGAGGTTGGGAGTATAGCTCCTGGTAGAATATCTCAAAGCTCTCCTGAATCTTTCCCAGTTTATCTTCCACCATTTTTGTTTTGGGGTTTCTTATTCTATAGATCGTATTTTCAACCTGCTGTTGGCGTAATTTGTATGATAAACGTTTTGCCGATTTGCCTCCCACTCCATAGTTTTTTTGCTTCAAAAAGAGCAGCTTTTTCTGTATTTCTAATGTGTATAGATTGTCAATTTCCCTTTGCAGTTGTTTTATTTCCCCCTTGCGGCTAAAACTACCTCTATTACTGTCAGCCATTTGTAACTGTTTTAATTTTCCCTGCAGGTCCGCCAGTCTTTGACCTCAAAGCTTCTTCAAATATGAAGTAATTGAAATAATTTTCCCTCTCATTACAGCTTTCAAGGTGTCCCACAAAATTACTGGTGATACTTCTCCCGAATCATTAAATTCCAAATACTCTTTGATGTCTTCTTTAATTTAATGATGCCCAGCTCCTCCATTAACGATTTGACTTTCCTAATCAGGGGCCTATTCTGAATAGTTACTCCTGATGAATCTAGTGCAGGGTTTAACCGAATATTAAAATCCCCCCACAGATTACCACCCCCTGAGAGTTAACCATTAGATCAAACACACGTCTGTAGAATAACCATTCACTTCCTGGTGGGACATAAACATTCAATAAAGTTATTTCCGTCCCCTCTATTCTTCCTGTGATGCTTATGAATCTCCCCTCTTTGTCCGCACTCTCTGAAAGATTCTCATAATTAATTGCACTAGATATAAGGATAGCTACTCCTCTTCTGTGGCCCTGCTTATACGAGGAGAAAAATACATACTTGAAGCCAAACCTTTTTAATTTTTCATGTTCGGACTGACTCGTGCGTTTCCTGAAGGAAGGCTATCTGGGCCTTCTCTTTAACTTTGACAATATCTTAGATCTTTTAATTGGGTTCAGAACCCCATTAACATTAAATGAGACTATTTTCACAGATCCTCCGTGCATTTTGTTTAGACTGAAATAAAAATATCACCCTTTCCTTTAAAACAAATAATAAACGATCCCTTCTCAACAAGAAAATAGAACCAATAACCAGAACCATGTGAAGATAAATCCTGTACATAAAACGTTGAAGTTTTTTCCCCATACTTCCAACGGTGAGGCCTCCTCGTAGGCCTGTCTGACTCTGGGGGATAACCTCTATATCCTAACTGGATTAGAGGGCTCCCAGCTTTGATAGCAGTTTTGATAGGTACCCTCTTTATAATGTCTCGACCATATCATTTAAGTTTACATTATTTCGTCTGATTTACTCTCTTTACAATTACTGACCAATACCCGGTCCTCTTCAGTCTTTAAATCAGTCCGTGTTCTCCATTTGTCCACGTCTAAAACGCTCCAGCTTCTCCCTGTAACCTGGTACTCCGCTGCTCCTAGGGGCGCGTCGAGAGCGCGCCGGCTGCCACGACCACCGCTGGATCCTCTCCAAAAGCGACTTCGGTTCCGTGATTACTTTCACCGGCAATCCCCGGGCTGCCAGCTCTGATGTTGCCTCTGCCACCGTTTCGTAGATCTTAGTCCCGTCCTCGTAGAAAACTTTGAGCCATGCTGGAAACAGGGTCTGGAACCGTATGTTGTTTTCCTTCAGCACCCTCCGCGCCTCCGCATATTCCCTCCGTCTGGCCAGAAATGCTGGTGCATAGTCATTGTCAATGCTGATTTTGCAGTGAGTCCACGTGAAGCCTTTCTTTTGCCATGCTAGTTTGAGCACTTCTTCTTTCATCCTGAAACTCAGGAATTTGACGAGAATCGATCTCGGCTGAGCGCTAGCTGGGGGCTGGGGTGCTAGTGCTCGGTGGGCTCACTCAATTTGTAGATCTTTCGTCTCTGGGATGTCAAGGTTTTGTCTGAGCAGTTTTTCCACAAATAAAATCACTGACTTGCTTCCACTTTCAGCCCCCTCGGGTACCCCGTATAGCCTCACGTTTTCCCTTCTTAAGCGCCCTTCTTGGTCTGTTAATTTTGACTGGAGCTGTTCTTGTATTTTTAACATTTCTGCTAGTACCTCACCCGTACTCTGCAGTCTCTCCTCATTCTCCGCGATCCTCGCCTCAGCCTCCAGCCTCGAATTAGTCTTGGCTATTTCTCCTTTAATGTCTTCAAGTTGTTTTTTGTTGTCTTGTCTGAACTCACGTATCTCTTTGAGGATCAGAGCTAGGTCCGCTGACGCTTCTCCGTCATCCACTCGGTCGCCGTCCGTGGAGGAGCTAGCATTAGCCTTAGCATCCACCTGTTGCTGGATCTCGTTAGATTTGTCGATATTCCGAACAGGTGTTTTACCCTTATACTTAGACGCCATCCTCGCCACTTTTGTAAATATGCACGAGATAGATCACAACTTCTTAAATTACGACTTTGGGGCAACTTTTTTTTTACTTCGGTCGAGAGCGCTCTATCTACACTGCCATCCCTTCGGTGACCCGGAAGCACTCAATGCTTTTTCAATAACATCCTTGACAAAATATGTCTTACCACAATTTGAAGGCCCACTCACCACCAGACTAAAAGGGTGTTGTAATCTGGCATCAAACCCTTGATCTGGTCTAATAGCCATAAGGCAGAGTAGTATAATCGCTCAACACACGGCATTTGTTGTTAACAACCTGAACCTTCTTGGTAACTGTGTCGTTCTTGAGATGGAACCTCTTTTTGTCTCTTTTGATGGTTTCAGAAACAGTCATCACGTGTGCCTCTGTATTCTGATTGGCAACAAAGGCCTGGACTAGACCCACCAGAGAGTTGTGAGTGACCACTGCCGTATTTTGGGCGTTTAGTGTCACACCCTTGCACTTAACCATTGTTTTGTTGTGTGCTGTGTGGTAAGCGTAACACTTTGGACCCCCTGACACAAATTCTGCGATATAATCTTCTTCAGGGAGTCCGCACACATTGCCATCGTTCAGCTCGTCAGTAAAATCGCCCAGGTATTCACCTAAGGGAGGAATCCACTCCCCTGGCTGAGAAAACAATACTGTCAGTATCGCAATACAGAACACGCCGATCTAACTTGTCCAACACATCGTAAAGCATGAGCCAGGCATGAGCGGTGGTAAAGGCCCCAATGAAGATATTTACATCTTTCGTTCTGGACGCCCTGATGTCGGCATGACACCACTGCACCATAGCAACATCATCTGATATGAAACAAAATTGCCGCACATCATATTGATCACCGAACATCAGCTGTGTAAACCTTTGTGGTTCTGTTATTAACTCACATACTGGCAAATTATTCCTCATGCTGAATCTCCCCCACAGCGAGTTCAGAAGAAGCTTGTTGCAACTCCTTACTGCCTTGTTGACACAGATCTTGTCGGGGTCAAGCCGTATGCCCTCCTTTTTGAAATACTCATCAATGTATCTCTCCTTGTCCTCAGGTGTTTTGACATGACCAGGATAACCAGAAGCCTCTTGCTTACATTTTAGAAATGTCTTGACATATTCCCTGAACAATGTGTCTGTTTTGTTGGGGAAATGCCACACCTCGTCAGTGTGCACGATCCGGTATCCTTTTTCAACCGCTTTTTCGAGTTCAATCGAGACCCACACACCTGACAACTGCCTGTCATTGTCACTGTGTGTACAATCACGTGTCTGGTTCAACTCCTCAGCGCATGTTCGGCATAATGGGAACATGAGTTTTTTGTGACACCTATAGGGAAGAACAGGGTGGTATAAGCCTCTCGGGGGCAGCACGACACACTTCACAAAGCCAAAATACTTTGAGGGATCAAAGGATTCTAGACCTGTATGGATAATCTCCGGGTGACCTATTGGATACTGCTTCCGAGAGTTCACAGCCGGGTACAAACTGGTGAAGTCGTATTCCCTCACTTTCTCACCCTCTGACACCTTGTGGTACAGCTTCATAGCATTTGTACGACCTCCAAACAGAGCCTGTCGAGGGTCCAGGCGCTCTGGCTTGCTGTAACCCTGTAGAAATGTTTGGACAGTAGAGTCATCCTTTCTACGCTTGTGCCAGTCACACTCCCACATCACTACAACATTATACCCATGTCTCTCCTTCAATTCATTAATCTTTGACATGAACTGGTTATAGTGCACAGCGTAAGTCTCTCTGGTAACGGAGTTTAAACCAGCCGGTGCATAGCATTTGACACACCCATGATAAAAACAACCAGCAAATTCATAGCATGTTTTTGTCACCGCCTGGTATCCATCCACAAAGTATGGGCCTATTTGGTGTTCGCCGTGATTGAGCACATGTTTTATCTCAATTTTTTCAGTATGACTCAGGTATTCAAGCCACTGTATAGACACATCTGAATATGACTTAAACTGGCCAACGTATGCGCCGTCATACATGAGAGCTAGTGTGTCTTTGCTCAGAAACAACGTCTTGAACACACCCATGCAGCTGGATGCCAGCGTGGTGAATTGAAAGGGGTCGAGTTCTGTGCATTTACGAAAAGTATCCTGATAAATACAACATGCTTTGCGCAACACATCCACATCATTGACACAGTAGCGGAGAATCTCTCTCTCAAAGTCAAAGGTTTCTTTGCAGACCGTGTCATACCAAGCCCTGAACGCTGTTTTCTCCTTGTCAGACATGCTATCATAGCCGTAGTAGTGGGGCTCTGGATAGGCCCCAACATTACTTCTCATTTCCTAAAGTGTTGAACTTATGCGGAAACTAACCTTTCATCATGTCTTCAAAGCCTAAGGCTGCGGGTATTTTTGATAAACGCATGGGTAGAAAACTGAAAGAATCTATCCAACGCTGTTTGTATGCTCGGTCATACATCAGAATGACCCTACTGCCTCTCATTGTCAACTCGGGGGTTATTTCTTGTTTGACAAAGTACTCCAACAGTATGTAGTTGTCGAAGCCTGAGGCGTTATGTGCAATGAATGTATAGTTCTCAAATTTGGGTTTTCGGCAGTACTGCACAAATGTTGTGAAACAGAACATCTTTGTACCGTCGAGATCTTTTACGCAGCAGAAATTTGCATCATGTCTGCCATTGTGGTACCTAGTCTCAAAATCAAATATTTTGTATTTGTTCATTGGTTTTTTCCTCTCCATAGGCTGGAAATAACACTGATGTAGCGCCTTACCATCTATTATGTCTTCACTACAGTGTCGACACTTATCAGGCCCACACTTGTGTGTTTTGCCCCCTACACACACGGTGTAGATACTATACTACCGCAAGCCTCGCAGTACTTGCACGAGTCGCACGGTATCTTTCTGTGTGTTTTCTCCATCAACTTGTGTAGTTCGAGACAGAATTGAGATTTACATATGCGTTTGCAATCGGCACATTTCTTGGTGTTGTTTGGGTGCTCATGACATACGTCTGTAAAACAGACATTACATCTGTGTTTACAGTTATGATGCAAGGGTGCTTCGTATGTTTCATAACAATAATTACACACGTATGAAACCCCAAAGAATCCTGTCGGGTTTTCTATCAAATAATAATGATTATCCCGCAGATATATCCACACGGTGTGTTTGTTAATTTCGTCGTGTGTTTTGTAGCATTCTAATCGTTTGCGCACGGCTGTGTGATGGAATATTATATTTTTGCGTTTATCTCTTTCTCAAACGTGGAGACTTTGTCGAATGACACGCTGCTCGCGAGGTCACCCATAATTTTCATATGAGTGTTTTTTGCATATTGCATTTCCTCATACAATGTTGGTTGTTTTATTTGATTGTATTCTTTGTTTTCTTTGTTTTCTCTGTTTTGTTTTTCGATTTTTATATTTTCAAAACGCGCTAGACAGAGACTGAAGCACAAATTGTTGTCTCCAATATTGTTGGGGTTGTACAGAAATCGAGTTTTCTCAGCCAGAATCTTGTCATATGGTATTTTACCTAGGGGTTTACGTTTTCTGCCACTTCTATTCTGCACCATCGTGACAATAAACTCCAGCTCGTCATCAGTCATAGATGTGTCATTGCTCTGCAAAACCTGTGAAATCTCTTCCAGAAACAAATCTGCATTGTATTGATTGTCCGAGTTTAAAATGGCCTGCACATCATTGGCCAAGGATGGACCTCTCAGCACAGCATTTAGAATACTACCAGGGTGCGCCCCGTCCAATGCCCGGTCGATTACACCAGACAGCCGCTCTCTGATTCTCATGGGGACTAACTCAGGATTATCGAGACTAATGTCTCTGAAATGTCAGTCAGTTGACAGTCAGCTGATCAACTCTATCGCTCTCCGATTCTTGCAGATTATTTGATGTCTCTGACTCAGAATTAATTTGTTCTGTAAGATCTAGATCGGTTATGTCTAGATGGGGTCCATAATGTCTGCTTAATTCAGGTAGTTCAGACCCCTCTTGGACTGCAAAATGCTCCTGTGAAGCGTCCTGACTAATACAAACGACGGGTGTATGTAGCGTAACAGTATTATAAGACGGGTTGTAACCACTATGATGAGGATTATTTAATACATCTGCCAAATCCACAGAATCATCAAACTGAAGACACTGCAGATGTGTTGATCACACTGAAAATATCCTGGTCAGACACATCAGATTCTACAGCACCTGTTTGTGTAGAGGTGACCATAAACCCAGAGAATGGCAGGACCTCGTTACGCGGTGTTGTGTTAAGTTGTAAGATCGTCTGCGCTGCCTCATCCGTTTCTCTATACAGTTCCACGAGATCGATCTCTGTTTCGTCATCTTCTCTTAGGGGTCGTAGTTGTGATGTCTCCTGAGGAATGCCTAACGGTTGTGATGCACTGGTCGACGATCTGTGGTAATGCGAAAAAGTCAGAAAACAGAAAAAAAAAAAAAATTAATTAAAACAAACAAACAAAATAATAATAATAATAATAATAATAATAATAATAATAATAATAACGACAGTAATAATAACACCCGTTATACCTAATAATACAGGCTCCTAGAAATATTTGTTACATACCCAGTCTGGATGGTCTTCTTACCACGACGTTTTTGGCGCAATAATGACTTTGTTCCAAAGGCTTTAGCAGGTGGCGGACGTCTGAATTTTTTATGAGGGGGCTGGACATCTATACATATCATCAAAAACAGTACGTTAGTATGTCTATAGGGCCTTAACATGATATTGTTTTCTATTTAAGTATAAAACAAAATACTATTTCACCATCAAGGTCTTTCTGATCCTCCTCAATAGCTCTTTGTTCCAAATTAGCTATCTGTTCAAGTTTTTTTCGCTGTGCTCTGAGGACTGCAACAGAATGATGTGTTACCCCCTGAAAACCTATACAAGAGAAGAAAGAAAATCAAGAAATAAATTTAAAACAACTCTAAAATACAATGAATTATAACAAAAAATGAAAAGACCCCAGTTGAGCGACCAGTGAGCAGTTGCAGATCACCACTATCTTGTAGAGATGATTCCACACCTCCGACGGCCAGAGCTGCAGAAAAACAAAAACAAAACAAAACAAAAAAGATTTTTTTTTTTTTTTTTTTTTTTTACACATTAATACAAAAATAAAATAAAAAAATAATAAAACAAAGAAGCATTAAACACCTATGGAAGCGTATTGCATTCACTTGACAAATTTATTTTTTGGTTTGTTTTACTGAGTAATTATTTGTGTTTTTCTGAGTAATTTATTTTTTGTCTGTTTTTCGGAATAATTATTTCTGTTTTTCTGAGTAATTTATTTTTTGTCTGTTTTTTGGAATAATTATTTCTGTTTTTCTGAGTATTTTTTTTTGTCTGTTTTTGGAATAATTATTTCTGTTTTTCTGAGTAATTTTTTTTTCTGTTTTTCAGAGTAATTTTTTTTTCTGTTTTTCAGAGTAATTTTTTTTTCTGTTTTTCAGAGTAATTTTTTTTCTTCTGTTTTTCGTGGTAATTTTTTCGAAATGCATCTGGCGAGAGTCAGGTTAGCGCATACATGCCTTGACAAACTAATGATAATACCATCTATATGACTTAAAGACAGGACTATCTCCCAGTGTCTTAAACCCAGATCAAAGTAAAGCTTGATTAAACTGAACAAGTTGGTCATGTTTGTAACCATGAAGTCGAGCTCTCAATGAATGAATGGATCTTCAAATGCTCTGTAAACTCAGGAAAAAAATTAGTCCGAAAAACAGAAAAAAAAAATTATTCAGAAAATCAGGAAAAAAATTACTCTGAAAAACAGAAAAAGAAAATTAGTCAGAAAAACAGAAATAATTATTCCAAAAAACAGACAAAAAATAAATTAGTCAGAAAAACAGAAATAATTATTCCGAAAAACAGACAAAAAAATAAATTACTCAGAAAAACACAAATAATTACTCAGTAAAACAAACCAAAAAAAAAAAAAATTATCAAGTGAATGCAATAAGCTTCCGTAAACACCAACCTCGGTTGGCAGTATCAGGGTTTTCGCCAGCATCCAACACCACAACACCCAGGTGGCTACCTAATAAGCAAAACCTTTAAACAGGATGCAATACAATATTTACTACATTATACTAAGCTTTAAAGAACCATTAAATCAATTCCATTAGGAATAAGAAAATGAGACATTAAAGGGATAGTTCGGAATTTTGGATATAAGGCCTATTTTCCAACTCAACCGGTGTGTTGGAGACGTGCGGAGACGTTTTCAAGACATTTCATTCAGTTCTTCTAGTTGCCGAGTTCGCTGTGCTATGGCTAGCGCAAGTCCATGGTTCTAGTTAGCATGGCATTAAAAACACTCATACCAACTCCACAGTGCACCCGAGGCAAATCAATTGTAACGGCAGACTACCGATGTACATATCTGTGTTGATAGAATGTTTGAAATAAAACCAACCTTGTATTTTTAAGGATTTATGTCTCAGCAGCATCGGCGTGTCATACTTCCTAGTAGGCAGCGGCGGACTGATATCACCTAGCACTTATAAGTTACCGGATGCCAGAGGACGCTGGCGTCAATATTGCCGCTTCTCAATCCGTAGCATAGCTGCTTTTTTCTGTTGGAAAAAAGAAAGCCAAGTTGTCCGTACAAACTCTGGGGCTGTGTTTGAAGGCTGCACACCTGAACAACTGGCTCCGTGGACTCACCTTTCTCCGCTGATCAGCTGTTAGCCTCGCCGATCAGCTGTTAGTCTAGCAACGCTAACTTTCAAACCTACATATTCAATACTCTGTGGGCTGTCCATCATTGCTCCGTTGGTCCTCCCTCCACCACAACCTCAGGGTTATTCACCGCCTGGCTCCTCTGTCGCTCTCCTCTGCTGCTGTGGTCTCCCCCGGCTCGCGGTGATGTTGGATGGTCGCTGCTCCGCCGTTGCTGGCGGAGCTAAGAACCGTGAGCAAAGTAAAATTCCGCTGCTTCTGAGAAACTAGTCCCTCAAAAAAATGGATGATTCATGCGATGCGAGGTTAGTTTTGTTTCAAATATTCTATCAACTATCATCTATATGTACATCGATAGTCTAGTGTTTTAATTGATTTGCCTCGGGTGCACTGTGGAGTGTGCAAGACTGTTTTTAATGCCATGCTAACTAGAACCATTGACTTGCGCTAGCCATAGCACAGCGAACTCGCCAACTAGAAGAACTGAATGAAATGTCTTGAAAACGTCTCCAGACATCTCCAACACACCGGTTGAGTTGGAAAATAGGTCTTATGTCCAAAATTCTGAACTATCCCTTTAACTCACCATTCAGAGAATCCATTGGTACAGCAAAACGAAAATTGTCTTTTCCAATAGAATTTGAATATAGAGCCTGGTAGAAATAATAGGTTTAAAAAAAAAAAAAAAAAAAAAAAAAACCCAAAGAAACAAAAAAGGTAATACGAACCTACTAGCATTAGCCAGCCGCGAAACCAGTAGAGCAGGAGAGAGAGAGAGAGAGAGAGAGAGAGCTAATCTTTACAGGTAGCTATATACACTCCCAGATTACCACTCCCCTAAGTCAACCAATAGTTAGGGGAGGCTAACGAAAGGGAGGGCGATAATATGTATTGAGATATTTAAAAGTTATGTAACATTCTTTAACTAAAAAGTAAAAAACCGTCTTGGATTAAACATACGAAAACAAGATTTAGCTCAAATAAAAAACATTAGTATATGTATAAAAAGGCTTTTAGATAGACACCAAATACTGATAGTATCTATTTTTTTTATAATCCTTGAGTGACCATGGCATCCTCATTCAGCATGAGATAAATAGTGACATTGTTGCATGGTTTCAGACCTAGTAAGATCACCCCCATTACACCTATATCTGTTTAATCTGTTTAAATTATTTTTTATTTATTTAGTTTTTGTTTTTTTGGGGGGTTTTTACCCCCATCAGATGCTGCTGCAATAGGGGTTTACCATATAAACAACCCTCAATGGTAACTGAGACACGACCGCAAATAAGAATAATTACATATATATTTAAATACACTTCTTTATCAGACAGTATGCCTGTCTATGCCTGCTCTATGATAATAATAATAATAATAATAATAATAATAATAATAATAATAATAATAATATACAAGCCCAGGTAACATCTCTTTGTATATTGAGCACACACACACACACACACAGTAGCCAGAGTGTCTACATCAGCAGGGACACTATACAGACTTCGCACACAATAGGACAATGTGAAGGATCTACCTTTTGCTCTATCTTACTGTTGGGATGCCTGTTGAGTTCTCTGAGTTTAGCCCTTTTGGCGTGAAGGTGTCAATCAGATAAGATATACATATGAAGCACATCTCCCCCAACACAACCAACACACTTCCACCACCCATCTTCACACCTACACACACCCCCACACGCCCCCAAGACATGCAGTTCAGAGGAGAGGGGGGTCAGAGGAGAGCCTTTGAGGACACACACACACACACACACACACACACACACACACACACACACACAAGGGGTTGGTCACACGCACATGAGGGGTCATAAGTCATACATGCACGCTCGCAAGTTTTGGACATATTGCACATGCACGTGCATAGGAGCAATATAGTTACTACTCAGCACAATGTCATTAACAGAATATAATTTAAAATTAATTTAACAGATCCCTACATCATTTACCTGCAATCCTGTGGAACTTCTAATTGATGGCTCTGACAGGTTTTTAAAACGACAAACATGGGTAAAAGCTGTCAAAGGGCGGGGCACACTTTTCTCCGACACTGTACAAAAAACTTCTATTTGCAGAGAAACGCAGTGCAACACAATACCTGCTGGGATGTGAGAGCATGACTACGGTTGGTAATGTTGCAAATGTAAGGACGGATTAGGTTGTGTAGGGTAAATGATAGACTGTGACGTGAAGCGAAACCGCTCAAAAAGATAATTGTCTGGAAATGCTAAAACATCTATGCGCAGTCTGATAACCATCTCCGGACGAATATTTAATTCTCTGCGCATTAATGCTGCACCTTCATCCACGGGATCATTGTCAAAAGGACATGCCATGTTGGTGAAAAAATCGCCTCTTACTGTGCCTAATGGACTTCTGATATAGCCTACTGACTATGATTTTTTAAATGATTTTTGACAGACGGCATAACAAGGCTACGCCAAAACTCGCCTGCTGACTGAATGAATGAAAGAGGAAATCAAATGGCATGTGTGGCTGAAAGAGGGCGGAGACAGAGAAACTCAAGGTTCATTGAGAAAAACCTGGTCCTGACCAGGTTAGGTTCATAGAGTCTGCTAACCCTACGGTAACTGACCGAGAGCTTAAGTTACCTCTCTCTGTGAAACAGGTGTAGCACCCTTAATCTGGTTGCTTTATAATGAAGGACACCACTCAGACCAGGAATCGGGATCTGCACATTTATTTCACCTATAGGAGTAGCGGGGGACACGGTCAGTACACACACACAGGCTGTTAGATGCTCTCTCAGTCTCCAGTGCAAAAGCTTCCTGAGTTTTGCCAGGCAGGTAGAGCTGCGTCACTATCACATTGTTGTGTACCAGTAATTAAAGTCCCCCCCGCTACAGGTGACACGGAACCAAAAAAACGACATATTCAATTTAACACTGATTTTACATGGAAAATATTACGCACAGGTTTTGAGAATGTTCACCAAAATAAAAGATTAGAAATAAAATAATTTGTAATATGTGCAACATATTGACACAGCTACATACTCCCCTCTGAACTTCTCAAAACTGCTCTACCTTTGGGTAATAGGTGAAGTATGGGCAACTTTAGCGTAGCTCGTTACTACCTACTAACGTACATCTCTTTGTGCAACATAAATGCCTCCCAACCAAAAGGGAAAGTGACATAAAGAAGCTGGCCAGACTTCTAATATCCACTTGCTGAAGAAAGTGCCTTATACACAATCTCATACTGATGACTGAATAACTGTTACCCTAACTTGACCCCAAAAGACTGCACATTTGCAGCAAACTTAAGATTACTCTGGTGACATGACAACTAGGTGTCACCTACATGAATATAGTCTTTGCAAACTCACTGACTAAATTGTTTACTTGTACGTTTTTCTGCGTCATGTTCTGGATCAGCCTATTAACTGGCCTTATGATCCTGCCTACTCTTGTCCTGGTGTGGTTCACTGAGCTACTCGGTGGGAGCCTGGCAGGTTTTAAAGCTGCCCTGTTGGTGTCTTCTCTGGCTGCTTGACTCCCTGACTTTGACTGTTCTCCATTGTTCTCAGTCTCCACTTCACTGCTGTCACTTCTGTCTGTTACAGTGTGGGGCCCTGACTCATCTCCGGCATTGTCACCAGCCATAACATCTGGTTCAGTAGCACAACAAACACTGTCACTTGTCTGTGGCTCCTGAACAACTGGGTCAGGGTTATCAAGGAGTACTTGAGGGTGTTCTGGAGGTGTATGCTCTCTCCTTAGAGAATCTTCCAGGGAAGCTGACTCTGCTACCCAACTAGCAGTGCGTTCTGACCGGTCAAACTCAGATTCAGTCACTAGGGGGCTTCCAACCACTTTACTGTGTTCCTGACTTGATTCAGAGCCACTGTCAAAGGATGACTCTCTTTCATGCTCCAACTCCACGGGCAGGAAGTTAGCTTGGAGAAGCAAGTTCCTGTGGACAACTCTCTCTTGCCCAGTGCTGGGATGTCTGATGCGGTAAGTGTGACACCTTGAGTCTTTGGAGAGTACTGTGTAGAGGGTAGATTCCCACCTGTCAGCTAGTTTCCTGCGACCACGTGTACACCTGTTTGCCAAGAGAACTTGATCTCCCTCATCGATGTCTGTGCCCTTTATTTTCCTATTGTACAGGTCTGCCTGGCACTGCTGGCTGGAATTAGCATTAACTTGAGCCAGAACAAGAGCCTCCTTGAGGTCATCCCTCATCCTTTTGACATAGGTGTCATAGTCTGTGATGTCATTGTCTCTCACCACATTGTGAAACATAACATCTACTGGCAGTCTGGGAATCCGTCCATACATCAGAAAGAAATGGGCAAACCCAGTTGACTCATGAACTGTGCAGTTATAGGCGAAGGTCAGCGTCTGCAACATCTGCGGCCATCTCTGCTTATCCCTGGGAGGCAGCCACTTGCTGTTTCACCACACACTTCCTGATTCTGCACTTTGATTTTCGCAGCTGGCTCCTGCTCTTGGGTCATATCCAGATCCTCAATGGCTATGCAGGTAGACACATCTGCTACTTTGGTGTGACGCTTTAAGGTGACGGCTTTGTCAGATGTATTTAGGATCCTGACTGGGATCCACCTGTCACCATTCATAGAACTTACAGACCTGCAGACTATGATGTTTTTCTTGTGTGTTTGTGCTCTCGATGGTTCAACTAATATGGCACTGCCCTCAGAAAGGGCTGAAGATGCAGGTAGCTTGCCCCAAACCAGGTGCTCTTGCTTTGGTAGGAGAGTTACTGCCTGTACTAGCTTGACAGCACCAATAAAATCTGGCATTGTATCACCCTTCCATCTGTCGATGCCTGCCAACATGTTAAGAAACTGTACTATCTCCGGTACATTTGCAGACTCAGGTTTGTTCAGAACTTGCCAGAAGTGAGGAGACTGTTTGAACTGCTTCAAGAGGTGTTTAATGACATTTGTGCCCAAGATCACTTGATCTTTCTGCCCAGGAACCACTAAGACAGGTACACTGAATGTGCATCCGTACACTTCCAACTTCAGATGGTGAATGCATTTGGGCTTGACTTGAATTCCACCACAACCTATGAGTACGATATCAGTGTGGACACTGCTGGGTTCTGATGCTAATCCACTATCTTTAAGCATCTGTTCAGCCTCTTCACTAATGGTGCAGGCCATGGAGCCCGTATCAAGTAAGGCTTGCAATGAAACTTTATTGTCCACTTGTGCATTAGTGTAGAACAGACTGTCAGCTTTATCAAGCTTTGTTAAGTTCTGGAACAGAACAACAACACCAGGTGGGGCAGATTTAAGGCTTTCTGCATAAGCAGACTGCATGTCTTCACTAGAGTCGAGGGTCTCACCATTGTCACTCACACTGTGCCCTCCCAAGTGTGAGTGACTTAGTTTCCCTGATCAGGTGAGCTGTTATCGCGCTGGACAGTGGTTTTAGAACAGTCTTTTTTCTGATGCCCCACTTCCAGGCAACCTAGACATCTCCTTTCTCTCATGCAGTGTGTGCGTGTCGAGTGAGAGCCATTTCCACATACTTGGCATGGGGTAAAATGAGCTGAGGGGGAAAACTGGGGTTTAGCAGTGTGAACAGGCTGGCTGGTACGCTCTAGCACTCTCTCTAACATGCTCAGCACCCGTTCTAAGGCACTCTGTTCTGAAGCAGCCGCTTCATTTGGCTTGGTTGGAATACTTGGAGTTAACTTGGCCGTGTTCACTTGGGCATAGTCAGTTTCTGGTTCTAGAGAACCAATAGCTATTACGGCAGTAGCTACTTGGAGGGCATGTGCTCTGGTTGTGCTTGCGTTTGTTTTTTTTACATGGCACTCTCGTTGGTGTTCGTCAATAGCCTCCTGTACCTCTGTGAGTGACCACTTGCTTATGGGCTTACACTTGAAAACACAGGCGAGGCCAGGATCAGGACAGCTCCTGATGAACATCATAGCTATTTCTGCATCTATATTATCCAATTTGCTCCCCTGGAGCCGCAAGAGTCTGTCAGCCGCTTCAGCAGCTGTGTTCAGTCGGACCCAGTAATCTACTGGTGTCTCCTTCGCTGTTGGCTGTGTGGCGTAGAAATCAGCCAGTGGTAAACAGGACCCAGGGCTCTCGCTAAAATACCGTCTCAATATACTATAGACTGTCTCAGGATTAACAACTCTGCCAGATGTTGAACTGCTTTTCAGTCCTACTTTGACAATACTTTTTGCCCTGCCGAGAAGATGGCCCAGGATCTCATCTCCTTGTTCATCAGTTGACAGGTTTCTCTTGTGTAGATACACCTCCATCATATCAATCCACTCTTGTATGGAGTATTTGTCATTCCCATCACCACGAAACATGGGTGGCTCCTTGATGTCGGATCTGACTACCAGGCTCATTTTGGAAAGGTCAATGGTTGTGTCTGGTGCTTCATTTCTAATTAATTTGGCCGATGGAGACTGTTTTGGCATAAGTGGGGGCTGACTGGCTAGCAAGCGGCTGGCTATTGACTCACCTATCTGGTTACTTAACTCACCAATGAGGTCACGCAACTGCTGGGTGGTGTTCTCATTGCTAACGGCAGGAGTAGAAAACTGAGGCTCAAGTGGGGGGATGTCAGGGTTGTCATCTGAAAACTCACTACTTAACATGGCAGTTCTATTCCAGATTGCTCTATCTGTGTTAAGCAAACCCCTGCCTCTACCAAAAATAGGAGTAAAAATATCAAAAGTGTCCTGATTTCTGCCTGCCATATCTCACATATCACATGGACACACAGTATACAGATGTAGCAAGCAAAACAAATGTAAGAAGTATTACAGACCTCGCACAAAGTTACAACATGTGCTAATATGATTCCCTTTGTAGAGTTAAGATGTTATTCTGAGTGCCTGCATTTATACAGAACATATATATATATGCATACAGAATACCAGCAACCACTTTAGCAGGTAACAGGATCCACAGGTCTACCAACTTGGCATCCCAGACGTCACAAGCACACAGCTGAACCTCGGCGATCGGCGCGGCTGACCAATGGATCCGGGTCACGGCACCAGTTTTATGTAGCAGCCTTAATCTGGTTGCTTTATAATGAAGGACACCACTCAGACCAGGAATCGGGATCTGCACATTTATTTCACCTATAGGAGTAGCGGGGGACACGGTCAGTACACACACACACAGGCTGTTAGATGCTCTCTCAGTCTCCAGTGCAAAAGCTTCCTGAGTTTTGCCGGGCAGGTAGAGCTGCGTCACTATCACATTGTTGTGTACCAGTAATTAAAGTCCCCCCGCTACAGGTGACATGGAACCAAAAAAACGACATATTCAATTTAACACTGATTTTACATGGAAAATATTACGCACAGGTTTTGAGAATGTTCACCAAAATAAAAGATTAGAAATAAAATAATTTGTAATATGTGCAACATATTGACACAGCTACACAGGCTAGAGTTACCCCTCTTTCTCTGGTTTGAGTTACCTCCCTTTGTGAAACAGAAAACTCAGAGTTTCCCTCATTTCAGAGTTAATATACTCAGAGTTTTCACTAAACCTGCTTTGTGAAACGGACCTCTGAAGCTGGTGCAAGGCTGCTATTTTTTGCTATGTCTGTTATTGTCCATTAAGTTCATTTATATGTTAAATGTGTTACTTTTAGACTTTTGTGCTGTGCTATAAACAGGGGCGTCAAACTGGGTGGGAAAGTGGTACTGATTACCCAGGGCCCCAATGGGGGAGGGGCCCTCGAAGGGCCTGAAATAAAAATGTTTTTATTTTATTTATATTTTTATTTCTAAGTAATTAGTGTCATAATTAACTTAAAATTGGCAGAATAAATCAGATGAGAGACTTTACTTTGTATAAAACAAAAAATAGTGGAGGCTGTCTGAGGCCCCTCTCACCCCTTACAATACATAATGGTTCAGTCCACCCCTTTAGTTGCAGGTGCTCGAAGATGCATCTCCAAACAGCTTAAGGAGCGGAGTGGCTGCTGTTTATCAAGACATGTATTTCCCCAAGAAAGCAAAATCAGGGAGCCTTAAACGAACAGAAAAGGCAGAAAGGGAAAGAAAGCAAGGAGAGAGAACTCCTCACAAATTTCTTTCAAAGAAAGATGAGCACAGTTCACAGCTAACACAGTTTAAGAACAGTTAAAGCTAATGTCAGCAGTTGTAAAGATTGAAGGCAGTCAGACAGCATGAAGCTAGCTCAGTTTCAGCAGGAGCAGGAGGTCCTCATCCTCATCTCATCCCTCATTAAGTGGTGACTGAAAGTTATTATTACAAGTAATCATTTCACATTGAGGTTGTGGACCTCGCGGTAAAAACAGTTCAAATTTGGAGTGATATTTAGCTCCTTTCCATGTAAGCTAGCATGACATGTTTGGTATCAGCGGATTCATTTCAATTTCAAGATTTCTATGATGGTCATGGCTTATGCTTAAAAACTGAGCCCATGACGGCCTTCAGCACTTTGAGATTCTTTATGAAAAATGCTTTACAAATAAAATGTATTATTATTATTATTATTATTATTATTATTATTATTAATATTATTATTATTATTATTATTTACAGAAGACAGTAACGTTAATGCCAGATGATCCACCATCATTTTCAGAGGGTTAAAAGTAGACCAAGAACTGAGGTGTAGAATAATTCCAACTTTTAGATCATGGTGATAAACATGTCGCTCTGTTTTTCACATTTGGATGGTTAAATTATGTTAGAAAATAGACCTACCATTAGGCTGCAATTTAATTTCTGGCCAATTCAAACAACATTAAAATATTTAAAGATATCACATTACCTTGTTTTTTTCAGTGTGTTACTATTACTGGTGTATTCTAGTCAGATTTAATTCTTTTCTTTATAAAAATAAGATTTAGTCTTCAAAAAACTGTTTCAAAAAAAGAAAAGGGGGGGTGTTTCATAACCAAGGTCTATATGTTATATTATAAGCAGATTGAGAGGTTTAGCTTTGTCTTATACCTTGGGAATGATAAATACTTAAATTAAGTATGATACTTCATCAAAACAGATCACGTCACAACACGTCAAGTACATCATCATCATCATCATCATCAGCTGTCTGTCAGCCCCCTTTAAAATAAAAATAGCCTATAACCCATATTTATTTCCGAATGATTTTCATGTATTAAAAACTGTTCTGAAATTAAAAAAAAAGAGCATATGTATGTGTATATAATATATATATATATATATATATATATATATATATATTCAAATTCAGCTATCACTAAAATAGAATGTTTGGTCAGTAGTTTGGGACTTTTATCCCCTGCTTTGCAGTAGGAACAGAGGAGAATATTTCTGGTGCATGCAGACTGTGTGACTCAATACAACTCTCAATACAATCAGAGAAATGTTTATATTTTCTGGAAATCAGAAGATTAAATCGCAACGACCATGTAGCCTCTTATATGCCTTTTTTCACCCCAAATCCGATGCCACCACCTGTGAGTCTACAGTTGTGGAGATAAATTAGACCTGCATGCGGGACTACAAGGAAGACAGTGAGCAGTAACCAAGTAACTGTCATGCTGTTCTTTTCACAAATATGGGAATGAAAGTCAAAAATTATCATTAAAATGCATAGTTTTATATAAACAGCATAACATTTTTCGCCGGCCTATACAAGGGCCTAATTAGATTTCTTTTCATGGCGCCCAAAATCCCTGGCGGCGCCCCTGAATACGCTGGAACTACACCTAC
Source organism: Lagodon rhomboides (assembly GCA_039737535.1). Classification (NCBI taxonomy): domain Eukaryota; kingdom Metazoa; phylum Chordata; class Actinopteri; order Spariformes; family Sparidae; genus Lagodon; species Lagodon rhomboides. The sequence goes on from CM077799.1 coordinate 28,127,889, forward strand.
ATTACAAAAAGAGAGCAGAAAGACAATGCAGCAATATCTATTAATCGCTTTAGGATAAATAAAACTAGATTAAAGTGATAGTTGTGGTTCTTGCACATTTGCTCCTCTAAGTATAAAAGACCAAATTTGACCAGTCACCTCCTTCCCTGTGGCAAGAAAGAGAGCTTCCAAAAAACACAGTCACAAAACACGATAAAAAATAACAAAACGCGATAACATGTCACAAAACGCCGTAACAAAAATGATGATGTCACAAAACACGATGACCAGTCACAAAACACAATAACATGTCACAAAACAGTCAGAACACACGAGAACAAATCACAAAACGAGATAACATGTGACAAAACACAATCACAAAGCATGATAACATGTCACAAAAAACGATAAGAAGTCATAAAACACAGTCACAAAACATGATAACATTTCACAAAACACAATGACCAAACACGATAAAATGTCACAAAACACGATAACATGTCACAAAAAACGATAAGAAGTCACAAAACAGGATCATATTTCACAAAACACGGCAACCAAACACGTTAAATTGTCACAAAAGACAATAACAAGTCACAAAACACGATAAAATGTCAAGAAAGACAGTCACAAAAGACAATGACATGTGACAAAACACAGTCACAAAACACAGTCACGAAACACGATAACATGTCACAAAAGTCAGAAAACATGATAACAAGCCACAAAACACGATGACATGTCACAAAAAATGATGTCATGTCACAAAAAGTAGTCAGAAAAGACGATAACATTCACAAAACACAGTCAATTAACACAATAAAATGTCACAAAACACGTTAACATGTCACAAAACACAGTCACAAAACATGATGACATGTCACAAAGCACGATAACATGTTACAAAACACAGAAACAAAACACGATAAATAATCACAAAACAGTCTTCAAAGACAATAACGTGTCACAAAACACGATGTCATGTCACAAAACATGATAATATGTCAAGAAAGACAGTCACAAAATATGATGACATGTCACAAAACACGAAAACAAATCAGAAAAACGAGATCACATGTCACAAAACACAGTCACAAAACACGATAACATGTCACAAAACACGATAAAATGTCAAGAAAGACATTCACAAAAGACAATGACATGTCACAAAACACGATAACAAATCACAAAACGAGATCACATGTCACAAAACACAATAACATGTCACAAAACACAGTCACAAAACACGATAACATGTCACAAAACACGATAAAATGTCAAGAAAGACAGTCACAAAAGACAATGACATGTGACAAAACAGTCACAATACACGATAAGAAAACACAAAACGCGTTAACATGTCACAAAACAGTCACAAAACACGAAAACATGTTACAAAAGACAATCACAAAACAAGATAACATGTCACAAAACACTAAGAAGTCACAAAACAGTCACAAAACATGATAACATTTCACAAAACACAGTAACCAAACATGTTAAAATGTCACAAAACACAATAACTTGTCACAAAACACGATGGCATGTCACAAAACACGTTAACAGGAGAAGAAGTCACAAAACACAATAACATTTCACAAAAACACAGTAACAAAACATGTTAATATGTCACAAAACACGATAAGAAGTCACAAAACACGATAAGAAGTCACAAAACACGATAACATGTCACAAAACACGTTAACAAGAGAAGAGGTCACAAAACACAATAAGAAGTCACAAAACAGTCACAAAACATGATAATATTTCACAAAACACAGTAACCAAAGATGTTAAATTGTCACAAAACACAATAACGAGTCACAAAACACGATGAGAAGTCACAAACCACGATAAAAAGTCACAAAACACAGTCACTAAACACGTTAACATGACACAAAACACAGTCATTAAACACGTTAACATGTCACAAAACACGATAACAAGTCACAACACACGATGGCATGTCACAAAACACGTTAACAACATAAGATGTCACAAAACACAATAACATTTGACAAAACACAGTCACAAAACAAAATAACAAGTCACAAATCGTGATGACATGTCACAGAACACAGTCACAAAACACGATAACATTTTATAAAACAGCCACAAAACACGAAAACATGTCAGAAAACAGAGTCAGAAAATGTTGACGTGTCACAAAACATGATAACATGTCACAAAAGACGATTACATGTCAGAAAACAGTCACAAAACACATTAACATGTTTCAAAACACAGTCACAAAACATGATGTCACAAAAGATGATAACATGTCACAAAAGACGATAACATGTCACAAAACAGTCACGAAACACGATAACATGTCACAAAACACTGTCACAGAACACGATGACATGTCACAAAACACAGTCACAAAACACGAGAACATGTCACAAAACACAGTCACAAAACACGATAACAAATCACAAAACGCGATAACATGTCACAAAACACAGTAACAAAAACGATGACGTCACAAAACACGATAACATGTCACAAAACATGATAACATGAAACAAAACACGATAACATGTCACAAAACACAGTCACAAAACACGATAACAAATCACAAAACGCGATAACATGTCACAAAACACAGTAACAAAAACGATGACGTCACAAAACACGATAACATGTCACAAAACATGATAACATGAAACAAAACACGATAACATGTCACAAAACATGATAACATGACACAAAACACAGTCACAAAACACAATACCGTGTCAGAAAACACGTTAACAAGTCACAAAACAAGATAACGTCACAAAACAGTCACAAAACACAATAACATGTCACAAAAGTCAGAAAACATGATAACAAGCCACAAAACACGATGACATGTCACAAAAAATGATGTCATGTCACAAAAAGTAGTCAGAAAAGACGATAACATTCACAAAACACAGTCAATTAACACAATAAAATGTCACAAAACAGGTTAACATGTCACAAAACACAGTCACAAAACATGATGACATGTCACAAAGCACGATAACATGTTACAAAACACAGAAACAAAACACGATAAATAATCACAAAACAGTCTTCAAAGACAATAACGTGTCACAAAACACGATGTCATGTCACAAAACATGATAATATGTCAAGAAAGACAGTCACAAAATATGATGACATGTCACAAAACACGAAAACAAATCAGAAAATGAGATCACATGTCACAAAACACAATAACATGTCACAAAACACAGTCACAAAACACGATAACATGTCACAAAACGAGATCACATGTCACAAAACACAATAACATGTCACAAAACACAGTCACAAAACATTATAACATGTCACAAAACACGATAAAATGTCAAGAAAGACAGTCACAAAAGACAATGACATGTCACAAAACACGATAACAAATCACAAAACGAGATCACATGTCACAAAACACAATAACATGTCACAAAACACAGTCACAAAACACTATAACATGTCACAAAACACGATAAAATGTCAAGAAAGACAGTCACAAAAGACAATGACATGTGACAAAACAGTCACAATACATGATAAGAAAACATAAAACGCGTTAACATGTCACAAAACAGTCACAAAACACGAAAACATGTTACAAAAGACAATCACAAAACAAGATAACATGTCACAAAACACGATAAGAAGTCAAAAAACACAGTCACAAAACATGATAACATTTCACAAAACACAATGACCAGACACGATAAAATGTCACAAAACACGATAACATGTCACAAAACATGATAAGAAGTCACAAAACATGATGACATTTCACAAAACACAGTAACCAAACATGTTAAAATGTCACAAAACACCCTAACAAGTCACAAAACACGATGGTATGTCACAAAACAGGTCAACAAGAGAAGAGGTCACAAAACACGACAAGAAGTCACAACACACGATGGCATGTCACAAAACACGTTAACAACATAAGATGTCACAAAACACAATAACATTTGACAAAACACAGTCACAAAACACGATAAAAAGTCACAAAACACAGTCACAAAACAAAATAACAAGTCACAAATCGTGATGACATGTCACAGAACACAGTCACAAAACACGATAACATGTCACAAAACACAATGTCATGTCACAAAACACAATAACATGTCAAAACACAATAACATGTCTCAAAACATGATAACATGTCACAATACACGATAACATATCACAAAAAATGATAGCATGTCACAAAACACAGTCACAAAACACGTTAACATGACACAAAACACAGTCATTAAACACGTTAACATGTCACAAAACACGATAACAAGTCACAACACACGATGGCATGTCACAAAACACGTTAACAACATAAGATGTCACAAAACACAATAACATTTGACAAAATACAGTCACAAAACACGATAAAAAGTCACAAAACACAGTCACAAAACAAAATAACAAGTCACAAATCGTGATGACATGTCACAGAACACAGTCACAAAACACGATAACATTTTATAAAACACAGCCACAAAACACGATAACATGTCAGAAAACAGAGTCAGAAAATGTTGACGTGTCACAAAACATGATAACATGTCACAAAAGACGATTACATGTCAGAAAACAGTCACAAAACACATTAACATGTTTCAAAACACAGTCACAAAACATGATGTCACAAAAGATGATAACATGTCACAAAAGACGATAACATGTCACAAAACAGTCACGAAACACGATAACATGTCACAAAACACTGTCACAGAACACGATGACATGTCACAAAACACAGTCACAAAACACGATAACATGTCACAAAACACAGTCACAAAACACGATAACAAATCACAAAACGCGATAACATGTCACAAAACACAGTAACAAAAACGATGACGTCACAAAACACGATAACATGTCACAAAACATGATAACATGAAACAAAACACGATAACATGTCACAAAACATGATAACATGACACAAAACACAGTCACAAAACACAATACCGTGTCAGAAAACACGTTAACAAGTCACAAAACAAGATAACGTCACAAAACAGTCACAAAACACAATAACATGTCACAAAAGTCAGAAAACATGATAACAAGCCACAAAACACGATGACATGTCACAAAAAATGATGTCATGTCACAAAAAGTAGTCAGAAAAGACGATAACATTCACAAAACACAGTCAATTAACACGATAAAATGTCACAAAACACGTTAACATGTCACAAAACACAGTCACAAAACATGATGACATGTCACAAAGCACGATAACATGTTACAAAACACAGAAACAAAACACGATAAATAATCACAAAACAGTCTTCAAAGACAATAACGTGTCACAAAACACGATGTCATGTCACAAAACATGATAACATGTCAAGAAAGACAGTCACAAAATATGATGACATGTCACAAAACACGATAACAAATCACAAAATGAGATCACATGTCACAAAACACAATAACATGTCACAAAAAACAGTCACAAAACACGATAACATGTCACAAAACACGATAAAATGTCAAGAAAGACAGTCACAAAAGACAATGACATGTCACAAAACACGATAACAAATCACAAAACGAGATCACATGTCACAAAACACGATAACAAGTCACAACACACGATGGCATGTCACAAAACACGTTAACAACATAAGATGTCACAAAACACAATAACATTTGACAAAATACAGTCACAAAACACGATAAAAAGTCACAAAACACAGTCACAAAACAAAATAACAAGTCACAAATCGTGATGACATGTCACAGAACACAGTCACAAAACACGATAACATTTTATAAAACACAGCCACAAAACACGATAACATGTCAGAAAACAGAGTCAGAAAATGTTGACGTGTCACAAAACATGATAACATGTCACAAAAGACGATTACATGTCAGAAAACAGTCACAAAACACATTAACATGTTTCAAAACACAGTCACAAAACATGATGTCACAAAAGATGATAACATGTCACAAAAGACGATAACATGTCACAAAACAGTCACGAAACACGATAACATGTCACAAAACACTGTCACAGAACACGATGACATGTCACAAAACACAGTCACAAAACACGATAACATGTCACAAAACACAGTCACAAAACACGATAACAAATCACAAAACGCGATAACATGTCACAAAACACAGTAACAAAAACGATGACGTCACAAAACACGATAACATGTCACAAAACATGATAACATGAAACAAAACACGATAACATGTCACAAAACATGATAACATGACACAAAACACAGTCACAAAACACAATACCGTGTCAGAAAACACGTTAACAAGTCACAAAACAAGATAACGTCACAAAACAGTCACAAAACACAATAACATGTCACAAAAGTCAGAAAACATGATAACAAGCCACAAAACACGATGACATGTCACAAAAAATGATGTCATGTCACAAAAAGTAGTCAGAAAAGACGATAACATTCACAAAACACAGTCAATTAACACGATAAAATGTCACAAAACACGTTAACATGTCACAAAACACAGTCACAAAACATGATGACATGTCACAAAGCACGATAACATGTTACAAAACACAGAAACAAAACACGATAAATAATCACAAAACAGTCTTCAAAGACAATAACGTGTCACAAAACACGATGTCATGTCACAAAACATGATAACATGTCAAGAAAGACAGTCACAAAATATGATGACATGTCACAAAACACGATAACAAATCACAAAATGAGATCACATGTCACAAAACACAATAACATGTCACAAAAAACAGTCACAAAACACGATAACATGTCACAAAACACGATAAAATGTCAAGAAAGACAGTCACAAAAGACAATGACATGTCACAAAACACGATAACAAATCACAAAACGAGATCACATGTCACAAAACACAATAACATGTCACAAAACACAGTCACAAAACACTATAACATGTCACAAAACACGATAAAATGTCAAGAAAGACAGTCACAAAAGACAATGACATGTGACAAAACAGTCACAATACACGATAAGAAAACATAAAACGCGTTAACATGTCACAAAACAGTCACAAAACACGAAAACATGTTACAAAAGACAATCACAAAACAAGATAACATGTCACAAAACACGATAAGAAGTCACAAAACACAGTCACAAAACATGATAACATTTCACAAAACACAATGACCAAACACGATAAAATGTCACAAAACACGATAACATGTCACAAAACATGATAAGAAGTCACAAAACATGATAACATTTCACAAAACACAGTAACCAAACATGTTAAAATGTCACAAAACACCCTAACAAGTCACAAAACACGATGGTATGTCACAAAACAGGTCAACAAGAGAAGAGGTCACAAAACACGATAAGAAGTCACAACACACGATGGCATGTCACAAAACACGTTAACAACATAAGATGTCACAAAACACAATAACATTTGACAAAACACAGTCACAAAACACGATAAAAAGTCACAAAACACAGTCACAAAACAAAATAACAAGTCACAAATCGTGATGACATGTCACAGAACACAGTCACAAAACACGATAACATGTCACAAAACACAATGTCATGTCACAAAACACAATAACATGTCAAAACACAATAACATGTCTCAAAACATGATAACATGTCACAATACACGATAACATATCACAAAAAATGATAGCATGTCACAAAACACAGTCACAAAACACGTTAACATGAGACAAAACACAGTCATTAAACACGTTAACATGTCACAAAACACGATAACAAGTCACAACACACGATGGCATGTCACAAAACACGTTAACAACAAAAGATGTCACAAAACACAATAACATTTGACAAAACACAGTCACAAAACACGATAAAAAGTCACAAAACACAGTCACAAAACAAAATAACAAGTCACAAATCGTGATGACATGTCACAGAACACAGTCACAAAACACGATAACATTTTATAAAACACAGCCACAAAACACGATAACATGTCAGAAAACAGAGTCAGAAAATGTTGACGTGTCACAAAACATGATAACATGTCACAAAAGACGATTACATGTCAGAAAACAGTCACAAAACACATTAACATGTTTCAAAACACAGTCACAAAACATGATGTCACAAAAGATGATAACATGTCACAAAAGACGATAACATGTCAGAAAACAGAGTCAGAAAATGTTGACGTGTCACAAAACATGATAACATGTCACAAAAGACGATTACATGTCAGAAAACAGTCACAAAACACATTAACATGTTTCAAAACACAGTCACAAAACAAGATGTCACAAAAGATGATAACATGTCACAAAAGACGATAACATGTCACAAAACAGTCACGAAACACGATAACATGTCACAAAACACTGTCACAGAACACGATGACATGTCACAAAACACAGTCACAAAACACGATAACATGTCACAAAACACAGTCACAAAACACGATAACAAATCACAAAACGCGATAACATGTCACAAAACACAGTAACAAAAACGATGACATCACAAAACACGATAACATGTCACAAAACATGATAACATGACACAAAACACAGTCACAAAACACAATACCGTGTCAGAAAACACGTTAACAAGTCACAAAACAAGATAACGTCACAAAACAGTCACAAAACACAATAACATGTCACAAAAGTCAGAAAACATGATAACAAGCCACAAAACACGATGACATGTCACAAAAAATGATGTCATGTCACAAAAAGTAGTCAGAAAAGACGATAACATTCACAAAACACAGTCAATTAACACGATAAAATGTCACAAAACACGTTAACATGTCACAAAACACAGTCACAAAACATGATGACATGTCACAAAGCACGATAACATGTTACAAAACACAGAAACAAAACACGATAAATAATCACAAAACAGTCTTCAAAGACAATAACGTGTCACAAAACACGATGTCATGTCACAAAACATGATAACATGTCAAGAAAGACAGTCACAAAATATGATGACATGTCACAAAACACGATAACAAATCACAAAATGAGATCACATGTCACAAAACACAATAACATGTCACAAAAAACAGTCACAAAACACGATAACATGTCACAAAACACGATAAAATGTCAAGAAAGACAGTCACAAAAGACAATGACATGTCACAAAACACGATAACAAATCACAAAACGAGATCACATGTCACAAAACACAATAACATGTCACAAAACACAGTCACAAAACACTATAACATGTCACAAAACACGATAAAATGTCAAGAAAGACAGTCACAAAAGACAATGACATGTGACAAAACAGTCACAATACACGATAAGAAAACATAAAACGCGTTAACATGTCACAAAACAGTCACAAAACACGAAAACATGTTACAAAAGACAATCACAAAACAAGATAACATGTCACAAAACACGATAAGAAGTCACAAAACACAGTCACAAAAGATGATAACATTTCACAAAACACAATGACCAAACACGATAAAATGTCACAAAACACGATAACATGTCACAAAACATGATAAGAAGTCACAAAACATGATAACATTTCACAAAACACAATGACCAAACACGATAAAATGTCACAAAACACGATAACATGTCACAAAACATGATAAGAAGTCACAAAACATGATGACATTTCACAAAACACAGTAACCAAACATGTTAAAATGTCACAAAACACCCTAACAAGTCACAAAACACGATGGTATGTCACAAAACAGGTCAACAAGAGAAGAGGTCACAAAACACGATAAGAAGTCACAACACACGATGGCATGTCACAAAACACGTTAACAACATAAGATGTCACAAAACACAATAACATTTGACAAAACACAGTCACAAAACACGATAAAAAGTCACAAAACATAGTCACAAAACAAAATAACAAGTCACAAATCGTGATGACATGTCACAGAACACAGTCACAAAACACGATAACATGTCACAAAACACAATGTCATGTCACAAAACACAATAACATGTCAAAACACAATAACATGTCTCAAAACATGATAACATGTCACAATACACGATAACATATCACAAAAAATGATAGCATGTCACAAAACACAGTCACAAAACACGTTAACATGACACAAAACACAGTCATTAAACACGTTAACATGTCACAAAACACGATAACAAGTCACAACACACGATGGCATGTCACAAAACACGTTAACAACATAAGATGTCACAAAACACAATAACATTTGACAAAATACAGTCACAAAACACGATAAAAAGTCACAAAACACAGTCACAAAACAAAATAACAAGTCACAAATCGTGATGACATGTCACAGAACACAGTCACAAAACACGATAACATTTTATAAAACACAGCCACAAAACACGATAACATGTCAGAAAACAGAGTCAGAAAATGTTGACGTGTCACAAAACATGATAACATGTCACAAAAGACGATTACATGTCAGAAAACAGTCACAAAACACATTAACATGTTTCAAAACACAGTCACAAAACATGATGTCACAAAAGATGATAACATGTCACAAAAGACGATAACATGTCACAAAACAGTCACGAAACACGATAACATGTCACAAAACACTGTCACAGAACACGATGACATGTCACAAAACACAGTCACAAAACACGATAACATGTCACAAAACACAGTCACAAAACACGATAACAAATCACAAAACGCGATAACATGTCACAAAACACAGTAACAAAAACGATGACGTCACAAAACACGATAACATGTCACAAAACATGATAACATGAAACAAAACACGATAACATGTCACAAAACATGATAACATGACACAAAACACAGTCACAAAACACAATACCGTGTCAGAAAACACGTTAACAAGTCACAAAACAAGATAACGTCACAAAACAGTCACAAAACACAATAACATGTCACAAAAGTCAGAAAACATGATAACAAGCCACAAAACACGATGACATGTCACAAAAAATGATGTCATGTCACAAAAAGTAGTCAGAAAAGACGATAACATTCACAAAACACAGTCAATTAACACGATAAAATGTCACAAAACACGTTAACATGTCACAAAACACAGTCACAAAACATGATGACATGTCACAAAGCACGATAACATGTTACAAAACACAGAAACAAAACACGATAAATAATCACAAAACAGTCTTCAAAGACAATAACGTGTCACAAAACACGATGTCATGTCACAAAACATGATAACATGTCAAGAAAGACAGTCACAAAATATGATGACATGTCACAAAACACGATAACAAATCACAAAATGAGATCACATGTCACAAAACACAATAACATGTCACAAAACACAGTCACAAAACACGGTAACATGTCACAAAACACGATAAAATGTCAAGAAAGACAGTCACAAAAGACAATGACATGTCACAAAACACGATAACAAATCACAAAACGAGATCACAGGTCACAAAACACAATAACATGTCACAAAACACAGTCACAAAACACTATAACATGTCACAAAACACGATAAAATGTCAAGAAAGACAGTCACAAAAGACAATGACATGTGACAAAACAGTCACAATACACGATAAGAAAACACAAAACGCGATAACATGTCACAAAACACAGTAACAAAAACGATGCGTCACAAAACACGAAAACATGTCACAAAAGACAATCACAAAACAAGATAACATGTCACAAAACACGATAAGAAGTCACAAAACACAGTCACAAAACATGATAACATTTCACAAAACACAATGACCAAACACGATAAAATGTCACAAAACACGATAACATGTCACAAAACACGATAAGAATTCACAAAACAGTCACAAAACATGATAACATTTCACAAAACACAGTAACCAAACATGTTAAAATGTCACAAAAGACAATAACTTGTCACAAAACACCCTAACAAGTCACAAAACACAATGGCATGTCACAAAACTGGTTAACAAGAGAAGAGGTCACAAAAAACGATGGTATGTCACAAAACAGGTTAACAAGAGAAGAGGTCACAAAACACGATAAGAAGTCACAAAACGCGATAACATGTCACAAAACACAGTAACAAAAACGATGACGTCACAAAACACGAAAACATGTCACAAAACACAATCACAAAACAAGATAACATGTCACAAAACACGATAAGAAGTCACAAAACACAGTCAAAAAACATGATAACATTTCACAAAACACAATGACCAAACACGATAAATGAAGCATAGCGCAAATTCATGCAGGACACGGAAGTCATAAGCCCCAGCTGTAGTCAGCTGACAGCCAGCTGATCAGATCAACATCAGTCACCGACCAACCACATCCATTCATTCAAATCAGGCGGTCCATTTAAACCCAAGCCGTCATTCACTGATCTCTCCTTCAACACTGCTGCACGCACATCGCTGCTGCCGGCAAGCTTGAGTATCTGATCTATTATCTTCATTAACGTACTTACCATTTGTTCTGCTCATGATGTCCCATCGAGCTGGACGACTCATCCGATCCGGACGAGTATGTCCTCGAAACCTTACAGGAGGAAGATGCCTCCGAGGAAAGACTGGAGGAGAGCTGCCAGGTCCGTCGCAGCTCCCGCCTGGCGAACAAGAAAAGCCCTTCACTGCACGACTGGCCAGTGCCAAAACTTCTGGAAGCTCTTTTCAGCCGCAACATCCCAGCTCCCTCGGGGGCCAGCCATGAGGAGCTCTTTAAATTCACCCTGCGTCACCTCGACATTCCTGATGCGGCCGCTGTTCCTCCCGTCACACCTCCTCCCTCTTCAAAAAAGTGCCCGGCCAAGAAAAAGAACTGTTCACGTTCTAGCGTTAGCCATGAGCTCACCGACGCTAGCGCTAGCATCCCCGCCAAACGGCCGAGAGTTAACATCCACCATCATGACGACGATCCCGTCCTCGCCGCACTATCCAACATCCAATCCTCCCTCAACGACATGGACACCCGGATTCAACGCCTGCAGATTCTGTCTACCTGCGCACCCCACAACACACCTTCTCAGCTCCGACCGCCGGACGTCTCACCGGTGACCGCTGCATCCGGCACGCCCCCCATCGTCATCACGCCGCACAGAACCCTGGAAACTGCAGTCCCGGCCATCCCGACCGGGGTTCCTTTCATTCCGCCTGCTGCAGCCCTCTCTCCTCAGCTGAGGAATCAGATTCTGGCAGGTAATGACATTAATTTGGTTAAGATCCTTCTGTGTTCTGCTGATTCCTCTGGCAGACGTCTGGTCGACTGTGGAGAAGTCTCAGTAATATTAAAGGAGAGTGACCCCAGACTGTCAAAAAACTTAACCATGGCAGAGTTCAATGTAGCCTTTGGTGTCTTCAGAGACGTTATCTGCGAAGTGTACCCAGAACGTAGAGTAGAGCTGGACACTTATTTAGCCATCATATCAGATCTAGCCGTATCATACGGAGGTACATTGTTTTATGAGTACCACAAATCCTTTTCAGCTAAAGCAGCCCTCTACATTCAAAGACTCAACCAGAGACTAGATTGGTCCGTTGTTGATCTGACTTTAATAAGCAGACATTTCACAGGGCACCAAGCCCTCTCTTGTGCGGTGTGTGGATCCTTTTCGCACACGGCTAGTCTTTGCCCAAAAGCGGTGATCCAGCATGGCCAGCCCTCGGTGTCTCAAAAACCGGCAGAGAGGAACATCGTCAAGCTACTGCGGGGACGGCCACCCCAGGTCTGTGTGCCCTCGCCGCACTCGGCTAGTGACAAAGCCATAAATAAACCGTCTACACCAGTCAACGTCTCCAAGCTGAGCAGTTCCTTGAAGAAACACCCAAATCGCTGCTTTGTGAACTACCTAATTACAGGTTTAATTCAGGGTTTTGTCGCTGGGTTATGCTTTCTCCCAACTGTCACTCATGTCTGCAACAACCTCCAATCGGCCCTGAAAGAACCGGAGATAGTGGACAAATTATTGGCCAAAGAGGTTGAGAAGGGCTATATGATCGGACCTTACGACGATCCCCCGTTTTCCACTTTCCGCATCAGCCCCTTGGGCATAGCAACCCGCAAATATTCAGGAAAAAAGCGTCTGATTATAGACTTATCAGCCCCCCACGATGACAGTGTTCCGAGTATAAACAGCCTCATTCCACTTGCCCCCTTTTCGTTGTTTTATGCTACCGTGGATAACGCCATCAAGTTCATCAAGCTAGCAGGTAAAGGAGCATGGTTAGGCAAGGCGGATATAACAGACGCTTTTAAGGTGATGCCGCTTCATCCATCTCAATGGCATCTTTTCGGCGTCAAATGGCGTAATAAGACATATTTCTCAGTAAGACTCACATTTGACTGTCGCAGCAGCCCTAGCATCTTCAACTCCCTTTCTGAGGTGCTTTGTTGGATTTTGCTAAATAACTGTAGACTACCTTTTGTCTTGCACCTACTGGATGACTTTCTGGTGGTCGATTACCCTCATTCCGAACCAGACAGGTGCATAAGTACTTTAAAAGACACCTTCACTTCCTTGGGCATCCCCCTCTCGGCAGAGAAAACTATCGGCCCCAAGAAAGAGATAGAGTTCCTAGGCATCAAACTTGACAGCGTCCTAATGCAGGCGTCGCTGCCTCTCGAGAAACTGATTCGCATTCGCGAAATTATGAAAGCCGCTCTAGATGTAGCTACCATGCCAAAGCGAGATCTGCTGTCTTTATTAGGACACCTCAACTTTGCAATGAGAATTATTCCCCAAGGCCGATCCTTTCTGTCTAGATTGTTGGATCTTTCGAAAACGGTAAGCAACCTCCATGATCACATAACCCTGGACGACGGCTGCAGATCAGATCTCCGTTTTTGGTCCCTGCTCTGCGATAACTGGAATGGCATATCATTCTTTCACAACGAGGAGCCAGAAACGTCGGTGTCTCTCAGATTCTTCACAGATGCAGCTCCTTCTGTTGGTTTTGGGGGTTTTTACAACGATCAATGGTTTGCAGATGTCTGGCCAAAAGAATTGCTTTCCTTGCCTCAAAACACTCAATCTACCGCATTATTGGAGCTCTACCCTGTGGTAGTGGCGTGTCTACTTTGGGGCTCAGCATGGTGTAGGAAGAGAATTGTAGTCTTTTGTGACAATGAAGCAACTGTCAGTATCATCAATAAAGGCCGCTCCTCCATCCCCTTCATTAACAGGTTCATCCGTCGCTTAACATGGACATCTGTCATGTGTAATTTCACTCTCCGTGCTGCTCACCTTCCTGGCCTCGATAACCAAATTGCTGACTCCTTGTCCCAATTCAAATTTCAGAAATTCAGACTTCTCTGTCCCAACGCAGCACATCAAGGCCTGAACTGCCCAGCCTTCACACAGACTGTACTCGATTAGGGGCTCCCTACACGACTACTTGAAATCGGCATCTCATTACATGAGAAATGGACTGGCAAAATCCACTCTCAGGATGTATGAATCTGCTTGGTCTCATTTCACTTCATTTTCTGCAGCTTTTTCTGTTCCTGTAATGCCTGTCAACATACCTGTGATCTGTGCTTTTGTTGTTCATTGTTTTCAATCTCGAAAAATGCAACCTTCTTCCATTAAAGCATCAGTGGCAGGTATTCAGTTTCATTTAAGATGTGCAGATCCTTCAGTCGGTAACCTCCTTGGACATCCCTCTGTACGCCTCCTCTTCAGGGGGCTAACTAAGGAGCAGCCAGGAAGTCACGATAAGCGCCTTCCCTTTTCTTTGCCTCTCATTCACAAAATGGTGACTCATTTAAGACAAGGGTGTTTCGGGGCCTACACAGATTCTCTCTTGGAAGCCGTGTTCTTCACAGCTTTTTACGGGTTCCTCAGGTGCGGTGAATTCACAACCCATACCGATTCCTTTAATCCTCTACATGACCTAACGATGTCAGATATTACCATTAAAGCTGACATGTACTCTATTCACCTTAAACACTCCAAAACAGACAAAGAAGGTAAAGGTTCAACCATTGCAATCACTCAAACTAACTCTGCTTTCTGTCCTCTGTCCTCCATGATCCGATATCTTCAGTGGCGACCTCATGCTAAGCCAAACGAGCCCTTGTTCCTGACCGACAAAGGAAGGCCTGTGTCCCGGTCCTGGTTCACCACTCACCTCTGTCTAATCTGCGAGCATTGCGGACTGCCTCCTCACCTGTACACTTCCCACTCCTTCCGCATCGGCGCAGCAACCACCACTGCCAAGGTCGTCCCTGCTGCAACAGTCAAGGCAATGGGCCGCTGGTCGTCATCGGCTTTCGAGCGCTACGTTCGTCCCGAACTGAGAGAAATCATATCTGCTCAGAAGGCCATGAGCATGACCGTACAGGATACTGTAAACCTTCAATGAATAAATGCTGCGTTGAAGTGGATGGCTGGGTTTCATTGTACTTATTAAGGTAGTTTGGCCTCCCAGGGTCGCATGCTGTGCCCGATTAGTTAATGCACTTTAGAGGTCTGCAGCAAGCTGCTGCAATGCATAGTTAGGAACACTAAGGTAGTATGACCTCCTTAGGACGCATGCTTGTGCCCGATTAGCTAATTCACCTTTAGAGGTCTGCAGCAAGCTACTGCTTCACATAGGTAGGCACACTATGGTAGTATGACCTCCTTGGGATGCATGCTTTCGCCCGATTAGTTTCCAGAGGTCTGCAGCAAGCTGCTGCTACACATAGTTAGGAACACTAAGGTAGTATGACCTCCTTGGGATGCATGCTTGCGCCCGATTAGTTTTTAGAGGTCTGCAGCAAGCTGCTGCCACACATAGGTAGTATGACCTCCTCGGGATGCATGCTTGCGCCCGATTAGAGGTCTGCAGCAAGCTGCTGCCACACATACGTAGTTCTTCCCATATTGGCTGATGCTTGCATGGGCTCACCTGGGCCGGTGCTGAGCTCCATTGTTTTTGGGGGGTATGCATTGCGCTCCCCGGAGTGACTTAGCATGCTGCTTGTCAAATCCGGGGAGCTTTTAAAGTGGAGCCTTCAGCGCCAAGCCTAACTGTATATCATTTGTTGCAATAAATGATTTAATCAATGACAAGAGTGTTCCTGAATGAAAATGTCACAAAAGTCAGAAAACATGATAACAAGCCACAAAACACGATGACATGTCACAAAAAATGATGTCATGTCACAAAAAGTAGTCAGAAAAGACGATAACATTCACAAAACACAGTCAATTAACACGATAAAATGTCACAAAACACGTTAACATATCACAAAACACAGTCACAAAACATGATGACATGTCACAAAACAGTCTTCAAAGACAATAACATGTCACAAAACACGATGTCATGTCACAAAACATGATAACATGTCAAGAAAGACAGTCACAAAATATGATGACATGTCACAAAACACAGTCACAAAACACGATAACATGTCACAAAACACGATAAAATGTCAAGAAAGACAGTCACAAAAGACAATGATATGTCACAAAACACGATAAGAAATCACAAAACGAGATCACAGGTCACAAAACACAATAACATGTCACAAAACACAGTCACAAAACACGATGACATGTCACAAAACACGATAAAATGTCAAGAAAGACAGTCACAAAAGACAATGACATGTGATAAAACAGTCACAATACACGATAAGAAAACACAAAACGCGATAACATGTCACAAAACACAGTAACAAAAACGATGACGTCACAAAACACGAAAACATGTCACAAAACACAATCACAAAACAAGATAACATGTCACAAAACACGATAAGAAGTCACAAAACACAGTCACAAAACATGATAACATTTCACAAAACACAATGACCAAACACGATAAAATGTCACAAAACACGATAACATGTCACAAAACACGATAAGAATTCACAAAACAGTCACAAAACATGATAACATTTCACAAAACACAGTAACCAAACATGTTAAAATGTCACAAAAGACAATAACTTGTCACAAAACACCCTAACAAGTCACAAAACACAATGGCATGTCACAAAACAGGTTAACAAGAGAAGAGGTCACAAAAAACGATGGTATGTCACAAAACAGGTTAACAAGAGAAGAGGTCACAAAACACGATAAGAAGTCACAAAACACAGTCACAAAATATGATAAAATTTCACGAAACACAGTAACCAAACACGTTAAATTGTCACAAAACACAATAACGAGTCACAAAACACGATGAGAAGTCACAAACCATGATAAAAAGTCACAAAACACAGCCATTAAACACGTTAACATGTCAGAAAACACAGTCATTAAACACGTTAACATGTCACAAAACACGATAACAAGTCACAACAAACGATAGCATGTCACAAAACACGATAACATGTCTGAAAACACGATAACAAGTCACAAAATATGATGGCATGTCACAAAACACGTTAACAGGGGAAGAAGTCACAAAACACAATAACATTTCACAAAAACACAGTAACAAATCATGTTAAAATGTCACAAAACACGATAAGAAGTCACAAAACCCGATAACATGTCACAAAACACGTTAACAAGAGAAGAGGTCACAAAACATGATAAGAAGTCATAAAACAGTCACAAAACATGATAATATTTCACAAAACACAGTAACCAAACACGTTAAATTGTCACAAAACACAATAACGAGTCACAAAACACGATGAGAAGTCACAAACCATGATAAAAAGTCACAAAACACAGCCATTAAACACGTTAACATGTCACAAAACACAGTCATTAAACACGTTAACATGTCACAAAACACGATAACAAGTCACAACAAACGATAGCATGTCACAAAACACGATAACATGTCTGAAAACACGATAACAAGTCACAAAATACGATGGCATGTCACAAAACACGTTAACAGGGGAAGAAGTCACAAAACACAATAACATTTCACAAAAACACAGTAACAAATCATGTTAAAATGTCACAAAACACGATAAGAAGTCACAAAACCCGATAACATGTCACAAAACACGTTAACAAGAGAAGAGGTCACAAAACATGATAAGAAGTCATAAAACAGTCACAAAACATGATAATATTTCACAAAACACAGTAACCAAACACGTTAAATTGTCACAAAACACAATAACGAGTCACAAAACACGATGAGAAGTCACAAACCATGATAAAAAGTCACAAAACACAGCCATTAAACACGTTAACATGTCACAAAACACAGTCATTAAACACGTTAACATGTCACAAAACACGATAACAAGTCACAACAAACGATAGCATGTCACAAAACACGATAACATGTCTGAAAACACGATAACAAGTCACAAAATACGATGGCATGTCACAAAACACGTTAACAGGGGAAGAAGTCACAAAACACAATAACATTTCACAAAAACACAGTAACAAATCATGTTAAAATGTCACAAAACACGATAAGAAGTCACAAAACCCGATAACATGTCACAAAACACGTTAACAAGAGAAGAGGTCACAAAACATGATAAGAAGTCATAAAACAGTCACAAAACATGATAATATTTCACAAAACACAGTAACCAAACACGTTAAATTGTCACAAAACACAATAACGAGTCACAAAACACGATGAGAAGTCACAAACCATGATAAAAAGTCACAAAACACAGCCATTAAACACGTTAACATGTCACAAAACACAGTCATTAAACACGTTAACATGTCACAAAACACGATAACAAGTCACAACAAACGATAGCATGTCACAAAACACGTTAAGAAGAAGAAGAAGAAGAAGAAGTTTACTTTATTAATGCTTTTCAGGGAAATTCCATTTCAGTTACAACCCATCCAAGAAACACAAAAAAAACAGACAGTACGTGGGGAGGACAGGAGTGGGAAGAACTGTGGGTCAGCCGCGAGCAGCGCCCCGTTTACTTAGAGGAAAAGGAGAACAACAGGGACGGAGAGGGAAAAAAAAAGGCAACTCCAAACTAGGCTCCTGTAGGGGGAGGCACAGTGCTCCATGCTGTACTGCGACAAGGGAAGGGAGGGGGGAGGGGGGCCAAGAAGGCGTTGAGTTACTGGGGGGTGTATGTGTTGAATGTGTCTTCGTGTATGCGTAAGCCTGTGTCCTTCATTCCCTCCCAGCTTCAACCACCAGACAACATAAGATGTCACAAAACACTTTTTAACATTTGACAAAACACAGTCACAAAACACGATAAAAAGTCACAAAACACAGTCACAAAACAAAATAACAAGTCACAAATCGTGATGACATGTCACAGAACACAGTCACAAAACACGATAACATTTTAAAAAACACAGTCACAAAACACGATAACATGTCAGAAAACAGAGTCAGAAAATGTTGACGTGTCACAAAACATGATAACATGTCACAAAAGATGATTACATGTCAGAAAACAGTCACAAAACACATTAACATGTTTCAAAACACAGTCACAAAACATGATGTCACAAAAGATGATAACATGTCACAAAAGACGATAACATGTCACAAAACAGTCACGAAACACGATAACATGTCACAAAACACTGTCACAAAACACAGTCACAAAACACGATAACATGTCACAAAAAACAGTCACAAAACACAGTCACAAAACACGATAACAAATCACAAAACGCGATAACATGTCACAAAATACAGTCACAAAAAACGATAACAAATCACAAAACGCGATAACATGTCACAAAACACAATAACAAAAACGATGACGCCACAAAACACGATAACATGTCACAAAACATGATAACATGACACAAAACACAGTCACAAAACACAATACCATGTCAGAAAACACGATAACAAGTCACAAAACAAGATAACGTCACAAAACTGTCACAAAACATGATAATATGTCACAAAAGACGATGACATCTCACAAAAAATGATGTCATGTCACAAAAAGCAGTCAGAAAAGACGAAAACATTCACAAAACACAGTCAATTAACACGATAAAATGTCACAAAACACGTTAACATGTCACAAAACACGGTAACAAAACATGATGACATGTCACAAAGCACGATAACGTTACAAAACACAGAAACAAAACACGATAAATAGTCACAAAACAGTCTTCAAAGACAATAACGTGTCACAAAACACGATGTCATGTAACAAAACATGATAACATGTCAAGAAAGACAGTCACAAAATATGATGACATGTCACAAAACACGATAACAAATCACAAAACGAGATCACATGTCACGAAACACGATAACATGTCACAAAACACTGTCACAAAACACAATCACATGTCACAAAACACAGTCACAAAACACGATAACATGTCGCAAAACACAGTCACAAAACACGATAACATGTCACAAAACAGAGTCAGAAAATGTTGACGTGTCACAAAACATGATAACGTGTCACAAAAGACGATTACATGTCAGAAAACAGTCACAAAACACATTAACATGTTTCAAAACACAGTCACAAAACATGATGTCACAAAAGATGATAGCATGTCACAAAAGATGATAACATGTCACAAAACAGTCACGAAACACGATAACATGTCACAAAACACTGTCACAAAACACGATAACATGTCACAAAACACAGTCACAAATCACGACAACATGTCACAAAACACAGTCACAAAACACAGTCACAAACACAATAACAAATCACAAAACGCGACAACATGTCACAAAACACAGTAACAAAAACGATGACTTCACAAAACACGTTAACATGTCACAAAACATGATAAGATGACACAAAACACGATAACATGTCACAAAACATGATAACATGACACAAAACACAGTAACCAAACACAATACCGTGTCAGAAAACACGATAACAAGTCACAAAACAAGATAACGTCACAAAAAAGTCACAAAACACAATAACATATCACAAAAGTCAGAAAACATGATAACAAGCCACAAAACACGATGACATGTAACAAAAAATGATGTCATGTCACAAAAATTAGTCAGAAAAGACGATAACATTCACAAAACACAGTCAATTAACACGTTAAAATGTCACAAAACACGTTAACATGTCACAAAACAGTCACAAAACATGATGACATGTCACAAAGCACGATAACATGTTACAAAACCCAGAAACAAAACACGTTAACATGTCACAAAACATTAAAACAAGTCACAAAACATGATAAGATGTTACAAAACATGATAACATGTCACAAAACACAGTCACAAAAAACGATAACATGTCACAAAACATGATAAGATGTTAGAAAACATGATAACATGTCACAAAACACAATAGTAAGTCACAAATTACAGTCACAAAACATGATAACATTTCACAAAAACACAGTTACAACACACGATAACAAGGCACAAATTACAGTCACAAAACATGATAACTTTTCACAAAACACGATAAAATGTCGAAGACAGTCACAAAAGAAGATGACATGTGACAAAACACGATAAAATGTCAAGAAAGACAGTCACAAAAGACAATGACATGTGACAAAACAGTCACAATGCACGATAAGAAATCACAAAACACAATAACATGTCACAAAACACGTTAACATGTCACAAAACTTGATAACAAGTCAGAAAACACGATGGCATGTCACAAAACACGATAACAAGATAAGAAGTGACAAAACGTGATAACAAGTAACAAAACACAGTTACATGTCACGATAACATGTCAAAAAACACAGTCACATAACAGGATAACATGTCACAGAACACAATACCATGTCACAAAACAGCAACAAACCACGATAACATGTGACAAAACACAGTCACAAAACACGATAACAAATCACAAAACGCGATAAAATGTCACAAAACATGATAACATGAGACAAAACACAGTCACAAAACACGATGACATGTCACAAAACATGATAACATGACACAAAACACAGTCATAAAACACGATGACATGTCAAAAAACACGATAACAAGATAGGAAGTCACAAAACATGATAAGAAGTCACAAAACACGATAACATGTCACAAAACATGTTAACATGTCACAAAACTTGATAACAACTCACAAAACACGATGGCATGTCACAAAACACGATAACAAGATAAGAAGTCACAAAACGTGATAACAAGTGACAAAACACAGTTACATGTCACGATAACATGTCAAAAAACACAGTCACATAACAGGATAACATGTCACAGAACACAATACCATGTCACAAAACAGCAACAAACCACGATAACATGTGACAAAACACAGTCACAAAACACGATGAAATGTCACAAAACACGATAACAAGATAGGAAGTCACAAAACATGATAAGAAGTCACAAAACACGATTAAAAGTCACAAAACACGATAAGAAGTCACAAAACATGACAACATGTCACAAATCATGTTAACATGTCACAAAACTTGATAACAACTCACAAAACACGATGGCATGTCACAAAACATGATAACAAGATAAGAAGTCACAAAACGTGATAACAAATAATAAAACAAAGTTACATGTCACGATAACATGTCACAAAACACAGTCACATAACACGATAACATGTGACAAAATACAGTCACAAAACACGATAGCATGTCACAAAACACAATACCATGTCATAAAACACAATAGTAAGTCACAAAATACAGTCACAAAACACGATAGCATGTCACAAAACACAATACCATGTCATAAAGCACAATAGTAAGTCACAAATTACAGTCACAAAACATAACATTTCACAAAAACACAGTTACAACACACGATAACAAGGCACAAATTACAGTCACAAAACATGATAACATTTCACAAAACACGATAAAATGTCGAAGACAGTCACAAAAGAAGATGACATGTGACAAAACACGATAAAATGTCAAGAAAGACAGTCACAAAAGACAATGACATGTGACAAAACAGTCACAATACACGATAAGAAATCACAAAACACAATAACATGTCACAAAACACGTTAACATGTCACAAAACTTGATAACAAGTCAGAAAACACGATGGCATGTCACAAAACACGATAACAAGATAAGAAGTCACAAAACGTGATAACAAGTAACAAAACACAGTTACATGTCACGATAACATGTCAAAAAACACAGTCACATAACAGGATAACATGTCACAGAACACAATACCATGTCACAAAAGAGCAACAAACCACGATAACATGTGACAAAACACAGTCACAAAACACGATAACAAATCACAAAACACCATAACATGTCACAAAACGCCATAACAAAAATCATGATGTCACAAAACACGATAACATGTCACAAAACATGATAACATGAGACAAAACACAGTCACAAAACACGATGACATGTCACAAAACATGATAACATGACACAAAACACAGTCACAAAACACAATACCATGTCACAAAACACAATAACATGTCACAAAACAGTCACAAAACACGAGAACAAATCACAAAACACGGTAACATGTCACAAAACTTGATAACAAGTCAGAAAACACGATGGCATGTCACAAAACACGATAACAAGATAAGAAGCCACAAAACGTGATAACAAGTAACAAAACAGAGTTACATGTCACGATAACATGTCAAAAAACACAGTCACATAACAGGATAACATGTCACAGAACACAATACCATGTCACAAAACAGCAACAAACCACGATAACATGTGACAAAACACAGTCACAAAACACGATAACAAATCACAAAACGCGATAACATGTGACAAAACACAGTCACAAAACACGATAACAAATCACAAAACGCGATAACATGTCACAAAACATGATAACATGAGACAAAACACAGTCACAAAACACGATGACATGACACAAAACACAGTCCCAAAACACAATACTATGTCACAAAACACAATAACATGTCACAAAACAGTCAGAAAACACGAGAACAAATCACAAAACACGTTAACATGTCACAAAACTTGATAACAAGTCAGAAAACACGATGGCATGTCACAAAACACGATGACAAGATAGGAAGTCACAAAACAAGATAAGAAGTCACAAAACGTGATAACAAGTAACAAAACACAGTTACATGTCACGATAACATGTCAAAAAACACAGTCACATAACAGGATAACATGTCACAGAACACAATACCATGTCACAAAACAGCAACAAACCACGATAACATGTGACAAAACACAGTCACAAAACATGATGACATGTCACAAAACATGATAACATGACACAAAACACAGTCACAAAACACGATAACATGTCACAAAACACTATAAGAAGTCACACATTACAGTCACAAAACACGATAACATGTCACAAAACATGATAAAATGTCAAGAAAGACAGTCACAAAAGACAATGACATGTGACAAAACAGTCACAATACACGATAAGAAATCACAAAACGCGTTAACATGTGACAAAATAGTCACAATACACGAAAACATGTCACAAAACAAATCACAAAACAAGATAACATGTCACAAAACACGATAACGTGTCACAAAACACATTAACATCTCACAAAACACAGTCAAAAAACACGATAACATGTCACAAAACATGATAAGATGTTACAAAACATGATAACATGTCACAAAACACAATAGTAAGTCACGATAACATTTCACAAAAACACAGTTACAACACACGATAACAAGGCACAAATTACAGTCACAAAACATGATAACATTTCACAAAACATGATATAATGTCACAAAACATAACATGTCACAAAACACGTTAACATGTCAAAAAACACAGTCACAAAAGACGCTAAATTGTCAAAAAAACACGATTACATGTCACAAAACACGATCAGAGGTCACAAAGCACAGTCAAAAAGAAAGGAAAAAAGTCCCAAAACACGAAAACAAGTCACAAAACACGATAGCATGACACAAAACACAGTCACAAAACACGATGACATGTCACAAAACACGATAACAAGATGGGAAGTCACAAAACATGATAAGAAGTCACAAAACACGATTAAAAGTCACAAAACACGATAAGAAGTCACAAAACACGATAACATGTCACAAATCATGTTAACATGTCACAAAACTTGATAACAAGTCACAAAACATGATGGCATGTCACAAAACACGATAACAAATCACAAAACGTGACAACATGTCCGAAAACACAGTAACAAAAACGATGACGTCACAAAACACGATAACATATCACAAAACACAGTCACAGAAGACGTTAACATGTCACAAAACACAGTCACAAAAGACGTTAACATGTCAAAAAACACAGTCACAAAACACGATAACAAATCACAAAACGCGATAAAATGTCACAAAACGCAGTAACAAAAACGATGACGTCACAAAACACGATAACATGTCACAAAACGGGACAACATGACACAAAACACAGTCACAAAACACAATAACATGTCACAAAAGTCAGAAAACATGATAACAAGCCACAAAAAACGATGACATGTGTTGCACACTTGGACAAAGTACACTCCCAGGCGTGCATGAAGTTTATGTCTTTCTTTTTAATCTGACAACACAGGAATACAGACGGTAAGTTAGCGTGGTCGCTCTCTGCGCGCTCTGTTTACTACTTCGCGTGCATGTCTTCCTTAACTTAAACTGTAAACATCCTCGTACATACTACTTCCACATTCACACAATTTACTCAGCTGGTCACTGTAATGCAACTCCTATCACTGTGAAAATATGAGGTGAAACACTGTTCTCCATTCTGAACTGTATTAGTTTACAAACATGCTCACCTGACAACACAGGAATACAGACGGTAAGTTAGCGTGGTCGCTCTCTGCGCGCTCTGTTTACTACTGCGTGTGCATGTCTTCCTGACCCTGAGGACCTCTAGCTGGACCCCTGGCTGCCCACAGTGCCTGCACTACTCTATATTTTCTGCCTCACACTAACACACACACTCTTGAGTTACATTCATCAGTGTACCAACCAACTACTGTAAATAAAATAATGGTGAAATAGGAAATAACAATAATGGTAAATAATAAATTAATAAATGCAAATGGGGGGGTGCCCATGTTTCATAAACATCTTTACTTATGGGTCCCACACTCTCCCCTACAAAAGTAAATGTCGTCACGACATTATGAGTTCCCAGAGTCTCATGTCTTCAACAGGTGAGTTATAGCGGTATCTTCTGGGAGTCAGTCTTTAGAGATACGCTCTGTACAGCCACAGTCTCTATCATGACATCCATCTCCCTCTTTATGTCATGGGTCAGCAACAGACATCACTGGCCAGGTGATATCTTGAGTGCTACTCCGCCACTTATGCGGGATATGTATCTCTTGACTGAAAGGTTTGGTCCTATTTCTACCCCATAACCCATTACACAGACCCGCATGTACTACTGTATGCCTCACATATGTGTCAGTATCTGTTATGTGTTAGTGGTCTGAGCTCTGATATTTCACTTTTTAAACACAAAAATCACTGTATCATATTGCATGAGTTTGGCATTTTACTTCAGTTTTAACAATGATCATGAACTCTTTTTAACTTGTCACAGTAATGAACTTAACATGTGATTATGAACTTGTGTATTCTACTGTAAGCATCACTTGTGTCTGTGTGTCACTGATGGTTGACCTAATTTGTTGTATGTGAGTGTCTTGGGTGGGTTTCTTTGTCTCAAAGGATACTTTCTTGTGGGTGGTGACTGTTGCTCAGGGTCTCCCTCGTCTGCTTCATCAGATGACACCTCCTGCTCAGAGTTCAGCTCCTCTGCTCCGTCAGATGATGCGTCTCCCTCTGCCCCTGCCATTTCTTCTCTCTCCACCACCGGCTCCATCCTGCCGTCCTCATCCTCCTCTGGACTCCCATCATTCTCTCCTCCTTGCTCCACTTCTCTGTCTGCTGCTTGTGGTTGGAATTCTCCTGCTTCCACTCTCAGCTGGCTTCTGACCTGATTGGATGATTCTGATGGTCGAGTGGTGATGAATCTCCAGTCACTTTCATCCTCTGAGCTGCTGTCAGGATCTCTGTTCTTCTGTTTCACCTGTCTTTTCTTCTTCTTGTCTGCATGTGACTTCCTCTTCCTCCTTATTTCCTCTTTTTTCCACTTATCTTGTTTAACTGGCAGGAAGTCACAGGGCAGTAACAAGTTCCTATGTAGAACTCTGGTTCTTCCTGGGCCTGACTCGGGTCGTACTACATAGACAGGACTATCTTTGTGCTTTCTCTCAGTAACCACATAAACTTCATCCTTCCAATAAGACCTGAGTTTCCCGGGTCCTCCTTTCTCCTTGAAGTTCCGTACCAGCACTCTACTCCCTGGCTGCAGTTCAACTCCATATGTCTTCTGGTCATATTGCTTCTTTGCTCTTTTTTGTTCCTTCTGAGCTGTCTCTGATGCCAGCCGATATGCTTCTCGCATCCGTCTTCTCCATTTATTGGCATACTCACTGTGAGACGTGCTCTGATCACTTGGTGTCAAGCCAAACATTATGTCCACTGGGAGCCGGGGGTTTCTACCATAAAGGAGGTAAAAGGAGCCTTGAATCCCACAGTATTCTTCCAGCTTAGAAAAGAGTTTGTTCTCGAACTCTTTGCTCTGATCATGGTGCAACCTGGCAGGAAATCCGAACCTGAGCACAAAGTCTCCAAAGATCTTTTCAGCTGCAGTTTTTGCTGACTTGTTGGTACAGGCGTATGCCTGGGCGAAGCGCGTGAAATGATCTATGATCACTAGGATGTACTCATAGCCTCCTTTACAGGTTTCCAGATGCAGGAAATCTATTGACACCATTTCAAAGGGGTATGTGGTGACCACATTAACCAGCGGCGCTCTGGTTGGCTTATTTGGACGCTTCCGCTTCAGACAGCTACACACCTTGGTCACATAATGGTCCACGTCCCTCTGCATATGAGGCCAATAGAATCGGTCACGGATCAAGCTGAGTGTCCTCTCCGCTCCGAGGTGTCCCATTTCCTCATGCAGCTCCCGGTAGATCAGCTGATGGAACATCTTTGGCAGCACCAGTTGAGCCCGAGCCACTGACTTTCTGTACAGGATACCATCTTCGTTGACATACAGCTTGTTTCTGTCCCTGACCAGAACAGAGATGTCATCGCGTCGGTCTCTTCCTCCCAGACGTGGCCACTGTCCTGTCATGACATATTCTCGCACCTTTCCAATGACTGAATCTTCTTCTTGTGCTTTCTTTAGGGCCTCGTGGAGATTTCTGCTACTGGGGATGTCACCCGCTCCTGCTCTACATCAGCACATGCTGCAGCGATGGTGCTTGGACACAACTAGGGCTCACGTTCATGGGACTCAAGCTGAAGTGCTTGTGTGACAGCTGTTATTACCTCTGGTTCTGTTTCCTGAGAGCATGTGCGCATGTACTGTTCCATGTCAAGTGGCATACGTGACAAACCATCTGCGTCTCCATTCACTTTTCCTGGCCGATACTTAATTGAGAAATTAAAGTCTGCCAGCTCAGCAATCCACCAGTGTGTTGTGGCGTTCAGTTTTGCTGTGGTTAAAACATAGGTTAAAGGATTATTGTCCGTATAGACAATGAAGGAGGGTGCATAATAGAGGTACTCACGAAACCTTTCACAAATGGCCCACTTCATCGCTAAGAACTCCAACTTGCCCGAATGAAGGTGGTAATTCTTTTCAGGAGCAGTTAGTGTTCTTGACCCATAACCTATTACAACAAGCTTGCCTTGCTGCCTCTGGTACAGTATTGCACCCAGCCCCTCCTGCGAGGCATCACAATGCAGCACAAATGGCTTCTCAAAGTCTGGATAACCCAGGAGTGGTGGATGCAGCAGGTGCTCCAGAAGCTGACAGAGCACTTCCTGGTGTTGTTCTGTCCAGGTGATCGGTCGACTAGAAGGTAGCTGATCTGCTTTCTTGTGTTTTCCCTTGCTCTTATTTACACCTGATCCTTGTGGTCTGCTCTGTGATGTGTTTTCAGTGCATAACAACTTGTACAGTGGCTTGGCAATGCGTGAAAAATTGGGGATATATTGCCGATAATATGATAGGAAGCCCAGCATTTTCCTCAGATCTCCCACTGTCTCAGGCTTGCGGTCTCTGAGTGCTTGTACTGGCGCTATCTCAGCCGGATCCATGCAGTAGCCATCTTTGGACACAATCCTTCCCAAGAATTTCACTCTGTCTTTAAACACATCACACTTTTTTGCTGTTAATTTGACTCCATGTGCTTGATAGCGACGCAACACCTCTCTCAGATCCAACAGATGGTCATCAAAAGTCTTACTGTGGACGAGGTTGTCATCCAGGTACGGCTGAGATGTCTCATCGCGCAAACCTGTGAGGCACTCCTCCATGCTGCGCTGGAACTCTGCTGGAGCCGAGGACAGGCCAAAGGGGATCCTTACCCACTCGTACAAGCCCCAGGGTGTTATGAAGGCTGTAAGTGGTCTGCTGCTCTCCTCCACGAACCCCTGATGGTAGGCCTTGCCCTGGTCCAGTATTGAAAACCATGCACTGCCAGTCAAGCTGTTCAACATATCCTGGACTCGAGGGATGGGGTGGCGGTCAGGAATGGATTTCTGATTCAGCTCACGATAATCCACACAAAGACGTAAACTCCCATCCTTCTTACGCACGCAGACTATAGGTGATGAGTATGGGGACCGGGATTTTTGAATCCATCCTCTATTCAGTAAGTCCTCCAAATACTGCTTCACCTCCTTGTGGAGTGGCTTGGGCACAGAGGTGTAAGTGCGCCTCACTGGAGTTGTGTCACTCAGTCTGATTTTTAACTGTAGAGATGGAATGCAGCCCACATCATTCTCATCTTTTGAAAATGCTGCACATTCTTCTCTTAGCATCTGTCTCACCTTCTCCTGCTGCTCTGGTGTCAGGTGATCAACAGACACTGGGGGGTCCCATGAATCATGTGTGCAACTGTGTAACTGTCTATCTTCTTCTTTGTGTCTTTCACGAGCGCTGGCTGTGTCTGCTGGCTTTTTACTCACATTGGACGTTTTGGCTGTGCCCTCACTCATGCTGGCTGGTCTCACATCCACTGGGTAAATAGCCTTGACTTGTTGTAACTGTCCCAGCACCATGCAAGGGGTAAGAATGATGTCATGGTGGCTCTCGTTGGTGACAGGTATAGTTACCTTAGACCAGTTTCCCTTCTGCAGGCAGATGACGGTTTCCAGGATGTTCAAGCCCTCCGACCACCTTGGCACCTCCTCTGGCTGAAAAAGAACTTCCTGCTTTGTGGACAGGAAACCTGTCCTCACACTGTACTTGACCTCCTTAGTCTGTCCTGCGGGGATCACTGTCTTTAGTCTTCCTACTTTAACCACACCCTCTCTGTCATTCAGCTCACTGTTCTGCACTATGTGTATTAACGCATTTGCTTTTTTACAGTCAATAGAGAAAGCGTCTCCTACTACAGCAGGTGTGAGTTCTGCACGCTGCTTCATTCCACTCATCCCTAGATGCTCGATTACATTGTAGCCGATGATCGGTGGCTCTGCTACTCCTGGTTCATTAGAGACAAGCACGGGCACGAACAGCTCTGGTTGTGAACTCTGATTTGATCCAAGCTTGAACTTCATTTCAGCCCAGCCAGCAAATGGTATAACTGTTTGATTTGCTGCTTTTCCAACAAGCGTCTCATCCTCACTCAGAAGTTCGCTGAGGCTGCGTAGCTGGATGTGTGGGAGGCAGGATTTTCTCCATCTATCATTGATGATTGTGACCTGTGAGCCTGTGTCCCACAATGCTTGTGTTGCTACTCCCTCAAACAAGCAATCCACCATACACTTCTTCCCGATGAGAGCTTTCAGCTTGGCTTGGCGATGTAACGAGAAATGACTAGCATAGGTAGCACCCGCAATCTGTCCAGTCTTCTCACTTCCCTCAACCTCTGCCTCCAGCTGCCTGATTCTCTCGCAGAGAAGCTCATGCACCTTGTCATCTGGTTCAGCTTGGCTTGTAGTGGATGAGCTTGCTGTTGTGACAGTCTGTATTGTGGCTTTAATGTTGTCTGGTTTCACTGTTAGCCTCTTCTGTCCTCTACAGCCCCTTGAGAAGTGCCCCGACTGTCCACACTTAAAACAGTGTTCACACTGGTCACTTGTTCCTTGCTCCTGACATGCTTTACATCCTCTCTTAACAGTCATTCTCATTTGGTGTGTGGGCCCTTGTGGGTTAGTCATGCTTTTTCTTAATTCAGCCATTTCTTCCCTCAGCTGCCTGACAGTTTCATAGAGGTCTGAGTCTCTTGAACCAGCGACAGCAGGTGACTTACGATTCTTAGCTTCGATTCTTGCTTCAAAACTTCAGCTGACTGTTCTTGAACAACCACTCTGGCCTCGGCTGCGCACTGGCCCTGCTGACTGGTCTGCATCTCTGTCTGGATTTCGTTTACTTTTGTGATTTTGCTGCTTGTGTTCTTTCGTTGCTTGGATTGTCGTTCTGATTCAACACTAGCTGCTTCATTCATTCTGTCGATGAGTATTTCATCGGTTACTTTCAGATCATCCAGATGGGGTTTTAGCTGGAACTTGATGTGGTCACTTAACAACCCAGTACTAACTGACCTCAAGAATTTCTTCTGCATGAGCTCTGAACTGTACTGTTCATCTGATCCAACATCACTGGAAGCAAGCAAAAGTCTCTCTTTTAACTCAATCGCTCGAAAGAGGAAGTTTTGAGGGGACTCACGACTGTCTTGTGTTATGTTTACTAGTCGGTGATACAGGTCTGTTGAACTGTCCTCTTTGAAATGTCCTTTTAATATAGCCTTCAACTGGGGGAGGGTTAGGTCTATTTTTATCTCAAGCATGTCGCGAAGACTCAAACCTGGACTGATTGACTTGATGACGGCCTCCATGACTTCAGCCTCACTGTGTCCTTTAATCAGGCCTCTGTCTATCTGATGCATCAGGTTCGTATATGAGAGTTTGTCCTTCTGTCCCTTCTCCCCAATCTGACCACAGATCTTGAAATCCCTCCTTATGGTCACTTCTGGAAACCGGTTCACAGCTGTAGGCATCACATTTTGTGTCACTGACGCTTGACTTGGACATGCACTGTTCAGTCTTTCACTCAACCGTCTCACTTCATCTTGCAGAGCTTGGCTGCTGAGCTGGAGCTGTGAGTATTTTTCGGCTAGACTCATTTCTTCAATTGTTTTCTGACTGGTTTGTGCCGTGTTTTCTATATTTTCTTCATTGTCAGTATTTTCAGTATCTCCTACCATCTGATTCACTCGTTTCATTAATGTCCTTAGATGATGTGCTGCAACATTCTGCTCTTCATCATCAATCACGCTGTCCATTGATTCTATAATTATTCTGATTAACGCTCGCCTCGTTGCGACCGTCCCGCTCTGGAGTTTATTCTCAGCACACAACTTCTGGAGCTGGTTCGGTTGAAGAAGCCATAGTTTCTCCTACAGCGTCTCTGCCAACTCCTTCAGGTCGTTTGTGTCCGACATGGCGGCTCTCCCGACGCTGCACTCAGGTAATCCAGCACACTTCCTTGTCTCACGCCGTGGTGTTAATCATCCCAGCGGTGCCTCCAATATTTGTTGCACACTTGGACAAAGTACACTCCCAGGCGTGCATGAAGTTTATGTCTTTCTTTTTAATCTGACAACACAGGAATACAGACGGTAAGTTAGCGTGGTCGCTCTCTGCGCGCTCTGTTTACTACTGCGCGTGCATGTCTTCCTTAACTTAAACTGTAAACATCCTCGTACATACTACTTCCACATTCACACAATTTACTCAGCTGGTCACTGTAATGCAACTATCACTGTGAAAATATGAGGTGAAACACTGTTCTCCATTCTGAACTGTATTAGTTTACAAACATGCTCACCTGACAACACAGGAATACAGACGGTAAGTTAGCGTGGTCGCTCTCTGCGCGCTCTGTTTACTACTGCGCGTGCATGTCTTCCTGACCCTGAGGACCTCTAGCTGGACCCCTGGCTGCCCACAGTGCCTGCACTACTCTATATTTTCTGCCTCACACTAACACACACACTCTTGAGTTACATTTGTCAGTGTACCAACCAACTACTGTAAATAAAATAATGGTGAAATAGAAAATAACAATAATGGTAAATAAAAAATTAATAAATGCAAATGGGGGGGTGCCCATGTTTCATAAACATCTTTACTTATGGGTCCCACACATGTCACAAAAAATGATGTCATGTCACAAAAAGCAGTCAGAAAACACGATAACATTCACGAAACACAGTCAATTAACACGATAAAATGTCACAAAACACGTTAACATGTCAAAAACACAGTCACAAAACATGATAACATGTCACAAAACATAACAACTCAGAAAACACAGTCACAAAACATGACATGTCACAAAGCACAATAACATGTTACAAAACACAGAAACAAAACACGATAAATAGTCACAAAACAGTCTTAAAAGACAATAACGTGTCACAAAACACGATGTCATGTCACAAAACACGATAACATGTCAAGAAAGACAGTCACAAAAGACAATGACATGTGACAAAACAGTCATAATACACGATAAGAAATCACAAAACGCGCTAACATGTCACAAAACAGTCACAAAACACGATAACATGTCACAAAACACAATCACAAAACAAGATAACACGTCACAAAACACGATGACATGTCACAAAACACAATAACTTGTCACAAAACACATTAACATCTCACAAAACACAGTCACAAAACACGATAACATGTCACAAAACATTAAAACAAGTCACAAAACATGATAAGATGTTACAAAACATGATAACATGTCACAAAACACAATAGTAAGTCACAAATTACAGTCACAAAACATGATAACATTTCACAAAAACACAGTTACAACACATGATAACAAGGCACAAATT
This sequence comes from Lagodon rhomboides, assembly GCA_039737535.1. Taxonomy (NCBI): domain Eukaryota; kingdom Metazoa; phylum Chordata; class Actinopteri; order Spariformes; family Sparidae; genus Lagodon; species Lagodon rhomboides. Next base: position 28,162,592 of record CM077799.1, read on the forward strand.
ACAGTCACAAAACATGATAACGTCACAAAAACAGAGTTACAAAAGACGATAAGAAGTCACAAAACACAATGGCATGTCAAAAAACAGGTTAACAAGAGAAGAGGTCACAAAACACGATAAGAAGTCACAAAACAGTCACAAAATATGATAACATTTCACAAAACACAGTAACCAAACATGTTAAAATGTCACAAAACACAATAACTTGTCACAAAACACCCTAACAAGTCACAAAACACGATTGCATGTCACAAAACACGTTAACAAGAGAAGAAGTCACAAAACACAATAACATTTCACAAAAACACAGTAACAAAACATGTTAAAATGTCACAAAACACGATAAGAAGTCACAAAACACGATAACATGTCACAAAACACGTTAACAAGAGAAGAGGTCACAAAACACGATAAGAAGTCACAAAACAGTCACAAAATATGATAATATTTCACAAAACACTGTAACCAAACACGTTAAATTGTCACAAAACACAATAACAAGTCACAAAACACGATGAGAAGTCACACACCACGATAAAAAGTCACAAAACACAGTCATTAAACACGTTAACATGTCACAAGACACGATAACAAGTCACAACACACGATGGCATGTCCCAAAACACGTTAACAAGATGTCACAAAACACAATAACATTTGACAAAACACAGTCACAAATCACGATAAAAAGTCATAAAACACAGTCACAAAACAAAATAACAAGTCACAAATCGTGATGACATGTCATAGAACACAGTCACAAAACACGATAACATTTTACAAAACACAGTCACAAAACATGATGTCACAAAAGATGATAACATGTCACAAAAGATGATAACATGTCACAAAACACAGTCACAAAACACGATGACATGTCACAAAACACAATAACATGTCACAAAACACAGTCACAAAACACGATAACATGTCACAAAACACAGTCACAAAACACAGTCACAAAACACGATAACATGTCACAAAACACGATAACATGTCACAAAACACAGTCACAAAACACGATAACAAGTCACAAAACATGTTGATATGTCACAAAACACGATAACATGTCACAAAACACGAGAACAAGTCACGAAACATGTTGATATGTCACAAAAAATATTGACATGTCACAAAACAGCCACAAAAGACGATAACATGTCTCAAAACACAGTCACAAAACATAACATGTCACAAAACAGTCACAAAACACGATAACATGTCACAAAACATGATAACATGTCACAAAACACAATAGTAAGTCACAAAACACAGTCACAAAACATGTTGATATGTCACAAAACATATTGACATGTCACAAAACAGCCACAAAAGACGATAACATGTTTCAAAACACAGTCACAAAACATAATATGTCACAAAACAGTCACAAAACACGATAACAAGTCACAACACACGATGGCATGTCACAAAACGTGTTAACAAGATAAGATGTCACAAAACAAAATAACAAGTTACAAAACATGATAACATTTCACAAAACACAGCAACAAAACACGATAAAATGTTACAAAACACTGACATGTCACAAAACAGTCCCAAAACACGATAACAAGTCAAAAAAACATGATAACAAGTCAAAAAACACGATAACAAATCACAAAACGCGATAACATGTCACAAAACGCAGTAACAAAAACGATGACGTCACAAAACACGATAACATGTCACAAAACATGATAACATGACACAAAACACAGTCACAAAACACAATAACATGTCACAAAAGTCAGAAAACATGATAACATGCCACAAAAAAAAGATGACATGTCACAAAAAATGTCATGTCACAAAAAGCAGTCAGAAAACACGATAACATTCACAAAACACAGTCAATTAACACGATAAAATGTCACAAAACACGTTCACATGTCAAAAACAGTCACAAAACATGATAACATGTCACAAAACATGATAACAACTCAGAAAACACAGTCACAAAACATGACATGTCACAAAGCATGATAACATGTTACAAAACACAGAAACAAAACACGATAAACAGTCACAAAACAGTCTTAAAAAACAATAACGTGTCACAAAACACGATGTCATGTCACAAAACACGATAACATGTCAAGAAAGACAGTCACAAAAGATGATGACATGTCACAAAACAGTCACAAAACACGATAACAAATCACGAAACGAGATAACATGTCACAAAACACAGTCACAAAACACGATAAAATGTCACAAAACAGGATAAAATGTCGAGAAAGACAGTCACAAAAGACAATGACATGTGACAAAACAGTCACAATACACGATAAGAAATCACAAAACGCGTTAACATGTCACAAAACAGTCACAAAACAGTCACAAAACACGAAAACATGTCACAAAACACAATCACAAGACAAGATAACATGTCACAAAACACGATGACATGTCACAAAACACATTAACATCTCACAAAACAGTCACAAAACACGATAACATCTCACAAAACATTAAAACAAGTCACAAAACACGATAACATGTCACAAAACATTAAAACAAGTCACAAAACACAATAGTAAGTCACAAATTACAGTCACAAAACATGATAACATTTCACAAAAACACAGTTACAACACAGGATAACAAGGCACAAATTACAGTCACAAAACATGATAACGTCACCAAAACAGAGTTACAAAAGACGATAAGAAGTCACAAAACACAATGGCATGTCAAAAAACAGGTTAACAAGAGAAGAGGTCACAAAACACGATAAGAAGTCACAAAACAGTCACAAAATATGATAACATTTCACAAAACACAGTAACCAAACATGTTAAAATGTCACAAAACACAATAACTTGTCACAAAACACCCTAACAAGTCACAAAACACGATTGCATGTCACAAAACACGTAAACAAGAGAAGAAGTCACAAAACACAATAACATTTCACAAAAACACAGTAATAAAACATGATAAAATGTCACAAAACACGGTAAGAAGTCAGAAAACACGATAACATGTCACAAAACACGTTAACAAGAGAAGAGGTCACAAAACACGATAAGAAGTCACAAAACAGTCACAAAACATGATAATATTTCACAAAACAATGTAACCAAACACGTTAAATTGTCACAAAACACAATAACAAGTCACAAAACACGATGAGAAGTCACAAACCACGATAAAAAGTCACAAAACACAGTCATTAAACACGTTAACATTTCACAAAACACAGTCATTAAACACGTTAACATGTCACAAAACACGATAACAAGTCACAACACACGATGGCATGTAACAAAACACGTTAACAAGATGTCACAAAACACAATAACATTTGACAAAACACAGTCATAAAACACGATAAAAAGTCATAAAACACAGTCACATAACACAGTCACAAAACACGATAACATGTCACAAAACAGTCACAAAACACGATAACATGTCACAAAACACGAGAACATGTCACAAAACATGTTGATATGTCACAAAACACGATAACATGTCACAAAACACGAGAACAAGTCATAAAACATGTTGATATGTCACAAACATATTGACATGTCACAAAACAGCCACAAAAGACGATAACATGTCTCAAAACACAGTCACAAAACATAGCATGTCACAAAACAGTCACAAAACACGATAACATGTCACAAAACATGATAACATGTCACAAAACACAATAGTAAGTCACAAAACACAGTCACAAAACATGTTGATATGTCACAAAACATATTGACATGTCACAAAACAGCCCCAAAAGACGATAACATGTCTCAAAACACAGTCACAAAACATAGCATGTCACAAAACAGTCACAAAACACGATAACATGTCACAAAACATGATAACATGTCACAAAACACAATAGTAAGTCACAAAACACAGTCACAAAACATGTTAATATGTCACAAAACATATTGACATGTCACAAAACAGCCCCAAAAGACGATAACATGTCTCAAAACACAGTCACAAAACATAACATGTCACAAAACAGTCACAAAACATGATAACATGTCACAAAACACAATAGTAAGTCACAAAACACAGTCACAAAACACGATAACAAGTCACAACACACGATGGCATGTCACAAAACGTGTTAACAAGATAAGATGTCACAAAACAAAATAACAAGTTACAAAACATGATAACATTTCACAAAACACAGCAACAAAACACGATAAAATGTCACAAAACACTGACATGTCACAAAACAGTCCCAAAACACGATAACAAGTCAAAAAAACATGATAACAAGTCAAAAAACACGATAACAAGTCACAAAACATGATAACATGTCAGAAAACACAGTAACAAGTCACAAAACACGATAAAATGTCACAAAATGCAATAACCAGTCACAGAACACATCAACATTTCACAACACAACATTTTAAAGAACACAGTAACTGTTAAAATAATTCCTTAAATTTAGAGTAAAGGAAGGAGATCAGAGTCAGCTCAAGATTCAAACAAAGTTTTATCTTGTACAAGAGGAGCATTCACAAATCAACACGCAGATCTGTTACAAAGGAAAGACTCAAATTATGAAGAGGAAAGCTTGGTTTTTATCTCTCTCTCTCTGTGGGTGTGACTAAAACTCTAACAGCTACTAATTTATGCGCCAATTCCCTGCACTTAACGAGATAAATTCACAGAGTTGAGGAAAACATTAAGTGGTTAATCAATACCTTAGGTAAGTAGAAAAAGAAGTCATAAAACAGGTCATAAATCAAGGTCACAGGTCAGGGGTCATACTTCAGACAGTCACTTTGACCATAGCTCTGTAAGACTTCAATTCACATGTCCCCTGATAGGGTACACAATTTCCATCACATATCCCTCCTGTTTATGCTGATTTCAAGCATAATTACGACATAAATTTTTCTGGAATGTGAGAGCGAAAACCCTATCAGGCAGATCAAAACATTCTAGTTTACCATTATCCTTCTAGATAGAGAAACTCTCTCACGGTCCCGCTGCCCTGGCAACCACACACAGGTACTCCATTTATCAAAACATAGAAGTTTTATAAGAATAAGTTCAAAAGCATTTTGATTATATTGTTATCCCCAAAAATAAAACATAAACATCTTCACCAAGCTAGTCAACCCATCGCACTTGGCTATGGACCTGTCCTTGCCTGCTAAGCTATCCCTTTACACGTAAAAGAATAAAAAAGAGATGGGGTCACTTCCAATATATACTGTATTTACAAATGCTGTGAGTATTTTTCTCCTTAATGGCTCTAATTGGCCAATTCAGAAAGCTACAATTTCAGTTCGATTGTCTGTAGTTTCATCATAATCAGTAGAATAAACACATAAACAGCCATTTTCTCTTAACCCTTAGTGGCCTTATCTTCGTCAAAAAGGTTACCATATAGATCATCATCTATCGAATCAGATATAACATATTCTTGTGCTGTATGCTCATAGTCCTCTCGGTGGTCATCGGTGGTAGGGACCCTTTCATGCAGCATAGTTGTTTTGGTCACAGTGGTGTCAATGAGTCTCTGTAACAGTCCTCTCAAACAGGGGATACAACAACATCCACAAGTGATTAGAATAGCAATCATAACAGCTACAGATAACATCATAGCTTTTATAGAACCTGCCCATTTTCCAAAAATGTCCTGAAGCCATCCTGTCAGAGGATCATCGAAACCAGAGTTTTCAGCTAACTCTGCAGATAGCGAGGTTAATCCATCCAACACCTTCGTAATGCTGCCATCAGGTGCTGTATTATTACGAATAAACGTATAACACATATCTCCAAACATTTTACATACTCCTCCTTTTTCGGCCAACAACATATCTAATGCCATCCTATTCTGCCATGCTATTAAGCTAATCTTATCTAACTGTTGATGTACGCCCCCAATTGCATTCTTGGTAAAGTTCAGAAATCTCTGTTGATTATAATACACATAATTTATCCAATCCACATTTTTATTAACTGTTACCCACCAAGCCAGGAATGATTCAAACCCTGCAGTGACCTGATTTCTGGCCTTAAACTCGTCAGGAACACCTTGGGGAACACCAATTGCATCTATGTAAACTCTGTTATCAAACGATCCTTTTGGTACATTTCTTTTTATGATAAGTGAACTATGTGTCGTTACTTTTTCTGATGTCTTAGTATCATATGGTAAGATGTATGTTTGCATTAGTAACTGTACCATGGCGCAGGTTCCCTTCCAATCAGTTGGTAATTTTGCTCTAAGTGTCTTACAGAACCACCATACGTCAGCTCTAGCCATGTTATGATCATTCACTACACCATCAGTGACACGACTCTCGCCCTTGATTACATCAGTGGTGGTTTTGCAGTCTGTCAACATCCCTACTGACACGGTACCTTTGCTTCGTGTCAAGCAGGTGTAATTTCCGGTGTACGGGGTAAACCAAGGTGGTTTAATCTGTGGTGATACTGGTGGGAACAAAGGTTTCAAGGTGGTGCAGTTTATAGCACTGTCTGATTTATATAAGTCCAGCATGCAGCGAAAACCTTTCAGGTCATTCTCTGGATTAAGGGGAAAAGGCACTGTGCCTAACCCTGGCCTGGCTGCTGCGCATGCTAGCCAGCTGGAAGAGGAAAACATGCTGTTTCGGGCTGTATAAACAATCCATTGTAGCCATACATTTGAATCTGTAAATCCTGTTTCGAAGGCATACATTTCCTTTAAAGTTTTTACATCTATATATCTTACGGGATTATTTTTTATCAGGATCTGTGTGGTAGGCGTGGCTGTTACAGATGTGGTTTCATTTCTTGAATTTGGGGACACTTTTATGTAAAAATATCCCAACCGGGTATTTTCCGCTCACCCATGCTCCCAGCACGTATGTTCCGTTACCAGTGAATTTGGGAGTCTTGAGCGTTATTATTACAGGATTGCAGCAGTTTACTTTACAAGTATCTGGGTCTGACATCATTTTAATAATTGTCAATCGATTTTTTTGTTCAGATCTTGGGTTGTATCCCCAAATCTTGTGTTCCTGTATTAGCAATTACCCACTTCCAGCTCTCGCACCCACACCCATACCTGTTAACGGTTTTACCCCACACACTTCTATATGCGGTGCATGCAGCTGTGGTGACACAGATATATTTTTCTGACCCCAGCCAGTCAGAGTGTTATATTGAACAGGGGAAAATCTGACATGCGTCAGCCTGAGCAATGCAATTTATCTCTTCAGTACATTGTATTATCACCACACCTCTTCTAGTGTCCAGACTGGATCGTTTTCCTATAGCTATAGCTCTCTTCCTCATTTTATCATGTGCCTGGCCTTGTGTGAATATACTTAAGATTAGGAATGCAATCGCAGTCACGCATAAAACAGTTATTACATATACTTTTAATTTTGGCATGGTGAATGCTTTGTAGGAACCCATGCGTCTCTGATTTCACAAAATCTAATGTCTAATTACTAATTACTCCTTTCATTCCCAAGCAGACTGTTTTCAGGAGAGGCGCCTCACAGTCTCATCCCTACATCTGGCTAAAGGAGGACGATGTTGTCCTTGCAATAAAACCTTCAAGACAAATGCTGTCTTGATTATTTACGACTGATGAACTGATGGTGAACTAACACACTGGTACCCCCTTGTCAAGTCATTGTTTACGACGTGCTGTTCTGTGTTCTGTGTCTGGTACAGGGTGAGACTGGTGAATGGATCAGACTTCAAGGAGAACTTTTTGTTAAAGACTTCTTATTTGCCACTAAATGTTTCTAAACATGTTTGTGTTAATAAGTATTGATGTTGAACTGGAAAGATATGTATTCGTCCTTAGTTCTACTGCATATTCAAGTGTTATATTTTAAATCAAATTTTTATCCCTTTCTGAACTTTAAAGATTTCAACTCTGCCATATTATTTCACGTAGGCATAATCCACATATTAAGCCATGGTGAAATTCTGGGAAAGGTGAAACACGATCTTGAAACATTAAAACTATAGTTTCTTTAAATTAAGTTTTGTGAGCTTAGACTTATAATATGGTCTAAGGCGTGAACCTATCACTCCTCCCTCCCAGGGAGCCTAATAAAATAGAGAGACAAACTCTCTCTCTTGCTCTAGCCCTTGCTCAGGCTCTAGCCTCAGCTCGCACTCTTGCGCTTGCCAGCGCTCTTGCCAACTCTCTTCTCTTTTCTCCTCTTTTGAAGTTTTAACTTTTATTTTACTTTTACTTTGCGACACAGCGATCTCCACAGAAACCAACCACGTGATGATTTTTCTCAATTCTTTAAGTATTTTTACTTTTAAAAACTCTAGCAGAACGAAATTCTGTTTGTTTATGATTTTGTTTAATATATATCGTTAAGTATCACAGCCTGATTCAGAGGAAGTGAATGCAATTTGATTCATCCTCTACTGAGTAACGCTACAGAGAAGGTCCGCCAGGCCAGCGTTTTATCCTCCAGTCATCTTAATCAAGAAGTTGACTTAGTTACAAATCAGACCTTAGGAACCACCACTCGAAGAAACAAAGAAGAAAAGCTTTGCTACTAGAATCATCATTGATGACGCTGCAGTAATTGACTGCTTCAGAAACCGTGCAAAAGGGTTTCCAACGAAAGAGACATTGGTGCCAAGCAGAGACCGGCTTTGCCCTCAACGCTCTCAAGCGGACATCCCGCTGGGCCGTGGACCAAGAGTGTCATCAGCTGAGTACCGGACGAGCGGCGACTTCCCCCGGGTTACTGGACCGACACTGCAGACCACAGTCGAGAAAAGAGCACCCGAGGAGACCAAGGCCCGGACGTCCTGACTCCCAGACTCCCAGGCTGAACATCTCCATACAGCTAAATTCACACACGTGAGATATGAGTTGGTGTCCTAGGTTCTGATCTCTATCTTTGATATTAAGAGAAATTACGTTAGGGTCTCATTATTATTAAAAATTACTCTCGTAATAATTAAAAGCTTTGACCCGACCCGCAATTTCACCATCTGCACATTAGTCACATTTTCTATTCTCTGTTATTGTTCATCTAAATTACCATTTCATTTATTTACCCTGAACTATTAGTTAATAAACATATATAATTGTATGTCGTTGTCTGTGCAAGTTTAATTTTAAGGTGGAGAACCATGGAACTGTGAAAAACAACTTACTGCTTTAGAACATGAGATTGAATTGAATTATTGAATTATGAATTATGAATTATGAAATATGAAATTGAATATGTCAATTTGAATAGATTAGGACTGTTATAAAATAAACTTTTAGTCCAGATTTGACTAATTTCCTCCGGGTTATTCAAATAGATCAAACAACAGAGGTGGTGCCCCTTTTACGAGTGTATAATTGATCCCAGTGGTTAATTACGTTTATTAAAGTAGTGTTTCTCCTACAGCTTCTACTTATCTGACAATGATACTTGTGCTCTCTTGCAATGTGTGAGATGGATCCACATCTGTCTTTCAGCTTTTACGGACTGCTGTGGGTGTAGACAGCAGTACTTTATAGGGCCCTTCCCAGCATGGAGCTGATCAATTCTTTCGGCTCAGGATTTTGATGAACACCCAGTCTCCTGGGTTTATTGGCCCTCCTGTTGGTGCTGGATCTGTTGGAGGAGATACTATAGACATAACACTTTTGTTCTTCATCATTTTGACATATAGTCAACGATTGTTTCAGTTATCCGTGTATCATCTCCCTTCATATCTATTAGTGGCGTCCTAAATGGTCTTCCATATAATATTTCAAATGGTGATAATCTTGTACTGTTGGGTTAAATGTGTAAACTTAATGCTACAGCTGGTAAACATGTTACCCAACTTTTCCCTGTTTCCTCCATAGCCTTGCTTAGTTTTGCTTTAATAGTTCCATTGTTTCTTTCCACCAGTCCTGCTGACTGTGGATGATAACTGCAATGGAACCTGAGTTGGATTGAAAATATTTCATATCATAATTAATAATAATATTTTTTGAATTACTTGAGTCCTAAAATGTGGACCATTATCACAATAAATCTTCTCTGGAAAAACATACCTTGGAGCTATTACTGTAGCTAAGATTTTGGCCACAGTTATTGCATCATTGCTCACTGTTGGTGTGATTTCTACCCATTTGGAGAACATATCTATTATTACTAAACAGTAGGGGTGTAACGATACATGTATTTGTATTGAACAGCTTCGGTACAGGACGTTCGGTTCGGTACAGGGATGTGCACGGGTGAGTTCACGGAACAGAAGTTGCGTGTGTTTATTTTCCGCCTGCAGCTACACGTGCAGCCCGTTTACGTCATGGCTAACGCTAGCGAGAAACCAGAGCTTAAAGACCCTCACTTGTCGCTAAAGTCTCCTGCTTGGGAACACTTCGGCTTCCTAGTTAAATATTGCAACGGAGAAAATGGATAAAACGAGGGCAATGTGCCGACATTGTTCAGCTGAGATCGGGTATGTTTCCGGTGTGACAGTTTACCAGTTAATTTTAACTGGTGAGGGTCCCAGGTGTGCTGGAGGTGTGGTTTGAGAATCCCGTCTCCAGAGGGGTCCTCGGCCATGTCCGCTAACCAGGAAAAACATTCCGATCGCCCTTGCTCATCGATCCAAGTCATGTATATGTATTTTCATTTTGACATGGCTTGAACACTACTATTTTACACGGAGATGTCGGGGTCTGCGACCTGCAAACCACTGTTCGACGAGCGCTACAGAGCACACAGTGATAGTGTAGGTGACTGTGCTGATGCCTGTCCAAAAAAACGCGACTGTCAATAAATCATCCAAAAGTGCATGTTGTCGTCCTTATATCTTTGTAATGAAAGCCTGTACTCACAAATAACTCATGGGTGGAGTCAATGTGGACAAGTTAATCTTTCTGGCAAAAATTATGAAGGTTGAGTAAAACTGAACAGGGCTACATGCTGGAACTGTTAGTGCTGCACTTTACTTGTGGAAAAGTTTTGTTAAAAGCCTTTAACAAGCTGTGAGAAATTTATTTTTATAATGTTTCATATATTTTTTTGTTTGAGAATATTTTATTTATTGGAAAGCTTATTTTATATATATTTTGTTTATTTGAGAATAATTTATTTAACTTATTATCTTGCAGCACTTTAAAACAATATTCTATTTTTTAAAATTTTATTTTCACATTTTGTATCATGTTACAATAAATTGTTGGTTTACAAAAGTTCCAAATAAACAACAAGCAAATTCATGTTTGCATTTTGTTCCCATACTGTACCGAAAATTAACCGAACCGTGACCTCAAAACCAAGGTACGTATCGAACCGTGATTTTTGTGTATCGTTACACCCCTACTAAACAGTATTTCTTTCCTTAGCTCTATTTAATTCGATGAAATCCATACAGATACACTGGAATGGGTATGCTGCTTCTGGGAATTTACCTGGCTTTGGACGTAATCTACCTTGAGCATTGTGCTTGGAACATATTAATCATGAAGCGCAAATTTTTTTTGAGTAGTTTTGAAATCCATATGTAGTAAACCTGTTCTCTATTGTGGATACCATCCCTTCCTGTTGAGACATGGGAAATCCCATGGCTCAATATTGCTGCAAATCTAAATAATTTTTTTGGTAGAACAGGCTTTCCTTCGAGACTTTGCCAAATCTATTACTGAGAAGTACTTTACCTTGCAGCAGCAGTAAAATTAATTGAACCTGACCAACATTTGTTGGTCAGGTTCAAGTAATTTTACTGCTGCTGCACAGTTTCCCTTCTTATCCCAATATAAGTTTGTAAGTTGCAGACGTGTGTTTGGCTCTTGGAAAAATTTGCCTTCTTAGAGCATATCTCTGTCCTTATAATGGTTATAAAACATAATGCAATGTAGTTCGTCTGATTCTTGCAACAAAACACCTGGTGGTATTTTAGCTTTTGCTTCCGCAATCAGCTTTTCTGTCACTGAACTAGGTCCGTTTGTAATCAAGTCCCGACCATACCAGTAATGCAACTCTTCTCCCTCAAGTACATATTGGTTTACTTCTTCTGTTTCATCTTCATCATCTGCCACTGTTTTTGTCACTCTGCAGGCTTCCATACCCATTGTGGTAGGAATTACTCCTATTCCCAATTCTTCCATTAAATCTCTTCCTAACAGGTTCACTGGACACATATTTGAGACTGCAACCACTGCTAAAACTGTTTTATTTGTTTTTGGATCAGTGATTGACACAGGTTGACTAAGTGGCTTGGTGACTACGTGTCCTGTTGTCTACTACCAGTCTACAACCATCTTCATCTTTTCTGATTATTGTTCTACATGCTCCTGTATCACACAACTGGTTTTATGATTATTAACTAACAAGGTGACTATCGGTTTTAGATTCATACTCAAAAATACATCAACGCTTTCGAGCGAGCATATTTCTTCTTTCTCCTCATCTTCTATGTCTCGGTGTGTGTGTGTGTGTGTGTGTGTGTGTGTGTGTGTGTTTGTGCATGACCTGATTTATTGGCCAGTCATGCCGATGAGTCATCCTCTTGTCTGGGTCTCCCTCCTCATCCTCTTCCCCGCCAGCCTCCTTGACCTCTAACCTTTGGAGCTCTACACTCTCGAGCCCAGTGTCCAAATCTGCCACAATTGTAACAGCTCTCATCTCCTTCAGGTCTCCATCCTCCCCATCCTCCTCCTCTTCCTCTTCCCCTCCAACCTCCACGGTTGACATTGCCTCGGAAATACACATCAGTAAATATATTAGCATGATTTTCATCATCATCCATCAGAAATACCTCACTTGCCTTTTTTGATCCACCTTTCTTGGCTTTCTTTTCTCTCAGTACATTCTCTGCATGATCAGTCACAGCTTGAATCCCAGCAGTTCCAACACCTATTAGATACTTCTTTACAAACTGTGAGATCTCTGGCTTCATTCCATTCAGGAATGCATTTTTTAGCTGCATATTGTAGGGACCATTGTCAACATTCGTCTTCGTCTGCATCCTGTACACACAGTGCTATTTTGCTATAGTCTGCTCTTCCCTGATAATAAGTTATTATTCTTTGGACCAAAGCATTAACTCGGACATTTCCCTTTGACTTTAACTCTATTTTTTCTACCAATTCTCTGCACCCTTCTATCTGCAACTTTCCTCTAAACCCGTACTTCTTTTCCCACTTTTTTAATTTTACGTTATCCTGTGCCTTTTGGCCCTTTCGTTTTACATCTCCTTCATATTGAACCTTGTCAGGTTCACAACAACAACATTTACAACAACTATTAAAATTTCCCATTTTAATCCTTTAATGTAGTTTTTATTTATTTTACCGGTCTTTCCATTTCTTTCCCTTATGAGTCCCTGACCCTGACACTTTTTGTTTTTTAGAAATGGTTGTTTCTTACCCTTTTGGTGATTTGAGTCCCTGACTCAATGTTTGCCTGGCTGGTCCGTCTCGCCTCTTTTGGTCAGCCCCGTCACTGTCCCACTCTCCAGGGGACCTGGCCTCCCTGGCCCAAACGAGGCTTTAGGAGCCCCGTGGTGGAGTCTTTAACTCCGCCTTGCAAGGTCTTCAGGTCTGCTGATATGGAGAGAGAGACAGATATTGGGGCCCCACGTTGGGCGCCAAAGTTTTGTTACAATAATTCCTTAAATTTAGAGTAAAGGAAGGAGATCGGAGTCAGCTCAAGATTCAAACAAAGTTTTATCTTGTATAAGAGGAGCATTCACAAAGCAACACACAGATCTGTTACAAAGGAAAGACTCAAATTATGAAGAGGAAAGCTTGGTTTTTATCTCTCTCTCTGTGGGTGTGACTAAAACTCTTAACAGCTACTAATTTATGCGTCAATTTCCTGCACTTAACGAGATAAATTCACAGAGTTGAGGAAAACATTAAGTGGTTAATCAATACCTTATGTAAGTAGAAAAAGAAGATGTAAAACAGGTCATAAATCAAGGTCACAGGTCACAGGGCTATAGCCATATAAGACTTCAATTCACATGTCCCCTGATGGGGCACAAAATTTCCATCACAGAAACAAAACACAATAATACTTCCCAAAACACAATAACATTTTACAGAACACTGTAACAAGTCACAAAACACTGTAACAAGTCAAATAACACAATAACATTTCACAAAACACAGTAACAAAACACTAACATTTCACAAAATACAATAACATTGCAAAAAACACGATAACATTTTACAGAACACGGTAACAAAACACGATAACATTTCACTAAACAGTGACAAAACACGATAACATTTCACAAAACACAATTACATTTCACAAAACAAATTATCATTTTTAAGAACACTAACAAAACACCATAACATTTCACAAAACACCATAACATTTTAAAGAACACAGTAACAAAACACAATAATACTTCACAAAACACAACAACATTTTACAGAACACTTTAACAAGTCACAATAATACTTCACAAAACACAATTACATTTCATAAAACACAGTAACAAAACATGATAACATTTCACAAGACAGGATTACATTTCACAAAACACAATATCATTTTAAAGAACACAGCAACAAAACACGATAACATTTCACAAAACACAGTAACAAAACATGATAACATTTCACAAAACACGATGACATTTTCACAAAACACGATAACATTTTACAGAGCACGATAACATTTCACAAATCACTATAACATTTCGCAAAACACAACAAGATATCACAAAACAAAGCAACATTTCAGAAACACGCAATAAAATTTAAGGAAACAAAATTATTTCAGGAAACACAACAACATTTCAACAATAATACTTCACAAAATACAACATTTCACAAATCACTATGACATCTAACCCTAACCCTCTGTAAAAACTTGCAGTCCACCTAACCCTCGGCTACTACTGAACTAAAATGTATCATACTAACCCTAACCCTAAAATCAAATAAATTGTGTTTGAATAGCCCAAAATCACAATCACATAGCTTCAGTGGGCTTTAAAATCTGTACAGTGAGCAACATCCTCTGTTTATAGACCCTTGATTCGAGTGAGGAAAAACCTGCCATATTGAGAGAAAAAAACAACTTTTAACATAGGGGAAAAAAGATGGAAGAAACCTCAGGAAAAGCCACAAAGGAGAGTTCCCTCTCCCAGGACAGACAGACATGCAGTAGATGTTGCATGTACAGAACATAACAACAAAGTCACAATTTACAATTTGCATTGACAGAATATCTGATACAAATTAGAATATATGTAAATTATGTGGATCCAGGAGGATGACTGAGCAGGCCGAGGCAATGCCAAGTGGTGCTCTGGCCACACGACCTCCTCTCCACAATGGTGACCTGGAAGAGGGCAGGCCATACAAGATAAATAGTTATAAAAAAGAAAATATGAGAATGAAGAGGCATCACATTTTACAGTAGTACAGATATGAGGAGATAGTAAAACAGAGTAGAGAAATGATCTAGCGGAGCCCAGGGTATGAAGATCCGTCAATAGTGAGGCAGACTAGGGAGACAGATGTTCCCAGGGGCCCATGGTCATTCAGAAGGGAGCCTGAATGAAAAGAGAGTAAGAAATTTATGATTTTTATTGGATTTAGACTTACCCTTCAAACCATCAGTCAAACAAGTTGTGCAGTCTGGTTTCATCCAGTTAAGAACCATCTCCAAAATCAAACCACTGGTATCATACTCTGATCTGGAAAAAGTTATTCATGCACTGATCTTTTCCCGACTGGTCTACTGCACCTCCCTTCTATCTGGTATTGTTGCACCCATAAGCAGACATGACTCTGTCTCACATTTTGGCAACTTTATTGTGTCCCGGTTCTGCATCTGTTTTTCTCTCTCTCTCGTCATACACACGGTTGCGCGGCGCAACAACTCTGCGCTGTCCAATGACATCATATGCACTCTGACCTCAATCTAAAGAATATAAAATATAAACAAAATGAAAATACAACTTAAATAGCGAGTATTGACTTTTTCAGTCCCTTGGCTCGCTGGTATCTAAATACTTAAGTTATAAAATATTAAAAAGTAAATTAAATAACAATATTTATTTCTCGGTCTTGTTGGGCTTCAATAGTAGGGCAGGTGTGGTTATTAGTAATTAATAATTACTGATAATAATTATTCAAAATAAATCAATATGATTCAATGTAAATTATAATTAAATCATCAAAACGGGGCACCACCCTGAAATCAGGGACCAATAACCATACCAAAATAGTCTCATAATAAAAGGGTTCACTTTAAATGTAGATATTTGTAAAATATTTACAATTAAAGGAACAGTGAAGGAAGTGAATCCGAGCACTGACCATCACAACCAGAAAAGATCACAATATTATGCACAAAATAATCACAGAAAACTGCTATGTACAATATAATAGAATTTATTCACATAAGCACCTTGATTAAATCAATAATACTTTCTATGAACAAAAATCTATCACTAGACTAAAGCAGCTATGAAACTAAACAAACAAACTCAAGCACAAACCAACAAGCATGTAGTGTGTGTGTGTGTGTGTGTGTGTGTGTGTGTGTGTGTGTGTAACAAAGAAAGAGAGCCGAAATGGCGGCCGTAGTCAAAGACAAGATGGCGAAGAGCCAAAATGGCGGTTACGATCTCCTGGAACGTAACGTCACGGAGTGTTCCGTGAAAGGACTAGTAAATGGCACGCGCGGGATTTGAACAACGGCGATGGTTACAACGCCGCTGACTTTGTGTGTACTTTTGGATACACACATACACACACAAGATAATGTTTGAAAAGGTAGCAGTGCTACCACGAGGCATATATAAAATATGAAAGGGGTTCCCACAAAGCACACGTATTAAATGTTATAGTGAGGTTATTAACCATAAGTCTCCAAGGAGTCACTTATAAGATTTACACGTGTGTCTGCGTAACCTCTAATGTGTGTGTAGTGTACGTGTGGGTTAGTTAAGGAAGAGAAAGAGAGAGAAATGAAAACACACAGTGTAAAACACAGTGTAAAACTAACAGCAAATAAAATAACTCCTAGCATCTGCCCAGACACTAATTAAATAAGCCTCACTCATGGTTGCGTCTCCATAATCCAGCTCGCTTCCTCGGCGTGGATTATTGATGGCTGCAGCGTCCTGCGTGGGCTGTTAAAAACAGCGTGGTTGACACGGGCATGGAGAAAAACGGACGTTTTGTGTGAAAAAAAAAAATCCTCCTTCTGCAGGTGGTGAAAGCAGCTGGTTATACAGCTACTATCCTGGGTCCGGAGCGTGTTTGGTAACGCACGGCAGTCCAACTCGTCCGGCGAGGTGAAGCACTGCGGCCTTCGGTGGTTAAAATCCAAACACATGGTTGCTCCCTTTGAGTAACGGTTGCGCTGACGAAAGCCGTAGCTTCCACACAACTCTGGTTGCTTATAGCATCCACGTAACTCCGGAACTAAAAAAGCAGAGATGGACAGACAGTTGCGTTTTATCTTCCTCCGTTCATCCGGTCATCGCGGATGTGACGATGCATTCAGGTGCAGTCAGACAATGGGAGATGGGAGTTGCCAAACCTGTGGAGGGCTGTGTTAAGCAGGCGCCACCTACTGGACATTTGGGTCGATGCACTTTACTTTGTTAGTGCAATTGAGGCTGCTCTGATATCAGGCCCATGTGAGGGTCCCAACAGTCTCAACACCCTCCCCCACTAAATAAAATGTTGCCAAGCATTTTCCTAATCTCTCAACTATTGAACATTTGAGTAAACATTAGGTAAGTAAACAGGTAGGTACGACACACAGCACACTTTTTCTTTTACAGGATGGTGAGGTTGTACTATCTTAATAATCCATTTTTTTTTCTTCACAAGTCTCTCATGGCCACAATACAGGATCAAATGTCCATAGTCCATAAGTATTGAAGGGTGCGTAGTCCATAGAAGCATTGGTGGCCCCCCCAAATCTTTACAAATGGGACAAAGAAATTACAGTCTACACCCAGAACTGCGTGTTTACACATTTCATAGCCATGTACCCAGTAAGTCTATTCTGTAAGTGTAAATAATACTAATTCCTTCTTTACAGTATGTACCACACTACTGTCTTGACTCCAAAATACTAGCATAGCACACACACCCCCCATTTTCTGTGCTTATTGAAATAATTATTAAGACAACCTGTTTCTATATCCTGTAATGTATGTCAATTACCACATTCTCATGAACTATAACTCATGTTACAAATCAGAATTAAACTAACTTATTAAATTGTCTCGCGTGTGTGTATCTCTATTCATGACAAAAAGGCTCGTCTCAGAGGGCTCTCTCACACCGACAGGGCAGATTTTCAGGTGTTGAAATGTCGACTGGCCCAGCTGGTCTTAGGTGTAGACACATCTGGGCTGTCGAACTCTCTTGGGCCTTCTCCATGTGCCAGCATCAGCCTGCTCATCCTCAGATTCCATAGCTGGAGCGTCACTCTGTTCCTCCACATGTTCCTCTTCAGAGTGCTCCTCAGGTATAAACGCCACCTCAGGTCTGTCTCTGGGCGTTTCACTCCTGGGGCAGAACTTTTCTGGCTCTGCCTGGACGGGCAGATCTGCATGTCTCACTGCTGTCCACATGTTGTAGTCCTCTTCACTGGAACCATCTGTATCAGTTGGGTAAGTGTCGGGCTTGGCTGTATGTTGTCTTCTTGTTCGCTGTTTTCTTTGTTTCCACTGTGTTTCTCTTTCAGGTTTGATTCACCTGCCTCTGTCTCTTCAACCAGGTAGGGGCACGGCAGGAGTAGGTTTCGGTGCAACACACGCCTTCTCCCTGTTCCTTGCAATGGCTCAACCACGTACACTGGACTATCAGGGCCTTTCCTTCCCTTGACAACATAAATCATGTCTTCCCAGCAGCTGCACAGTTTTCCAGTGCTGCCGCTGGGTGTGAGGTTTCTTACCAGGACGTGATCACCTGACTCAAGCACTTTTTTGCATATTATGCCATGCAATGGCATAGGCTTCTTGCATGGCTTCTCTCCACTTCTCTGCATAACCAGCCTGTGACTGGTTTCTCTCCTCTCCTTTCCTGGGGAACATCAGGTCCACTGGTAGTGTTGGTTCCCGGCCAAAGAGAAGGAAGAATGGAGAAAATCCTGTTGCCTCATGCACAGTTGAGTTATAGGCATGGACCACTTTGTTAAGGTGCTCTTTCCACCTTGACTTCTGAGACTCCTCCAGTGTACACAGCATTCCAAGCAGCGTTCTATTGAATCGCTCTGCAGGATTTGCTTGAGGATGATAGGGAGAAGTGCGGGAGTGACGAATACCACAGTAGTCTTGGAGCTTGTGGAAGAGAGTGTTTTCAAACTCTTTTCCCTGATCGTGCTGTATGGTAAATGGTAAATGGTCTTGCATTTTTATAGCGCCTCTGTTTAACAGTCCGCAGTGTCACACAGTGTAGTCATCTCCTTATTAGTGTGAATGCTAAAGAGGATTTACGCTATTGTCCTCTGGAATTTATTATTCCTCTTTCAGCGTTGTACTTTTCAGCTTTTTAAAGGTCCCATATTATGCAAAATGCACTTTAGAGCGGTTTTCTATCAATAATATGCATCCCCGGTCTGTCTACAATCTGTCTACAGTTTAGAAAATGTGTGCTTAAACAGGCAAGTTGAAAATAGTCTGTCGGTGACGTCACCGACAGACTGGACACTTCCCCCCAGGTTGGTGGCACTGCCTCAGGTGAAGGTTTTCCACGGCCAAAGAAATTTTCTAAACGCCGCCATTTTTTTCCGCTCGCTAACATTGCTCCGGTTAGAACAATGGCAAATGTACGACCTGGAAGAAGCGGTTGCTCTGTTGTTGGCTGCACAAACGAGCACCAAAGTCTTTTTAAACCTCCCTTGTCGGGGGTTTTGAGGACTCAATGGGTAGATTTTATTTTTTATGGGAATGTACCCACAACAGTTCCCAAAGTGCTGTATGTGTGTGCTCACCATTTCACTTCGGGCTGTTTTACCAATGAGGGACAGTACAAAGCTGTATTTGCTACATCTCTGCTGATTAAGAATGGATCGGTACCAACTGTCCGTGATCCAACTACAAATGTGGAAGCTGAAAGTTTAAACATTTTATTTTGATTTACTGTTTAGCCCACCTTCCTACCCTTTCAATGTGTTTTTAGCATGGCAGCTAGCATAAGGTACTGTTGGTCTGCAACACAGTCTCCTTATACTAACGTTACGTTAAAACTAGGGCCGGGACTTTAATGCGTTAATTAATATTAATTAATTACACAAAAATAACGCATTTTAATTGCCCTTAATTTTAGGTGTACCGATTATACTGGAGCACTGATCACTGCCTGAGGAGTTTTAATGCAGCCTGAACGTAGCTCAAACCGACCCGGTGCCTCAGCACGGTGACCAAGCTTTGATAAACACACCAGATCCGCACCGGTTTACAGTATCCTTCCATATTTTAGCGCTCGTGGCTGTGGAGCTGAGAGCAGCGGAGTTTCCTCTGCTGCAGCAGAACAGCGGACATGTGGTCAAAACGTAGCTAAAGACATGTCACTGTCTCAGGTGCATTTAGTTATTATAGGACTTCAACCTCAGAGCTCTCTGCGTTCAGACTGTCCTGACCCGTCCTGTGCATCCCTAGTCTGTCGGTCTTGGTTAAGTAACACCTTGAAAAAAAAACAAAAAAACTATGTTTTGTTGCTTAAGCTTATGTATTCAGTCATTATTCAATGGTATATTAAAATCCATGTGAAAAAAATCCTTATCACTGTTCTTAGATACATAGTGGGGGGAGGGATGTTTACATTTGTTATGAGAAGATGTTTTTTCTACAGACCAGCTCATCACAAACATCTACAACCATACAGATTCCTGCATCAAAAGATGTTGCATGCCAGACTGACATGGAAACACGTTCTGTAGGCACACGGCTGTCATTGAAGACTCTAGGGCCTTCTCACAGAAGTGCAGGTATGCAGCCACCTTCATTAGGCTACATTTACTTGGGAAGAAGTTAGTAAGAAGTTACATGTTATAATACTTTTCACTCAGCTCAGTAATTCACTGTATTATTTTTCATATAGGTCGTTTTCCTTTATTAAAATTTACTTTTGGTTACAGGTGTCCAGGTTACTGTGTCCTGCAAGGATTTTGGTGTTGGGACATCCACTGCAAACCCTTTTTGTTTTTCCTCAAGACCTATAAAGAGACCTTGCCTGGTCCTTGGAGAGGAGCTGGAGGGCAATCCATTTGAGGGCAGCTCTTCAATAGCAGCTTCAAAGGGACAGTCCGTCACAATGCTGTCAGAGTCAACACTTTTGTCGTAAGTGAGTGCGCATGTGGTGACGGTAGTTCACTAAGTAAGAATAGTGCTGTATGATAAGAATAGTCCTGCAAGAAAGTGAACATACATTTTTCATCATTGTATTCATTGTAGCGAACGCTGTAACATAAGCATTTTTTTCTGTGTGAATTTATTTATTTTGTGAATATGAATATATTTTACTTTTAATATCCATGTTTCATATTTTGTATATTTTTTGATATAATGTGCATACTTGGGGAAAAATTGTTTAATTAATAACGTCAGATGGACACGTCAGCAATTAGGTCATCACTTGGTCACGTGATGCCTTTGATAGAAAGTTCTGGATTTCATTGCATACTCAGTCGGCGTGTGCAAGCGGTAATAGGAAGACAAAGGACTGTGAAATATGAAGAAATGGACTTCTAGCAACTCCTAACCTTCTGGTTGGAGGGGCATACGGTATGGACAATTGAGAGAAATATTCTTGTGTTTGTATGTGTGTGAATATTGTTTTGAGAGCATTAATATTTTGTGTAATAAGTTTCAGTTGAACAATTCATATATGGGAACACGACGGTTTTACTGATTAGTATTTGCCACCGTGTATTCTATTTCAGTGTTCACGGTGGTCTTGGGCGTTTGTACGACGGAAAATCCTGTAATAAAACGTTTGGAACCATCAGTCGGAGCGTTGCACTTTCATCAACCAGTTAGAAAAAGTTGGGAGCAGCTATAGTGAACACGTGCACCGTGTGCAGCTCAGACGGGGGAGAAGAAGAAAAGACCATTGCAGCTTGAAGATAACAACTCGACGGCGGCTCGAGATGACAGCTCATCGGCCGTATGAAGACTTCAACTCGTCTGCAGCTTGAAGAAAACTACAGCTCGTCTTTCAGCCTCGACAATCTGCGAGGACCGTTGTGATTACAGTGACTTGCAAAACATGGCGTCGGATTGCAACGAGGACAAGTATTGAGACTGTGCCGTTTCCACAAGGCACCACAAGAGGGCAACAGCGCGCCGTGGTCATGAGTGGTAACACCAGCCCTTGGATTTCAGGTTTTTTCAGTTGATAAGAAAAGGACATTATAACTTGTAAATATTTGAACTTAAGTGTGAAAGGCCATTGTGTGCATATTTGTGTGAATATTTCTGGCCTGTGTTTATAAATAAGTTGACATTCCTACTTTGGATTTCTTGTTTGGTTTAACATGTGTATGTTTGACATTAGAAATTAATACTGAGGATCACTTGTAGCATAAGTTTTGCTAAGGTTTAAGATTTTGATTACTACTTTACTTAGTGTTTCAAAATAATTAAGAAATGGATAAAAGTGAAGAGAGTGCTCTTGTACTTGAGGGAGTAATTCAGGCTCTTGAAGAAGAAAAAATAGACTTAGAGACCAAGTTAGAAACTGAAACAGATGCAACATTAAGAGACCAAACGACTGAACGCATTGCTGAAATTGATAACAGTCTGCAAGCACATAGCGTAGTAGAGAACCAGGAACCATCTTCTGAACCTGAACAACCTAGGCGATCAGAAAGAGAGAGAAAACCAACTGAAAAGTGGTTTGACTATGCAAAAGAAGAGAGTGCAAAAAAGGAAAGAAAGTTTATGCTGACGTATGCAAGCTTCAAAGGTGATGTTCAGTACATTAGGAGCAAACTCAAAGAAGAATGTGACAAAGAGCTTCTTGAAAGTATGACAGCTACTCTGGAAGAATATGAGTCACACTTAAAGCAGGAGTACGAAAGCTTACGTGCATTGACTACACCAAGCCAAGACATAAGACGGCGAATGGATAGCTGCACCTCAGTAACCAAAGAAGTAGTTGCTCTGTTGAAAATGCGCTGCTCAGAGGTAGGCAAAGAGTTTGATGCTGCCGCAGTAAAGGAATCACTCTCTAAATTGCTTCAGAGAGACGATGCAAAATCAATATATGGGTCCACTGTATCAAGAGCTGGCGCACATAGCGTAGCAGGAAGTCAAGTGTCTGCAAAAAAAATAGAAGCAGCCGCACGCTTAGCGGCAAAACGTGCGGAAATAAACAGAGAGAGTGAAATAGCTGCACAAAGAAAAGAAGTGTTTGCTCAGCAGGAGAAGTTGAAAATGCTGGAACACCAAAGGGATCTTGAAGCTATGCAAGCTGAATATGATGTGTATGAAGAGGAGGAAATCAAAATGAACGCTGAAACAGGAGAAAAGCAAGAAATAACTCTGCCTCCAAGTCAGCCTCAAGGAGAAAAGAAAAACGTAACTCTGTCTCCAAGTCAGTTCCAAACTCAGCATGACACAGCTCCATATGCTCAGATTCTCCATGACACACCAGTCCCTACTCGTTCTGAAAAACAGTCGAGCAAGCTGAATGTGCTAGCAAGCCTTCAAGGAATCTCTAATGATGACAAGACTTCCGGCACCTGAGCCATCCGTGTTTAGTGGGGATCCTCTCAAGTTCACTGAATGGCGAACCAGCTTTAAAGCCTTGATAGAGAGTACCTGTACAAGCCCAGCACATAGATTGTTTTATCTCAGAAAATACATAAGTGGAGATGCACTGTCTGTGCTGGAAGGGACTTTTTACCGAAGCGATGAAGAAGCATATACGCAAGCCTGGGATGCACTGAACAAGCGCTATGGCCACCCATTCATAGTGCAAAGAGCCTTTAGGGGTAAACTTAGTAGCTGGCCCAAGATAGGACCAAAAGAGCCACTAAAATTAAGAGAGTTCAGTGATTTTCTTGTGTCATGCAAAAACGCAATGCCTCATATATCAGGTCTTAAAGTTCTAGATGATTGTGAGGAGAATCAAAAGCTACTCCAAAAACTGCCTGACTGGGCAACAGCTCGATGGAATCGAGCTTGTCACCAAGGAATTGGATGATGGCAAGCCATACCCAAGTTTTGAAGCGTTCTCAAACTTCTTAGCCGAGGAGGCACGCATTGCCTGCAACCCGGTTTCCTCGCTTCATGCTTTGAAGAAGACGGACGAGAAACCAGGCACAGAAGTGAAACGCATCAAAGCCAGAACCCTAGTGACAACAACAAAGGTTGCTCAAGGAAAAGGTCACCCAGCTAAGGATTCAGGTGAATCAGTAGGCTCGACAGTTAATTCATCTGCTGCTCAACCAAAGAAGCAAATAAAATGCATATGCTGTCAAGAGAACCACTTCATTTATAAATGCGAAAAGTTTGCTGCTCTGACTCTTAAAGAGAAGAAAGCGTTTGTGAAAACCAACAATATGTGCTTCGCCTGCTTGAGAGTTGGCCATGTTGCAAAAGATTGTCGGAAAAAGGCTACATGCAATGTTTGTAGAAAGAGCCATCCAACTCCGCTTCATGACGAACCGACTCAAGAGGTAAAGCCTGAAGTAAACCAACAGAGAGACAGTACCTCTACTGCTTCGTGTAGTATGAACATGACCAATGCTGACCGCACTTCAATGATAGTCCCAGTGTGGCTGTCTAGTACTGTCAAAAATAGCCCAGAGATCTTAGTGTATGCTCTGTTAGATACACAAAGCAGCAATACATTTGTCACTGAAGATGTCTGTGAAAAACTGGAAGTGCACACTGAGCCAGTTAAACTCAAGTTGTCGACAATGACTGACAGGCAGTGGCGTTTTCTTGCGGAGGCCAAGGGAAGCCAGGCTTCCTCACTTTTTTCAGAATATAACCGTAATTTAATAAAAACACTTTTTTAACAGTTTACGTAATCCTTCTGTGTTGTGTCTCTGTCGTCTCCTCCTCGTCTCTCTTCATTAATCATTGAGCGTTTTATAATGTGTAAAACAGCGCCCCTATAAATGTTAAGTGGTGAATGAGCGTTGAAAACATGGTACTGCACTCTGCTGTCTGCGAGGAGGCCGAGCTGAGCTGGCCTCCCTTGGTGAAAAAAAAAAAGAAAGATTAACCAATCAGGTGAGGCTATTGTCATGACACTGCTCCCCTGTGATTGGTCAGGACACTGTCAAGGGAAGCCCCGACCTCGTTGGCTTCACGCCAATCAAATCACAGTACGTCATCAGCAACTCAATGAATGAAGATTTGTGTTGATAGTTTGGTAAGCTAGCAAAATTATTCAGTGCAATTATGGAGGGTGGAGATTTGGAGTATTTAGTAAAAAATGATTTTACTAAACTGCCTCTACAGCAGCAACTCCGAAGGAAGAAATGTTTGCGGACTTTCAACAAGGAGAATTACGTCGCAGTCCGCACTGAGCGGCTAGCTGGTAACGTTAGCGCCAATCTTAGCGTTAGCGGCTATTTTGCTGGCCCTGTCTCCTTTTTGACCAGGATTCCTGCTCTCTGAACAATCCCTGGGTTACCACAGGATTCACCGACCTTGCCAACCTGTCTCGGGCAATTGAAAGGCACTGCAAATCAAAAAATCACATCGACTGTGCTGTGAAACTGAAGCTGTTTGGACGCGTCAGGATTAGTGAGGAACACATGTGGACAGGACAGGCTTGTCAACTTGGCCATGATGTCCATTGACTCTGTTGTTGTGGAGGACCTAAAGGCCAGTGGAGAAGTTCTACGACATGGTCATTGATCACTTTGCCACCTGGAGAGACAGCCTTCCTTTTCAAATAGGGTGAGCAAAACGCAATTTTTTTTCTGTGCGCAGCTTAATAGTTACTGAACTGCCCAATTAGCAATGTGTGTTATTTTTGATGTGATCATAGTCCTTACTGTGTCTTGCTTGCTTTGATTAAGCAGCATGTGAGTCCACTGAAGTTGTTTATTGTTGTTGTTTATGTGGAGAAAGTGAGCAGCACGGACAGCGGCCATGACGGGCCGGGCTGTCTGAATACGTACAGTACGTTACGTGTCAGGTCAGGTGTGCTGTTTATAGCCGCTGGTACTGGGTTGTTGTGTTGCTGTATAATGAACATTTACATTTATTATTATATGTATAAACGATAAGGAAAAGTGAAAAGCATTTGTGTATCTCACATAGAGCGTACAAGTCGTGTTTGACGTGGACGTAAAACTTAACGGCTTCTGATTGAGTGTGTGAATGAATTCGCATCTTTCCGATATCAAATGTGTGCTGTGCATTAAGTAGCTGGTTGTGCTTTTGGGAGGGTGGTTGCATAAATTAATGAGATGTTTAAGAGGACTCTGTGTGTGTGTGTGTGTGTGTGTGTGTGTGTGTGTGTGTGCGTGCGTGCGTGAGTGAGTGACTGATGGAGAGAGAGAGAGAGAGAGCGCGTCGGTGCTCAAAGTGTCGGTTAGATAACAAGCGTGTGTAAGTCCCGGTAAAATGATGCTGGGCGCTCTAATAGTTCATCCGACTACATGAAATAGCAACATATAAATTGCAACATACGATTTTCTGCCCCCACCCCCTTAAAACATACACAGCTTAGAGGTTGTATCTCACTTGGCTTCCTCGGAAATTTTCCCCACGCCACGCCACTGCTGACAGGTCAATAGTGAATTGTCACAGAGCCAGTGGGTTAAAGGTCAGAGGATACAGTTCCGAAGAATGCATTGAACTACCACCAGCTTACACTCGAGAAGATATTCCGTTGGAGAAGACCAGCATTCCAACTCGGGAAACAGCCAAAGGATGGACACACTTGCTTAGCATAGCTGACGAGATGCCAGACTTGCTAGACTGTCCTGCTGGACTGCTAATAGGCTACGATTGCGTCAGAGCTCTAAACCCGAAAGAAGTCGTATCAGGAGCCGAGCATGAGCCATTTGCAGTGAAAACAGACCTCGGGTGGAGCGTGGTTGGTGCCAAAACGCCTACTACTAGTGGAGGAACAAATGCTGGAATCTGCTATCGCATCTCTGTAAAGGAAATTCCACCTATTACACCTGCATGTGCGATTAAGGCTCTTGAGAGAGATTTTCAGGATACAAATCCCACAGATGGAACGATCTCCCAAGAAGATATTCAGTTCCTACAAATTCTGAAAGAGGGAATTCATCACAATGACAATGGTCATCTGGAGATGCCTCTTCCTTTTAGAGAGCGTCCCCAGCTGCCTAAGAACAAGCATCTTGCCACAGTTAGGCTGACACATCTGAAAGGGAAGATGGACAAAAATCCCAAATACAAGGACGACTATATTAAGTTCATGGTCAATGTTTTCAAGGATGGTGATGCAGAGGAAGTCCATGCAACACCAAAAGACGGGAACACCTGGTACATACCACACCATGGGGTGAGATCAGACCAAGATCAGAGTTGTCTTCGACTGCTCTGCCAAATACGAAGGCACCTCGTTGAATGACCATCTCCTCACGGGACCTGATTTAACCAACGCCTTAACTGGAGTGCTGTGTCGGTTCCGACAGTATCCAATTGCGATCAACTGCGACGTGGAGAAAATGTTCCACCGCTTCCATGTCACTCCAGAAGATCGGGATTTCATGAGGTTCCTGTGGTGGGAGAGTGGGAACACAACGAGTGAGCCCAAGGAATACCGCATGAGGGTGCACATATTTGGAGCGGCATCATCGCCCGGATGCGCGAATTACGGCATGAAATACCTCGCCACCAAGTATGAGCATGAGTACCCCATGGCAGCAAGCTTCATCCGAAGAAACTTTTATGTGGATGATGGTCTGGTCAGTCTGGATACTGTTGAAAAGGCCAAGCAACTTGTCCATGAAGCAAGAGAAGTCTGTCAGAAGGGACAGCTGCGACTGCACAAGTTTGTTTGCAATAACAGAGCCGTCTTGGAAACCATTCCAGAGAGTGAGCGTGCTGTGGAAGTCAAGGACGTAGACTTAAACTACACAGAGCTACCAGCTCAGAGAGTGCTCGGAGTGAAGTGGAACATTGAAATGGACGTCTTCTCATTCAATGTGGTCCAACAAGAAAGAACAGCCACTTGACGAGGAATCTTATCCACAGTCGCCAGCATATATGATCCGCTAGGATTTCTGGCCCCCTACATCTTGACTGGGAAAAGAATCTTGCAGGAAATGTGCAAGCGAGGTGTAGGCTGGGATGAGCCTGTCCCGCCAGAACTAAGGCCAAAATGGGAGACATGGCTCAATGACCTGAACAATCTTCAAACCACCCAAATACCAAGGTGCTTTGTTCCCAACAATCTTGGCACGATCCAGAAGATCGAGCTGCATCACTTTTCTGATGCCAGTAACAATGGCTATGGGCAGTGCTCGTATATCAGGATCGTGGCTGAAGAACAAGTACATTGCACTTTAGTTATGGCCAAGGCTAGGGTAGCACCCATGAAGATTGTCAGTATCCCACGTCTAGAGCTCACCGCTGCCACAATCTCTGCAGCCGTAAGCAAAATCCTCAGAGAAGAGCTTGACTTGAAAATCGATGCTGAGTACTTTTGGACAGATTCACAAGTGGTACTGGGATACATCAAGAATGATGCCCGGCGTTTTCACGTTTTTGTTGCGAATCGGATCCAGAAAATCAGAGACGCTACTGACCCCAATCAATGGTTTTACATTGAAACAAGTCAAAACCCGGCAGATCATGCATCTAGAGGACTCAAGGTGGCAGATCTAATGGCCTCAGATTGGCTAAGAGGACCCAAGTTCCTGTGGGAACGGGAAATTGTGACTAATCCAACAACTCCAGAGCTTCTCATAGGTGACCCAGAGGTCAAAGTCCTGAAAACCGATGTTGTGCAAGAAGATGACCTCCTGAAAAGGTTGGCAAGGTTTTCAGACTGGGTCACATGCCTTAACGTCATTGCTCGCATTCAGAGGCTGGCTCATAGGGACATATCTGGGCCTGTTACTGTAGAGGAGCGAAAGAAAGCAGCTCTCGTGCTGATCAAGGCGGCACAACAAGAAGCATTTGGAGAAGAGCTGAAACTGCTCAGCCAATCACAAAAACTCAGGAGAACTCACAAAATGTATGAGCTCGATCCATTTCTTGAGGACGGAGTGCTCAGAGTTGGTGGCAGGTTAAGAAGGTCATCAGCGTCACTGGAGTTCAAACATCCCGCGATACTCCCGAAAGAAGGCATCGTAACGCATCTGATACTTGACCATTGTCATAAAAGAACACAGCACCAAGGCCGAGGGCAAACACTTAACGACCTCAGAGCCAACGGATACTGGATAATGGGTGCCAGTAAAGTTGTGGCCAAGCACATCAGGAATTGCGTGACATGTAGGAGGGTGCGAGGACGAACTGAAGAACAGCGCATGGCTGACTTGCCTGTTGATCGAATAGAGCCATCTCCTCCTTTCTCATATACAGGCATTGACTGTTTTGGCCCTTTCTACACAAAGCAGGGCAGAAAGGAGTACAAGAGGTATGGGCTGCTGTTAACATGTCTAAGCTCTAGAGCCATTCATATTGAGATGCTCGAGGACCTGACAACCGATGCATTTCTAAATGCGTTAAGATGCTTCATTGCAATAAGAGGAACAGTCAGACAAATCAGATCTGACCAAGGTACGAATTTCATAGGGGCAAAGAATGAGTTGGGAAAGTGCTTGATGGAACTTGACCAGGAAAGGATTGCGACCTATCTCGCAAGAAAGGAATGTGACTTTCTTATGAATGTTCCCGAAGCCAGTCACATGGGAGGCATATGGGAGCGTCAGATTCGGACGACCAGGAGCGTGATGAGCTCTGTCCTAGCTCAGGCTAAAGGAAGACTGGATGACTCCTCATTAAGAACGTTCTTCTACGAGGCCATGTCCATAGTCAATAGTCGACCACTGACAACAAACACCCTCACTGATCCCAAAAGTGCTGAACCCTTGACACCCAATCACTTGCTTACTATGAAGCCTACAATACCCCTTCCACCTCCAGGAAAGTTTGTTCAAGAAGATCTGTATACAAGAAAAAGATGGCGCAAAGTGCAGTATCTCTCAGAACAGTTCTGGAGCAGGTGGCGCCGAGAATACTTAACCAACATCAACCTTCGTCAGCAGTGGCACGCAACCAGACGAAACGTACAGGTTGGAGATGTAGTCATTGTTAAGGATGAAAACACTCCCAGAAATGAATGGCCACTAGCTAGAGTAGTTGAGGCACAGGAAGATGATGATGGTCTCGTGTGAAAGGTGAAAATGCAAGTAGGCCAAAATAAATTGGGACCAAAAGGTGAGCGCTTAACACAACCCTCATTTCTTGAGCGTCCAGTCCAGAAGATAGTTGTGTTAGTTGAATATTATTCAAAATAGCTCAGCATTAACATAAATTAAAAGAGGCAGTCATCTAATATAAGAGGCATTGATTGAAATTATGGGTAAAGGTTAAGTTTGAAGTTATTGGAAAATTACAAGTTTTATTTCTTTGAATATGGTGAAAGTAAACCTTTTGTAATTTTGGTGGCAGTGTAGCGAATGCTGTAACATAAAAAAAATTTTCTGTGTGAATTTATTTATTTTGTGAATATGAATATATTTTACTTTTAATATCCATGTTTCATATTTTGTATATTTTTTGATATAATGTGCATACTTGGGGAAAAATTGTTTAATTAATAACGTCAGATGGACACGTCAGCAATTAGGTCATCACTTGGTCACGTGATGCCTTTGATAGAAAGTTCTGGATTTCATTGCATACTCAGTCGGCGTGTGCAAGCGGTAATAGGAAGACAATGGACTGTGAAATATGAAGAAATGGACTTCTAGCAACTCCTAACCTTCTGGTTGGAGGGGCATACGGTATGGACAATTGAGAGAAATATTCTTGTGTTTGTATGTGTGTGAATATTGTTTTGAGAGCATTAATATTTTGTGTAATAAGTTTCAGTTGAACAATTCATATATGGGAACATGACGGTTTTACTGATTAGTATTTGCCACCGTGTATTCTATTTCAGTGTTCACGGTGGTCTTGGGCGTTTGTACGACGGAAAATCCTGTAATAAAACGTTTGGAACCATCAGTCGGAGCGTTGCACTTTCATCAACCAGTTAGAAAAAGTTGGGAGCGGGGGGCGTGGCTTGGTCAGCCAGGATGTAAGACGTGTCTTGCAGTTGCTCCCTTGGAATGTGATTTAAAATAGTTAAAAATGCACTAATAGTTGTTTCTTATCGAAAACAAGCCTTTATACCAACTGAGCCTCCATTTTTATACCTTTTTGGGTTCAAGAGCGAGTTAAAAATGCCCAACAAGACGGAGTCTGAGCGCCCCAAACGCAACGAGCGCGTCGCTAGAGCCCAGCCGCAGGCCTGCGGCGGCGACGGGGCATCATCGTATGGATCCGCTCCAGAGCCGGCCGCTAATGCTACCGATGCTAACACGGCTCTGCTGCAAAGTATCAAAGCCATGATGGACGAAATGCGCATGGACATCATCTCTAAAATGGACTCGACTGTGGCGGAGTCTGTTAAGAGGGAACTGAAAGAGGCTCTGAGGCCATTGGAGAATAAAATAAATTCCCAACAACAAGCCATCGCCGAATTGGAGCGCTCGGCGACGGAGTGTGACACTACGGTGACCGAGCTGCAGGCCAAGGTTAGCGTGCTAACAGAAATCGTCGACTCTCTTTCAAACAAATGTGAAACGCTAGAGTCCCGGTCCCGTTGGTCCAACGTGATTTTGGTGGGCCTGGGTGAATCTTTGGAGGGACCTCGGCCCACTGAGTATGTAGCCAAACTCCTGAAGGACCTACTGCAGCTGGATGAACTGCCGGTGCTGGACCGTTGCCATCGCCGTTGCCATGGCCTGCGCGCTAAACCTAAGGACTCGGAGCCACCTCGTCCTCTCATCATGAAGGTGCATTACTTTCAGACCAGAAACCTGATTCTGCGCCGGGCAAGGGAGTGCTCTCTCCTCATGCTTAAGGACACGAAGCTGTCTATTTTTCCCGATTTCACCCCAGCCCTGCGTAAGAAGAGGGCCATGTTTGCAAATGTGAAGAAAGAATTGCACTCCTGCCCGGGCGTCAAGTTCGGCCTGATGTACCCTGCTGTTTTGCGCATAACGCTCCCCGGTGGCCAGACACGTAAGTACGAAGACCCAGAGAAGGCGATGGGCTTTGTTGTTAAGAACCTTAAAAAGGGCGTCAATCCCGACAATTTGGGATTGGAAGACGACGAGGAATCAATTGAATAGCTGGTTAGCTTTAGCCGTTAGTTGGACTTTGTCGCTAGCTTGCTTAGCCGCTAATTTTCCAATTTGAACTACAACTCCCACTCGCCATGTTTGTGACTCTCGTAAACTAAGTGTGGCTCGATCGGACATAACTTTGAGGTCAGAGACTACTTTTCCCAGGCGCCTCGGGCGTCGGGACCACGACTGACGGACTACACATATCTCTCGCCGAGATGACTACATTCTCCAGGCGCCTCGGGCGCTCTGGATGAGACGGCCACAACGAGTCAGGCTCCCACTGCATGGGAGTTGGCTGTTCTTCTCCGCACTGGTTTCTTCTTGGTGGAGGCTTGGTTGTTTTTCTTTTGTTTGTTTGTTTGTTTTTTGTTTTTTTTCCTTTCCCCCATTTTTATTATTTTTTGTTTTTTTTCTGCCCATGTTACTAACCTGATTGCCTTTGTTACTGATCTGATTACTGCTCTTGTCACTGATCGAATAGTAGCGATGCTAATATTTTTCAAATTATGTTTCTTTTGGGAACATACATGACTCATTCTTTACTATTGATGTGTGTGTGTTTATATGTGTACATGTGTGTATATCTATATGTGTATATATATGTATATATATAAAAAAATCTATTTTTTCTTTATCCCTCCTTGTATTCTATGTATGTATGAAAGGTTGCATTCATTTGGAAGTATACACACACACATAACGAGGACTTTAAGGCGAATAGGTTGCTTGATTCTGTCATTTTGGAGACAAAATATTGTACAATAAGCTGTGCTCCTTGCACTTTCTTGTATTTTTTTTTGTTTTTATTTGTACAAGTGATGATACGCTTTTATCGGCAGCTTAAATGCCCACTCAGCTGATGTGTGTACATATAGTGGATTTGTCCTGCCATCGATCCTTTATTTTACTGAGTTATGACAACATTTGTTGAATGGTGTGTAGATGGTACGACTAATTATTTATTTTTTTTGTTGTTGTTGTTTAGTTTTCCTTTTCATACATACTTACTTTAATTTTTATTTATTTATTATTATTATTTTTTTTTTTAATTATTATTATTATTATTATTATTATTATTATTATCATTATTATTATTATTATTATTTTAATTTAGCTCTTTGTACGCTTATATTTTAATTTTGGCTTGTTTCGAATAACTGTTTGGTTATTGTACTGTGCATTTTGGAATTCATTCTATTCTTATGATCACGTTCTCTCTGGGGATTATGCCCATGTAGGTAGTAGTTGGTTAGCTACCATGGGGCGTGATAAGGTTTTTGTATTGTTAGGGATGGGGGGCTCGCATCCCCTTCGGGAGGCTGCTTCTGCCATTGTGTTTTTGGGGTGGGCGGTGGGTGGGGGGGGACCGTTTGGGTTTGTGTGGTTTTGCTCTTTGTTCATTGTTGGTTTTTTTGTTTTTCATCAGTCAAACATTGATTCTGTGATTCACAGCGGTACGGTGTCCTTACTATACATAACATTCCCTCAGTTCAGCTATGACTCAGGCTAATTTGGCACGCAAGTCCGGTGGAGGTGATATCCAGTTCACTAGTTTCAATTGTAAGGGGCTTAATAATCCTATCAAACGTAGTAAGGTATTACATCACGTTCATCAATTGGGGGCGCACATCGTCTTCTTACAGGAGACCCATCTCAAGGCCTCTGATCACTTGAAACTTAAAAAGAGCTGGGTGGGGCAGATTTTTCATTCTTCATTTACTGGTAAAGCAAGGGGTGCGGCTATCTTGCTGCATAAATCAGTTCCCTTCCAACTCTCCAATGTCATTTCTGACCCTAATGGCAGATTTATTATAATTACTGGTCTTATTTACAACACGCGAATTGCCCTGGCTAATGTGTACGCTCCCAATCGGGACGATGAGGCCTTCTTCAAACGTTTTTTCTCCAAATTACCAGATTTGTCCTCCCATCGTTTGATAATAGGTGGTGACTTCAATTGCTGGCTCTCTCCACATCTGGACCGCTCGTCTACCAAGGTCTGTGCTCCTTCCAAATCCTCTAATGTAATACGTTCCTTTATGTCTGAGTTTGCAGTGACGGATGTTTGGCGCTTTCTTAATCCTACTAAAAGGGAGTACTCTTTCTTTTCTCATGTCCATCATACTTTTACTCGTATAGATCTCTTTTTGGTGGATAATAGTCTACTCTCAGAGGTGTCTACATGTAAATACGATGCCATAGTCATATCAGATCACGCTCCCATCTCTATGAAAATTCGATTCCAAAACGTTTCAACTAAGCGAGCACCGTGGCGCCTTAATACGCGTCTGCTCTCTAGCGAGGGGTTTGTTGAATTTGTATCCAAACAAATAGACTACTTCTTAAGCTTCAACAAGACACCAGACATTTCAGCCTCACTGCTATGGGAGAGTCTTAAAGCTTTTATCAGAGGTGAGATAATCTCATACTCCGCATTTGAGGAGAAGTGTAGAAAGGACAAATTAGCCTCCCTGGTGGAACGTATATCTCAAATTGATGCTGTATATGCCGTCTCCCCTTCTCCACAGCTTTATAAAGAACGTCTTACTGCACAGGCCGAATATAATATTATTACCACTAATCGCACCACTGAACTTTTAATTCAAACAAAATCCAAGTTTTTTGAACAAGGCGATAAGGCCAGTACACTGTTAGCACACCAACTAGGATAATATCTAGGAATTCAGGTCTCGCGCGAATATGAGGATCTTTATAAGACCAATTTTGCTCCCTTGTTGACTAAAGTCAAGGAAGATTTTGAGCGCTGGTCGTTGCTAAATCTTTCCATGGTGGCACGGATCAACTCGGTGAAGATGAATATTCTCCCGCGTTTCTCTTATCTATTTCAGTGTATCCCCCTCTTTCTTCCCCAATCCTTCTTCACTAAACTAGATAGCTTGATCTCAGAGTTTATTTGGAATAAGAAACAATCAAGGATAAATAAACAGTTCTTACAGAGACCCAAGTCTCTTGGGGGGATGGCTCTACCTAATTTCAGGTTCTATTATTGGGCTGCCAATATTAGGATCCTAAACTACTGGACTTTATACAAGACCTTCGATCCCCCCCAGCATGGTTGAGCATGGAGGCAATTTCGGCCGGACATGTATCTCTGAGGGCTTTAGCGCACTCTCCTATTCTCTCCACCACTGCCCCGTACACCAAAAATACTATTGTTAAAAAATCCCTGAAAATATGGGTTCAATTTAGACGACATTTTGGCCTACAATCGTATTCTGTCAACGCCCCACTGGCAGCTAATCATGCCTTTCATCCCTCCCTAGTAGATGGTGTCTTTTCGGCCTGGTCAAATCTTGGCATTAGTACATTTAAAGACTTATTTCTTGACAATGTATTTGCATCTTTCCAACAACTGTCAGACAAGTTTTCAATTCCTAGGTGACAGTTTTTCAAATACTTAGAGGTCCGTAGCTTTGTCAGCAAAACATTTCTTTCGTTTCCTAATTTACCAGCGGACTCCGCACAGGATGTCTTCCTGACACCAGCGCAGACCCTCAAAGGCGCTATCTCACACATTTATGAGAATATCTGTTGTCTTCGTCCTGAACCATTGAACACCATAAAAGCACGTTGGGAAGAAGATTTAGGGGAAGAGATAAGAGAAGAGGTTTGGGATGTGATTTTGTTACGGGTACATAGGTCCTCTATCTGCGCGAGGCATGCTCTTATTCAATTCAAACTTTTACATCGCATCTATTACACTAAGGCTCGACTGGCTAAGATCTATGAGAACGTATCTGCTGAATGTGTTAGATGTCATCACTCTCCGGCGGACCTCATGCATACGTTCTGGCTTTGTCCTTCCATACAAAGCTACTGGACAGAGGTCTTCCGTACTTTGTCCGGAATTGTGGGGCAGGAGGTGGAGCCCACACCTCTGGGTGCTCTATTTGGGGTTTTCCCCTCACTGCCCTCTCTTACTAAATTCAAGAAAGATGCCTTGGCCTTTATTACTCTAATGGCCAGGAGACTTATTCTGTTGAATTGGAAATCCCCTACTTCCCCCTCTTATACTCACTTGATCAGAGACACCTTGCACTGTGTCAAACTTGAAAAAATTCGATATTCACTGCAGGGCTCCTCTGAGAAATTTGGGAAGGTGTGGGGTCCATTCTTTGCTTTTGTCCGTAAGCTTAATCCTGCTCTGATTAAGGACACATGAGGTCTGTGGGGTCTAGATACTATGGGCTTGTTTAGGATAGGGTGCTGTGCTGCTTTGCAATTATTCTGTATCTAACAAATCTACTGTTTGACTGCTTTATTTTATTTTATTTATTTTACTGCCCGTCTTTGTCTGTTTTTTTTTGTTTTGTTTTGTTTTGTTTGTTTGTTTTTTGTTCTTGTCATTTAATTTTTGTTTTGTCTGTTCATTGGTTCTGTCTGTTGTTTATCCGTTTGTTAAAGAAGCCAACACTCATATGTTTGTACCACTTGAACTGAGAATGCTTCATTGGAAAACTGAATAAACAAAGTTAAAAAAAAAAAAAAAAGAAAAAGTTGGGAGCAGCTATATTCATTTTTGTTCACTTCAGTTTTGTTGGAAACATTTTAGACAGATCCATGTAGATCTTATGATGTTATTTTGGCTCCTGATGTTTTATTTGTCAGATTATACTGAAATTACTTTGTTTTTAATTGTACGGTGTATATACATAAAAGATAGGTCTCTATGGACACTGAAGTACAGTTTAACTGTCCTGGAGATTTCCTATTGTAGGAGAACCCCTCACCACTGGATTCCAGAGCAAGCCTGTTGCTTTCATTAATCACCCTTGCCCCAATTTGACTGTTTTCTTTGCTGGCTTTGCTGTTACCCCTCCTCCCCAGGCTTGGAGAGGAGATGTTCGGATTGCAGTAAAACCGTCAGACTGAAAGCTTCACAGAAGATGTTTCCCTGTGTAAATTAACATTTTAAAGGATACCTGTCTCTTCCTCCCCCTCTGTCTGAGTCGAAAACAACCCCCTTCCTTTACAGGCCCCCCTCTCTCAGGAACCCATCTCATGAGCTTCAAAGGGGACAGACGATGGCGCCACAGATAGATGTGATATGGACCAACCTTTGCAATTGTAAATTAGCCAAAGACACTGAGTCCATATGCTGTGGATTAATTTACACTCTCCAGGGAGAGACCATAAAGTTAACCTTATCTGTTTTCCTCCCTTCGTGTCAAGTTGTTGTTTACGACTATTTTTGCAGGAGTGCGACATTCCATTCATGTGTCTGTGAATCCTCTCTAACACTTTGTTTCTGCATATTCCAAAATAACCATTAGGCCAGAATTTAATCATTTCCATTTTAACATATCCAGGAACATCAAAGGAAATGCAAGAAGTTGATATTTCTCACGTGTCTGTACGATATAAGGAAGCTGAGATATATCTTCCTGTTTAAATGTGCCTAATGTTTAGTGGAGCCACAGCGCCTCCTTTTGGTAAGTCCGGATACAGGTGAAAAAGGATTTTATATATTAATCTTTATTAGAAAGTGTCTGATCGAATCAATAAATGTTTCGGACAAGTGTTAACCAGTGTTTAGTTAGGACTAGGCATGATAAGCCATGAGTCTACAGTGTATTCAAGTGTGTCATCCTTCTTTATTTTTAATCACGTTATCTGTTTCTGTTTTAAGTGAGTTCAACTCTGTCCCGTTTTTATCACAAATATGATACATGTATTGAGCCATGGTGAAATTCTGGGAAAGGTGAAAACAATCTTAAAACAGTAGAAATATATATGTTAATCTTTAGTTAACTAAAGTCTTGTTTTAGACTTTAATATTATCGGAGGTGTGAACGCTGATACCACGCCTGCTGACTCCGCCTGCCAAAATTGCGGACAAAAACAGAGAACACGCTGCTGTCCTCCCTCTTGTTTAAAAAATTCTCTTGTACTATTGTTATCCTGTTTAAAACTCTCTTGTTTTATTGTCGCGCAAATCCTTAGTCTTTGCTATTTTTCTATTTTTACCTATATTCGCACGTTGCGAGATAGCGATCTCCGCAAAATCAACTAACTATTGATTTTTGACTAGTTCCTAATTTGCGGTTTTGCTCCACTTCGTTGAGTACTTTATTTTGAAACTCAAACCGAACGAAGTATAGTCCTTTTGATTTTATTTTGATAATCGTTAAGCGTCACCGTTCACTCAAAGACAGTGAATCTAATTTAATTCATTGTGTTGAATAACTACGGAAGATCCGCCAGGCCAGCGTTTCATCCTCCAGTTGTTTAGTCCAGAAGTTGAGTTAGTTTCAAAAGTCAGAACTTCAACAATCACCACACTAACAAAGAAGATCATCATCGCTGCAGACATTGCAGTAATTAACAACTGCAGAAGCCGCACAAGGTTTCCAACGAAAGACAGACTTTGCCAAGCCTATTCTGGTTCTGCCTCCAGCGCCCTCAAGCGAACACCCCGCTGGGCATTGGACCGAGAGTTCTCCAGCCGAGTACCGGACCAGTCCAGACCTTCCTCGGGCCAGCAAGCCGGTTCTGCAGACCGCAACCGGGCAAAGGGCATCCGAGGACACCAGGCCGGGCTCGCTACTCTATATCACAAAGTAGGCAAAATCTCTAGCACACAGTCGGAGTTACACCCATGAACACGAGTTGGTGTCTCCATAAGTCTGACTTTTGATTTTAACCCTTTAAGCGCCAAAGTCGCAAAATTGCGACAAGATGCGGTACTGAATAAAACAGCTGTTTTCTCCTAATAGAGTGTTGTATATCATTCATACTCCCACCCACTAGTTGGCAGACATCCCTAACTTAGACCTTAGCTCAGAAAAACGTCATGCTTCAATGCAAAATGTTCGAAGAAATCCCATCCAAACTTGACTTTTTTTTTTTTTTTTTTCAAGCGACAAAAAGCAACTAGCGGCAAATCTAGCGACTTTTTCGGGTGTTATTGGAGACTTTTGTAGTGTTTGGAGACTCTGACATGAAAGCACGTATCACTCTGCAGTTACTGAGCTCAACGAGCAGCGGGTGCTGCCGTGAGCCCCTCCCCGTGCAAAAGCACTCACGGGCGGTCAGTCTCACAGCCCCGCGCGGCAGTCCCAGCCTGCAGTCAGAGCAGAGAGGGGACGAATGGCGCTGCGGGGAAAAGT
Source organism: Lagodon rhomboides (assembly GCA_039737535.1). Taxonomy (NCBI): domain Eukaryota; kingdom Metazoa; phylum Chordata; class Actinopteri; order Spariformes; family Sparidae; genus Lagodon; species Lagodon rhomboides. The sequence goes on from CM077799.1 coordinate 28,201,962, forward strand.
GAGGAAAACACACGAAAACACGACCCTTTGCCCAACATAGTTGAGAGTGGGAATGACACACGAACTCGTAGTATCAGTAGGGGAGCTAATGGACGTGGTAGAAGTTGCGGGGGTGATAAAAATAGCGCTCGGACCAGCGTCAGTGTTCACTCTTTCTACCGCGTGGCCGCGCCGGTAAAGGTGCGTCCATGCGCGGCAGTGCTGCGTCCATGCGACGCAGCGATGTTCACGAAGTACCAAACACACACAAGACCAACTCTTCTCCTAACACTTGTGTGGATGGCAGGGGGAGACGTGGGTGAAGTGATCCTAGAAGGGCTGGTGGGTGTCGAAGAGGCAGCAGGGGCGGTCAGAATAGGGCTGAAAGTAGTGATGATGAGTCTTTCAAGTAACCTTTGCAAAATGAAATAATAATGATTATTATTATTACTACTAATAATAATAATAATAATAATGAAGAAGAAAAAATAAGACAAAAAAGAAAAGGAAAGTGTCCTCCAATGTCAGAGCAGAGGGGGGTAAAAAAAATCATAAAAAACGCCTACTGTTTACATGAGTTTTGTGGTGGCAATAGTTCTAATTTACGACTGTTGGCTTACAATTGACCTTTTCCCTGTTCATTTGATATATGGACAACATAACAAATGGATGGAGGGGGTGAATCTGATGAAATAAGGTCAATTCTCTTTCAAAATATCAGGTATTTCATGGAAATTACATAATCCAATATGGCCGCCACCATATGACGTCATAATATGCAAATTAGATGGGAAAATTTACTACCTAGATAATCTTTAGGTCATCCTCAATATTTGTCTCATTTACACTTTGTCTCTATCTCAAAGCACTTTCAAGTCAGAGCCTTCTGAAATGTAGATGTCAAAATCTAGTATTTTTAAAAATAAAACCTGGCGCCTAAAGGGTTAATAGAAGTTACGGTAGGGTCTAATTAGCTTAAATTACTCTCGTTAGCTTTTCTACTCGTTAGATTTGAAGGCTCAAAACCCGACCTGTAATTTCACCATCCGCCATCCACATAACCTGCCTATTTCACTCACAATAGTCTCCGTATCACTCATTGTCATTATCTTGATTCACATTATTATTGCATATTGTTCACTCTGATTTAGTTAGAAAATAAACATATTTAACCATCTGTCGTTGTCTGTGGATGTTCATTTTAATGTGGAAAACTAATGAAACTGTGTAAAAGAACTACTACTTTAGATATCTATGAGATTGAATTAATGAATTATGAAATATGAAATTGAATACGTCAGTTTAAATTGATCAGAACTGTCACAAGCCAAACTTGTCCAGTTCAGATTCGAGTAATTACCTCCGGGTTATTCGAATAAATCAGACAACGGAGGTGGTGCCCCATTTACGAGTGTGTAACTTAATTCCTAGTGATTAATTACGTTTTATTTAGTAGTGTATCCTACACTATAACCTATATGACTGTATTTTTTTATTATTGCAGGACTGTTGTTTACATCAGTAGTTGTACCTCTGTTTATGTGCATAAAAAAACATATATATACCAACTGGAAAGAGTGTAATGGTTTAGAGTACACTACTGAAGAGAACTAGGCCAAAACCTGGGAAGGTGTACATCTCTACAAGGTCCACTTTCCAAAGGCTATGAAGGGACAATGCAGGGTCAACATTCCATTAGTGTTAAAATCTTTTAATTTTTTAACCAAACACGGTTTGAACTTGTTGTACTGGTAATTGCTCTCACATGTTAAAAGATTTTCAAAAACAAAAGACAGTAAAAACCCTGACCTTACAAATGAATAAATAACTAAATAAATTAGTGGCAAGTACCAGGATGTATTTAATACATTTGTATTGTTTTGTAAAATAAATAAATAACAATAATAACAAAAGTAAAAATTATCTTTGTGCTTGTGTTTTATGAAACAGGGTATGTTGGTTGTATGTTGATGGACCTCATATTTGATGAAGTCTTAGTGGACCCTACACCATACACGAACGCAATGTTGGTCATCCCTGTCCCAGAGGATTTGACTGCCCAGTATAAGCAGCCTGACAAGGAGGAGGTCATTGCCAGTTATGTGTCCAGGTTTCACCGAGGGCCAGTCTAAATCCAACGTAGTGACCTTCGGCATCAGGAAACTCTCTGCGGATGCATAGGACCACAAAAACTGGCTTCGGATTCTGCATCCTAAGAAGCCCCAGGACCAGCTCACAAAACTGCGATAGGCTAGATACCTGTAACGACCATAAACAATGGACACAATCTCACAGTCTTGCAGAAATGTATTAATAGTGTGTATTACATTTTTTTCTAATGTTGATTGCCTGATAGGCTGGCCCTGTTTTTAAATTATTGTTATTATTTAATTATTGTTTTTGGGTGCATTATTTTGTGTAAATAAATGCTTGTATGTGTCTACAGAAATGACTCTTGTGAATACATAACACATATGCAGAACTTCGGTTTATGAAAACTATACAAATGAAAAAATAGCAAATTGAATATACTAAACTGTACTGTACTTATATTTCTCATGTGTTACTGCATTTGCAAAATTATGCCTGCTGAAGCAAAACAAGACATGATAACATCTTTGGTTTTTATTCTTTAACATTTTACAAAGAATGACTTATTGGTGTATTCCTCTCAGCTGTAAATTACCATAGTCAGCTCTGTATATTTGACAGGCATTCTGCAAGGAGTAAACATTGAGGCACACAGGCTCCAACCCAGGGTGGTCAGTCATACATGACACGTCCTCATTGACCTCCTGTAGACGTCTGGTAACCTACAATATAACAAACAGTACATGTCATTGTAATTTATAAGTGTAAACAGTAGCCAAATTGAGACAAATAAATTTTCAGTTTAGCTGTGAGATTGCTACCTGTATTGCTAACTGCAGGTCACGGAGGACTGCACAGTGCCTCAAATTTTAAGAAGACGTGTTTATGCTGCTTTGTAACGGGGTAAATTCAATATAATATGAAGAAATTTAAGTTACGTTACCTTTAGCAGGAGCTAGCATTAGCTACATGGTAGTGACTGTAACAACGCATACGAACAAACTAAGTAAGATATTCAGACACACTAACCATTCTGAAACGTCCTGCTGCAGCCGCAGAGTCTGTATTTCTTCTGGGTCCGATTCTGGGTCAAACTGGTATGGTTGAACTTTGATGATTTACTACATCCACCGTAAACATTAGCGCATGCTACCGATAGCGTAAGCGCCATCCTCCACCTGAGAGGGGCGTGTAGCAGGCAAGGCAGGCGTTGACAGATGGAGCTCATTAACATTTAAAGGTACAGGCACACAAACAGCCTGCTCTCAGAAGAGCTCAGCAGAGCTAATTTGAGCGTCTTTTAGACAGCTGAAATTCAGGACCATGGATGGGTTTGGGGCAATACATTTCGAAAACAGTGTCGTTGGACCTCTAACAGCTGTGTGAAATTGATGAAAAACAGTATAATATGGGACCTTTAACTTTTCAGCTTTTTCAGATATTCAGCTTTTTCAAAAAAAGAATAAATATGGAAGTAAATGGGAAAATCTTCAAATCCTCTCATTCATTGACTTTCAACGTCTTCTTGTCCCTCATACTTTCAGCTAGAGACACCTTTTCAACTTTAAAAGAGTCAGAAGACCTTGAACTATTGAACATGTATTTAGATATTTAAAATCTTTACAGTTTTGAAATCCTCAGAGTTTTACTTTTAAGGATTTTTAGCTCATCTTCTGATCTCATAATGGGTGTGTATTGCATGTGTGTATTGCATGAGCTAGAGTGCGTGACATCATCGCTACAGTGGAGAGCACCTGGAAAAAGTGGAGAAAAAATTCTCTTCAATTTGATGTGGATCCCACATCTTTTACTTCACATACACAAGGAATGTATGAAATATTCTTGGCTTTCAGCTCATGGTCTTATGTCAGTTGTAGGACTCAAACTTTTGGCTGCAGAAGCCCTAGAGCAACAAGCACTCCAGCAACCCTAACCCTCATTTTTCACTCTACAGAAATAAAAAAAGACATCTCAGAGTTCAGCAATGTCTGCTGTTACTCACTGTGTGAATATTTTGGCGATAACCAGTACACTTTTTTCAAACCTTGCAGGAGTTTGGGAGGCGTTTTCCCATTCATTCTTATGGGGACATTTTCAACTTCGGTTCTGCTACTGCTCCAGCATGCAGTCAGAGAAACTGTTCACCTTTTAAGGCTCTTTCAGCCCTCTTACTTTTCAGCTTTTTCTAATATTCACCTTTCTGCCTTTTCAGCTTTTTCATACATTCAGCTTCATGATCTGTAGAGAAAGTCTTCAGCTATCAAAATGTTTAAAATTTCTATGCTCTTTCTGCCTTTTCAGCTTTTTGAAACGTTCAGGTGTATGTGAAACTAGAGAAACTGTTCAGCTATCAAAATGTTCACCTTTTTAAGCTCTTTTAGCGTTTTCAGCCGTTTAAGCTTTTTCACACATACAGCTTTCAAAATGGCCACATTTTTAAACTCTTTCAACTTATCAGTGGTGTGATTCTCCCAGATTCTTTCATCCAGGAAATGCAGTTTTTCTACTTTGGTTTGAATGTACATTGCAGGAACTTTTTCTAACTTCTGGGTATCTTCTTTCACCTTGCCTGTAGCAGCCCACGCTTGCAACAGCCCACGTATTCAGCACGCCACACGCCTCACACAGCACGCAACACACAGTTCGCAGCATGCAGCAAGCCACAATTGCTGCACACTGCAACGCCAGTACTAGCCAACACGCGTGGACTGCGAGGGCCCGTTCATCGCTGCTTGCAGCTTTAATTTAATATTTGGCACTGTGCCCACACCATAACACTTATGTCTATGTTCATAGAAGTGGTATAGACTGGCCCCTATGACTTGCACACCAAACATGACCAACAGGTGGTGCTATTATCAAGACACAAGCGTTTTTGGCCAAAAACTCCCACATAATATGTTGCACATTTTTAAACCTTATATCTACGTGTTGCCTAAATTGAGCTGAATTGTGTGATGTAGGACACGCCCACATTAGCATTAAATTTCAATTCGCAAAATATCCCAAAATGATAACCTTACTTTTTCAAAATCCCCCGAGACAATTTCACTGATTTGCATCAAACTTTGCAAGTAGCATCTGTGGACCCTCGTGACAAAAAATTATCAAAAGAATTGTGGTCGTCGAAAACACGCCCAAAATATGAAACAACAATTTCCTGCACATTGTGGTCAAAACAGGCAGTCTTGCATATCTTGAAAAAATACAGTCACATTAGCACAACACTTTTGCTAATTGTGTTCCATGGCCCGATGACAGTTTGTGCAAACTTCTGTGCAAATCGTCTAATAGGTGGTGCTTTTATTGCTAAATGATGAAAGAAAAGGTTGACTGCCATCACTTTTTATAGTACATTCAGGCTCTCTCCACCAGAGGGCAGTGCTGCCTTCATTTTGGACACCAAATGTCGATAACTATGTAATTACTGCACTTTTCAATAATTCCTTATTATTCTACATTTACATTTGGTACCTAGAGAACATTACATGCTAAATTGTCTGCACTATATAAGCCAACTGCACCATGTTGTTGGCCTTGAATTTCTGTCAATACTGGGTTGCTGCTACTGTAGGATGAAGTCCTTGGCTGATTATGATAAGCATAACCATTAAGGGTGTCACGATTTTGATTTTTAATCGGAATCGACTGAAATTAAGTCACAATCTCGAACTTCGAATTAAAAAAAAGAATCGTCGATGCTGCCTCGCCCCCATGTCATGTCCGGTCGGCTTGTCAGATGGAAAAACACACCCGTGTTGAAGTGCTGCGAGTCAACCTCCTCTAACTTAGCTACTAGCTAAGCCAGTAGCTATCAGCTACAGCCAGTCAAACGATAGCATGGTGTTACACCATTCCTGTTCGGCTCCCGGACCATGGTCGGGAAGCACAGGGGAGATGATTTCCTCCAGGGCCGAAGTTTCTGTTTCCCTTCGGGTTGAACCCCCTTTCACGTGTTAAGCTGGTCGGGAAATAAGACCAGGGAGCTTTGCTGTATTTTGAGGAGCCGTCGCCTTTATTCACAGCCAAACTGCAGCCTATATTGTACACTTTATTGCTGGCGCTACTACTGCAACTCTTTTCGCTTCTCCTTACTCTCTCATTCAGGTACACGTACACACGCTCCCTCACTCTCGCTTGCCCACTTACACCTTACGCATTTTACGCACACACACCTCACGTGCCGCCCTATTCCTGAAAAGGGCTACGTCACTCTTACAACAATTATCTGTGTGGTAGATATGTTCAACTGTTTGGAAATAGTTTATTAAGACACAAAATTGTTCAGAGAAGACTATGGACTATGGTTTTATTTTTTTGTTTGTTTTGTTGTGAACTTGAATGTCATCTTCTGTGAAGAAGACTGCAGTTACAAAAGAAAAACTAGATGTCAGATTATTTTGTTTAAATTTCCAATTGACTGAAGATATAAGTCATTGTTACATTATGTTATTAAAAAATGTTTTAAATTTGACAATGTAGTATGGTTCATTGTGAACAAAGGTCAGATATTATATTGCATAAGTTTATTGCGTAAAATGGCATAGCAACCTGTGCTTTAAAAAAATACATGTAAAAATCGAGAATCGAATCGAACCTTAGAATCGAAAATGTAATCGAATCGAGGATTTGGAGAATCGTGACACCCCTAATAACCATCCATGTTGACAGTTTCAAATGAGGAAACTGCAGGCAGCCATGTTTCTGTAACAGCAATGCAGTTAAGCTGGAAATGCTGTGTACACAATGCCAAATCGGATACATGTTGGGTCAAATTCTGCACATTCATCAAAAACACAGTAAAGGTCTGTGTATTTGTGAATTTGTACCTTGTAATATTGTCGACCATGAGCGGAGGCATGTTTTCAATTGCATCTTTAATTGTATCCTTACAATAGATGGCTTTCTCCTTAAAATCCCTAATTATCAACCCTGACAAATTTCTAACCCGACTCAAAGCTACATACGCCTGTCCAGCTGCAAAAATCTTTTCAAGCGACACTACTGCTTGATCTACCATAATGCCTTGTACTTTATGTACTGTACAAGCCCAAGCAAGCTTCAGTGGAAATTGCCTACGCATTCCACCCTTCTTAGTTACCCTATCCTCTTCAGGTCCAATGCCCATGGAACCCATTTCTACTGCAGAGGCAAATGCACAGCGTTTCCTCTTTTGTACGCCTACCCTATCGTCATCAATTTTCACATACACCAGCTGAGGAAACCGTGTTCCGTCATTCTCTGGATTAACTATGTGTGTCACAGTGCCACGCACCCCATTAACTAGACCATCCGCTACATCTAAGTTTTTAAACAGCATTACATGGGCATCTTTCCCTAAAAGCAGTGTCTCATACAGACATGTGTCGTATGCTCTGGAATGATGTCCGCTTATCAACTCAAGCTTGCCTGTTTTCTTACTATTGACATAATCCTGAACCTCTATCTCAACATAATCCGGACAACTCTTAAACAACTGCTGTACATTATGCTCATTTACTTGTCGATTTGTGGGAAATTTGTGCAAAGCTGAGCTTACTTCGCCAGTTTCACAACCTTTTAATATTTCGATGTCAGTATCCGACATTGGGGTACCTTTTGAACGAGTTCTAACTCTGTTCAGCAACTCTGCAAATACCTGATCTTTCTGACGAACGACAGTTTTCAATTCTGCAACCTTAAACAACTGAGACCACAAATCAACAATTGCAATTACACTAACATTTCCAAATGGGGAATAGTCACCACATTGTTTAATTTGTCTTAATCTTCCATGGATGTAAGCCAATAGTTTGTGATCAACCATGGAGATTTCATCTATTATCAAAAGTTGCAAGCTACTATATTTAGCACGTAAAGAATTCAGCTTCTCCTCACCCAATGGAGTGTTAGGTAAGCGTACATCTTTACCAATGCTAAATGCATTGTGAATAGTAGCAGCATTTAAATTGTGTGCAGCTATCCCCGTAGGAGCTGTAAGTAGAACGCAAACGTCGTCCGGATTGCGACACACTCTCGACAACAACCTCATTGCCTCTTACTGTATAGCCTTGATGGCTCTTACCTGTCCCTGTACCGCCTGTAATAAATATATGTAATGGATCTGGCTTTGCTCCATTTACCCTATCTAAGCACCACTGCCTAATCTGATAAAAAAATACACATCTGTGTCTCATTTAGAGACCTGAATAAAGCCAAACCATCATGTCTGCAGAGGACATTGTTCCTCTTTTCTAAATGTGCAACATCTTTATCATTTACAGCTAAACCTGGAATACTATCTAAAGGTTCATCCACTATCTGCTCTGTCTCACTACGTTCCTTTATACACTCTAAACGCTCCAACTCCTGCTCTGGGCCCAGTTCGCACCAGGCATCTTCTAAAACACCGTCACTACTGATTGAATTTTGGATATCATCCAACTTGTCTGCATCTCTTTCAAATTTGCATCTATTCAGATCGACAACTGCTTTCACAGAATGTAGCGATTTATCACCTAATCTTACATGACCGCGACTATAAAACTGCTCAAACGTCTCAAACCCTGCCGGTTTGAGCTGCCCGTCTTTACAATATGGCAGGAACAACTGCAAAATGCTCTGATAGAAAGATTCTGGATTCTTAGACTCCCAAAGGCGGACGTAACGAACAACGGCAGGTTGAGTACGTATTCTTTTCACAACAAAACGACAATTATTGTTTAATTTAACCCTATTGACACACGTTTCGTTTTTACTCTACCTGCCTGCTTCAAAATACTATTGAGGAGATTTTTCCACCGCATATCAGCTGAAGAAAACGAACAAAACCACGTCGGGACACCCAGCTGACGAACACAAGCCAACAAATCACGCTGGGCTCCCTGCCAAAAAGATGGCGTACCTCTAATAGGTTTAAGAAAACAAAACCCATCATCAAACTGCAACAACTTTTTGAGGTCTAGCACCTCCCTTACCCTTCCGCAATGCTATTGATACATTTGACACAACCTGTTCTACCTCAGATAAGTATTGAGCAAAAACGATGTATTCAACATTTTGTGCAAATCTACCATCAGCATGTAAAATCCTGTCATTAAAATAACGCGATAAAGTCAAATGATCCTGTCTACTATCACGATACCATGTCCAGTAGGAAACAACACTGGCAAGCATTTTGCTTCATTTGTATGATCAGACAACAACCTCACAGGAGAGTTCCCTTCTGCTGGAGCCAAATTCAATATATCATCAAAATATTGATCCAGTGTTTCCTGACCAATATCTACAGGTATGAGACAAGTGTCCTGGAACATGCAATGTTGTTGTCGATCATGCAGAAGCTCATCTTCCCCAACATCTGCAGATGCTTCACCACCAGCATTACAATCACTATCCGGTTCCCTACAAAACTGATCCATGCTTCATTAAACTCTACATCTTTATAATGGACGTTTGTCCGTTTCAAATGCAAAGCCTGCCTTACGCGCATACTATCAACAAACTGATACTCATAATGGCCTTTATAAGATAGTTTCCGCTTCAACTTTACCGGCAACAAAGATATTTCCATGTCTGTACGTGGCAGCAAATTGCTCGTCTGCACAATATTTGCAGGAACACACGTTACAGGTCCATGTACTCCATTTTGCCCACCTTTAGGCAACGCCAACATCTTCATAAACGGAATATGCAACGCGATTAAATGTTGCTCTAAACTATTCAAACACACCAATTCTGGTGCAATGGGACAAACCGCCAAATTGTTTAATGCACATTCAGGTGGCACGACACCTTTACTAATCTTAGAATGACAAAGTTACAAATCCACAGCTGACCTCTAGCTGTGTCCAACCATTTACACGGCAATACGCAGTCTTCATTACATTCATGCAAATACTCCTCACTAATACATTTATCTTCAATTAAACTTATTTTTTTACTTTCAGTATAGTCATGTCTTTTACACTTCAAAACCTGATACTTAAATAACCCTCTGTGGCATACGCAGCACGCAGCCTTTTCTTTATTTTTTTCCCTCTTCAATTTGTTTCCTGCTATAACACGCTTCCTATGCTCAAGACTTCCATGATACTTCCTTGTACTCATGGCTTTTACATTCTGCCTGTGCACATCACTTTCCCTATATTTCCTTTGACTGATCTCCTTAAGTTTATGCTTATATACTAAATTTTCCCTATATTTCCTTTTATACATTTCAGTAAGTTTATGCTTATACAATACATTTTCCCTGTATTTCTTTTGGCTCATCTTCTTAAATTTGTGCTTAAACAAGAAGTTTTCCTGATATTTCCTTTTATTGTTTTCAATGACTTTCCTCCTATGCAATAAATTTGTCTTATATTTGCCTTTACCAATTTCCTTAACTTTCTCCCTATGCAAATAATTTTCCTGGTATTTTATTTTTCTTTTTAAGTTATATTTCCTTTTCAAATACTTAGAAGAATTAACATTAGTTGGTTTAAATGTAAATTAAGTCTGCTCTTGTATAAACACAGTACTATGCTGCTGTTCTAACACATCATCTTCAATATCGATAACTTCTTCAGCTACACAACCTGAAGCTACAACTGAACTCTCAGCACAAACACTACTCTCTCTACTTTGCCGTCTAAAATTGTACCCTCCAAAACAAGACGTGTTCACTTTACAGTAACAATAACAACTCTGCATCTGAGGCTGCTTAACACAAATAACAGTCTCATGATGGTTTTCGTTGCAGTTTTCTAAATACACTGCCTGATTGGACAACTGTCTATTCTTGCACCTGTATTCAAGCCAGCGATCACCACAAAACATGAAAATATTGACTCCTAAACAATCTGCTGCTGCTTGAATTTCTACTTCAGTGGCCCAACTACCAACATAGCACATTCTCAATCTACTCAGATGATCTGCCATTGAAGAATACTCACTACGCAAAAAGCTCTGATATGCTAGAGGATTTGCCTGTAATTGCATAAACACAGCAAATCTCATTTTTCTATGATACTTCTGTGTGCCACACACAGCTTGACTAACCGCTCTAAAGAAACCAACTATTTGCTTATTTGTACAAGGAGCCCCTAATGCACCAACCTCTGTAGATACTAGATCCAGTTTCTCCAACTCTACGCTCAACTGCTTGCACAAAGTTTGTGCAACATCACTACGCAGCAGATTAAACTCAAGTCTTTTACTTGTCACATCGCTGACAAATTAACCTGAATTAACCACATCAACATCCCTGCTTTTCAACTTTTTTGATCTACAACTACCCACTGAAATCTTGCGTTTCACACCTGTCTATCCGCTGCTACTGCCAAGTGTTACCTGTTCAGCCGACACTTTAAGTGGTGGCTGAAGAGGTAAACTACAACCAAAGTCAACCTCACTGATTTCCACAGTTGCACTTTGACTTTTGTGAGTGACACAAACACTGGCAATCTCAAACAGCTTTGGAGTGTTCATTGCGGTGGCGAATTTGCATATGTGATCAAACACACGGTCAAGGCAACTAAAATACACAACAACACTAAACCCGTTCACATCTACCATGCCATCTGCACCGTGTGCGTGGGAGTCAACAACTGCATACTGCCCATCTTGACCAATGATAGCACATGTGCTGCCACTCAGTCAGAAAGCATATGTCATACTTGCTACACATCTTTCCCAAACCATTCCTGAGAGTGCTGTACACACCTGTATCAATAAGCTGTCCCTCAACCACATCAACGTCACCAGAAACATAGTCACCATACTCAAACTGAAATTTCTGTCCATCAATAATTGACTCTTTGGGCAAATCGGGAACACACAGCAGTTCAGACCCCCCACTGATGGACTTACTTTCCCGCAAAGACGTGTAGAGCTCGTCCCCTAACTCTACAACCTTATCCAGATTGTCGGACTGCCACGAAAACACACTAACGATGCTGTGTTTGGCTAAAGCTACCAAACTTACAGTCATACACTGAAGCCCTCCGTGTTGGAACCGAGCGTCCCCTTGGTGAAATGTTCCCCTGATGGAACTTACATCGGTCTCTGGCCTGACTGAAACGCTATCCTCAAGCGCAGCTGCAACGCCAACGTCACCACTCTCACCTGGAAACAATGTAGCACTCTTCCTGTCATTATCTACTGGACATGCCATGACAGAAATGCCATGGACGGCATACCACTTCGCACCTAAGGGACTCCTTCAAATGACTGATGTGAAGCATCAAGTCATTAAGGCATGTGTTGAACACTGCCACAGATGTGCCAATACTAGATGCCATCCCAGATGCATCACGCGTGCCACAGTCAACAACCACAAAACACTCATTATGATGAATAATGGCACTAACTGCACCGTGGAGGTCCAACAGACACATGTGTCAACAAATGCTGTTGCAGCTTCTCAAACATCAGCGTGTCCCCCTCCAGCCAGTTAAAATCACTACGTGCTGGAGGAGGAATAGCTACCTGCCACTGCCTGCCAAACACACTGTGCTGTTCAATCAACTCGCACAACCATTTCGCGTCACCGTTCTGCCTAGCTTCAACTATGTGACTGGCCAGTTTGCCACCTTCTACACCTATGCTATCAATATCTGTCCCTTTCCATGTACACACTGGAGAAATTACATGTCTTATTACTGCTGCAATACCACATGCTATGGATGTATTGATGTCAGAAGTGAGTGGTGCACTTCTGACATGAATACCAGGAACACAAGACTGCAGGGACTCTGCACACCTGCAAGAAATGGGGTTAGCGTCATACTCACCTGGGACGACAGGTATTTTTATCAAATACAATCAATACAAATCTTCTGGCGTGCAGAAGTCCGACGATGTTCCATTTTTGAACGCTAATGGAAGAAAAACAAAATAAACTTTCTGAAGCCATATTTTGGCAAAAGCCTTTGTGGACAATATTATGCAGATTTGCATGTTGTTGTCAGTGTATCAGGAAAAAGGAGGTACTAGACATCAACCAACAGATACAACATGCATGCAATTTACCTTTGAGCTTCGTGGAACAGCAGTAGACTCAGCAGAAGGGGTAGGAAGATGGAATGGAACAGCAGCATCCATCGCAACCAAACAGGGTTCGGCTGGATGGAACACTCCAGGAGTGAAGTTGCGTCAACCTGTCAAATACATGAACAGAACGACTACTGTGTCAAAATACCATCTTCAAATCAACAATTGTATCCATAACAGTCTAGGTTAACTCAATCATAACATAACTGCTGCTGAACCACCCTCTCTGCATCAGAGGACTGCTCAAGTTCCTCAGGTGCTTTCCTCTGTAATGACAAAATAAGATACTTTGTATTAAACAACCCGTCAACCATTATAGAGGTCAGCTGCTCAAAAAACATGAACCACACGATTACAATGCGTAAACAATTACCTTCCCCCCCTTGCCAACAACGGTCCACTCGAAGGTGTTGGATGGACGCGGTATGGTGACCTGTCCGGTGACAACCACCTTCAGGAGAACCTGCCTACGAGGCGGCGACGGTCTGGGAACAGACTGTGGCTTTGGTGGCGGAGGCTGCAGGAAGGAGAATAGGCATGCCATCACCATCGCTGAGGAGAACCTGCAAAAATAATGAAAATGAAACAGACTAAACGATATGTAGCTGCAATAAACTTGTCATTCAATTACAGAGGATAAAACTATACATTCTACTTACACCATCTCTGCTCCACAGCTCGAGGTGGTCCATAGGGAAATGCTCAGCAAAGGAGAAGTACCTGACACCTAAGAAAGACAAATATCATCAATTACTGTAACATCTCTATGCGTTATATATAAAGTTTTAGTTAATAACAAAACTGTCAAGATTATGGAAATTCTAATATTCATTCAAACAGTCTGCCCAATAACATTTGATACATTATACATGGAACTGTAGTTAAACTATGGTCTTTTTAAAACTTACCCATACGTGCTGCCACACGGCGGAACTCTTGACGCAAGAAGTCTTGCTGAAGGACTTCAACGGTCAAACGGGGTGCAAAGTCTGTGACACACACCTGTAAAGTGGTTGTTAATAACAAAATAAAAATGTTCTGATAATACCATAAGTAATAATAAATATACATTATTCTTCAACAGTTCGAACAACTAAATTAACTATGAAAATTATATCAATAAAGACTATAGAAAATAAACCTACGTTAGGCCATCGCGAGCAGGCAGCTTGCAGGAGCTTAGTGAAGTCTTCCCCTGCCTCGTCGATGGTCCTGCTGGATGTCAGGTTTTTGCTAGGTGCAATGACCAGGACTGCATCAGGAGTCCAAGGAACAGCAGCATGCAGCATCTCGGTCCTCAGCTCCGTCACACAGGCCCCGGGCGTGCACATCTGTTCTGGACCCTCTGACAAAGCGCTCGTAAAGGGGTCACAACATATTTCAACGGACACTCGGGTAAAAGTTTGTCAGACAAATGTTTATTGTGGGACAAAACAAAGAGTGAGAGAACCCTCAAACAAAAATGAAAAGGTTGGAGAACCCAGCAGAAAACAAACAAAAAGGGGAAAACACTGAGCCACCCGCAGTGGGCCGTCGCACCCAGGTCACCCCTCTAAACTATTCAAAAATAAGAAAGCTCACCTAATCCTAGGTTAACTGAAAATCACCGAAAACCTTTCTGCTGTTGGTAGACATTACACAGATTAACTAGGACCAAAAGAGAAAAACCAGCCCCCAAGAATGGGGAGGGGGGGGGGTAGAAAAAAGGAGACAAGAGGTAACCCTCTCCTCCTCCTGGCGTCAGTTTAGGCAGTGGCTCCCGAGAGAGCGAGGCCCCCGCTCGATCCTCCATTTGTACTCCTCCGGTAATTGCAGCACTTCTGCTTCTTCCTGAGGGAAACAGACGGAGACAAAAGGGGGCACCAGAGAGCAACAAGGAGAGAGAAACACAGCCAGTCGGGCACAACAAGTATACAGGCAAGCACATAACACCCCCACCCTAAGATGTTAAATAACAGGAAGGCATGAATGTTTTTAACACAAGTTATGAACACCTCGATAATGCATCAGCCAGGACATTGTCTCTTTACATGCCTGACCTCTGCATTAAAAGCCTGAAGGAACAGGGACCAACGCATCAATCTCTGGTTGGTATTTCGCATTTGGTTAATGAACACTAATGGGTTATGATCAGTGTACACAACCGTAGGCACACCAGCGGAGCCAACATACACCTCGAAGTGTTTAAGAGCCAGGACGAGAGCCAGTGCCTCTTTTTCAATGGTGGAGTACACCCGTTGATGCCGATTAAACTTCTTGGAGAAGTATGATACAGGATACTCTACCCCATCATCTCCGTCCTGAAGAAGAACCTGGAGCAGGGAAGGACAAAATGGCTTCAACCTTCGAATGCACCGGCCTGACTTGGCCCCGCCCAACAACCTTGCCTAAATAGGTAATTGTAGCCTGACCAAACTCGCATTTGGCAAGGTTGAGCGTGAGGTTGGCATCCCGCAGCCTCCCGAACACTGCGTGTAGCTGCTGTAGGTGATCAATCCAAGATGATGTGTAGACTACAATATCGTCTAAGTGTCACAGCCAGTTAGACCAGACAAGACTGTGTTCACCAGACACTGAAATGTGGCAGGAGCATTTCGTACCCCGAATGGCATCACTGTATATTGCAGGAACGCATCAGGGGTCACGAAGGCAGAGATCTCCTTCGCCCGAGGAGTCAGCGGCACCTGCCAATAGCCTTTTAACAGGTCAAGCTTCGTCACACAATTTGCAGCAGCAACTTGGTCAACAAAGTCATCTACCCGGGGAGGAGGAAAACAGTCTGGTTTTGTGACTGCATTGACTTTGCGAAAGTCTGTGCAGAACCTGTCTGAGCCATCGGATTTACCTGCTAAAAGACATGGAGAGCTCCACGAGCTACAGCTAGGTTCTGCAATATCGTTCTCTAACATGTAATTCACCTGGTTGTCTAAACGGATACGCTTATCAGGACAGACACGATATGCATGTTGTTTTATTGGGAGGGAATCCCCCATATCAATGTCGTGCATCAAAACGTGGGTCTGAGTCGGCACATCACAAAACAGAGACAGATTAGATTCAATCAACTTGACCACATCCTCATGCTGAGACTGCGACAGGTGTAGGAAATTTCTATCAAGTTGGGACAATAGTTTAGAGTTGTTGAACCTCCCATACACAGTGGCGGGGGACGGACCAACCTCATCCTCAACCAGCTCAGACAACACAGGAGAAACCTGTGTGTCAGTGGAATCAGCACTGGACAGCGACAGCACGGCCCTCTGCATATCAATAGGTTCAGCACCGGACAGCGCAGCAACAACAGCTCCATCTTCACTGCCAGGACAGCCTTTCTGTCCAAATGAAGCATAGCGCAAATTCATGCAGGACACGGAAGTCATAAGCCCCAGCTGTAGTCAGCTGACAGCCAGCTGATCAGATCAACATCAGTCACCGACAAACCACATCCATTCATTCAAATCAGGCGGTCCATTTAAACCTAAGCCGTCACTCACTGATCTCTCCTTCAACACTGCTGCACGCACATCGCTGCTGCCGGCAAGCTTGAGTATCATCTGATCTATTATCTTCATTAACGTACTTACCATTTGTTCTGCTCGTGATGTCCCATCTCGAGCTGGACGACTCTTCCGATCCGGACGAGTACGTCCTTGAAACCTTACAGGAGGAAGATGCCTCCGAGGAAAGACTGGAGGAGAGCTGCCAGGTCCGTCGCAGCTCCCGGCTGGCGAACAAGAAAAGCCCGTCGGTTTTGTCGCTGGGTTATGCTTTCTCCCAACAGTCACTCATGTCTGCAACAACCTCCAATCGGCCCTGAAAGAACCGGAGATAGTGGACAAATTATTGGCCAAAGAGGTTGAGAAGGGCTATATGATCGGACCTTATGACGATCCCCCGTTTTCCACTTTCCGCATCAGCCCCTTGAGTATAGCAACTCACAAATATTCAGGAAAAAAGCGTCTGATTATAGACTTGTCAGCCCCCCACGATGACAGTGTTCCGAGTATAAACAGCCTCATTCCACTTGCCCCCTTTTCGTTGTTTTATGCTACCGTGGATAACGCCATCAAGTTCATCAAGCTAGCAGGTAAAGGAGCATGGTTAGGCAAGGCGGATATAACAGACGCTTTTAAGGTGATGCCGCTTCATCCATCTCAATGGCATCTTTTCGGCGTCAAATGGCGTAATAAGACGTATTTCTCAGTAAGACTCACATTTGGCTGTCGCAGCAGCCCTAGCATCTTCAACTCCCTTTCTGAGGCGCTTTGTTGGATCTTGCTAAATAACTGTAGACTACCTTTTGTCTTGCACTTACTGGATGACTTTCTGGTGGTCGATTACCCTCATTCCAAACCAGATAGATGCATAAGTACTTTAAAAGACACCTTCACTTCCTTGGGCATCCCCCTCTCGGCAGAGAAAACTATCGGCCCCAAGAAAAAGATAGAGTTCCTAGGCATCAAACTTGACAGCGTCCTAATGCAGGCGTCGCTGCCTCTCGAGAAACTGATTCGCATTTGCGAAATTATGAAAGCCGCTCTAGATGTAGCTACCATGCCAAAGCGAGTCTTTTAATTAGGACACCTCAACTTTGCAATGAGAATTATTCCCCAAGGCCGATCCTTCCTGTCTAGATTGTTGGATCTTTCGAAAACGGTAAGCAACCTCCATGATCACATAACCCTGGACGACGGCTGCAGATCAGATCTCCGTTTTTGGTCCCTGCTCTGCGATAACTGGAATGGCATATCATTCTTTCACAACGAGGAGCCAGAAACGTCGGTGTCTCTCAGATTCTTCACCGATGCAGCTCCTTCTGTTGGTTTTGGGGGTTTTTACAACGATCAATGGTTTGCAGATGTCTGGCCAAAAGAATTGCTTTCCTTGCCTCAAAACACTCAATCTACCGTATTACTGGAGCTCTACCCTGTGGTAGTGGCGTGTCTACTTTGGGGCTCAGCATGGTGTAGGAAGAGAATTGTAGTCTTTTGTGACAATGAAGCAACTGTCAGTATCATCAATAAAGGCCGCTCCTCCATCCCCTTCATTAACAGGTTCATCCGTCGCTTAACATGGACATCTGTCATGTGTAATTTCACTCTCCGTGCTGCTCACCTTCCTGGCCTCGATAACCAAATTGCTGACTCCTTGTCCCGATTCAAATTTCAGAAATTCAGACTTCTCTGTCCCAACGCAGCACATCAAGGCCTGAACTGCCCAGCCTTCACACAGACTGTACTCGATTAGGGGGCTCCCTACACGACTACTTGAAATCGGCATCTCATTACATGAGAAATGGACTGGCAAAATCCACTCTCAGGATGTATGAATCTGCTTGGTCTCATTTCACTTCATTTTCTGCAGCTTTTTCTGTTCCTGTAATGCCTGTCAACATACCTGTGATCTGTGCTTTTGTTGTTCATTGTTTTCAATCTCGAAAAATGCAACCTTCTTCCATTAAAGCATCAGTGGCAGGTATTCAGTTTCATTTAAGATGTGCAGATCCTTCAGTCGGTAACCTCCTTGGACATCCCTCTGTACGCCTCCTCTTCAGGGGGCTAACTAAGGAGCAGCCAGGAAGTCACGATAAGCGCCTTCCCTTTTCTTTGCCTCTCATTCACAAAATGGTGACTCATTTAAGACAAGGGTGTTTCGGGGCCTACACAGATTCTCTCTTGGAAGCCGTGTTCTTCACAGCTTTTTACGGGTTCCTCAGGTGCGGTGAATTCACAACCTATACCGATTCCTTTAATCCTCTGCACGACCTAACGATGTCAGATATTACCATTAAAGCTGACATGTACTCTATTCACCTTAAACACTCCAAAACAGACAAAGAAGGTAAAGGTTCAACCATTGCAATCACTCAAACTAACTCTGCTTTCTGTCCTCTGTCCTCCATGATCCGATATCTTCAGTGGCGACCTCATGCTAAGCCAAACGAGCCCTTGTTCCTGACCGACAAAGGAAGGCCTGTGTCCCGGTCCTGGTTCACCACTCGCCTCCGTCTAATCTGCGAGCATTGCGGACTGCCTCCTCACCTGTACACTTCCCACTCCTTCCGCATCGGCGCAGCAACCACCGCTGCCAAGGTCGTCCCTGCTGCAACAGTCAAGGCAATGGGCCGCTGGTCGTCATCGGCTTTCGAGCGCTACGTTCGTCCTGAACTGAGAGAAATCATATCTGCTCAGAAGGCCATGAGCATGACCGTACAGGATACTGTAAACCTTCAATGAATAAATGCTGCGTTGAAGTGGATGGCTGGGTTTCATTGTACTTATTAAGGTAGTTTGGCCTCCCAGGGTCGCATGCTGCGCCCGATTAGTTAATGCACTTTAGAGGTCTGCAGCAAGCTGCTGCAATGCATAGTGAGGAACACTAAGGTAGTATGACCTCCTTAGGACGCATGCTTGCGCCCGATTAGCTAATTCACCTTTAGAGGTCTGCAGCAAGCTGCTGCTTCACATAGGTAGGCACACTAAGGTAGTATGACCTCCTTGGGATGCATGCTTGCGCCCGATTAGTTTCCAGAGGTCTGCAGCAAGCTGCTGCTACACATAGTTAGGAACACTAAGGTAGTATGACCTCCTTGGGATGCATGCTTGCGCCCGATTAGTTTTTAGAGGTCTGCAGCAAGCTGCTGCCACACATAGTTAGGAACACTAAGGTAGTATGACCTCCTCGGGATGCATGCTTGCGCCCGATTAGAGGTCTGCAGCAAGCTGCTGCCACACATAGTTCTTCCCATATTGGCTGATGCTTACATGGGCTCACCTGGGCCGGTGCTGAGCTCCATTGTTTTTGGGGGGTATGCATTGCGCTCCCCGGAGTGACTTAGCATGCTGCTTGTCAAATCCGGGGAGCTTTTAAAGCGGAGCCTTCAGCGCCAAGCCTAACTGTATATCATTTGTTGCAATAAATGATTTAATCAATGACAAGAGTGTTCCTGAATGAAATGAAGCATAGCGCAAATTCATGCAGGACACGGAAGTCATAAGCCCCAGCTGTAGTCAGCTGACAGCCAGCTGATCAGATCAACATCAGTCACCGACCAACCACATCCATTCATTCAAATCAGGCGGTCCATTTAAACCTAAGCCGTCACTCACTGATCTCTCCTTCAACACTGCTGCACGCACATCGCTGCTGCCGGCAAGCTTGCCACCACCACCCCAGCCTCCACCTGCTTAGTCTGAGTCTAAAATGGCTTACAATGTATCTAGTTGCTTCGATTCTACTCCCGTGGGGGGTATGCATTGCGCTCCCCGGAGTGACTTAGCATGCTGCTTGTCAAATCCGGGGAGCTTTTAAAGCGGAGCCCTCAGCGCCAAGCCTAACTGTATATCATTTGTTGCAATAAATGATTTAATCAATGACAAGAGTGTTCCTGAATGAAATAAGGTTTCAACATGTTAATGTGACATAGTCTATTTCGCCGCCTATGCTCCGGGGCGGCCACTACGTAGTCTCTGTCACTCACTTTGAACTTGAACCACGTAGGGTCCGCTGTAACGTGCCTAGAGGGTAGAGCCGGGAATGGGCAACAACACCAGAACCTTATCCCCTGGCTTGAATTTTCTAGTCTTTGCGTTTTTGTCAAACCAACACTTAATTTTAGCCTGTGCCTCGGACATGTTCTTTTTGGCCAGTTCACAAGCGCGGTGAAGCTTGAAACGAAAATCGCAGACGTAATCCAGCAGGTTTTTCGGTGCACTATCACCCATCCACCCTTCCTGCAGAAGCGTAAGAGGACCACGCACAGTGTGTGCGAACACCAGTTCAGCCGGACTGAAACCCAGGGATTCCTGCACTACCTCGCGAGCAGCGAAGAGGAGGAGACAGACACCCTCATCCCAGTCCTTGCTAGATACAAGGCAATAGGTCCGTAACATAGATTTAAGCGTTTGATGGAATTGCTCCAGAGCGCGTTGACTCTCTGGGTGATACGCACTGGAGTGGCAATGTTTTATGTTTAACTGTTTTGAGACCTGCGCAAAAACCCGGGGCATAACGTTAGATCCCTGATCTGTTTGGATAACCTTTGGCAACCCAAAAAGGGAAAAGAACTTCACGAGTGCCTTAACAACGGCAGGGGCCGTGATTTTTCTCAGGGGGATGCCTTAGGAAAGCGTGTGTTGGAGCACATAATAGTTAACAAAAATGTATTACCAGACTTGGTGCGAGGTAAGGGACCAACACAATCTACCACAACACGCTCGAACGGCTCTCTCACAACAGGTATGGATAGAGTGGGTTTGGAGGAACAGTCTGGTTCGGCTTTCCGGACACTTGGCAGACATGGCACGTTTTACAGTGTAGCCACACATCCCTCTTTAACCCCGGCCAAAAAAAACTGCGCAAAACTCGATCGTAGGTTTTATGAACTCCGAGGTGGCCAGCAAGAGGGTTATCATGTGCCAAGGTGAGAATTTCAGGCCGAAATGGACGCGGAACCACGACCTGCGTCACCACACTCCAATCATCATGTGCAGCCACATTAGGTGGCGTCCACTTACACATGAGCACCCCATCCCTTAAGAAATAACCAGTTGACATGGCCTTGATCTCACAACCAGACTCCGCAGTCTCAAAAAGAGAAGCAAGTGTAATATCCCACTTCTGCTCAATCAGCAGCTGTTCCTGGGACAAACACACCTTTGATCCCAGCTCCTTCACAGGAACAGAAAACCCTGGCTCCGGGGAAGAATTCACAGGTGGCGATGACAGGCCATCAGGATTACCCATAAAGCTGTCAGCCAAACCCATTTTGTCTTCTTTAGAGGAGCTCTGCACCCGGCTTTCCGCCATGGCCCGAGTGACAGCACAAACTGAAAACACTTCCGGGTATTTCTGTTCCAAGACGTCAAATCGTCTAGAAGACGGTACAGCAGTCACCTCAGGGTTAACTAACACCTTGCCATCAGCCAGGTCGTTGCCCAAAATAAATGAGACTCCCTCAATCGGGAACTGTGGCCTGACGCCCACAACTACACACCCGCTAACCAGTTCAGAGTCCAAGTGAATGGCATGCAGGGGCACCCCCACAAACCACATACCAAACCCCTGAACTAAAATATCAGAACTTACTGAAGATGTGTTAGATAAGGGCAATACCCCCTCCAAAATAATAGACTGTGAGGCTGCAGTGTCACGCAAAATGGTTATAGGAACCTGTAGACCCCCCTCCTCCAGAGACACATACCCCTTCATAAGAAAAGGAGCATACGTCCCAAGATCAGACTTACCTGTGTCAGACTGACTGGACAACAGCTGATGACTAGTGGGTAGAAACCTTAGTTTTCATGAGATTTATTGGGCCTCATTCACCAATATCTTCTTAAGAATCTTCTTAGATTCTTTCTTAAGTCCTTCTTAAGAAGATTTCTAAGAAGACCCTACGTCAGATTCATCAACGTGTTCTTAAGCCGCTGAATTGTTCGCAGCCGTGTTCTTAAATTGATGAATGCCATCTCCTCGTAAATTGAGCGTGCGTGCTTGGTGAGTCTAATTAACATAGGATTAGTATAGGTAACCGCCCATTAATGCCCATAAAAGGGCCTATAAAAAGGACTTCAGGGCCATGTGTAGACGCCACACAGAGGAAACAGCAACAGAATGCCTAAAGCAAAGCCAAAATCCGTTGGAGCACAGGTAAAAAGAAAAAAAAAACTTTAGCAGTTCAGAACTAGAAGTTCTGCTGCAGGAGATCACTCAGAGGAAGAAAATTATATTTAGCAGCCTTAGTGCAGGTTGCACCAACACAAACAAAAAGGAGGCCTGGGAGGCAGTTACACGTGCAGTGGATGCAGTGTCGGGAGAGGGACACACAAAAGAGGAGGTAAAAAAGAAATGGTTCGACCTTAAATGCGAAACAAAAAGAAATATAGCAAAATTCCATCGGGAGATGCAACGGACTGGAGGGGGGACAGCAGACACGACACCCATGTCTGAGTTGGACCAGCTTTATCGGGGAGACGGCACTCTCAGGTAGGCTATATGGGAAAAATCAAAATCACTATAATGTAACTTATTTAACTGATTAAATTTTCCCACCTTACTTTTTAGGAGTACCATCAACTGAGTCTCTGGACACAGACCTGGGCCCTGATGCAACGCTGTCACCCCCTCCCTGTGCCGCTGCTACTCCAGAGGAATCGGAAGGTAATTTATTTACTTTCTGGAACAATATTATATATTATATACATATATATATATATATATATATATATATATATATATATATAGAGAGAGAGAGAGAGAGAGAGAGAGAGAGAGAGAGAGAGACAGTGTTTCCCCTAGATTTTTTTGTAGCAGTGGTGCTCTGAGTCGGTAACCTAGCAACGCTTGGGGGGTCCGGAAGAAAACATTGATAAATAACTCTTTAAATGGTGACTACTGGTGAGATTTTTTTTTTTTTTTAAATTGACAGATTGAGACTTACAAAATGAGTCTCATTCTTACAAATGACGGTAGGCTACACGTCATAATGATGACGTCGGTGTGTTTTCAAGGTGTTTCCCAGGTGTCCCCCTGTCAATCTAAACCCGCGGACAGTTCCTATGGATGCTGTTATAATGTGTTGTGATTGAGATCCTGACCCATCAAACATCCTGGGAAGTGTCAAAGTTTCGTTTTTCACTCTAAATTAGCCTACATAATTAAATAATCACCATCAGTAAACTGGACGCTGTCTGACTCTGTCACTCGCCAATACTGCGCCTCTGATACTATCTCCATCAGCGCCGGAGCGAAATTTCACCCTTCGCCACCTCCGAGAGATTCAATGGAGGTGGGGAATTGGCGGAGGATCCCCGCATCCAAACGGATGTCTTTTTTTTTTTTTTTGCGGCGGTGGCGCTGTAAATCCAGCAGCGGCGGCGCGGAATGCATATAGGGGAAACACTGTATATATATATATATATATATATATATACATATATATATATATATATATATATATATATATATATATATATATATATAAAAACGTGTGCCCTGTAAGGTAGGAGTTTACCATAGTGTGTAAGCTCAAAATATGTCTTTAGAATTGGACTGAGGGGTTGCAACCTTGGCTTGATTTTATTTTATATTTTTTTTTAACACAGATGAAGTCCCGCAGAGCCAACTTGCAACAGAACCAGAATGGACAGAGCCCTCCTGCAGCAGCAATGTATATGCCATTGTTTTGTAGGCCGTGGATGGAGAAATGCCACCTATATAGAGTGGTATCACTAATTGACGGCATGATTTACAATTTACTTGATTCATACTACAAATTTCACTTCTGGATTATAAAACAAACCACCTCTCACATGCAACATTCCAGCATCACAAAAATCAAGTCTTTCTTTTAGAAACACACAAATAAGTAATGGTTAACACTAACACATCTGGGACACTTTTTTTCCCCATACTGTAACATTACCATTGTTTTGTGTGTAAAGACTTATGACAATTTCTAACACCCACAACACCATAGAATATTTATACAAAAGGAAACAAACATATATGCAAACGCAAACATTTTTTTATTGAACTCAAACAAAAACCAAAACAAACAATACTTTTATCTTTATGCTACTTCCTTTGCAATGCCCTCTCCTCCCACAACAAATGACATAAACAACACAGGCAAATACATTATTAAACTTAAATTACACTCACATATAAAGGCAAAGCTTAAATGTAACAACCTACCACATTTAGAACTTACCCTCCTCCATCGCTTCCACCACTCCTACAACCAATGACATAAACAACACAAGCAAATACATGATTACACCTCAATTACACTCACATATAAAGTCACAGCTTGAATGCAACAAACTATTTAGAACTTAATAAAATAAATAAACATTAACTGTTCCTTATATTTCCAGTATACAGGTAGACACCCAACCCACATATATATTTTTCTAATGTTCTTATGAGTGTTTACAGCTACTAATGTATGTAACGCTGTTACTGTGATGATAAATGACTGTAAACTATTGAATTTGGGTTTATAATAAAAAAACATCCACACATGTAAATGTGACATCTGTCTACCATACTGTCAACTTGTTTAATTTTATTTAACTTTAAATATGGACAACTGACTCAATTATATATATATCACAATCAGCATCAGAAACACTTTATTGATGCCCGAGTGTAAACTGCTTGCGTTACACCTTCTACCAGTCAAAGACAAAAATATGCAGGAAATATGGTACACATTTATAGTAGCCTACTATAACTTCACTTTTTTTTTCATGAAATGTTATTGTATACAATATCATATTTTATAATGTTATGTCATTGAGTATATCACTTCACTTATAAAAGAGAAGAAAGCAGGCTCACTGCCAGTTGTAGTTTCTTATTTGCAGACTTTATTATATTTTGTCTCCATGATTGTTATTATTAATACTTTCATTCTACAAAATATAGCGTACTTATAAAAACGATTGATAACAATAAGGTAGATGTCAACGTTGATGCTTTTTATCGACACAGATGTCACATTTACATGTCAGAATAATGTTGTTGTGAACTCAGCTTCAACATTTAATTGTCATTTATCATCACAGCAATAGCATTACATTCATTGGTAGCTAACTTATAGCACTTTCTGGAAGGACAATTTACAAAGTTGACTGCATTGACTTGTATTAGTTGACAGGGGTGAGATGTCACATCCAGTATTGAGGAAGCGTACATGATGGCAGCAATGGGCAAACCCGCTATATGAGACATCATGTCTACATGTCTATGCAGACACTACGTACGCGCTTGCCAAAAGGCAGCTTCACAACGCGACATGCAGCCACATTAAATACTTACAGACTGGAGTTACAACTCCTGACGCATTGCCATAGCGTCAGGGTCATCCACAATAGCCAACTTGGCAGGGGAGTCTGGGCTCGACATGTCTATATTTACAATATGGAAATACACAACCCGCTCAAATTTACATATCAGTCAATCAGAGCACTAACAAGACACGTTTTGACATGACTTGTAACATGCACTTTTTCATTTTTGTGTCCATCCAACACTAGCCTTAGCAGGTTGTAGCTAACGGTAGATAGCTAGCTAGCTTACCAGCAATAACTTACAACATCCATACACAGTTTCAAAACTATGTCTGAACACTAAATTAACTACCTTGACATCTATCGGCGCTACCAATGACAGTGCTTGTTGTTTACATTTTATATGATGATATTAGGTGTTTTGTTACAGGTGAATGACAAATGAACAACCTACCTCTTGCGCAGATGTTGAGATAATGGCGGTGGCGGGCAATGTTGGAGAGTCGTAACGTGTAACATCGCGAGATATCTCATGACGCATTCGGGGAACTCCATGTTACAAGTCTCGAATATCGCTAACGGAAATTCATTATCCCGAATTAATCGTAATAGGTAGGTTGCTAATGTGTCATTCACCTGTAACAACACACATAATATCATCATATTAAACGTAACGTTAAACAACAAGCACAGCCATTGCTAGGACTGACAGATGTCAAGCTAGTTGATTTAGTATTCAGATGTCATAAGTTATTGCTGGTAAGCTAGCTAGCTATCTAACGTTAGCTACAACCTGCTAAGGCTAGTGTTGGATGGACACAAAAATGAAAAAGTGCATGTTACAAGTCATGTCAAAACGTGTCTTGTTAGTGCTGTGATTGACTGATGTGTAAATCTGAATGGGCTGTGTGTTTCCACACTGTAAATATGTAAATGGCTTGTCCAGACTGCCCGGCCAAGTTCGCCACTGTCAACGACACAGAAGTCATGGGGATTCGCCAGGGGTTGCAGCTACTTTCTGTAAGTATTTAACCAGGCGGTGTATGTCGTTAGCAAGCAAGCTTATGACAGACGTTAACCACCCCAACCATGAAGTGTTTGTGTTTGTGCCTTCTGGCAGGCGCATATGCAGTGTCTTCATAGACATGTAGATATGATGCCTCATAGAGAGGATTTACCAGTTGCTATGATACATTTGTGTTTCCGCAATACTGGATGTGGCAACTTAGCCACATAGGTTAATTAACACCGTACAACTAAAAGTTCATGTAGACAAAATAAAAGACAACATCAGCTATTGCAGTTATTACAGAAATAGCATTACTTAGCACTGTAGCTAATACAGATAAAGAACACACAGGGTAATACTGACAACTTTATCCTGCTTCTCAGCCAATGGCAGAGTCATCCCTCAGAGGCAATCTTCACGGTCAAAAAATCTTCAAAATAAACTTCTCAGAAAACCACATTCACACAGCTTTAGCAAACACCAAGAATCATGAAGTGATAAAAAACAAAACAAACAAATTAACAAGGTAACATCACCACTACAGGCGCTGTTTAGTCTCTGCGTGAAGCTTATGGAGCTAACAGACACCGCTTCCGGTTTGTCTCATTTCAAAACAAAAGCAAGTTTTTAAAAATAAATTCAAAAACGGCTGCAATGACACAAGTCAATGCAGTCAACTTAATCAAGGTGAGTTTTACAAAGTGCTATAAGTTAGCTACCAATGAATGGAATGCTGTTGCTGTGATGATAAATGACAGCTAGATATTGAAACTGTGTTTACAACAACCAGATTCTGACATGTAAATGTCACATCTGTGTGAATAAAAAGCAGCAACATTGACATGTAGCTAATTGTGATGAACACTTTTTATAAATACACTGATTTTTTTTTATCAGTAAAGTGATGGAGTCCATGACATGACATTATAAAATATGATATTGTATATGTTGGGCTTCAATAGTAGGGCAGGTGTGGTTATTAGTAATTAATAATTACTGATTATAATTATTAAAATTAAATAAATATGATTTAATGTGAATTGTAATTAAATCATTAAAACGGGGCACCACCCTGAAATCAGGGACCAATAACCAGACCAAAATAGTCTCATAATAGAAGGGTTCACTTTAAATGTAGATATTTATGAAATATTTACAATTAAAGGAACAGTGAAGGAAGTGAATCCGAGCACTGACCATCACAACCAGAAAAGATCACAATATCATGCACAAAATAATCACAGAAAACTGCTATGTACACTATAATAGAATTTATTCACATAAGCACCTTGATCAAATCAATAATACTTTCAATGAACAAAATCCATCACTAGACTAAGCAGCTAACTACGAAATCAAACAAACAAACTCAAGCACAAACCAACAAGCATGTAGTGTGTGTGTGTGTGTGTGTGTGTGTGTGTGTGTGTGTGTGTAACAAAGAAAGAGCCGAAATGGCGGCCGTAGTCAAAGACACAAGATGGCGAAGAGCCAAAATGGCGGTTACGATCTCCTGGAACGTAACGTCATGGAGTGTTCCGTGAAAGGACTACTAAAATGGCCGACTATGACATGGGGAAACCACGGTCTAAAGATTGTAGCACTTGGCCAGCGTGGCTTGGAGAAGTCACGCGCGGGATTTGAACAACGGCGATGGTTACAACGCCGCTGGCTTCCTGTGTACTTTTGGGTACACACATACACACACAAGATAATGTTTGAAAAGGTAGCATTGCTACCACGAGGCATATATAAAATATGAAAGGGGTTCCCACAAGCACACGCATTAAATGTTATAGTTAGGTTATTAACCATAAGTCTCAAAAGGAGTCACTTATAAGATTTACACGTGTGTCTGCGTAACCTCTAATGTGTGTGTAGTGTACGTGTGGGTTAGTTAAGGGAGAGAGAGAAAGACAAAGGGGGCTAACGCCCTTAGCGGCGGCCAAGATAACACGTGGTAACGTACTCCACAACGTGGAGACTCAGATCGGCTCGTGATGAGCCGAAATGAAAACAAGCAAGCAACGTGTTTACAAAGTAAAACAAACAGCATATAAAAGGGGACTCGGCGGTCCACAAGCTCAACATTGTAGCTTACAAGCACATATAACACATACAGTGCAACTCCTAGCATCTGCCCAGACACTAATAAAAATAAGCCTCACTTATGGTTGCGTCTCCATAATCCAGCTCGCTTCCTCGGCGTGGATTCTTGGTGGTTGCAGCATCCTGCGTGGGCTGTTAAAACAGCGTGGTCGACACGGGCACGGAGAAAAACGGACGTTTTGTGTGGAAAAATCCTCCCTCTGCAGGTGGTGAAAGCAGCTGGTTGTACAGCTAACCATCCTGGATCCGGAGCGTGTTTGGTAACACACGGCAGTCTGACTCGTCCGGCGAGGTGAAACACTGCGGCCTTCGGTGGTTAAAATCCAAACACATGGTTGCTCCCTTTGAGTAACGGTTGCGCTGACGAAAGCCGTAGCTTCCACACAACTCTGGTTGCTTACAGCAACCACGTAACTCTGGAACTAAGCGTAGAGATGGACATGTAGTGTTTTTATCTTCCTCCGTTCATCCGGTCATTGCGGATGTGACGATGCATTCAGGTGCAGTCAGACAATGGGAGATGGGAGTTGCCAAACCTGTGGAGGGCTGTGTCAAGCAGGCGCCACCTACTGGACATTAGGGTCAATGCACTTTCCTTTGTTAGTGCAATTGAGGTCACTCTGATATCAGGCCCATGTGAGGGTCCCAACAGTATACAATAACATTTCATGATAAAAACAAAGTGAATTGATAGTGTTGTTTATTCTGTAGCGATGGTGTGAAGAAGATGAAGGAGTCTCCGCCGACACTGACTTAGTTGTATATAAAAAGATTTATTACAAAAAGTACAGCATCTGAACAAGCACCAAAAATTGCCTGTGTGAAGACTCGAAGCTGAATGTGAGTCTCCCCCGATCGTCACACAGACCACTCTACTTATAGCCAATGTGCTAATCAATTCTCAAAGCACAGAGACAACCTATCATTACCTTATCCTACCTTTCCCAGGGTATAACATCTGGTTTAAGTTTGTAAAACTCTGAAAAGACAAGTCCAAAGGAGCCCATCGCTCTAGGGAACTTAACCTTTGATCTTTCACCTTTTGCCCCTCAACCTAGGGCATTCCTTCATACCTATCTTTTCCCACGAAAACATCTCAGCCTGGAACTTATCCTCAAAACATGTACTTCAGAGTATCAGAAAATTTAGCTCTTATTCTCCACAAAAACATATCTGAAATGCTATCAGAAATTACACCACATATTTCCCCCCTTCGAGACTTCGAAAAGTCTCGAAAAACAAAAGAATAAAACATGTGTAAATATGGTCATAATAAAAATTAGCAGTTCCTCCTAGACATGCTTCTCTTAAAGCATAACTTTAATCATACTGCATCATACTGTGAAAGCGAAAAACCTATCCGGCAGCTATCATCCTTAAAATATCCACCAAACAATCAAGATAGGAAAATTCTCTCACAGCCCCTCTGCCTTAGGCGACCACATATAGTACTCCAGACCAATTAAAAGGAGGAACTTTAATAAGTTTGTAACGTTTTATATAGTTTTCAATTTAAGCAAATACATATAAAACCTCAGAAAATAAAATCAAAAGTCCAAATTCCAGCTAGTCGACCCATTGCACCTTCCTTTGGACCTTTCCCTGTGTAGGAACCCATGCGTCTCTGGATTTCACAAAATCTAATGTCTAATTACTAATTACTCCTTTCATTCCCAAGCAGACTGTTTTCAGGAGAGGCGCCGTGCAGTCTCATCCCTACATCTGGCTAAAGGAGGACGATGTTGTCCTTGCAAAAAAACCTTCAAGACAAATGCTGTCTTAGTTATTTACGACTGATGAACTGATGGTGAACTAACACCATTTGTACCCCCTTTTCCTTTAAGACAAACACCCTCCATCCTCTCAGGTCATGTGAATCTCAGCACTCAGGAATCCACTTTCTGAGCTTCAACAGGACAGATGATCTGTGTCTTCAAAAGATGTCATGATTAACCTATCTGCAATTGTAAATCAAGAAAGGATGAGTGTTTTCCCGCTGTTTTGCATTAACAGGGAGATGATGCGGCTATCTGGTTTCTTCCTCCCCCCTTGTCAAGTCATTGTTTACGACATGCTGTTCTGTGTTCTGTGTCTGCTGGAGAGTGAGACTTGGTGAATGGATTAGTCTTTCAGGAGCACTTTTTGTTTAAGACTTATTATTTACCACTAAATGTTTCTAACATGTTTGTGTTAATAAGTATTGATGGTGAACAGGAAAGATAAGTATTAGTCCTCAGTTCTACTGCACATTCACATGTTTTATTTGTAATAAAATCTTTATCCCTTTCTGAACTTTAAAGATTTCAACTCTGCCATGTTATTTCACGTAGGCATAATCCACATATTAAGCCATGGTGAAATTCTGGGAAAGGTGAAACACGATCTTGAAACATTAAAACTATAGTTTCGTTAAATTAAGTTTGTGAGTTTAGACTTATAATATGGTCTAAGGCGTGAACTCATCACTTCGCCCCTCCAGGGAGCCTAATAAAATAGAGAGACAAACTTTCTCTCTTGCTCTAGCCCTTGCTCGCGCTCTAGCCCCAGCTCGCGCTCTGGCTCTTGCCAACTCTCTTGTAAATTCTTCTGGCTCTTCTGTCCTCTTCTCTTTTCTCCTCTTTTTAAGTTTTTAACTTTTATTTTACTTTGACTTTGCGACACAGCGATCTCCGCAGAAACCAACCACGTGTTGATTTTTCTCAATTCTTTTAAGATTTTGTTTAATATATATCGTTAAGTATCACCGCCTGATTCAGAGGAAGTGAATTTGATTTAATTCATCCTCTACTGAGTAACGATACAGAGAAGATCCGCCAGGCCAGCGTTTCATCTTCCAGTTTTTCTTAGTCAAGCAAGTTGACTTAGTTTCGAATCAGAGCTTAAGAACCACCACTCGAAGAAACGAAGATCTTTATTAAGACGCTGCAGTAATTGATTGCTTCAGAAACCATGCAAACGATTTCCAATGAAAGAGACATTGGTGCCAAGCCGAGACTCAGCTCTGACATGAGTTGGTGTCTTAGGTTCTGATTTCTATCTTTTTATCTTAAGAGAAATTACGTTAGGGTCTCGTTAGTATTAAAATTACTCCCGTAATATTAAAAGGCTTTCACCCGACCCGTAATTTCACCATCTGCACATTAGTCACATTTTCTGTTATCTGTTGTTGTTCGTCTAAATTACCATTTCATTTATTTACCCTGAATTATTAGTTAATAAACATATAATCGTATGTCGTTGTCTGTGGAAGTTTAATTTTAATGTGGCGAAGCACGGAACTGTGTAAAAGAACTTACTGCTTTAGAATATGAGACTGAATTATGAAATATGAAATTGAATATGTCAATTTAAATTGATTAGGACTGTTATAATATAAACTTGTTTAGTCCAGATTCGATTAATTACCTCCAGATTATTGAAATAGATCAAACAACAGAGGTGGTGCCCCATTTATGAGTGTATAATTGATCCCAGTGGTTAATTACGTTTATTAAAGTAGTGTATCTCCTACAAAACTAAATAAATAAACCAGTGTCTTCTATATGTTTATTGTCTAATGAAGACCAAATTATTTTCTAGTTTTTGCCTAATTTGATACAAATTATGGATTATTACATTTTATTAGTGTACTTAGCATATAATTGTGTCTAACAAGGACCATATTATTTCTAGTTTTTGTTTGAAAAAAGTATGGCTTATTTCATCTTATTAGTGTACTCTAAAATAAAATCCAACCATGGATTGCTCTCTGTGCACCACTCAAGATTGTTGATTTTTCTCTCGATATGAACTCTCATCATTGCTGAATTCTCCTGATGTCTGGGAGTGCAGTCATGGGTGTACAGTGTGAACAGGAGGGGGTTTAGCACACAGCCCTGGGGGGCTCCGGTATTGAGCACTAATGTATAGGAGGTATGACTGCCAAACATAAACTCTCTTGGATCTGTTTGTGACAGAGTCCAATATCCAGTTGCAGAGTGTTGTACTCAATACATATAATGTGTAGGAGCCCATGCCCATGCGTCTGGATTTCACAAACATCTAATGTCTAATTGCTAATCACCCCTTTCATTCCCAAGCTTCAGGAGAGGCGCCTCGCCGTCTCATCCCTACATCGGGCAAAAGGAGTACGATGTCGTCCATGCAATAAAACCTTCAAGACAAACACTGTCTTAGTTATTTACGATGACGAACTGATGGTGAACTAACACCACTTGGTACCCCCCTTTTTCCTTTAAGACACCCTCCATCCTCTCAGGAATCCACTTTCAAAGCTCCAACAGGACCGATGATCTGTTTCTTCATAAGATGTCATGATTAACCTATCTGCAATTGTAAATCACGAAAGGACGAATGTTTTCCCTCTCGTCTTGCTTCGACAGGGACATGGTGTATCTGGTTTCTTCCTTCACCCCCTTGTCAAGCCTTGTTTACGACACGCTGTTCTGTGTTCTGTGTCTGGTACAGGGTGAGACTTGAATGGATCAGACTTCAAGGAGAACTTTTTAAGACTTCTTGTTTTCCACTAAATGTTTCTAAATATGTTTGTGTTAATAAGTATTGATGTTGAACAGGAA
The DNA here is from genome assembly GCA_039737535.1 of Lagodon rhomboides. Classification (NCBI taxonomy): domain Eukaryota; kingdom Metazoa; phylum Chordata; class Actinopteri; order Spariformes; family Sparidae; genus Lagodon; species Lagodon rhomboides. Next base: position 28,235,537 of record CM077799.1, read on the forward strand.
AGATATGTATTCGTTCTCTGTTCTACTGCATATTCAAGTGTTTTATTTTAATCACGATATCTCTTTCTTAAACTTTAAGTGATTTCGTCCCTGCCATGTTATTTCACGTAGGCATAATCCACATATTAAGCCATGGTGAAATTCTGGGAAAGGTGAAACACGATCTTGAAACATTAAAACTATAGTTTCTTTAATTTAAGTTTTGTTAGTTTAGACTTAGGCTACAATATGGTCTAAGGCATGAACCTACCACTCCTCCCTCCCAGGGAGCCCAATAAAACACAGAGACATGCTCACACTCTCTCTCTTCTCTTACTCTCTTCTTGCTCAGGCTCTAGCCTCAGCTCGCGCTCTGGCGCTTGCCAGCGCTCTTGCCAACAATCTTCTCTTTTCTCTTCTTTTTAAGTTTTTACCTTTTATTTTACTTTGACTATTGCGAAACAGCGATCTCCACAGAAAACAACCATGTGTTGATTTTTCTTTCGTGTTGAATTCTTTTAAGTATTTTTGCTTTTTAAACTCTCGTAGAATGAAGTTCTGTTTGTTTTTGATTTTGTTTAATATATATCGTTAAGTATCACCGCCTGATTCAGAGGAACTGAATTCAATTTAATTCATCCTCTACTGAGTAACGCTACAGAGAAGGTCCGCCAGACCAGCGTTTTATCCTCCAGTCATCTTAATTAAGAAGTTGACTTAGTTACAAATCCGACCTTAAGAACACCACTCGAAACAACAAAGAGGAAAATCATCATTGATGACGTTGCAGAAATTGACTGCTTCAGAAACCGTGAAAAGGGTTTCCAACGAAAGAGACATTGGTGCCAGACCGGCTTTGACCCCCAACGCTCTCAAGTGGACATCCCGCTGGGCCGTGGACCAAGAGTGTCATCAGCCGAGTACCGGACGAGCCGCAACTTCCCTCGGGTTACTGGACCGCAGACCGCAGTCGAGCAAAGAGCACCCGAGGAGACCAAGGCCCGGACGTCCTAACTCCCAGACTCCCAGACTGAACATCTCCATACAGCTGAATTCACACACGTGAGATATGAGTTGGTGTCTTAGGTTATGATTTCTACCTCCTGATTTCTATCTTTTGATCTCAAAATAAATTCCGTTAGAGTCTCGTTAGTAAAAATTACTCTCAATATTTTGAATTGTTTGAAGCTTTGCTTAATAAAGCACCTTTGTTTAATCTTCTACTCAGCGATTACTTTGTTTTGATGTCGGATTGCGCGTCATCTACCCCGCTCATAGTGGCTTCTAATCTGCCAAAAAGGGCCACTATATCAAGTCAAAAAACTCCGCCGAGACGAAGAGGATAAACCCCGCATCGGAAGGAAAGGCACATCGGAGCGGACAACTTGGACCGATCGTGAGTAAACGAAACAGTTCACGAATGAACCCGTACACAGCGCTGACAACGTGATGTCGGGATAAATACATAAGATGATTGCGGTGATTAAATGGAAGGATGAATTAAATACCTGGCGATCTGTGGATGCAAGCCGTGTAAAATTAAACGGTGTTGCGCTGTATAAAAGGCATTAAGGAACAGCGCACACTGCGGTCCGTGACACACGTGCATAAAACAAACAATAAACTTCAAAATAAAGTGTATAAATATGTCGGACATACCCGAGAGAGCCGAGACTGCTGCTGACGCAGAAGCAATGTTAAGATCCCTCAAAGCATCACGCAGAGGGAAACTGGGATCATGCACAAGGAAAATGAATGAAATAAAAACATTGCTTGTGGAAGGTGGAAATGTGGATATTGTGGTGGAAGGTGTGGAAACATTTAATCAAGCTGTCAATCAGTTTAAAATTGTTCATCATTCTGTGCAAAGGCTCCTATCTGAGGAGGAGAGAGGAGGATCATGTGGACTGGTATGAGCCACGAATAACAAACTTCCAATATTTTGAGAAAGAGGTTGAAGTGTGGAAAAGTGAACAAATGTCTCAATTAAAAATCAATCCATTTGACAGCATTTCTAATGTGTCTCAAAAATCAAAAGGATCAAAGGCTCAATCCTCTGTGTCATCTGCATGTAAACGAGCTGCTGCAGAGAAGGCTGCTCTGCTGGCCCGGGCGGCAGCATTAAAGGAAAAACACGCTCTAAAACTTCAAGAAGCTGAGCTTAAAGCAAAATTGGAACAAATGGAGTTGGACACAGAAATTGCAGCATCAGCTGCTAAAATAAAAGTTCTGCAAATGGATATGGATGAGGAAACTGAACAGGATGCAATGAATGATTATTTGGAAGCCAGCAACATAAAGACCATTGACTTTATGGATCCTGAAGTCTCACCAGTGGAGTTCATGAAAATGGGTGCAGTACCCAAAACACCCTTACATCGCACTGTTGAAACCCTTTGCCTTGGTGGAAATGTGCAGAGCCAACCTAGCCCTCAGACTCCCATAAAGCTATCTAAGCCTTCAAGAGTATGCATCACGGATGAGTTAAGCCACAGCCATGAAACTCATGATAACCTCAGCACAGTGATAAAGGGTCAAGGAAATATTGCCGACCTTATTATAACACAGCAAAGGCTAGCCTTGCTACCGGCTAGGGAAATCACAGCGTTTGATGGTGACCCACTACAATACCAAGTTTTCATTAAAGCATTTGAGCATGTTATCGAGGAGAAAACTAGTAGTAGTCAAGACAGGCTCTACTTCCTGGAGCAGTACACATCAGGCCAGCCCAGCAGCCTAGTGCGCAGCTGTCTCCACATGGACGCACGTCATGGCTATGTTGAAGCTAAGCGGCTATTAAAGGAGCATTTTGGGGATGAAATTAAAATAACCAACGCCTATTTGGAGAAGGCTTTAAATTGGACAGCCGTCAAAGCTGATGATGGAAAAGGGCTCCATGCTTATGCACTGTACCTTAGAGGATGCTGTAATGCAATGACAAGCTTACAGTATATGGAAGAGCTCGATATGCCATCAAACTTAAGGTCGATCCTTTCCAAACTTCCCTACAAGCTGCGAGAAAGATGGCGAACGACTGCCTATGACACTTTGCAGAGAACAAAAGCCAGAGCTAGATTCCATCACCTGGCGGAATTCATGGAAAGGCAGGCAAAAATACTCCTGGATCCACTGTTTGGGTATATACAAGACCACAACCCCCCTAGCAGGAGGATAATTACAAAGCCACAAACTATTCTCAAGTCACCAAAGAACAGAGGCAGCAGCTTTGCAACCATAGTGGAACCATCTAATGAAGAAGACAGCACTGTACCTTCAAATACACCAAGTTGGACCTTTAAGCAACAGCTTCAATGTATTACCCCTGCTTCTTCATGCAGTTTCTGCAAAGCCAAACATGCACTCATCGATTGCCTAACGTTTAAAGCCCATCCACACAAAGAAAAGGTTGACTTTCTGAAAGTAAATGGCTATTGTTTTGGATGTCTGCTAAGAGGTCATATGAGCAAGAACTGCAGGAGACGGCTGACATGTGACAGGTGTCAAAAGACTCACCCGATCATACTGCATATAGAGAACATCAAAGACACAAACATCAGCCATCAGCCAACATCCAGCCATCAGCCAACGTCCAGCCCAGCTGAAAGAAAAGCACCAGTCAACAGTGCCCTTGCATCAGCAGGTGAAGCAACTGGGGCCGGTAAGGACCTTGCACTAGCCATTGTTCCCGTCAAAATCAAGGCTGACAAAGGAAACAAGTTCATCTCAACCTACGCTTTCCTCGACCCTGGCAGCTCAGCGTCATTCTGCACCGAGAATCTAATGAGGCAGCTGAGTCCAAAGGCACGCAAAACAACCATTCTCCTAAGAACCATGGGTCAGGAAAGGCCTGTTAGGACTTACGAGATATCAGGATTGGAGATAAGTCACTGGGATGGTAGCACGTGTATTGATCTACCAAAGGTTTACACGCAGGCCAAGATTCCTGTCTCCAAAGAAAATATACCCACCAAAAAGGATCTCGAAAAATGGCCTTACTTGAGCCGGATACAGCTGGACGAGATTGATGCAGATATCGAACTGCTGATAGGGCTCGATGTTCCTAAGGCAATGGAACCCTGGGAAATAATAAATAGCAAAGGCAATGGACCATATGCAGTCAAGACACTGTTTGGATGGGTGGTAAATGGTCCACTCTCTTCTTGTTCTGCTGTGGAATCTGGACCCAGTGTGGTGACAGCCAATCGGATATCGGTCTCCAATCTCAAAGATCTCCTCCTTATGCAGTATAACCATGACTTCTGCGAAAAGGAGTATGATGAAAAGGAAGAAACATCGGATGAGGATAAAAGGTTCATGACAATGGTGCGTAATTCTTTTGTTCTCAAAGATGGACACTACCAGCTGCCTTTACCCTTTCGCGACAAAGACACAGTTATGCCAGACAACTATGCAGTGGCCCAACAACGCACTCTAAATCTCCTCAGGAAGTTTAAGAGAGACTCAGGATATGCCATTGAGTATAAAAGGTTCATGACTGATGTGCTTGAAAAGGGTTATGCAGAAAAGGTGCCACTGGAACAGCTGCATCGTAAGGACGGACAGGTATGGCACATACCTCACCATGGTGTTTACCATCAACAGAAGGGTAAACTAAGAGTTGTGTTCGATTGTGCTGCATCTTTTAAAGGCACCTCTCTAAACCAAGTACTCCTCCAAGGACCCAATCTAACAAACACCCTCATAGGAGTCCTCCTCCGGTTCCGCCAAGAACAGATTGCCTTCATGGCCGACATTGAATCAATGTTCTACCGAGTGCAAGTCCAAGAACATCACAGGGACTTCCTCCGATTCCTATGGTGGCCGGGAGGAGACACCAACAAACCCTTGGAGTCCTACAGGATGAATGTCCACCTCTTTGGTGCTGTGTCTTCCCCTAGCATTGCTAATTTTGCTTTAAGGCAAACTGCAGAAGACAACAGCCACAGGTACAACAGAGAAGTAACTCAGACAATCAGGAACAACTTCTATGTCGACGACTGCCTCATGTCTACAGCCACAGTCGAAGAAGCTATCAAGCTTATCTGTGACCTCAGAGAGGCATGTACACAAGGCGGCTTCTCATTGACCAAATGGGTCAGTAATAGCCGTGAAGTGCTGGCAAGTATTCCAGAACATCACAAAGCCAAGCAATTTAAGGAACTGGACTTGGACAAGGAGAAATTGCCCATTGAAAGGGCTCTTGGGATTGAATGGAACACCGAAAGTGACTCCTTTGCCATCAAGGTTGCCATCAAGGCTAGAGCTCTTACCAGAAGAGGCATCCTTTCGATGGTTAGCTCAATCTACGATCCGCTAGGTTTCCTTTCTCCATTCACCCTTAAAGCAAAACAAATACTCCAAGGACTCTGCAAAGTAAAGTCTGGACCAAATCATCCCAGAAGACATCTCCAAGCAATGGCAGAGATGGATCACAGAACTGGAGCAGCTAAGCAGATTTCAAGTGGATAGGTGCATGAAACCTGAGGATTTTGGCCCTATAAGGACTGCACAGCTACATCATTTCAGTGATGCAAGTGAACTAGGTTACGGTACTGTCAGCTACCTCAGGTTCACCAACACAGCAGGAAGGACCCACATTGTATTTGTGTTGGGAAAATCAAGAGTGACTCCTCTCAAACAGATCACGATACCCAGGCTGGAGCTGACTGCAGCAACCCTTGCAGTGAAAATGGATCGGATGCTGAAGAGGGAGCTACAACAGGAACTCAAGGACTCTGTTTTCTGGACGGATAGCACATCAGTAATGGGATATATCCACAACAAAACAAGAAGATACCATACCTTTGTCGCCAACAGAGTTTCGTTGATCTGCGAGCTATCCTAAGACAAGCAATGGAGACACATTAACTCTAAGGACAACCCAGCTGACGATGTTTCCCGTGGGTTGAACGTAGAGCCATTCTTGAAGTCGGTAAGATGGCTGAAGGGACCTCAGTTTCTAGAGAAGGAGGAAACCGACTGGCCTGAAATCCCAGAGAGACTAGGACAAATCCCTCTAGATGACCCCGAGGTCAAGCGGGAGGTCTCTGCAAACATCGTTAGTGTGGACACTAACCCAACCAGCATGTTGATTGAGTATTACTCATCATGGAACAGACTGAAACGAGGGATTGCATGGATATTAAGGATACGGGCACTTCTCCTCTTACTACATGAACTGAGCCCAGGTTGGACCAAATTCAAGTCCTTGAAGGAAAAGATGAAACATCTTAAGATGGAAACTGGAGCACAGAAGCTGTCTGTGGAAGACATCAGAGAAGCGGAAAAATCCATCATTCGCTTCGAGCAAAGACGCTACCTATCTCAGGAGCTGGCTCACCTGGAGAAAGGTGAACAAGTGAAGGCAAGTAGCTCCATTTGCAAACTAAATCCAATTCTGGATGAGGGCCTGTTGAGAGTGGGAGGGCGGATAAGCAGATTGGCAATGCCGCTAGAGATGAAGAATCCAATTATCCTTCCCAAAGGTTCTCACATATCCATGCTAGTCCTACTCAACATTCATCAGAGAGTTGGGCACTCTGGAAGAAGTCATATGCTCTCCACACTGAACTAAAGATATTGGTTGCCTAGCGCCAACCCTCAGCCAGAAAGATCATCAAGAGCTGTGTCTTCTGCCGGCGGATGCAAGCAGCAGCTGGAGAGCAGAAAATGGCTGACCTTCCGGAGGATCGTGTATCTCCAGATCTCCCACCCTTTACACATGTTGGGATTGACTATTTTGGACCCATAAATGTAAAGCGTGGCCGGACACATGTGAAACGCTGGGGAGTGATCTTCACTTGCCTGGTGAGCCGGGCTGTGCATTTGGAAGTAGCAGATTACTTGGACACAGACTCGTGCATTAATGCGCTGCGCAGGTTCATATGTCGCAGAGGACCAGTCACCAGCATACGCACAGACAATGGGACCAACTTTGTTGGAGCGCAGAAAGAGCTGCAGAAATCTCTTAAGGAAATGGATCACCTCAGGATCCAAAAGGCACTACTGAAAGAAGGAGTTAAATGGACATTCAACCCCCCATTTGGAGCCCACTTTGGTGGAGTTTGGGAAAGGCTGATTAAGCCGGTGAAGAAGATCCTGCATTCTGTCCTAAAGGAACAGGTGTTAGATGATGAGACTCTGCAGACTGCTTTGTGTGAGGTTGAGTCTATCATGAACGACAGACCGCTAACAACAGTATCCAGTGATCCCAACGATCTGGAACCCCTCACCCCAAACCACCTCCTTCAACTAAAGGCCAAACCAGTTATGCCCCCGGGACTATATAAAAAGGACGATCTGTATTCTCGGCGGAGATGGAAACAGGCACAGTACCTCGCTGACCTCTTCTGGAAGAGATGGGTAAGAGAGTATCTCCCTATCATGCAGCAGCGAAGTAAATGGCACAGTCCTAAGCGGAACCTTCGCCCTGATGATCTGGTCATAATAGTCGACGACACAGCACCAAGGAACTCTTGGCTCATGGGCCGTGTGGTGAAGGCACTGCCTGGGCCAGGAGGGCTCGTTCGGACTGTCGTAGTGAAAACCAAGAGCAGCATCCTGCAGAGACCTATTGACAAGCTCTGCCTGCTCCTGGAAGCAGGCGACTGAACGTGATGGAGTCGTGGCTGTAACACACACACACCTGCACACATGCCATACATTTCCTTGACTTTTGAACTCCTCATTCCCCATGGATACATGCATGGATTACCTTTTGTTCCGAGGATTACTTTTTTTTCTAAGGATGACCTTTTTTCTAAGGATTACTTTTGTTCCTAGGATTACCTTTTTCTTTCCAAGGATTGGATTATTGATAATGAACTATGGTTTACCAGGAGTTATGAACTATGTACCCTGATGGGCTATAAAATGTATGCCATGTTTGTCAATTTACGAAATTGTTTGCTTTTGGCTCCTTATTTAATTGATTAATTGTCTTGCTACCGCGTCAACAATTAGGGGCCGGTATGTCGGAGCCAAAATGGAAATCATAATTGTTATGGTTAATTAAGTTAAGTAATTAAATTAAGTAATTCTGTCTGGCTCCCCCTGTAGGCTAGGATTTTTATTGTATTCACCACCTGATGAAGGGATTTAAATAACCTGTGAAAGAGATGAGTGAGACGGGGAAGCGGGACAGTTTTTTGACCGCAAGTCGCAAATGTTTGTTTAAAAGTAGAGCAAGTTAAGAAGAATTTTTTTTGTTTGAAGCTTTGCTTAATAAAGCACCTTTGTTTAATCTTCTACTCAGCGATTACTTTGTTTTGATGTCGGATTGCGCGTCATCTACCCCACTCATAGTGGCTTCTAATCTGCCAAAAAGGGCCACTATACAGATCAAACAACGGAGGTGGTGCCCCTTTTACAAGTGTATAATTGATCCCAGTGATTAATTATGTTTTATTAAAGTAGTGTTTCTCCTACAAATGGCATCACAATGACATGGCAAACGTGTGGATATTGAGCAGACAAACTGCAGTTTTGCCCTTGTGATGGTGCTAGATGAAAAGTCAGAGGATTACCAAAGTCAGTATGACTTTTGAATGCACTTATTGTTTCATTTTTGACAGTGTGTGTCAAGACTACTATTGGCACTGTGTTGAAATATTTCCTGCTACACTGCGGCCCTCTTCCCTTATCACAAGGTAAGTCCAAACAAAAAAGGCATGCTTACACACACACACACAAGCAGTTGAGGTATCTAATCTCAGTAGCCAAGTGGTAACCAGTGGCAACACAGGTTTAGACCAAAGAAAGGATGAGCTTTCTGGTAATGTTGAACAAGCCCCTCTGGCACTTCCTGAAGAATCAGAATAAAGACTAATAATTATCTTCTTTCCAAACCTCCCCAGTGAATAGCTTGTACAGCAGCTCCAATGAATCTGCATGACGATGACCTGACACTCGATCTAAAAAGGGTGCCTTTCCCCCTAATATTTTGACTGTACAACATAAAACCCACTCACTTTTCAGGGAAGACATGTTTCATAAATAAGCTGCTTTCTTATCAAATATAGGAGCTACATACTTTTGAATGCTTGTGTTTCAGTTTGAGATTCTGTTATTATTACAGTACATCAGACCCATTCTCTCAAACATAAATGTAATATATGTACCATGAATGTTTTGATAATCTGACAAGATAATACACATATTTCACTTTTTTCATCTTCTCACTGGTCTCTGTGAATAGCTACTGTTAAATGTGAGCATTTAGTAAATGGTTTAATATCGGGATGTAGCAAAGAGCAAATAATAGTCGTATTCACAGACAGCTGAATGCTGTGTGTGCCTGTGTGTGTGTGTGTGTGTGTGTGTGTGTGTGTGTGTGTGTGTGTGTGTGTGTGTGTGTGAGGGGGCGGTGATGATTCAGAAGTCAGATTTCTCACAGGAACAGCCACTTCACTAGAAGCAGAAGCACATTGCAGTTGGCCAGTGAGGAAATATTTTTTTAGTTTTTTCCTCTTCGGTAGGGATCTGAGGGCTCCACAGAGAAGTGTACAAACGGTAATATTGGATATTTTATTTTCTGACCTGCTGACTGCCGTTTGAATCTGTCATTGTGAGAAAATACAGCTGTCACAATGTCCAGAGTTACCAATCTGTCGAAGCTGCGGCAAGAGAGGATGAGGGAGATCAACCTGCGGGTGAGTTGGCACTATGTTCATGAGTGAGACTGGGTTAGGGTTAGGGTTAAGACATAACACCTGACACTGGCTTCAGCTTCTGATAACCACACAGTTTTTAAAGAGGAAACAACCACCACTTTTGCGTAAAATTTAGTGACTGATTAGATTAACCTACTGACTATACAGTACTATTACAGAAAAGTAGAGATAACTACTAAGACGTTAATTTTTTGTCTTTGTCACTTCCTCCTCTTTCTATATATGAGTCACTCCCTGTTGTGGTACTTTCAGTCATGAAGCATTTCCTCTTTTGTGCCTTGGCTTAGACCTCTCAGGCCATGGGCCCTGATATAGCTGCATAAGTCCACATCAGTTCTAATCTAGATATACAGGAGATGTCTTTATATATTTGTGAATGTAGGTGGTGGTGCTGATGTATGTTTACTTGTACAGAGTGTGCTGCTCACTAGATATTTGACTATAGCAACTGTTGCCATAGAAATGCCAGTGGGTGTATGTGATGTTACTGCTTTTTTAGACTGTTGTAGGCCTCAAAAATCAATGTGTATAAATGAATATATATAAAGCACTCAAGGCTAGATTTACTGAGGCTTTTGCAGCAGTCTTAGACTGCATTTGCAGATGTAAAGTATTTTCAATTGCAAGGTGCGCATCCAACAGGGTCACACAAAATAGGTAGGGACTAAGGTCACTCTATTTACAGTTTTAGTGAACCATCATCTGCCATTGGTTTCACCTGTGACTGAAACATGACATGTACAACAGCTGATCATGTCAAACAGACCAGGTCCCTCTGGTGCCAAGGGAAGAAAAAGAAGAAGAGAAGGTGAGGAAAAACGGGAGGTAATGTAAAAAAGGTAATGGACGCATGTAGTTACTGTTGGAGTATAGTGTTACCAGCTTACTTGGAAGATAGTAATGTTCACTAATTTCATAAAAAGCTAGAGGTTATTGTGAGTTACTCCACCCTATATTCATTAGGGCATGTTGGAAAGACTATTAAGGTCTTTGGGGAATAACCTACAAAATAATTTTGAGAAATACACCTTTCCTTTTAAGTGTGGTGCACAAACCATTCACTGTCTGCCTCAAGGAACCAGGCAGACATTTTCTGTTGACATCTAAGTCATGTTAGCTAGTGTTAGCCCTGCTTAGTCAATTAAAATGTTCTCCAATTTCCATCACGTTTTGTAATTAATAGTTTCAAACCCTTGCAATTTTTAATTGAATACATGTTTTGTTTAAGAATGCAGGTGTTAAACTCTTGCTGTTTGTGTTTAGAATGTTTAAGGTTATAATCAGTGGTAAAAAGTAACTAAGTAAGCTACATTTACTAAGAAAGCTCCAAGTACTATTATTATTAATAATCTTATTGTGTCATATATAATCATATGCCAGTCAGTGGGGCCAAACCAGTACTTTTACTAAAATACTTTAACTGCATTGTGCTACTGATACTTAAGTATTTTTACTTAAGTAAAGATCTGAATACTTCTCCCACCACTGGAAATTATGTAGCTTAGGTGCTATTACCCATTTCACCATCAGCAGCTTTATGTATCAGTATAATGTAACAACCAGTGGTCAGATTTATTCCTCTTCTCTCTTCAGATGTACTTTTAAAACATTTTGGTCCTACGCCTGCAGATCCTCAGTCACCTGCTGACACCTCAACCCCAGCACCTTCCAGCAATGCAGCAGCAAGTGCTCCTGTCCCTCTCACCTAAGAAGAGCCTAGCGATGTAGCATCAGCTTCTCCTGTCCCCTCTATGTCAGCACAGGTTCAAACTCATTAATACCTACCTGAGATCTTCTATGGGACAAGAGCATCTCAGTGGACACTGTAAGAGTAAATCGCGTCTACATTATGCATTATGCATTTTGCACTGTGGTATCTATATAGTAATAATAATATTTGTTTGCAATAGCCTTATTTATATTATATTTGTACATCTGCACTGATTTCTTTGATACTATATTTTTGTGCAATACCTCATTTATATTGTATTCACATTTCAATTTATGCAATTATTTCTTTAATACTGTGTTATTACTTTGTAAGTGTATGAATGTAATCGCTGTGTGATGGCAATTGTCTAACATGCAAGGGGCACCAGCTCAAATCTTGCCTGGGGCACCAAACTGGTCAGGACCGAGGCCAGAGTGGTGTTTTTAAACTTGAGTAGGCTTATGCAGTAAATGTTTTGTTCCTTACAATAAATATTCTCCTTCAAATTAAGCTGTATATTTGTCTTTTTAATGGAAAAGGACAACTAGCTTAATTGAAAAACAATGAATCACCTAACATTTTTATATACAGATATATAACATTAGAACAGGATTGTTGTGGAACTCAAAATATTACCTCTACCAATATTAGTCTATGCACATCAGATAATTAGTAACATTAAATATAAAATAAAAAAACAAACTATATCATATATTCCTTAGCGATTTGCCATAGTTTTCAACAAGCCTATATACTAAAACAGCATAATAGAATTCCTGAAATTCAAGTATTGCCCTTAGTTTTGGTGTGCCACCTCAATATTTTCAGTGACCCCATCTGGCTGCCCCTATGAAAAATTTCTGGCTGCGCCATTGGCTGGCTCAGTAAGTGTAAGCTCACAACTCTCCATTAATTCCAGGCTGTTTGGACGCTGGGAGACTGGGTTGTAAGCATACTTGATGGTAAAATAACATAAACTGATGCTATGGGATGGTGGACAGCCCGGCCTACAATCCCATCATTATTTGAAAAGTTGGGAATAAGACTTAAAAATAAAATGTTCTTACAAATAGGTCCCCTAAAGGGATAGTTGGGCCTTTTGATGTGGAGTTGTATGAGGTACTTATCCATAGTCAGTGTATTACCTGCAGTGGATGACTGTCTGTGTGGAGAAGCAGAGGTTAGATGCTGTGTAAAACCTGAATAAAAACAGAACGCAGTCATTTGCAAACTAACTGTTACTGACAGTTTTACTAAGTGTTCCTCAGCCAATATAAAATCCTTTATACAGTAAAGTGTTGAAACTCACCCCATCCTTGCTTGTGGACACACAGGTCTTTTTGGAGCATGAAGTTGATGAGGTAAAATAAATAAATATTTTGTATTTGTATGGTTATATGTCAAAAAGGATTAGCAAATCATCACATTCTATTGCATTTATATTTTACACAGCATCTCAGCTGTCTTAAGACCGGGGTTATATTTCCTTCATCCTTTAAGTCTTTGTATTTATAATTATACAACACAGGATTGCACATCAAAATGATAGTTGTTGTCCCATTATGCTACTCACAAATATAAAATTATATGAATGGATGATTAAATAATACTGTGCAACAGTGCAGTGTAAAAAATACATTCTGTGGTGGATTGGTTTTCCTGGCTTTTAGTTATCTCTTGGTGTCCATTATGTGCAGCATTGTCAGTAATATGTCGACGAGGAAGGCTAAACTTGAATTACCCAGGGTGTTGGGCTGCTCTGTTAGGAATTAATCTGGGTTAATGGGACATTTCCATCCTCATAGCCACTGACAGCTTTCCTCAAAGTGGAACACCTAGCACAATCAACTTTGTGAAATAACAACAATGTTTTTCAGCCACGGGCTGAGGCAGGGAACCAGCCGCGTCGCAGGGAGCTGGCCGCCTAGATGCTCAGCATCGCACTCCCCTGCGACGGCGCCCGACCCCGTGGTTCCCCCCACCAAACAGAGCGTCCATTTCTTCCTCTCCCACCTAGTCATCCATGTAAATAGACCAAAAAAAATCCAGGGGTATCCCATCATCCGAGTCATCGGAGTCAGGAAAAAAAAGGGGTAAAACTGAGACTGGGGGTCCATCCATGCTGGGTCCTGTGTTGGTCGGTTCATTCTGTCAGGTAAAGTGGTAGTAGACGTGGCTGAAGGACCCAGATGCATGGACAGCAGACTGAGGTTGCGGGGATTCATGTTAATATTTAACTATCTCCAAAAATCAAAAAAATAAAGGCGACATGAACGTGGCATGGCATGATAACATATAACACTACTTACAAAAAATATACGCACAGGCAAACTAACATACGACAAACAACTAACACAGGCAAACAACTACTGAACCGACAAAGACTGAACAAAAAGCCAGAACTTAAATAACAAGACACAAACGAGGGAACAAGACACAGGTGAGACACAAGAGGACAGGTGCAGGTAATCAAACAGAACAGCGACAGGGAGGCCAAGACAAGGAAAACATGGACTACAAAATAAAACAGGAAGTGACCAAAACATGAAACAGAAACTTGACAGAACAGAAACTTGACAGTTTTCTACAAAGTAAACAAAAATGACTTTCTAAGCCTGGCTTTAATCCTTAATCTGTTGTGTCTAGGCATGTAACAGAATGTGATTTCTATTTTCTGCATTTTTGGACCCCTACCACTGTAATATTTCAAACTGCAAATGCCAAACTAAAACATGTCATTATAATTTTTTCTCTCTGTGTTGTACAGCAGTAACATCACATTTCCTCCCAGGACTAGTCCTTCTGCTCACTGTAAAGTAAGTGGGGGAGGTAGGAGTATTTATAGTCCTAGACTCTCAGAGCCTTCTGCACCACTTGATATGCTTAGAATATAGGCACAGAGCTTTGAGATGAGCCTTATCACAAGTCATCACTTTTACACCAACAATGTCTGTAGAAAGATGTCGATAAAATAAGTTGCAGGTCTGCTTCATTTATACATTACAGAAAGTTGATTTAGTAAAAAGACTCATCTGAAGTTCTGGAGTCAGAGTAGATGGGATGGGAGCAGCAATTCTTGTAAATTGAGTTTACTCGAGCCAATCAGGATTGGCTACAGTACACAAGATCAACTGCAGATGCTTCTGTCTTAATGTTGCAAAGCCTTTACAACAGCCTTACTTAAGACTTTATTCACCTGTATCTCTGTCGACATACTCAATTTTACCATTTATTTATTAAAAAAATATTTATGTGCTTTTTTAATTAATTCTAATAAGGTAGTGAGGAAAGCAGTTTTATGTTTAAGAATTGTAGATTTTTGAGCGCTGCAGAGTCCAGTAGCTCACAGTAGAAACAACAGATTCATGGATGTTGCTGCTTCTATAAAGTGGATGTCTGTGTGTTGTTATCTGGTTACTCTGACAGGCTGTAATACTGTTCTGTAGGTGAAGGTAGGGACAGCCTTAAAATCATTGAATTGAACTGTGGTAAAATATTTCTCTTCATGGGAGATATTTGAAAACTAAAAGCAAGTCTGAGTTACGGGTTACTCTCAGCTGCACAGCAGAGAACACTACAACATTCAGGCTGAAAAATCAATTGCAACCGCTACTGAAATGAGATTCCATAATATTTTGTACAACTACTACCACTAGGACAACTCTGAACCCACCACCAAAACTAGCCTACTTTGAGATAAGGCACCAGAAGTGAAAAAACAAGATACATAATTTTACACATCATTCAATTTTCTTGTTTTATCTTTATGAATGTCATCAAAATTTAGAGGCCATCCATAGTTTATATGTGGAAATGTTTCCTGCTGCAATCTGTCTTCTCTGACTTCTGCTTTTACTGTCGTGTTCATGTGATGGTCATAAGAGCTTCTCCTTTTTCTAGCAGCTTTTAGCAGAAAAACAGCTCAGATAGATGACACAAATGACCACAGGATAATTACAGTGAATACACTGACTTCATTGTACCATGACTGGAGGTTCAAACCATTGTACAAGTACTGTAAAGTGCAGTACCATTGATATCCACTAAATGTTTGCTCCACAGAAATGTCAAAATGTAAAAGTCATTATTGTCTCAATTGTTGAATTAATTTCCTCTATTAAGTGTGATGGTGATCATTTTGGAAATTACTGCCTCGTATGAAAGCAATATTATGTAGTAATTTAGAAACCATTTCTGAGTGCAACATGACTGCTGTAAACACAGATCCCAAGTTTCTGTAACAATTTGCCAGATGCACTGTAATTTTATGTGCCCATTACAAACAAAACTCTGCTCCTCATAACAATGTTATATTTTGAAGTTAACATACATGCTTTTACGCCATGTGGCAGTCAATGTCACATCAAGCTAAGCATCAACAAGACCTGAACCAGAAAAAATATGCCAGGCTATAACATGCTACCAGCTGGTGTGCTGTTATGGACAGGGGTACCAAATTTCAAAATTGAGTATCTCATATACACCCAGGCCAGCACCACCACCAACCAGTGTTCATTTTGACAGCTATTTTTACAGCAATTTTGAAAGTTCATAGTTTTGTTTTGTCAATGGCAACTCAAAATGTTTCAGTCAGGTTTAAGTCACTGAAAAGTCACACATTTTTCATTTACATTTTAGTCAACTTTGAGTCAAAATGTTTTCTCAATTTAAACTAATTCAGTTAGACTAATAAGCCTCTGCATCTGCTTCGTGGTTTTCAAACATGTCAGACAGTCTGATCAGGCTGTTGTGTAGCTTGTACTTGCAAATACTAGCATTAAAATCACAGGAGTGCTGAAATAGCTAGTCGATTGATCCCTACCTGCCTTAGAGCTAAGAAATCATACACAACACATGCTGCATCATCTTACAAACAACACTTTGTATACATCGTAACTGCAATACCATGTACAAGAGCTGCCATTAGGCTTTGTCTGGTAAAGATAAGTGTGTGTGAAAACGGATCGATCATAATTACAAGCTGCTAGTCCAAATATAGGCTACAAATGAATACATTTGCAGGTTATGAACATTACAGCAGCAACTTGCACAATTTGACACATTTGCCCATATGTTTTACTTAAACAACAGGAAAGTAATGCACTCATTTGTTCGACCAAAACCGAGTTTGAATTTGTAAAGCAGTGGTGGCCTAGAGGTTAGAGAAGTGAGTTTGTGACCAGAGGGTTGCCAGTTAATTTATCCTCTTCTTACCACCACTGATGCACCCTTGAGCAAGGCCCTTAACCCCAGACCACTCCAGTGGAGCTGCTCAATGGCCAGCAGATGAATGTGTAACTGTGCGAATGTGATCAGGGTGTTCCTCCAACCCCAAATTAATAAACAATCATTCATTCATTATCTTGTTATTGCTAAATGAAAACTTTGTTTCACAAGAAAAAACGGCACCCAGCGAGGCTGAGCCAATATGGTTTGACACAGCTGACTCTGACCAGTTACACTGACTTAATGTTAGCAAATATATATGCTTAATTAACATTAGGACTTACAGATAGTTAACTTGTGGTGGGGACATTTCCCCAGTGTAAATGACACCTGTGATGAATGTTCTGAACAAGTGATCGTGCACACCTACACAAATAGGGTTTTATAGAGTAATTGTTAAATCGTTTTCCACACTGCCCAACCCTTAACACGCATCCTTCATAGGATTTATTCAGACTGCAGGCGAATTAGGTTTGTTTGTCCAGAATGTTATTCGCAAGTGATCAGATTGTGTGTGCAAACAAAATTAGTCTATCTGCATGGGTTGCTGTGGTAACAATGTAGGCGTCAGTACCTGGTTGACGTGGCTAAAATTCCAGCTTTGCTTGTTCAGGTGCCTCCCCCCACAGCACAGACAACGTTTCTCTGAGTGTAAAAAGCACTTTGGGTTGAAGTTACAGAAAGATCCTGATTTCAGTTAAATATTAATAAGAAATTGCATGTCTCAATTTACTTTGGACTTTTTCTGCATTAAAACAGACTATGATATTTCCACGACCTTAACCAAGCTTTGTCGGTGTCTAAACATAACAAAAGGAAAGTTTAAAAATGCTGTAGTCACTACCTGTGGATGGTGTATTGCATGTTACTGATATGTTCAGCATCAACATTTTTTTAAACTTTGATATGGTGATTACCATTTTCTTATTACGTTAATATGAACTATAATTCAATTGGCATTACAGGTTTTTTAAACCTTGCTGTTGCCAATGATCTATATATTAATGTAATTAATTAAGAGAGGACTGGCGGATTTGAGGTGGATTTGAAACAAATTTCACTTGTAGTTACCAGGACATCTGGACTGATATGCATTTGTAGAAATTCCATTGGAATTGCATTTCAAACCACTGTCAAATGATGCAAAAATATAATTTCATGTGTGTTTTACTGTCCAGAGTTTCTAAAACCAATCTGGATACAAACTGGATACGTCAAACAAGATTTAGGCCAGAAAACATATCTGACGAGTCACTGCTAGCTTGTTTGATGACTGTAGTCTTCAAAAGCCTGAAGGGTGAAGATGGCTTTATAATTCTATTTTTTCAAGAGCTTCTTGACAGTATAGACCTCATGTTTCAGGTCTTCCCAACTGGAATCATAAACTCCTGCAAGGATTGCTTTTCTAATCCAGAAAAATGGTGCAGGGCTTGGATACCTTTCATCATTTAGCATTTATTTATGGAGAAACACCTTTGTAACTCACTGATCAAGATCTCATGTGGTGTAGAAGATGCATTGATGAAAGCTATCAAGATGACATCACAACTTTAGGGAGGGACGAAGAAGGAGTTATCTGATTCTACTGAGCGCCTTACACTCTGTGGAAGGCATCATTTGTTTTTATGAGCCTCTGTTTTTTGATCAGTTTTCCTTGAAATTAGCTTATGTATGGAGTCAAAAACTAAATAGATGGAATCGTTTTGAGCAGCTCATTATGTGTGCTGGCAATTGATGATCATTCCCCCTCCTGTTACGATAATCAATAGTCCCTTTTAGATAGAAAAGGTGGCACATTTGCAGCAAGGTAAAGGCCGCAATGTGCCACCTTTTCTATCTAAAACGGAGGTGTAATATTCCACCTTTTCAAATAAGCCATCACATTTCCACCTCTGGGGTAGGCGTAAACACGTGACGTGACGTGACGTGAAGCACGAAGTAGGGCATGAAGAAGAGCAGGTCAAATTTGTCTTCAAAATAAGAGCTTTACATTGCACCCCATCGGAGTTTAGAACTGGGTTCTTAGCGGGGGGCTTTTAATTTGAAAGTAGCGACCGCTATTAGCTTGCTGCTACTAGCTCGCCACTACAACAACAAGCGGACAACCAAGACAGCTACAGAGACCGAGGAGACGCTAACATGCATCTCCCGGATCTAAGCTGCTTTCCAGTTACTCATCTTCGTGGATGAAGTGACGAACTGACTGCTGTTCAGCTGTTTACTGGTTTTAAAACTCCCAGGCTGTGGGTGTGCAGCAGTGCACGTCATCGAGGCTCAAATAAGTGTACCCTCCGAGGCGCAAAATTGGTGGAACAAAATAGACCACCAATTTGCCACCTTGCTCGACATTTTTGGGAATGTTACCACCGGTCTCAGAGTCTTGTGTTAAAGACGATGCGGCCGCTGATGCAGCCGACGCCTCACCTATTACCGCCCCTTCTTCACCCTCCACTTCATCCTCATTCTCCAGGTTTGCTGTCATCACTCTGTCCTCCTCCACCCTAACGCTGGAAGGTCTGTGCCTCCGTAAATCACCGCCGCCTCCACCATCATCCACTCACATTCCTTTTCTAGATATTACAAAACAGTCCATTTTGCTCTATTGACACTCGCTAATTAGCCGCTATGCATCAACCACCGCTAATGTGGATGGCAAATTCAGCGTGCCGTCTGGGCGCAAACCAGCCAGTCAAATCGCACGACACAGGAGAAACATAAAATCAAGGGTCACCACCATAGGAACATTTTAAACTATATTTATTGTCAGATGATTGTTACCTATGATTGTTAATGGCTCAGTGTCTTCATTTTTTCTATATTCGTGTTAGTCTTTAATCCATAAATATTTCGAGGGGAGGGGGGCAAAGGGGGTCCTCCCGCCGCTGTTGGGCTCAGATATATACAGTGTGAACAGCGATGTGATCTGACTCAGATATATACAGTGTGAACAGCGATGTAGTCAGTCTTAGATATATATAGTGTAAACAGGGATGTGATCAGGCTCAGATATATACAGTGTGAACAGTGATGTGGTGAAGTCTTGCCTGCTTGCCCTGTGCCCCCTCATGGTGGACATTATCAACTCGTCCCTAGAATCTGGCATGGTACCGTCCATCTTCAAAACGGCTTCAGTCACCCCCATCCCCAAGAAGCCAGGTCTGGACCCAGATGACTTACATAACTACCGGCTGATCTCCAACCTTCCTTTCCTAAGCAAAATCCTGGAAAGATTGAAAGCAGTTGCCGCCCAACTCTATCAGCACATTTATTCATTATCAACCTGATGGTTGCGGTAGCCGCTTTATCCCTTTATTCAAGGGGTTGCAGGGAGGTTACTGGAGCCTATCCCAGCTTACTAAGGGCGAAGGCAGGGTACACCCCGGACGAGTCGCCGGCTCATCACAGGACACTTACTGATGGCAGAGGCCACCCTGCAAGGTGCCAACTGCACATCAGGAGCACTTTTTGGGGTTCAGTATCTTGCTCAAGGATACTTCAACATGCAGCTCAGCTCCGCCCCGGGGAGCCGGGATTTGAACCAGCGACCTCCCAAACACTGGTCAATCCGCTCTACCCGCTGAGCTACAGCCGCCCCAATCAGCACAAGTCCAACCATGAGCTCTATGAACCCCTTCAGTCTGGTGTCGCTGCTGATTCTGGCCACATCAGTATTCTGATCCTCCTGGACCGCTCTGCAGCCTTTGACACAATCTCCAACACCATCCTCGTCACCTATCTGACTTACCTTGGCCTCACAGGTACAGCACTCTCCTGGTTCCAGTCCTATCTATAAAACAGAAAACAGTTTGTCACCATCAGAGACTCCAGTTCCACCCCAGCTCCAGTCAACCAAGGCATGCCTCAAGGCTCTGTGCTTGGACACCTCCTCTTCACCATCTACATGCTCCCCCTTGGTCAGATAATTCACAAACACAGTCCTCCACTCCTATGCTGATGACACTCAATTATATCTCTGCACCAAACCATCCACCCAGCTACCCCCACAGTCACTCGTCAACTGCCTGAATGAAATAAAACTCTGGATGGCATCAAATCAACTCAAATTAAACACCAATAAAACAGAGCTCATGGTTGTGGCCTCCAAGGCACTGCTCCAGAAGGTTGGAGATCTTCTCCTGGATGTGGATGGCTGCTCTATCTCCCCATCCACAGAAGTCCACAACCTGAGTGTCATCCTTGATTCCACGCTATCCTTTCAACCACACATAAAATCAGCTTTTTACCATCTTAAAAATATCTCCAGACTGCGGCCTCCCTCTCCGAACCTGTGGCTGAGACCCTCATCCATGCCTTCATCACCTCCCGCCTGGACTACTGTAATGGAGTCCTGTTCCAGAACCAGGATAGAGTCATTTGTGATGCAGACAGTCTTGAAATTTTATAATAATAATAATAATAAATAATTTCTCAGTCTTTGTTCGCTTTTTGTGAAATTTTGTGCTTGTGCGCTACGTTCGCTCACATCCTGTGCATCTCTTGGGGGCTAAGCCTCCCCTGTTCTTAAAACCTAGTGACGCCCCTGTTTATTATTATTATTATTATAAAATTCCAAGACTGTCTGCATCACAAATGACTCTATCCTGTGAAATCCTTTAGACTCACCTTTCTAGTAGAGGTCTCTCCCCTCTCACTCCCTGTGCTCCTCTGCCCTGACTCCTACAGGTCAATAGGGGTGGTGGAGAGATGATTATTAGCGTATCATTATTATTATCCACTTATGATAATCAAATGTGAATGAGCTCGGCTCCTGTTTCACGCTGTGTATCCATGCATAAAGTGAGAAACACAGCTGATGCTCCAGAAGGAAGGCACCCCAAAGATAGTATATGGTAAAAAGAGTGCACACTTACTTCTATAAACAACCTGCAGGGCCTTCACAATGCATTTCAGATTAACTAGCTAGCTAAGTAGCCGCATTCTTTTAGAGCTGGAATGTAACTTTTGAACGCGAAACAACAAAGGTGAGACGTGTGCAGAGATTGTCTATAGTGTGCAAGCTAGGTTTGTATTTGTCAAACAGGGAGCACTTGGTTCTTTCATTACATGGAACTTTCTGCTGTTAGCTGGGGGCTGGAGCTAAGTAATTTTTACTACCAGCAGTGATGAATACTTACTTTCTTGAAAAACTTTCTTATATCCTTCCTTCTTCATTCACATTCTTCTCCTCATGCTGTTCTAGTTGGCTCTGTGTGCTTCAAGGTACACACACACTGCAGGTACCGAGTGCAAGCAAGGTCGCAGGGAAAACGTGGACTGGATTTTCAGTGTTGTGGGCGTTCTATATATGAACAAGTGGAATGGATTGGATAACGACGCACTGAAGGGGCTCTCTCTACCTTACACTATGAAGTGAAGGGAAACTGACAGATTTATGATCATATTTAAGTGAATAATGACAAATTATATGATTATTTATTTAAACTCATATTCTGGCCACTTTATATTTAATTTGTCGGCACTTTTTTGTAAAAAAAAATTAAAAATAAAATAAAAAATCTTTTTTTTTTCTTTTTTAATAAAAACACCAAATTATTTAGGGGGCTTAAGAATATTCTAGGGGGGCTTCAGCCCTCCTAAAATAGGCCTAAAAATGCACCAGCCACCACTGCACTGTACAGTGGCGTAATGACGCAGTGGTGGCTGGTGCATTTTTTTCCAAGGGGGGCTATACCAAAATCCAAAATATATGGTAAATCATGAAAGTGTAAATTAACAGTAAAGATGGCCATGATGGTGAATATTGACTTACTGTCAGTTCAGTGCAAATGGACATAAATGATAACGTAAGAAGGAAGAAAAATAAAAAGTATGATGCTACGTTTAAGCTTGGAGTTGAGAAATACAACTGTCATCACAATAATGGCCTGGTGCAGGTCTGTGTAAAAATAAATAAAGGCCTGCAGCAAATAGCCGCCTGGTTCTTTTAAACGCCTGGGGTCAAAGTTGATTTTGCATATTAAACGCAATTAATTGGTGAAATATGGTAGGTTAATCTATATCTTGCTAACAGGTAAGTGGAAGTATAAAGTAAAAATACAGTATTAGGTTTGAATTGAAATGATGGGTAAATTAAATTTGATATAATGTTTGTGTCAGGACCGGTGACCAGAACTCAGACGCAGACCAGAGGTAAAGTGTCAATTAAGGTGAATTTATTAGAATAACACAAAACAGGTCGTGGTTTGAGTAGCTGGAGATTCTGATGAGTCAGAGAGTGGGAATGGGGTCTGGGCACCAGTGCTCTAGGTCTTGGCGGTGCTGGCAGGCAGCATTGGGTCCAGGCTCAGGGCGAGATGGTCTGAGGTGAGACAGGGAAAAAACGAGTTAGTAACAGGTATAGGAGTACGAGTTCAGGTTGGCTGGCGTGTTCTCATACAAGCTGATTCAGTCGCCCCCCCTTGTGGCCCCAATTGTTGAAAAACGCGCGCTAAAGTGCAATCTTGGGAGCCAAAACACATGCTAAAGTGCCGTCTTGGAGCCAAAACACATGCTAAAGTGCCCTCTTGGGAGCCAAAACGCGTGCTAAAGTGCCCTCTTGGTTGGGAAAACACACTAAACTGCCCCCTTGGCTGGTTAAAACATGATAAAATGCCCTCTTGGGAGCCAATATGTGCACTAAAGTGCCCTCTTGGTTGGCAAAACACACTAAACTGCCCTCTTGGGTGGCAAAAACGCATGCTAAAGTGCCCTCTTGGTAGCCGAAATGAGTGCTAAAGTGCCCTCTTGGTTGGCAAAACACACTAAACTGCCCTCTTGGCTGGTTAAAACATGATACATCCATGTCTCTGTGTGTTCTTCACAGTCCAGCATTGAATCTACACAGTACTCGTGGATGCTCATCCTAACCACAAACTAAATTGAGTAGTCTGTCGAGTTAGTCTGTTTTAAGCTATATAATATGCCTTTTGTATAACATATAAACATGTCTAAAGTGCCCTCGAGAACACGCAGAACTTAGTGCCCTCTTCAGTGGCGAGAACGCACTGTATGTGCCCTTTTTTTTCTTTTCGCCCCTGCCCTTCAAAAGGTCTGTGCACACCACTGCCCACCATAATTTCTAGAGCATGAGAGGTCAAAACACAGACGGACACCAAAACAAAAAACACCAAGCACACAGCAGGCACACCAAAAGATAGCAAAAGAATGCAAAAACTACATTCACACACACATTCATGAAGGAGGCCAGGATCACGGCCGGCGGGTCGTGACAGTTTGTGGCAACTGAACTTCACAAATTCAAATTTAAGACAATTTAATGACTTTTAGAGGACCTGCAGACACCCTGTGATAGGGACAGAGCAAAGGAACATAAACTTAACTACACCATAATTATATGGGGCAGAATAGAGCACTATGATTGTGAAAGACCAACCAAAAACATTTAGCTTCTATCTCACTTCTGCAGCTATCCTCCCCAGTTCACCTGGGCCCCGTGTGCGGCATTTCTTGGCCAGCTGCTGCTGAGATGCACTGTGTTCTCCACAGAGATTAAGGATGAAATCTCATAGCTGAGTTGTTTAAGCATCGTTGACAATAACACAATATCAATATTACACAGCACAACATACATATTAATTTACCTTTTGCACGTTGTCTGTGAACTGCTACATGATGACAAAGACTGAGTCGATGGTCCGCTTCTGGAGCTGGCTGAAGAGAATGTCCACATGAGGCGTGAGGCAAACCCTCCAGCTTCCTGCACAGTGCTCAAACTCCTCTGACTCCCTGATGGTTTCAAAACGCTGGATGAGGTCATCTTTGTGCTCAAACACAGTGTTCACGGCACGGATATGGAAGTTCCATCTTACTGTGCTTGCTCTTGGGAGTCTGTGTGCCACCACTCTATCAAGCACGCTGGTTCTCTTGGGAGATCTTGAAAAAAATCCAGAGAATCCAGCCAGGTCAGAGAAGAACTGATTAACTACTGGGATGTGAGATATCACCTGCTGCATGATGAGGTTAAGTTGGTGAGCATAACAGTGGCCGTAGTGTGCATTCACATACACATCTTGCACCTTCTTCTGCACACCACCGGTGGCTCCTCTCATGACACTTGCACCATCATGGGAAATGAGCTTGCTCTTCTTGTCATCAGGGAGAATGGAGCTTAACCTATCCATAAGTGCTGTGGCGATGGAATCAGCTGTGGCACTCTGGAGAGGAATAAACTCAAAAAACCTCTCTTGCACATTATGGGCTTTATTAATATAGCAGATCACAAGCACCAGCTGACACTGGGTGGAAATGTCCATTGTTTCATCAGCCTGGATAGAGACAAAGTCTGCACTCCTGATCTCCTGGATGATGTGCTCTCTCAAAACTGAGAACATGCAGTCAAAGAGTTCATTCTGTACTCTTTTAGTTGTTCCCTTAAAAACAGTAGCAGTCTGCAGATACTCCTGTAAAACAGAATCCAGTGATGCTACAAAATCCACCAATCCTTTAAAAACACCAGGGTTTTCAGAGCTTTCACTTTCATCGTGGCCCCGCAGAGCTAGCTCAAATGTACCACAGAACTTGACACAGTATAGTATTTTATACAATATGTGCCTGTTTTTGTCCACCTCCTCATTATGCTTACGGATCCCTAATCTGTAGCCCTCATTAAGCTGCTCACCAATGTTGACTTTACCAAACATGGCTAGTTTCAAAGCATTTTCCATGTGGACCCTAGTTTGTTCATGCTTTTTTCCTTTTTCTGAGAAGTCAGACACACCTGTCTGAATCCATGCTGGGTCTGATCCTGTCACCTGAAAAAGGAGGCAGGGAAAGTAAAATAAAGCATTAGCTTCAGGGCACGCTGTCAGCCAAGCCGTCTTGCTAAACCAGCTCTTTGAAAATGAGCGAGTGTAATTTCGACCTCTGTCTTTAGCTTGTTGCTCAATTTTAATGCCCAGCTGGTCAGGTCCAAGCTCTATGACTCTGAGCTTCACCTGATTTCCTACTAAATGTTGTTGTTTTCAGTGATTTAACAGAATTTTCCTTCTCCATAACTCCTGCTGCTGACATCATGGGTCGTATTTGCGCGTTGGTGTCACAAGTGACACTCTGCTGCCTCTCAATTAATGGGGCATGTCGCTTCGCTGGTTCAAATCCCTGCTCCCCGGGGCGGAGCTGAGCTACATGTCGAAGTATCCTTGAGCAAGATACTGAACCCCAAAAATTGCTCCTGATGTGCAGTTGGCACCTTGCAGGGCGGCCTCTGCCATCGGTAAGGGCCCTGTGATGAGCTGGCGACTCGTCCGGGGTGTACCCTGCCTTCGCCCTTAGTAAGCTGGGATAGGCTCTGCCCCAAGCCGGAAATACGTCACCAGTCAGTAACTTCAGACAACGTAGAACCTTTTTAATCTTATATTTTATTGCAGATTACACATTTTACTCACCAAATATATAATATTTCCGTGCTAATTAATATATTTTTTTTATACTTTTACACTTATTCATAAGTTTTTCAAAGATAATTTCCATGTTTCTTCTCATGGGAGGAGTGGTGGGGTGGCACCTGAGCGGCTTCTATCGACCAGATGCCACTGATACAGTGTGAACAGTGATGTGATCAGGCTCAGATATATAGAGTGTGTCAGCGATGTGATCAAGCTAAGATATATATTTATTCACATTGCACATTTGCACAGGCACATTCATTATATATTGCAAATGTCAAGTACATACAAGGACAGTTACCGTATATAGTATCTTTATCTTTATTCCATTAGTTTTTTATTATATTTCTTATTCAAATTGTT
Source organism: Lagodon rhomboides (assembly GCA_039737535.1). Taxonomy (NCBI): domain Eukaryota; kingdom Metazoa; phylum Chordata; class Actinopteri; order Spariformes; family Sparidae; genus Lagodon; species Lagodon rhomboides. The sequence goes on from CM077799.1 coordinate 28,261,891, forward strand.
AATTTATTATTTCCAATATTTCCCTATTATTGTCTCTATTTTTAGACTTACTCTTGTGCTGCTACTTATTTCCCTCTGTACTGCTGTGTTAATAAAGGAACATCTTAACCCTAATCTAAGTCTTAATACAGTGTGAACAGTGATGTGATCAGGCTCAGATATATAGTGTGAACAGTGATTGTGAATCAGATATGTACAGTGTGAACAGTGATGTGATCAGGCTCAGATATATACATCATGAACTCTATAGTGTTTTGAATTTTAGGTTTTTTTTGTAAAGCTCTTTGTGCATGTAAGATATGATTAATAGGATCTTTGATGTTGACGGCACAGACAGGATTTATTATATTATTTCAGTCAAATGATGTCAGGAAGAAACAGTTGTGTACAAAATTAATGATTTTATATTATCGCATAGTGGAAACATAGACTTCAGAGAAAAACATGTTCATCAGACAGCCACATGGTTTTCACAGGGTACATGGTTTACAAAGTACAACTTACTGAGATCGTTAGGCACTTAGGACTTATCTGTCACTGTAACTTGGTCCAATGCTTGATACAACAGCTTCTTCCAAGTCTGCAGGCCTGGTTCATGAAGGTAGAAGCTGGAGCTGCTTCTTGTTGTTTCCTGAAGCAAGAATTTTATGATTTACTAAGTGTACACAATATCTAACATGTCCCTGCTACAGTTAGATACACGTAATAAACACATAAAGTCTCATAACCGTAATGCCAAGTTGTCACAATATGATTAATTTAATGACAATATTCGGTCTACTACTGGGTCTATACAACCACAATTTACAGTTAGCTGTTATAAATATAGGCGACTGATAAGTGACAGCAGAGCAAGAATACAGCTGGTCAAAATAAGACTGCTGTCATATGATCTTCATGTGTAGCATTTAGTTTACATTATAGCTTACTTAGCTCAGCTTTAGCAACGCTACAGTACATAGAAAACAGTCACATCATGCTGTTAAGTTTGTTTTGCCATTAGTTATCTAAAGATATGTCTCAGACAAGTAAACAGACAACATTAGATGTTACTTACTGGTCTAAGGAAACACTGTGAGTTCATCTTTTAGCTAGCCCACAGCTGTCTCCAGCATTGGAAAGCCCTGGCAAAATGTACTCTTGTTTAGCTTCTTTTACATACTCACTATTGCCACTTAGGCCAGGAGGAATTATTACAAGAAGGGACAGCCTGAGAGGCTAGAGAAGCTAGTGACTCACTATTACCTACTGTTACGATCGGCTCCAGGCCGAAACAAAGGTGGAGGTGCAGCAAGAGCTTGTTGTCAACAAATCAATCATTTATTAAAGTAAATAATCAATTGTATGAGGTGTGGAAGTCAGTATCAGTAGTGTAGGCGAATGTATGGATGTGTTGCTCAATGTGTGGTGCATGTTGTTAGTGTGAAATCAAAGAAAACAAAAGAGATGATGGCTGAGTCAGCAGAGTAGCTCAGAGTGGATCAGGGCAGAGCGTGGGCATCTGGGAAGGCGGGGTTAAATAGGCCTGACTGGGAACGCTGGCCAGGTGCTCCCAGTCAACCTAATGAACTGGCTGCTTCAGTCCTGCAATGACAAAGACAACAACCCAACAGTATCCTGCACAACACACTACACAGGGCCCAGGCCTGGAGCCGTCACCCCCTCCCCATAAAGTCAGGGTCCCAAAGGGATCCCTGGCTCCTAAACTGCCAACCCTAATTATGTAGGCTACCTCTATACTTAATTCTGCACTCATTTCACCAAATAATATATCATAATGCAACAAAAATAAAAACCTCACCGCATACATCCCCTCACACTTCTGTTCTCCCACTACCTCAGCAACTGGATCCCTGAAGCAAATTTAAGAGGAGAGAGAGACAGAGACATGGGATTAAAGGAGAGAGCAAAAGCAAAAATACACAATACATAATCACTAACAAGGAGCCCGGGACAATGCATCTGCCACTACATTATCCCGTCCCTTGATATGACGAATGTCCAGACTGTAGGCCTGGAGGAAAAGAGCCCACCGAACCAACCTATGATTGGGAGACTGCAAAGAGCTGAGGAAAGCCAGGGGATTATGGTCTGTAAAGACCACCACAGGTGAAGAGCTGACATACACACTGAAATGCTGCAGAGCAAGAATCAACGCCAAAGTTTCTTTTTCGATTACAGAATAATTCAGTTGGTGTCTGTTGAACTTCCTGGAAAAGAAGCATAATGGTTTGTCCACCCCGAGGTCATCAGCCTGCAGTAGCACTGCCCCTGCACCCACAGCACTTGCGTCCACCTCCAATTTGAACTCTCTATCCCACCGTGGAGCAGCCAAAACCGGAGCATTACAGATCAAAGCTTTAACATTCTGAAAAGCTGACTGACACTCTGGGGACCAAACATATTTAACTTTTGACTTCAACAGATTTGTAAGTGGTGCCACAACAGTTGAAAAATTCCTGCAGAAACAACGGTAATACCCAACAAGCCCAAGAAATCTCATTAATGCCTTTTTTGTTGGAGGCGGGGTATAGTCATCAATGGCCTTCACTTTTGCACGCACCGGAGACACTGCGCCCTGCCCTACTACACGCCCTAAATAAGTCACCGTGGCCTTGGCAAACTCACACTTTGCCAGGTTCACGGTTAACTGAGCGTAAGCCAAGCAGTCAAACAGCTTTTTTATACAGTCTAGATGGTCCTCCCAACTGTCTGAATAGATGACAACGTCATCCAAATACACTGAGCAACCTTCTAGATCTCCAACTACCATATTCATTAGTCGCTGAAAGGTCGCTGGTGCATTCCGCAGACCAAAGGGCATTACCGCATATGCATACAAACCTGTGGGCGTGATAAACGCAGCAGTGTCTCTTGCCCTCTCTGACAATGGGACCTGCCAGTAGCCTTTTAGTAGATCAAACTTACTAACGTATTTAGCGGACCCCACTTGGTCAATACAGTCCTCCATCCTAGGGAGCGGAAAAGAATCCGATTTAGTCACATTGTTAATCTTACGAAAATCTGAGCAGAACCGCGGCGTGTTATCAGACTTGGGTACCAACAGACAAGGAGATGCCCAGCTTGAGGAAGATGGTTGTGCAATGCCATTATCAAGCATATACTTTACCTCTGTGTCCAGGCACTTACGCTTTTCCGGACGGACACGATAAAACCTCTGCTTAATAGGTTTACAATCTCCAACATCTATATCATGTTCCACCAAATGTGTACGAGTAGGGGTGTCACCAAAAAGAGCTGGATAGCGCTTTATTAAGTCAACTAATTGACCACGCCTCGACACGTCCAAATGATGCAACAAACTGTCCAGATTCACAGAGGGGACACAGATGCTGACATGCAGACAGGGTGGGCAACATACCCTTGCTCTTTCTGTTCTGTTACCTGCAATGCACGAGTGTAATAAGATTTCAACAAATTGACATGACAGAGCTGAGTAGGTGACCTGCGATCAGGAGTAGCTATCACGTATTTTTGATCTGACACTTTCTTCACCACAGAGTATGGGCCAGAAAACTTAGCCTGAAAAGGAGAAGTGACAATAGGCAAAAGTGCAAGCACCTGATCCCCAGGGAGGAACTCACGCTTCTCTACCTGGCGATCATAAAGTTTCTTCATCATGCCCTGCACAGACATCAACTTACTTTTGGCTACTTCATTGGCCCTATACAATCTGTACCTAAATCCATTTACATATTCAATCAGGTTTTGGGGTGGCTGTACCTCCTTCCAGTTATCCTGTAAAATTGCCAAGGGACCCCTGACAGTATGGCCAAACACAAGATCGTTAGGGCTAAATCCAGTGCTCTCCTGGACCACCTCCCTGGCAGACAACAACAACCAAGGCAAGCCTGCTTCCCAATCCCCGTCCATTTGAATGCAATATGCGCGCAACATGGATTTGAGCGTTTGATGAATCCACTCCAAAGCTCCTTGGCTCTGCGCATGATAAGCAGATGCCCGATTGTGACCAATACGCAGCTGCTTTAAAATCTGTGCAAACAAATGAGATGAAAAATTTGACCCCTGATCAGACTGTATGACTCTGGGAACTCCAAAAATGGAAAAGAACTGGGACAATGCACGCACCACAGACCTGGCAGTTATTGTGCGCAACGGATATGCAGCTGGATACCTTGTGCTCTGACACATCACTGTTAGCAGGTAAGACGCACCCGATTTAGATGGTGGTAACGGACCTACACAGTCAATAATGAGATGTTCAAATGGCTGGCTTATGGCTGGTATCGGACACAGTGGGACGGGCTTCAAGCTCTGATTAGGTTTGCTGGTTAGCTGACACGTATGACATGATTTTATATACTCAGCGACATCTCTTTTCATATGTGGCCAAAAGAAGTACCTAAGAATGCGATCGTACGTCTTCCTGACGCCCAGATGACCAGACTCATCATGTGAAATCTGCAAGACCATACTACGCAACTTAGAAGGCACTACAACTTGGTAAATAGGTTCACCCACATAATTTTCAAACTGAGGCACCCACTTTCTCATTAAGACCCCATTCTGGATGAAATAACACTGAAAGCTGTCTTTTACCTCACCAGAAGGCCGCACCATGTCCCGTAAACCCTTAAGAGAGCCGTCTTCACACTGCGCCGACATCAACTCACTGTGAGAAACAGACCAAGGAACATTAGAACACATGACATCATGTTGTTGTAAAGTGTCACTCTTTTCAACCAAATCTGTCTCCACCAACTGCGCCTGTTTCATTGCGCGCGTGACAGCACAAGCCTTGAACACCTCAGGGAAATCCACTACATTTGTGTCCGGCTGACTGGTGACCAAAGGCGCTGAAGCAATGACAGGAGGTGGGACATCAGCCCATACTCGACTCCCGGCTATATCATTACCCAGAATCATCGTCACGCCCTCCACAGGTAGAGCTGGGCGCACCCCAACCGCTACTTCACCCTGAAACAGACCACAGGACAACACCATTTTATGCTGAGGCACCTGAAGAACTTGCAGTCCAATCCCGAGCACCGGTATGAAAGCACCTGTATAAGACTCCTGTGAAAAAGGCAAAGCTGATTCCACAATGAATGAATCAAAAGCCGCTGTATCACGCAATATTTTAATCTGCACCTTTTCGTGACCGGCTACCAAGGAAACACACCCATCACTGATAAAAGGCTCAAAGGACGTATGCCCCACTCCTGACACCTGTGGCCTCGCGTCACCTGTCAGAGACCTCTCAGAGACCGGCGCAGTAGTCATTGCTGGTTTCGGGGTACCACTAAACTCCGCGTGCTCAGACCTGGACTTTAAAACATAACAATCACGCCTCCAGTGGCCCCGCTTATGACAATAGTTACAGACTTTGTCCGACTCACGAGCACCCCGTTCGTTCCCCGGCTGCTCTGGTCTTACCGGGCGTCCAGACCACACACCGCCCACTGAGGAACTGTCCCTGTGCCAACCACCGCGAACAGCAGGACCAACTCGATCATGCGTTAACACATAGTTGTCAGCAAGAGCTTGTTGTCAACAAATCAATCATTTATTAAAGTAAATAATCAATTGTATGAGGTGTGGAAGTCAGTATCAGTAGTGTAGGCGAATGTATGGATGTGTTGCTCAATGTGTGGTGCATGTTGTTAGTGTGAAATCAAAGAAAACAAAAGAGATGATGGCTGAGTCAGCAGAGTAGCTCAGAGTGGATCAGGGCAGAGCGTGGGCATCTGGGAAGGCGGGATTAAATAGGCCTGACTGGGAACGCTGGCCAGGTGCTCCCAGTCAACCTAATGAACTGGCTGCTTCAGTCCTGCAATGACAAAGACAACAACCCAACAGTATCCTGCACAACACACTACACAGGGACCAGGCCTGGAGCCGTCACACCTACCAGGCCAATAATAATAATAGGGTTAGTTCATTTTTTTAATGGTTTTAAACTAAAATTATGTCCAGATCCTACAAAATACACCTTTAAGGTTAGGCTTAAAGATAGGCTCATAGACAACTTTCAGGGGGGAAAAAAAATTACAACTTGGGGCTTTGCAGCTTTGCCAAAATCTCATGACAAAATGAAGATGACCCTGTGTGATCTAGCATCTACAGTGCCTGTGATATCAGATCTATACTAAAAGCTGTCTCTGGCCACACAAATGAGTTCTTCCCACCGGTTTGTCTCATGTAGCTAACCTAAAGTCCATCCTTCACCATGTGGAGAACTTGGGCACTCCATCAAGCAGAGACCGGCTGATTTTTGAGGCTGATGTTGATTCCAGTATTATGAAGTAAAAAATTACAATATCAATATGAGTCACTATACACATTTTTTGCAATGATCCCTCAAATGTGGTCATGAAACACTTGTGACAAAGAGACATGATATTATACCTGTTAACAAAAAATTCTGATGTTGTTTCCTCCACAAACAAATCATCTCAGTTGTTGAATTCCATCTTACTGTAGAGAGATAAAAAAAAAAAGTCATTGTGATGACACTAGAGTGGATGGCATTATTTACATTTCATGACTTTGCAAATAGCTACTCACAGATATGTCACAATATGTAAAGACACCTCTTCAAATGCTATAAAGTGCCTATATTGTGTTAGAATATTATTATAAATATGTTATATTAAGCTAAACAATTTTCAGAAAATGTATTAACATCACAAATAGAATAGAAATTATACAAATGAAAGCTGAAAACTTTTGAAAAATAAAATAATGTCAAGCAAGCCATCCGGGATAATGGATGGCATTTTAGGGGCATAGATTACAATTATCAGGATAATTATCTGACATGACTAGCTTGCTTAGCTTTAGCAATATTTTATCTATCTATCTATCTATCTATCTATCTATCTATCTATCTATCTATCTATCTATCTATCTATCTATCTATCTATCTATCTATCTATCTTCTCTGACTTTTCACTTCTGTCTGTGTACCTGTATTCCCACCAGCAACCTTAACAATTCTATATCCCTTAATATGCTGTACAGGCCCTTCTACATAATGTCAACTCTGCTCCAGTTCTCAGTAATCGTGATATTTCAGCTGTGTTTGGTGCTGTTACTGCCCTAACCCCAGAGGTAGTTTGACACACCTAGGACTAATGTTGTCATGACAGCTGGCTCTTTTTTCAGTCTTTAGACACCAGTATGACTGAGACTGACAGTTCAGTGTGCAGATGATGTGCGTAAATTTAGCATTCTTATTCTAAATTCAATCTCCATCTAATGTGCTTCGTAACAGTCACAAATGCTAAACAGGAAGTATTTTGCACATTTTGTCTCTGTTTCCTTTACAGAATAAAGAGAGAGAGCGCATGAGGGAGCGAGAGAAGGCTGCAAGGGAGAGGGAGGCACGTTACAGCAATGGTCACCTCTTCACCTCACTGACAGTGTCAGGAACCACACTCTGTTCAGCATGCAACAAGAGTATTACTGCCAAGGAGGCACTCAGCTGCCCTAGTAAGTATACAAGTATACAATATACAGATACTGCCCCTCTGCACCTGCAGGGACAGGTTGGTTGAGAAGCAAAAACCAAAACACAAGTTCTTACTTCAGTAGGAGTATGAAGGTATCTACTGACCAAAAACAACTCTCTACACATGAGTGTACATGAGTACACACACACACACACACACACACACACACACACACACACACACACACACACACACAAACACACAAAATGCAATATGAAAGAGCTTAAAACAATCCTCAAATATACTGTGTGTGATATAGAGAAAGAGAGAGAAAGACATGACATCTTTGTGTTCTTTTATATTTGCTTTTTTGTTCTGTCTTTATTTTTTTTCAGCATGCAATGTCACAATCCACAACCGCTGTCGAGACACTTTGCCAAACTGCGCCAAAATGAAACAGAGGGTAAGACACACCTCAAATCATTAAAGATGTTATTACTAGTATTATTTCCTCTTATGTATTGGGAGGGGTTGAATCACTTTTGTTTCTAAATGTCTCCAACAGTATTTACAGTCATGATATGGTTTTCGTAAGGTTCCTTTAAACTGTATAATTTTGGGCTGTCTCAAGGTTGAGTATCGTGAGAGAAACATGGTAAACTCTCTGGTGGTGGTTTCCCTGGATTGCACTGTGACACACATCCAATGAAATGAAGCAAAATAAAATAGCTGGCACAAGTTTGTGGGTCTGCATCTTCAAAATATATTCATGACACAGATGCTCTTGATTAATCATATAGAAGGTAGACTTATCCCATAGTCTGACATGGCTCAAACTGATATCCGACCTTATGTAAATTATCAAGATAATGTATTTGATGTACAACACACAAACAGTATATTTAAAGGAAATTACAAGTAGTAGTCACACAAAACTTTCAGAAAAAAAGTATATTTATTCTCTGACACAAACTAATCATGAACCTTGATCAAGTTCAAGGTTGAATTGAATTAATATGTGAGTTGTAATTCCTTCAGGCTACAAAAGAAAAAAAACTTTCAACGGTTCAGTGTTGAAGATGAGTTCAGGAGTCTCACAGCCTGATGAAAGAAGCTGCTCTGTAGTCTGTTGGTATGACAGCAGATACTTCTGTATCTTTTGTCAGATGGCAGCAGGATGAACAGACTGTGGCTGGGTAGATGTTGTCTTTTAGTATCTTTGGGCTCTGTACAGACATTTCAGTTCACTGATATCACTGATGCACTGTAGATGGAACTAGTGATGTTCTCACCCACTGTAGAGCCTGGGCCATAATGAACCATGCCAGTTTGTGATGTTTCCAGTCAGGATGCTTTCTATCGCTCCTCTGTAAATGTTGACCAGAATTTGGCACTAGAATTTAACCTGCTTAAACTTTCTGAAGAAGTTGATGTTAAAAATAATAGTTTTATTAATACTTTACAACTGCTATCATTAAACAGTTATTGGAAAAACAGTTCAGTGTAATAATGTTAACATTCATTTATGGGAATTATACATTTTTGCAGTTTGTGCACTGTTCACCTCTCCATCATCTGCTGCCAGAAAAAAACACTACTTGTGTTAATGGAGACATTGTACAGGGACTTATATTTATAGGTTGAATGTACTTATGCCTTATAAGGGATCAGCTGAGTAAGTGTAATATTAAGTCATAATAACCACTCTTGTGGCTTAATTATTTTCTGCTTGTTTCTCTATTTATAAACTGTCTCATGTTTTCTTCATCTCTATTATTTTACTTACTTTTAGTTGTTGAGTTTCAAGTTAATTTTCAATTGTTAGCTATAAGTTAAAGTTTTTGTCTCTTAATTTATTTATGAAAAATCTGTTATCTGGTGTGTGCATTGTGTATTGTCGTGTGTAGTGCAGTGTACTGAATCTGAAAAACCAAAAGTAAAATACTGTAAAAGAAAGAAAATACACAAAACATGATGAGTGTTAACTGTGACAGCTCAACCACCTCAGTGACTGAGCTGTTCAATCAATCTATGCCATTGTGAGGAGTTTTAAAAGTAGAATGCTACTGTACTTGCTGACTTGAATCTTTCGTTAACACAGCAGCAGAAGACGGCCCTAATGCGGAATAACTCAGCCTTGCAGAATGTCACGCTGCGCACAAAAAGTAAGAAATGCAATGTGTCATGGTTCGTTGTGTTGTGTCTGATTTATTTCCATGCCCTCTTGTGTCTCTTGTGTCTTTTCAGTGTCTCCTCTGTGTTCCCGCCTCTATGTTTTCCCCTTCTTCCTTGTTGCATGTTTGTCTCCCTCTGTCTGTCAGTATTGTCCCTTCGTTATCTAACCTGCCCTCTTCCCTCCTCTCTCTCCTCACCTGTTCCTTGTCTAGTCATCAGTGTGTCTGTGTATTTAAGTCTTTGTTCCCCCTGCACTCTTTGTCAGTTTGTTGTTTCCATTGGTGTGATGTCCTTGAAGTCCTTGTGTTTTTCTGTGCTCCTTGAAGTTCCTTGTATTTCTGCCCTCCTTGAAAGTAAATAAAGCTCGCTTTTTGTTCTCCCCTATCCTGCCTCCTGTGAGTCTGCATTTGGGTCCACCTTTAATTTCCCCATAACTCTGACACAATGGTGAAAAATAATCTACTTCTTCCTTTCAACTAGTTCTCCTTTACTGATTCATATTTTTCCTTCCTCCCTCTCTACTTGTTATTCTTCTCCTGTTAAAAATGTTGTTCTCTTCTTCATTATCAAACTCCTCTTCTCCCTCCTACTCCTGTTGTTTCATCTTCCACCTAAACATGCTGTTCTGTTTGTCACATTCCTCTTTTCCCTCCTACATCTCTTTCCCTCCTCTACCTGCAACAATTTTTTATTACATAGCTCCAGGATTGCGCGAGCGTCCGAGTTCAGCCATCTACCCTTCTGACAGCTTCCGACAGACCCTGCTGGGATCCCGCCGTGGTCGCTCCAGCCTGTCCCTGTCCAAGAGTGTCTCCACCAACAACATTTCAGGGTGAGTCATACCTTCATCATTCAGAATCTATTACAATAAGGCACATTTCACTTAAGCCTATATGGTTAAGTTTTTCCTCACTTGAATTGAGAGTCTAAGGACAGAGGATGTCATGCACTGTACAGATTGTAAAGCCCACTGAGGCAATGTGATTGTGATTTTGGGCTATATAGATAAAATTGATTTAATTTAGTCTCCTGTAGGTCTTTTTGTATAGTGTACAGAACTATAGTTATGATGTTTGGACAGCTGTCAACCCTACAGCACACATTATAGTTAATATCTATGAAATGGTGGCTTAGATTGTCGCTGATCTCTATACTGCAAATCGGCTCAGTATGTCCTCGGATTAATTTTTATTCTTTCATTTACAGTAGATCATCATTTACCTTTAAATATTTTATTCAACTGACTATGCACATACATGCACAGTATCCTGGTAATGAGTAATGATGTTATGTAATGATGTTTGCACAACAGTTTATCCCGGTAAACATGATCCATAGAGTCATAAAATAAGTGACATACCACCAGAGAAGCCCCATTGTTGCGTTTCCATTTTCATTTGCCATAAATACAAAGTATAGCTCATAATCATATGGATGCCGTTATAATGTGTTGTGATTGAGATCCTGGCCCACCAAACATCCTAGAAAGTGACAAAGTTACGTTTTTCGCTCTAAACTACATACAATCTCCATCAGTTAACTGGATGCTGCCACTCGCAGGGAGGGAGGCTGTTTTCTGGGGGAAAGTTCACTGAAGTCTCGGTCGGGAGGGCTGACCGTCATGGTGATTTTTCAACACAAACACTTGGGGAATTAGTTTTTTGCCAGTGACAGACGCTGTTTTTCGGGCAGAAATGTGATGAAGAGTTGGTATGTAGGAGATCCACTACTTTAATAAATGTAATTAATCACTGGGGATTAAATAACACACTCGGAAATGGGGCACCACCTCTGTTGCTTAATCTATTTGAATAATCCGGAGGCAGGCAGATAAGGAACAAAAAGTGAGCTTTATTTAACAAAAAGCTGAACAGTCCAAGAAAACAAGAATCCAAAAACCAAGAGGAGCAAACTCCAAAAATACAAAGACCAAAAAACAACCAAAGCAAAGTAAAAACCAGTAAAAGCATAACGAACAAAAATCATACAGGAAGAACTAACAAAGACATCACGGAGCACACAGACTATATATACACACAAGGGCTTACAAGTTTCAAGTGTTATTGATGTTGTCTTATTTCTATTTTTTTAAAGAATATATTTATTCATTTTCAGTTTTACAACAAGGACAAATAAACAACACTTCAAACAAACGAACCAAATAACACAACACACACACAACGGTTCAGTTACACACATACAATTCTACACATGGAAGAAGAAATAAAAATAATACATAAATAAATGCACAACAGTATGCTCTCCCTCATGACCTCTCAGGAAATCCTTTTAACATAATGGCAGAGACATTGGGGTCCAAAAAAGGTCAAAAAAGGTTCCCAAACTTTATAAAATTTGATTTTGAATGAACTATACATGTCAAGTATTCCAAAGGCACTAAATCAAACAGCACCTTATGCCAACCCTTAACAGTTGGCTCTCTATCCACTGCAACAAAATATTCTGCCTAGCTGCATATGTGAGAATACAATACAGTCTCCGATTTGTTAACATAACATATCTAGCAGGAAGGCCTAGGATAAGAGACACTGGGTCCATCTCTAGCTTCAGTCCTAGTATCTTTTCAATTTCAGTTATTATACCAATATCTTTGCAACTTATGGCATGACCAAAGACAATGAGTTAGAGTACCAATTTCTGTTTTACATTTAAGACACACTGGTGACAAAGTGAGATTAAAATTGTGTCTGCGGTTAGGGGATATATGCATTCTATGCAAAAACTTAACTTGTATTGACTTGGCATGATTACGTACTGAAATTGATCTTGCACAGGTCCATATATCTTTCCACTCAATATCATTAATTGTAACAGAAAGTTCCTTCTCCCATTTTTCTCTAAGCTCTTGTAAAGTCACAGTTTGAACAGCATGCATAGTTCTGTAGAGTAGACTGATCGACATTCTCCCAACTGTTCCAAACAGTACTTTCCAAAGGGGAGATACGTTAGTGTTACCAACTAGGGTTGTGCTGTGCACTATATAATGTCTTACTTGTAAATAACGAAAGAAATCATGCTTGGGGATATTGTATTTCTCAGCCATCTGACCAAATGACATTAATGAATTATCAGAAAATAAATCTTTCAATATGTTAATGCCAGAGTTACCCCACAGTCTAAAGCCAGTGTCAAGTAGCCCTGGTTGGAAATCTTGATTGTTAAGAATAGGAGTGAAAACTGATGTTAGTTTTGACCTCCCCTCAAGTCTACACATTAATCGCCATGCCTTAATCGTGTTGAGCGTAACAGGGTTGTCACAGCACAGCCTGACAGTTATAAAATTCCTAATAAACAGCAGGTCTCTCAATGGATATTTTGAAAGGGAGGTTTCAACATCCAGCCAAACGGAAGTTGTATCATTTAAGATCCAATCATAAATGTATCGCATATGAGCACACAGCTGGTACCTTCTAAGATTTGGTAAGTCTAATCCTTCTTCAGAACTTGGCAGTTGTAAAGTAGCCATCTTTAGCTTTGGTTTGCATTTGCTCCATATAAAAGAACTAAGCCAGCCATTTAGTTTTTCCACAACCCCATTAGAAAATAAAACAGGGATCATTTGGATATGGTAAAGTACTCTAGGCAATATGTTCATCTTAATTAGGGCTATACGACCTAGCCAAGAGACAGGCAAGAACTACAATGCTCCAAATCCTGCCTCACTTTCTCAGACAAAAGGGAACCAAGTTAGCTTTATACATTTGCTTAAATGTAGGGGTTATGAATATACCTAAATAGCTAAAGCCCACTGGAGACCACTTAAAGGGGAAAAAGGGCAGTGCTTTAGGTATTGAATTTAGACTCTCAAGCGGCATGCCCTCTGATTTTGTCAAATTCATTTTGTAACCAGAAAATTAGCTAAATAGATCAATAATATTAAGTAACGATTGTATTATGTAGTATTGATGTATCTGGACTTGAAATATAAATTAGGACACCATCTGCATAAAGGCTTATCTTATGACTTACCCTGTCAATTGGCAAGCCTTTTATAAAGGGGGCTGTTCTTATGGCCTCAACCAATGGTTCAATAACCATGGCACACAAGAGTTGAGATAAGGGACACCCCTGCCTTATTCCTCTATGTACAGGGAAGCTGTCTGATCTGAGCCCATTAGCTATAATGACAGCTTGAGGATTATTATACAGGACATTGACCCATCTAATATAATTATCCCCTAAACCAAATTTATTCAAACAGTAAAATAGATATAACCATTCAACTCGGTCAAAGGCTTTCTCTGTATCCAGAGAAAGCACTAGACCATCAACTTGAGTATGCTGGAAAACCTGAATGATATTTAGAAGATGCCTGACATTGTTACAAGAGTTACGCCCCTTTATGAAAAAAGTTTGATCCTCTTCTATAATTTTAGGCAAAATAAGTTCAAGGCGTGTAGCCAGAATTTTTGCCAGGATCTTCCAGTCTACATTAAGAAGGGATATGGGCACATAAGTAAGATGCACAGGATTCTGGGCATTTCCCTTTTTGAGAAGGACAGAGATATTCGCTTCTCTCAGAGTCTGGGGTAAGTCATTATTTGAGAATGTATCATTAAACATTCTGACTAAAGGGTCTACTAACAGGCCTGAAAACTCTTTATAAAATTCACTACTGAACCCATCAGGCCCAAGGGCCTTTCTATTCTGTAGATTTCTTATGGCATTAACCACCTCTTCTCTGGAAATAGGGGAATTAAAGGGATAATTAGGGTTTTTTGAAGTGGGGTCATATAAATTACATATCTATAGTCGGTCTGTTCCCTACTGTAGTTGCCAATCAGCGCAGCCTCAGTTTGGAGAAGTAAAGAGCCACTCCAGCCCAGATGCTCAGCTTTGCACTGCAGTGAACGGGGTCCAGATGAAAGGCGAATTTTAACCACGTATTACAAGGCCCACCTAAATCTATATCAGTCAAGTGTACGTTCTACAGAGAAAATTCACACCGCTTTACAACACCATCAGACCGCCCGTTCTTTTGGCAGTACATTTTCTCAACCGTAGAACCTCTGTAAACCTACGCTAATGCGTAGGGATATGGATCACCTCTGCGAGTGGCGAAATACAGTTGCGCTAATGTGTAGGGATGTGTTCAGTCTCCAATATTTAACTCCAGTATATTTACAAAATACTATCAATAGAGCAAGTCAAAACTCTGTGGAGAGAAAGCCCTGTCAAGAAAAAGTAATCAATTCTACTGTGCCAACCATGAGGTACAGAAAAAAAAAATTATGCTTTCTCTGCAGTGTGAATTGTTCTCCAAACATCAGCAAGTCCTAATTCTTCACATATAGAACTGAGTTCTTTGGCTTGCAGAGAAAGAGGCATAGCTTTAGAAGGTAGTCTGTCAATCAGTGGGTTTAGTATGCAGTTAAAATCTCCATCCATAATAGCAATTTCTGACTGACTTTCATAAAAATCTAAGAATACCTTTGTTATAAAGTCAGAGGGGTGTGCAGGATTGTAGTACACATTCAGAATAGATGTAACTGTACCTTGTAATAATAACATATCAACCACTTTTATCTTTAATACAGTCCAACATTGAAAACTGCAAATTTCTTCTCACTAATATAGCCACTCCTCTACTTCTTGAGGTGAACGAGGAAAGAGCACCTTAAAACCTTCCCTTAGCAGTTTAAGATGTTCCTCATCATCCAAATGTGTTTCTTGCAAAAGAGCAATATGAATATGTTCTTTTTTCAAAAAAGATAGCACTTTCCTCCTTTTAACAGGATTATGAACCCCTTTTATATTCCATGTACATAGACGTAACTTTTCACTTGTCATATTGCCTAACTTAACCTTTTATGCAGAGGGAGCATCTTGACATGAATCCCAAACACATGATACCATACATGCATATGTGACAAGTGGAGGGTAGAAAAGGGTGTCACCAACAACGCCACCTGGGGAGTTTCGCCCCAGGAGAATTATTTGAAGAAGAATAGTTAATACCTTTACTATTGTTACAGGTCGCACAGTCGGAAATTACCAAAAGCAAGAGACGTTCTAGAAAAATATACGGACAGTTTTACAATTTATCAATGAAATACATCAATTAGACATTGGCTGACTCACATGATGCTTAACTTGGGCCAGAATGGAGGGGTGAACAGGGCTGGGGCTACCACGGCGGCACAAACTCAAATCAAGGGAGGAGTAATTAACAAAAACACCCCTGGCACCACACACACACACACATTCATGAAGAAAAAGACCACCACCAAGGATTTGGTTGCCGTCTTGGCTGACAGCACCGACATAGCATCATGGAGAGCCAGAAGGGATTCATCTACCGCCCCTCCTTTTGCATCGTCGACCCGCCGATGGACAGAAGCCTCAGTCAACTAACTCCAAGGTCTAAAAACAGCCATTTGAGAATTAGATACAGGGTCTGGGGGTTGATTAGCAGCAAGGCCCTGCGGGCCAGCTGACCGAGGAAGATGGTGGACATTTCGATGACTGCCAGCAGTAGGACGAGTGGTTCAACGCAGGGACCGTTGACTGGCACTGGGCTGGTCAGCTGGGAACAGAGAGTGAGCTGGCTGTGATGAAACCCCATGACCCAAGGGCATTGCTGAGCTGCACATGGCCTGGGGCAATGTCAAGGCCGGGGCAGAAGAAGCATCAGGACTCACCGCAAGTGGCGGCATGGCAGTCAGTGGCACAGAAGCCTCAGATACTACAAACCAAAGGTCGCTGCTGGAGGAGTCATCAGCAGAGGCTACCAAAGGAGGCAAAGATGGTGAAGATGGTACCGGGGGCAGCAAAGCCACAGCCTTCAGTGTGTCTTGGTGTACATTACGAGTCCTATCCACGGAGCTCCAGAGGTCTTGGATCTTAAGTTGGCCACACCATGGTCCCTCAAGTACACCACCTGGCCCACAGGCAGAGGTGCATCCCGAACATGTTGATAATGTCTCTCTTTGCGTCTGCCAGCTGCAGCCAACAGTCACCCACGTGCACCCTCAAAAGCAGCTCGAAGTCTGGCTCGATGTTCAGCAACCCAGTTCTGTACCTCACCAGGCACAGGATTTTGAACACGACCAAGGAGGAAGTCCACAGGAAGACGAGGCTCCTTCCCAAACATTAAGTAGAATGGTGACTCACTGGTGCTCTGATGTGGCATGGTGTTGTAACAGAAGAGCACCTGTGGCACACAAGAAGCCAAGTCCTGTTTCCAGGAAGGTGGCAAAGGATGCAGAAGGTTATGGAGGGTTCGGTTAAACCGCATTGACCATTACCCACTGGATGGTAGGGGGTAGTACGGGACTTGGCAACACCGTACAAAGTGCAGAGCTGGTATATCAAGGAACTCTCAAAACTCCTGCCCTGGTCCGAGTGCAGGCGACTTTGAACACCAAACTTGTAGAACCATTCAGAGAAGAAGACCTGGGCCACTGTTGAGGCCCGTTGATCCCAGGTGGGGGCAGCCACTGTAAACTTACTGAACACATTAGTCAAAATCAAAACATTTTCAAGCCCATTGCGAGAGGGCTCAAGCAATGTGAAATCAAGGGCCAAGATCTTGTTTGGCCGGGATGCAAGCAGGTAGCCCATATGACTATGTGGAACCTGGAGCTGGCCTACTTATTCAGCCTCGAGCAATAGTACTGTTTTGTGTATGGACCTTTCTAAGCAAACTGGCTTAGTTGTGAGTGTGCCTATACGAGTGTTGTGTCACTAAGTAACAATATGAGTTTTCTGACTCTTCTGTGAGTTCCTTTGAAGACTTCAACTACCTTTGCCAGCTTCCACTGATTTCTTGGTGTGCCATCGTTGCAACACAACATTGTCATTCACTCTAGCATTTCTCCTGTCCTTGTTCCATTTACTCCTCTGTTGCCGATTCAGCAAATACTCCTTTCTCCACCTGGTCCAAAATTCATTGGACAAGAACTGAACTCTCTTCCATCTTTTCTGAAAATAGAGATCCTCCCTTACAAACTCTCCAGGTGGTGGTGCGATGATTGACGATTTCATTGTTAATATGTGGTTTGGAGTTAGGGGTTCTGGTCCTAATGGATCATTGAGATGTTCTGTGATCAATGGTCGACTATTCACTATCGCCATCACTTCGTACAGGGAAGTTCTTAATGGAGAGCTGTCTAATATTCCAGCAGACTGGTCAGGATGGATGTGAGGACACTTCTCCCCATCCGTATTTGCCTCTCCCAGACACCGCCCATGTGCCTGGAAGCAGGTGGGTTCATGACAAAGTTGCATCCTAGCTCTTTCACACATTCTTGATCTATTCCTTTCATAAATTCCTGGAATTTATCGCAGGCCCCCACAAAGTCCGTGCCTTGGTCACTTTGTAGTTGACTTACATTGCCCCTTATTGCAATAAAGCAGCGCAACACATTGAGGAAGGCATCAGTGGAAAGGTCATCTAATACCTCAATGTGGATGGCTCATGAACACATGCAGGTGAATAGAGTCAATATCTTTTCAGTTCTTTCCTTCCATCTTTAACATGAAATGGTCCAAAGCAGTCCATACCACTATAGGTAAATGGAGGGGTAACTTTCATCCTCTCTGGTCGAAGGTCGGCCATTTTTTGTTCTTGATTACACTCTCTGAATTTTCTGCATTTAATGCACTTGAAGATGAATGATGACACTTCACTACCTCACCCCAGGATCCAAATCCCACTGGAGCGTAGTTCATTGATGGTCATTGCACGACCTTGATGCTTAACCTTCTCATGGTAATACTTCATCAGCAATCGAGACACATGATATCCTTTGGGGAGGATAGTTGGGTGCTTGACATGGGGATGGAGTGTTGCTTGTGTTTATCTACCTCCCACTCTCAGGATATCTTGGCTATCCATGAATAGGTTCAACTTGTGCAGCTCAGATGACCTGCTCTTTTGTACCTCTTTTCTTTGTATGAGAGACTTGATTTAACCACTGAACACTTCTTCTTGAACTACATGGATTATGAACTGTTCCTCATCCTTTCTTTCTTCAAGTGTTGTAGCTTCATTAGATCTTGTATTAAGACCTTTCACTTCCTTTGCAAGACATTTAAGTCTTGCTATGGCCCTTTAGGCTCTTTTCCAATCTGAAAACTTCTGAAGTCGGTCTGATAGAGACCTCTCCTCCTTTGCCTTTGTTGTGTGAACCTGTGCTCTTTTGATTTCTGGGTCGTCCTCCTTGAGCTCTCCCACCTTAATCTCTTCTTCCTTAGGGTGGTCCTTTTGCCACAAGAAACTAGGTCCCGTGAACCAGTTAGACTCTACAAGTTCCTTTGTGGTGAGTCCGTGAGAGGCATGGTATTACGGGTGCGTGTGTTTGATTTGATCTGCTGGATTCGGTTGGCTACGAATACATGAAATCGCTTTTCATCATTATTAATGTAACCAAGGATGACCTTGGAATCGGACCAAAAATATTCCTGTAGAGCTTCTATCTCCATTTCTCTCTTTAGGAGACCACTTGTCTTTGTGGCCACTACCGCAGCTAAGAGTTCCAGCCTTGGGATTGTTGTTACCTTAGTCGGTGCAACCCTCGCCTTCTCCATAACAAGAGCACAATGGACTTCTCCAGACTTTGAAACAGCCCTGAGGTAAGAACACATTCCATAGCCAGAAACACTAGCATCGGAAAAAAGTTCATACTGCTGAACTTCCTTGGTTGTCAATGGTATGTAGTGGTATCTCTACTGAAGACAATTTATGGAGGTCTTGAAGCCATGCTTCCCAATGCAGCCTGAGGTCGTCAGGAAGCGGCTCATCCCATCCTACCTTGTCTTGGCACATCCTTTGTAATCCTTTGTGCTTAGCAACCAGGCGCTGTGTAGAGCGGCAGCCAGCAACAGTCACTCTCTCTCTTTTCTGCACTTTGAGATATTTTTTAGCTATTTAGCGATATTTTTATTATTATTTATTGTTTACGATTTCTGTTTGTTTTTTGTCCATGTGGCTCATTCTTGGGACAATTTTTCCTGACCGCGTCTCCGTCCTGGCTCAACAATACAGCGGGGCTATTGTTTACACTCAAGATCAGCTGTTGTCACTACGACCAACCGCGCTGATACCGGAGAGGCCTGAAATTCCCAGAGAGCTGAAGAGGAGGTACAGGGGATGTAAGGCTGGGCGTAAACACAGAGAGAAGAAGAGGAGATATAAACCATCTCTCCCTTCCATCACCATGGGGAACGTGAGGTCGCTAGCTAGCAAGTTGGACGAGGTAGCGTTCTTGGTGAGGACTCAGTGAATGTATCGTGAGAGCAGTGCACTTTGTTTCATGGAGACGTGGCTTCAAGAGGACATTCTGGACTCCAACTTAACTGTGGACGGCTTTCAGACTGTTCGGGCAGACAGGACTCACCGTGAGAGTGGCAAGAGGAAAGGAGGGGGACTTGCTATTCTTATTAACAACAAGTGGTGTCATCCTGGTCATATTACTGTGAAAGAGCATGTATGCAGCCCAGACACTGAACTGCTTGCCGTGAGTCTGCAGCCGTATTATCTGCCGCAAGAGTTCTCACACGTGATCATCCTGATTGTTTACACTCCTCCATCTGCAAATGCGGCGCTAGCGACTGACATCATCCACACTGTTGTCACTAGACTTCAGGCATGGCACCCAGATGCATTCATCGCGATATCTGGGGACTTTAATCATGTCACTTGGGCTGCAACACTGCCCACCTTCAAGCAGTTTGTGGACTGTCCCACCAAGGAAAACAAGACACTGGACCTGTTGTATGCCAATGTTAAGGAGGCTTACAGCTCCACTGCCCTTCCTCCACTCGAAGATCAGACCACAACCTCATCCACCTGAAACCCCTGTATAAGCCCCAAGTCCAGCGGCTTCCTGTGACCACTAGGACTGTGAGGAGATGGTCACAGAAGGGCTGTGCAGGGCTGCTTCGAACTAACAGACTGGGAGTTGCTCTGTGATTCGCATGGATAGGACCTTAATGATTCACAGACTGCATAACAGGGTACATCAACTTCTGTGTGGACAGTGTTGTTCATACAGTGACTGTACGCTGTTTCCTCAACAACAAGCCGTGGGTCAACAGTGACATCAAGTTTCTGCTGAATGAGAAGAAGAGGGCCTTCAGAGATGGGGACAGGGAGCAGATGAGGCTGGATAAGAGGAAGCTTAAGGAGAGGATCCAACAGGGTAAAGACAACTACAGGAGGATGCTGGAGCACAAACTCCAGCAGAACAACTTGAAGGACGTGTGAAGCGGCATGAGGAGCATCACTGGCTACAAACAATCTGGCAGCCAGACATCAGGAGGTGATACTGAATGAGCCAATGAGCTGAATCTGTTTTTTAATAGATTTAATGAGAGGGCTCCGGACTACGCCTCCCCCTGCTCCTCCATAACCATCCACCTCCAAACCTCCAGCCCTGCTGTCCTCCCTCCCCCATCGTTCCTTCCTGACTACACCCTACCTGTTCTCTCTCCCCCATCACCATCACCTCCCCCCACCCCCATCCACATGCATGGCACACAGACCTTCACAGCAGAGCAGGTGAGGAAGGAGCTGTGCAGACTCCGTCCAGGCAAGGCAGCAGGTCCTGATGGTCTCAGCCCTAGGGTCCTCAAAACATGTGCAACCCAGCTGAGTGGATTCATGCAGCACATCGTCAACCTGAGCCTGAGTCTAGAGAGGGTCCCTGTGCTGTGGAAGACATCCTGCCTGGTTCCAGTACCAAAGAAGGCGCGTCCCAGCACCTCCAACGACTACAGACCGGTGGCACTGACACCCCACCTGATGAAGTACCTGGAGAAGCTGGTCCTGTCACTTCTTCGGCCCCTGGTTAGTTCATCGCTGGACCCTCTCCAGTTTGCCTACCAGCCGAAACTGGGAGTGGAGGACGCCTTCGTTGAGAGCCAGAAGAGAAAGAACGCCAGAGGAAGTCCTTTCTTCCTGTGGCCATCAGACTGTATAACTCATCTGCCTCTGGTTGAGACCGGGACAGTTGAGACACTATGTCCTGATGCCGAATGTCACTTTATCAAATGTCACTTTATCCAATTTCACTTTATCACTTTATTTAGTTTGTACTAACAGTGCATATAATTGTATATTGTATATACCTGTGTATTAACTGTCATTTGTTGCATTTAGTTAGTTACTATTTTATTTTATGTTTGTTTAGCTTATTTATTTTATTCAAATTGACCTATGTATTAACTGTAATTTTGTTGCATTTAGTTAGTTACTTATTCTTTTTATGTTAGTTTAGTGTATTTTATCTCTCTCTTGCATTACCTCACCACTTTGTATCGCAACTGTTGCACAGCAATTTCCCTCGGGATAATTAAAGCTTCTTGAATCTTGAATATTATAGAATCTGTTTACCTTTCAAGATGACAGGCGCCACAAATCCAAGAGGATAAAAAATTGAAGCCACCAATGACAGTACCTCTCTTTTGGTAAACCGATGTTCCTTTACCCTCACTCTAAACTGGAGTTAATGCAACATTGGAGCCTGAGAGCCGTTCCATCTTGTGTTCTCCCAAGGCCATGTCCAGGTCAGCTGCACCTTCAGCGCATTCTTGCTTTGGGATTGTGGCAAGCACCTTCTTGTTGTTGGTAATGAATTTGTGTAGGCAAAGCTCTTGCCTCTCTAACAAGCTGGATAGCTTCTGCTTCACTGTCCAAACTTGTTAATCCATTGTCAACATAAAAGCTTCGCTGTATAAACCTCACTGTAGCTTCACTAAACTTGCCTACTCCTTCTGCAGCCAAGTGTTTGAGGCCAAAATTCGGACATCCAGGTGACGATGCAGCACCGAACAAGTGAACCTTCATGCACAACACTGATGGTGGAGCTTCCATATTACCTCTTTCCCACCACAGAAACCAGAGGTAGTCTTGGTCCCTTGGTGCAATGTGAAATTGATGGAACATCCGCTCCACATCACACATGATGGCTACTTGTCTTTTGCGGACGTGACACAAGACCCCTACAGGGGTATTTGTAAGGTCTGGCCCAGTGAGTAGATGCTCATTCAGTGATGTATTCTAAAACTTAACTGAACAATCAAATGCCCCACAAATCTTTCCTGGCTTTGGGGGGTGGTAAACCCCATGGTGAGGGATATACCATGTGGTCTGATTGGTTAGCTCTGACTCTGGAACCCTTTCGGCATCATCTCTTGCTATTATGTCCTCCATAAAAGCCACATAATCCTTGTGATATTGATAATCTTTCTTAAGCTGTTTCTCCAGAGATCTGAGTCGATGTTCTGCACACACTTTGTTGTTTGGTAGACTTGGTCTCTCTTCCTTGAAAGGCAATGGCATTTCGTAATGCCCATTCGGCTTTTGCTTGTTGCCTTCTTTCCGCTTCGCCAAGAACTTAATATCTTCTTGTGATATTAGAACTTCTTCACTGAATTTCTCAGTAAAATCTGACTCAAAGACCTTGAGTATGTCTGCTGGAGTGATCATTTCCTTGACTTAAGTTCTATAAACAAAATGGATCACAGACTTGAGCTCAGAAGAGGGCTTGGTAGCTTGCAGAACTTGCTTTACGATGACACGGTGGATTAACAATCCTACTTCACAGCTGAGCTCAGGAGACATTTCATCTGCCCAGTGTTCTAATTGAGGCCAGGACTTTGCCATTGTTCTTGTGGGTATATGGGATCTGTTGGCTGGTATGTAATCTCTGGTATAGGTTGTTGGGAGTTTGATTTTAGTGTCAGAGCTGATGCCTCTCACCTGCAGTCATTGTACCTCTTGGCTATTCACCACCTTTGTTTTTGATGTTATCGTGGACACTTTAATACCCCTTGCTCTTGGCCTTTCTTCCCACGATCTTGATGTAGGCATGTGGGGTGGTGTTTCCACATGAGTCACACACTCTCCTGGATGTACAAGCTTTGGAGTTATGGCTGATCTTAAGGCAGCCAAAACATATCTTCTCCAGTTGTACAAACTTAACCCTTTCTTCAGCTGTTTTTTCCATAATCTTGCGACACCTATGGAGAGTATGGCCTTTCTTCTTGCAAAAAATGCATGTGATGCTTGTCTTCTCACTTGTACATGTGGTGAAAGTCTTAGCACTAAAGTTTTGATTTCTTTGATACTTTGACTGTTCTCGTTCTATTGGCTTTGATCTTTCTTGGTCAGTTGGCTTCACTGCATATAATGATGTGATGGGGTTGCATGCAATTCCAGCCTCCATGTTGAGAAATCTCACAAAGTATCTGAAGTCAGGGAACATTTTGTGTCCATCTTGATAAATCGTGCCTTCTCTATTCCAACGTGAGCTCAACCAATCCAGTAGCTTGACAGTAATCTTTTGGTTTTCCACACAGTCGTTGAGAGTTTGTAGACCTTGAACATATGGCATAGCTGATTCCACACTGCTCAGAAAATCGACAAACTCACGAAGAATTTTGCTGTCTTTGGGGCCAATTTTATGCCATGTGTGTATTTTGTCACGGTATGACTTGGCAACTATGAATGGATTACCAAATCTGTCTTCAAGTATGTCCCAAGCAGCACGATAAGCTGTTTCTGTTCCTACAAGGAAATGGCCTTCAATCGCTCTCTTGGCTGAGCCACCAACATACTTGTGTAGAAAGAAAAGCTTTTCTTGAGTTGGAAGGTTCTTGCAATCAGAGTACAGAAGGAAAGCTTCCAATCCAAGCTTCCAATTGGAACTTGATTAGCTGTGATTGCTTCAGCAAGAGGCCTCACAAGGTCATTGGAAGCTTCATGAAAGTTTGAAAAGGCTTGAGTGGCAGGAACTTGAGTGGACTGGGCTTGTTGCATGAGCGGCAGTGCAGTTGAGGTGATGACTTGACTTACAGGGACTTGAGTAAATGTGGCTCGCTGTGGAACAGAAATGAGGTGTACATGGAGGGATATAAGAGAGGGTTTTTGGTGGCTGTGATCTCATGTTGGTGATGGACTTGACTGGGGTTGTCTTGTTGCGCAGGAAGAGCTTGGGAGACTGGTGCTTGATGGGAGGGAAAGAATGGATCAATTAAAGGTGCAAGTGGTGGGTGGAGAGATTCTGAATAAACTTGCAGTCTCGCTTGTGCTGCAACATGCCCTTTAAGTTCTTCTAGCCGTTCTACTTCTCTTCTTTTCCCTTCCAGCTTCATTTTTCTATCAGCACTTTTTGCTATGAACTGAGATCTTTTTTTTAGCACTCTCTGCTCCAATTTCCCTTTCTTTAGCTTCTCTTTCAGCCTTTAAGATTTGTTGTTCCACCTCAAGTCTTTGAATTTATTCCTTTTGTTGATGTTGTGCATTTGTTATCTTTATCACCTCTTATGTTGCCGCAACTTCAGTTGCCGCTTGTTTTCCATTCAGGGACAGGATGGAAGAGTGTCTGGATACTGTGGAAGAAGCCTTTGACTTAGCAGTTTGAGCTGAGGAGACACTAGACACTGTACTGTCAAACACTGACTTAGCATCAGGCCAGGATCTGTCTTCTGAATCATCACCACCGCACCACAAGTGTTGAGCCTATATTTGCATCTTAGTGAATGCCTGGCATGTGTCATTCATTTTCCGGATGTCAGGTTCAGGACTTGAAATGGCTCTTATTTTGAGGTAAGTGTTGTCAATGTCAACTTGGATGGTGTTGATTGCATTAAAAATCTCATCAATCAGATCATCAGTATCATTATTCTTAATGGACCATTTTAAGCCATTGATGTGATAATTCCATCTTCTGTACATCTTTACAAAACTCCCTTAATGTTAAATTTGCCATCTAACAGAGCTTTTCCTCTATCAGTGAACTTTCGTGTGCGTCCAGTTTTCCTAATTCCAGGAGGCAGTTGTGTGTCACTGGCACCAACCTGAGATTGTGTGTCCTGCACTGTGTCCTCAACTTGCTCATCAGCGTCAGCTTGCTGTGATAGGGTAGTCTGCTCTGCATTTTTATCTTCTTGAAGGTCTCTATGGATGACCTCTTTAGGTGGCCGAGAAGAACTTTCTTTTGTGTGTGACATATTAAATGTGCAGGGTGTTAAATGTGTTGAAATTGAAATGAAACGTAAATATAATTCTCTTTGATTACCTTAGCTTAACCTTTTGCAAAATGTACATCAAACACTACAGTATCAAAATAACACACTTTGATTAATGAGTAATAAAACAGCAGTTAACATAGTGTAAATACTCTTGGCACAGTCTGAATATAAAAAACTTACTTGTATGAACAATACTTTGATATTAACTTAAAACATCTTGGATTCCACTGGGACAATGGTGAATTTACCTCTTTACTTAGTTTCTTTGATTCTTGCTAGATAATCAATTGCAGGAGAAAATGCCACTGCTGCTTTAAGGAAAAACACAAATGAAATGTCTGAGTGATAGAAACTTAATGGCAGCCAACAAGTACTTGTGCTACTCTCAAGACACTCTCCTCAACGTGCTTGCTTGTGTAGCCTTATTCGCTTGCCCCTTGTATTCACATGAACAGTTCATGATGTGGCACATCCCTTTACCGCATGTGGCCTGCAGCTAGTCCATCTTCATCTGCTCAGAGTCTTTGCCGATGCAGTAGTGTTCTACTATGCCGCCCACTGATTGGATGCGAGACTCAGTTTCCTTCACTAATGTTTATTCACACCGTAGAACTTGTTCGAGTAGACAAATAAAAGACAACATCAGCTGTAACGCCCGCCAATGTAATAATGTCCACAAACGTAATAGCCACTGACTACTACAAACGTAACACGTGATTTCAAACAAATGTAATAACTATTACATTTGCAGGGATTTATTACGTTTGTGGGGAAGTGGAAATCTTTATTGTAATAACTTCCCACAAATGTAATAATACAATGAATGAATAATGGTCGTTGTGGTTGAAGGAGGCCAAGAATTGGCACTCTAAAGCCGCATCCAAACGCCAGTGTGAATGAAGATGATCCTCATTAACAAGAAGCATTTTGCTTATGCAAAGAAATAAATCTGTTTAAACTAGATATTTATATGCCACAAAACAATTAAAAAAGGGGGGGGGATCCGTTGTGTGATAGCGGAGAGTCAGCAGCTGGATTTTGCACCCACGGTCAGTAGTATTAGTAGGTGTAAAGGCAAACAAACAGCAACCACAGCGACCATTATTCATTGTATTATTACATTTGTGGGATGTTATTGTAATAAATATTTTCACTTCCCCACAAACGTAATAAATCCTCGCAAACGTAATAGTTACATTTGTGGGAAATCACATGTTTCGTTTGTAGTAGGCAGCGGCTATTACGTTTGTGGAAAATGTATTACATTTGTGGGTTTATTACATTAAATGCTGCAGATTTTTATTACGTTTGTGGTTTATTATGTTTGTGGACATTATTACATTGGCGAGCGTTACATCAGCATTGCTTAACACTGTAGCTAATACCAATAAAATACTTTCCCCAGAAGCAATCCTCAGAATATGAATCTCCTCACAATACCACAGTCCCACAGCCACAGCAACACCACGAAGCATGATGTGGCAAAAAGAAACGAACTAAGGAGTTAACATCACCGCTACAGGCACCTTTCATTTTCTGTGAATTTTATGGAGCTATTATACAACAATTAGGTCTGACCGAGCAATCTGATTTGTCAACAACAAATTTTGACCGTGCTCAAATCAGCATTACCTGACTCATTACTCAAAGTATTACTCCGCCAAGTCTGTGACAACATTGTATCTCCATGGCAACATCGTAACTGTCAGAGCAGGAGTAGGAAACAGCGGAAAAATAGCCTACAAAATGGATCAGTTTGTTGTTAATTTTGATTTATTTGGCGGTCTCAGTTTGGATGAATGGATGGAGGAGGATGAGAAGAATCAAATGACAAAAAAGAAAGATTTGTGGGAAATAAAGTGATAAATCTGGAACTTCTCTGTTCTTTGTAATTAGATAATAATAAGATAAAAATGAAACAAGTCCGAGCTGAGTATTTTATTAATATTATTTTTTAGAAACGTTATTTATTAATCATGAAAATAAATCACCAACCATCTGTCAGCTGCCAAAGTCACATTTATAGAATAAAGTGTCGCGTTTTACCGAGAAGGCCGAGCCTATTCCTGTCGGCGTGAGAGACACTATTGTGACCGCGGTGAAAAGCATTTTCTGTTTAACTGTGCAGTATTGATTTAGTTCGGGAAATTCCGAGATCGCGATAAAATGTTAACGTCAGCTCAGAGTTCACTCATCTGGGACTAGAAAATCCTTTCTCTTGCTAGATCATTCCTATGGGTTGGATTGCTTGCTGTAATGGTAAACTACATTCCATTACACATATGAGTCTACTGACGGGACTGATTTTGTTTCAGTTATTAGTCAGACCCCATGTGTTTCCATGGAAACGTGACGCACACTCGCAAAAACCTTTAAAATTTGAGAGCAAATTGTCCATCAACATGGATATATTTTGAGTATATATTTTATTTAAAATTTAATAAATAAAAAAAGTCAAATAAATGCCACAAAAATTGCACAAGTTTGTCAATACCTACATTTTAAAATATTCATTTAACAGTTAAAGCAAGTGATGATT
Organism: Lagodon rhomboides; assembly: GCA_039737535.1. Classification (NCBI taxonomy): domain Eukaryota; kingdom Metazoa; phylum Chordata; class Actinopteri; order Spariformes; family Sparidae; genus Lagodon; species Lagodon rhomboides. The sequence continues at coordinate 28,290,040 of CM077799.1, forward strand.
GCAAATAATAATAGATAAATATTTTTTTTTTTAAGTATTTTTTTTGGCCTTTTATGGCTTTATTGATAGGACAAGTTGAAGATGTGACAGGAAATGGGAGGAGAGAGAGGGGGAGTGACATGCAGCAAAGGGTCCCAGGCCGGGAGTCGAACCCGGGTCCGCTGCAGCGAGGACTTAGCCTCTGTACATGGGACGCCCGCTCTATAATAATAAAAAAAATATATATAGATATATTTCATAGATAAAATTTTATTTTTCATTCATCTTTTCTAGTATATATTTTTCATATATAAGTTCACCATGGCTGTTTTATCGCAATTGCTCTGTATAATTTAATGACACCTTGTCTTTGTAATCCACTTTAAATTATCAATTCTTTAGGAAACCTTACCTGAATAAATCTAGGCTTTTTTGCCTATGTGAGATTATCTCAGTGATACGCATATTATTACTCCAAGCTGAACTCATGCAGCTATTTTTTGAAGCATGTATTTAAGTAACATGAATGAAATAAGTAACAATATTTCATAACCATATTTGTTAATTTGAACAACTCCAACAGCAACAGTGCTTAGCGCCACTTAAAGCTCCACACACTTCCTCTGTACCTGGATAGTGCCTGCCTGCCTGCAGCAGCGAAGGACTCCGCCAGAGACGTCTGTCCTGCCCTAACAGCAGCACCTGACACTGTGCTCTCCTCTTCTGTCTGCCTCATCATAAGTGCCTCGTATTCTGTGTTGTGGTTTAACCTGATGTGTTTCACAAGGTTTGTTGTACTTACCGTTTTTCCATAAACATCTCAAACCGCGTCTTGGCTGTTTGTGGAGCTGAAATAGCTCCACACATGACTCTGTTTACGCTCTGCCATTGTGTCTACAGACTGAGACTGAGTGACTGATGAACTGAGCAGCGTGCCGCTGCGCTTACGCATCACGCACTTACCCAGGCAGAAGAAAAAGTAGTTCCCACCAACCACGTATCATTTAAACAAGATGTCAGTAGTTTAGTTACTTTCCACTGTGTTCCAGTTAATGTTATACATTACCTCAAATGAGTGAAGTATCAAAAGTATCGATATTTTGATTTGACAATCGATTTTAGAGTATAAAGATCTGGTATCGGAGGTATCGATATTTCAGTATCGATCCGCACATCACTATTCAAAACGGCTGCAATTACATTGGGTGAGGAGTCATCTTGATCAGATTCACGAGAACCAAGCTGACGTGCTGACTCCATTGCTCGTTGTTTGTCCCAAAAGTTGTGGAACCTCAGTATCAATGGTCTTGGATGCTGGTTTGGGCCGGGTTTCGGTGGCAAGGATCTATGAGCCCGGTCAAGCTTCAGTCAGCCATCCTTTGTAGTCATCTGGAGATACTCAGGGACCCACTTTTCTAAAAATGTCACAGGATTTGACCCTTCTGTGTTCTCCGGTAAGCCAATCACCTCTATCGCCAGGGCTCAAGGGAGAAGTGGACTTCATCGGTTTTCTCTATGTTTTTTCATACTGTCTGAAGTTTGCAAAAAATAACCGTCCAGGCTCATGTTAGGGTACCTCCTGTTCAAAATTCTGTACTTTTACAGCACAGACATGAATAATTAAGACATATACTGATAAATGCCACCAGAGCTGACTTTCAGCAATGCTCATTCTACGACGTCATCTTGCCCCCCGCTTATTGATGTTATCTGATGAGGTATGTGATCTGCTGCATTCTACTGTTTCCTGTTTTTCCATTAGCTAATCCCTTGCTCCTTGGTTCACCTTCTAACTTTTCACAAAATGTAGTTTTGACCTGCATATCTTTATACCAATTGACATCCTGTTAAAATTCATACAGTACTGAAAACATTGCTGATTTTAAGTTAAGCTGGGAATGTTTACATTTCGAAGTTACATTATTTTTTAAAGCTCTATACCTGATCTAATTTAGAATCAGAATCAGAAATCCTTTAATGTCCGGGGAAATTTGTTTGTCCCAGCAGCCAAACGACAGAATATTACAAAAGACAAAACCAATAGCAAAAATAAACAATATAATTAAAAAGGTAAGAAACAGAATAGACATATATACATATAAACATGATATAGTACAAAATTAACAGCAGTGAATTTTTATTCACAAATAGAAATAATAAATATGGGTGTTAAGAAAATTTACCAGAAATTAGTTTTGTACAGTATTATTGCACAGCGCAGAGTGAGGTTTATTGTGAGCAGTTCTGGTTGTACAGTCTGACAGCAGCAGGAAGGAATGACCTACGATACCTCTCCTTCGCACACTTAGGTTGTATCAGTCTGTTGCTGAAGGAACTGCCCAGTGCTGTAAGAGTGACCTGCAGGGGGTGGGACTCCTGCACCAGCAGCGATGACAGCTTGTCCATCATCCTGCTCTCTCCTCCCACCTGCACTGAGTCAAGAGGGCATCCCAGGATGGAGCTGGCCTTCTTGATAAGTTTATCAAGTCTTCTCCTGTCTGCTGCTGAGATGCTGCTGCTCCAGTAGACTACTCCATAGAAAATGGCTGATGCCACCACTGAGTCATAGAAAGAAGACAGGAGTCTCCCCTGCAGCTTTCTCTTAGAAAACGGTCAAAAGGTGTAAGGGAAACTGTCCTTGTTGAGGTAGAGAGTTGCTAATTCTCCGAAAAATTATAGACTCAGTGTGATGAATCAGATCTCTTTATTACATGCAGCATGGAGAGAAGACCCGAAGTGTTTTCTCCAGTCTTCCAAATATTTCTGAGTTAAATAAAACAGAATAGGGGTTAGATACTTTTACAACAGTTGTTAATCATCTCTTCCCAAAACAATGACCCCCTGATGTTTGTATTGATCATGCCTTTGCCAGGACAGTGACCCTGTGATGTTTTATTGGACAGTAATCCTATCTACCTTCCTGTAAACACCTCAGGCAAAGATAATTGCCCCACCTGTGACTTTCTGACCCTTGAAACCTAAGGGGGAAGGGGAATCTCCCCTCCTCTCACATCCTGATATGTTTTCTACTGTACCTTGATTACTGAATTCAAAACTATTTGATTTCTCACAAAGGTCAAAGGGGTTAGTTATCTGAAATGTTTTGGCTTTATTCTGTCTTGTAATTCATGCTACATGTGCAAAGGTAGAGCTGTATTACTCACAGCAGGCTTTGCTGGTCGTCTTATTCCTGCCTGGTTTGTGTTTGTGTTATAGGACCCTGAATGATGACTCTCCCCTGGGGCTGCGCAGGATCCTGTCTCAGTCCACAGACTCCCTCAGCTTCAGGGCCAGGGCTATGTCAGTGGAATCTCTCACTGATGACGGTATCAGAACATTCAAACTGTACATCATAGTAACATGGCTATGGACTCGGGACACATTCACTGTCATTGTAATGTTAGTTTGAAAACAATCCACTGTATTCTAGTGTCATGAAAAAGTTGTTACACTAGTAAATAAGTTTCTGTGAAATCTGCTTTTAAAATGAATGGAAAGCAATGTGCAAATGAAGTTCTACCAATATGTACTCCCAAGACTGAAAGCACTTCTGTTTCACTTCATTGCATTTTCCAGTGCAATACCAATGTTTTAAAGGCAACACATCCTCATAACAAAATTACTGAATAGGTCGATTTCCAGTCACTCCAAAAGCGACCCATATCACTGTTTCAAACGAACATGACTGTTACAGTGTACCAGCAGCAGGTGAACCAGATCTTTGCCGTGCGCTCACATTAGGTCAAAGCATCCTGGTTTGGCTTAGAATTAAGACGTTACTTCTGAAACTTCAGTTACAAATGTAGCTAAGTCGCATACATCACTGCAGTTACGTTATGTACATGATATTACTTCTCTACGTCTTGTGCTTGTTTAACCCGACCATCCATTCCCGACTCGCTCCCAATGCAGAGGTTCATGCCACACAATAATTAATTGCATACCTGTACTAAACAGAACATAAAATAAAGTGAATTTAACATTGGTCTTGATAGAAAACCCTGGGTGTCCTCTCCCACTAACCAGGCTTCAAATACATGTCCAAGCCCTTCTTCATTAACATGAGTTAATTCAGTTATATACATTTAATAAATGAGTTTGGTCATTAGATAGTTAAATGGATGTGTTAATGGGAAGTGACTAAGGTAAAGCTACATTCTCTACAGTCCCTGCAGCCCTGATAACTCAGCTGTTAATCAAACTCAATCATAGTGTTGGAGAACAAAGGAGCATTTTTGATGTATCATCAAAGACATTTATGCTTAGTGTATCTCTGTTGGACTAAAAGGTTGATGTGCTGACCTTAATTATTTCTACAACCAGCAATCTGAACAAAGGCATGACAGAAAAATCAAGGTGTATGGAACTCATGGAACATGGAAAATAATTTGCTGTCTATGACTGTAATGTTGAGGGTTTTCTCTTGTTAAGGAGACATCTACTACACCTCAGTATTGGAGGATATGGAGTTCGAGGGCAAAGACTTTAAGGCTGACTCATGGAGCATGGCAGTGGACAGCAGTTACTTGCAGGCACACCGCAAAAACGTCATCAAGAGGCAGGATGTCATCTATGGTGAGCAGTAGTTTACTGACCTTATTTTAGATGGCAGCTTTGAATTTACAGTACCTATATTAAAGTACCACAAAGAAAGTACTCTTTGCCAGACATGATTGAATTTTCATTTAAAATAAACCAGAGTGCAATTCCTCTTATTGCATTTATTGTATGACTGCTATAATCTGTGTGTGTGTGTGTGTCCCTCTCAGAGCTGATTCAGACAGAGCTGCACCACATGCGAACGCTGCATATCATGGAAAGGGTGTTCCGACAGGGCATGCTGGAAGAGCTTCAGCTGGAACCCAGTACTGTTCATGCCATGTTCCCCTGCCTGGACCAGCTGATCAGAATACATTCCCATTTCCTGGCACAACTCCTCCTTCGGCGGAACAACAGCCTGCATCCTGGGTCCAGCCGCAACTTCACCATTCACCAGCTGGGAGACATACTACTAGAGCAGGTGACTGCTCTTTCAGACTGGCATAGCACTGGAATAAAGCTGGAATTTTTTTTTAATGCTTTTGTTTCCCATTCCAATTTCCACAAGTTGAAGTTCTGTTTTTCTGTGCACATAAAAAGAGAAATTAGAGAAAAAACGTGTAACCACACCAGCCCAGGACCTCCACATTGGGCTTCTTCATCTGTAAGGCCACTGAGACAGCTGTTACAACAGTTGTTTTTGTAAAAACTAAAGAAATTCTGTTTAAACTGTCAGAAAGTGTCTTAAGGAAGTTCACTCGCAAGCTTGTCATCTTCAACAGGGTGCAGAATGCTCACCTCTGAAGGCGTCTGGCACTTTGGAGAAGTTTTTCTTCATGGATGAATCACAGTTTTGGGCAGATGGCATATAGTGTGTATGGTGTCATGTGGATGAGCAGTTTGCTAATGTCAGTGTTGTAAACAGAGTGCCCATGGTGGCGGTGGGGTTATGTGATGAGATTCTGAGGCCTGTTGATGTGCCATACATCCACCACCATCACCTTATGTTGCAGCATGATAATGTGCTGCCGGCAGTGGCGAACTTAGCCATCTGGGGGCTCCAGGCGAACAGTCATTTGGGGGCCCCTGCATCTACAGGTCTAATGTACCTTCTATCACATAATGAGATACTCCATACAAGGGATATACAAAAGTCACTGTCCTTCCTTTCTTCCATCACACTCTGCCAGTGTAATCCATATTGGATTAAACATCCTTTTCTATGGATATTGCAAACTCTCATATTGTCCTAAGGTATGGATGTGTGCAAATAGATTTGAATTTGTTTCAACTTCAGTTTTCCTGATCTTCTTCAGCCCCTGACTAATGCATGTTCTCACTGACAAGATAATCTTGACTCTTCAACTCTTAACAAAGATTCATAGATTCATATGACCTTGGTTATACAATATTAGTAAAGACTTGACGTTTGTTATTCCAGGGTTAAATAAAGATTTATTTAAAAAAAAGAAAAAAGATTGAAAGACACAAGGACTGTCTCGTTACTTGCAGTTTATACCTTGCAGACTGATTTATCTGGTGGTATAGAGCTATATACTGGTAAAGCTATGCTTGAGCAATCCAAATACACATTTTTCAAGACATCTACCAGGTCACCAGAAGCAAATATTTTCCATAGCTTTCATGCAACTGTTAATTATTTCATACTGGGCCGTGCGTGATATGCACTACACAGATTCAGCTGTAACATTACCGGTGAGAGCAAACAGTGTAGACGGCTGCTCTTGTTCTGCCGACGGTCCCGCTGCCACCGCGGTTCCTGTAAAAACAGCTTGATAGCTTTGGCAGCTTTGAAATAAACTCCTGCCTTTGGTCCTTCTTCTTTTTGTGCGACCCGCTTTTGTATCTTCGCTTCATTTCTCTCGATTTATCTCTTCTCTCTCTCTTACCGCTATTTACTGTTTTGGATTTCACGCCGTAATCATTTCCGCATACGTGCAGCGTGATGAGTATGATGCTTAACATGGAATAGTCCATGTAGTGCAGACTGAAGGGGGGTGCACGGTTGGCAGAAAGACCGTCAAAACATGATTAATTGATCAAATTAGACATCCCGATGCTACCATTGTGAAGAGAGTTTTTTTGAAAAACAATAAATATGGGGCCAAAATATAAAGAGGGCACTTTGGGGGGCCCAAAGGACCTTGTATGGGGCCCGGGGCTCCAGGGAAATGCCTAATTTGCCTAATAGTATGGCCCGCCTCTGGCTGCCGGACAAGATCCGCTGGGCATGTTTTGATTTTTCGATCAACATGTCCAACAGTGTGTTCTACTTCCTGCCAATATTCAGTGACTTCATAGCCACTGAAGAGGAGTGGACCAACATTCCACAGGCCACAATCAACAACCTGATCATACCACACAAAGCAGATGTGTCACACTGTCAATGTAAAACTCAGAATTATTACTTTATTACATTTATTATTTTGCTGCTTACATATTCAAGATTATTCACCATATTTTCTAATTCCTTTTAATCCTGCTCCGCCTAAGCATGCCAGTGGTATCTGTGAAGTTTATAGCTGGCTAACATTAACTAGTCAGGATGAAGGCAGCAAAACATCCTCTCATTTTTTGCATAGCTGAAAAGGTAAAACCACTGCACATCACATGTTTGTGTGAGCACTCATGTTCGTGCATTTTAGGTGCGCTCTGGTATCTGAGCAAATAGCACTACACCTCTGGTCAACCACCCCAAATTCAGAGCCTTCAAAATAAAACTGCAAATTCTAGAGCGGCCTTCCATTGAGACAAGTCCAAAGCACACCTGTACACTAATCATGCTGTTTAATCAGGATCTTAATATGTGTTAAGATTATTTGGGCAAAGAAGTGCTAACATAGATAACAAAGTAAATTTGTGCTCAATATCTGAAAAGGAATAAAAGTCTTGAGTCTAAAATGGAAACAAAAACAAAAGTGTTGTTGTCAAAGGAAATTGTCATTTTGTTTGAATTGGGCACCCACTACAGTTTCTGAGTGCAACACCACTGTGGTCAATACAAATCCCAGGTGTGTGATGTAATGTAGGTGTTAACTACAAACAAAACTCATGACATCAAAACAATGTGATGTTGAAAACCTGAAGTGAACATGTATGTAACATGTATGTAATTCTGTGATCCTAGCCTCTCACTGAAGTTGCATAGAGCAGAAACAGGTGACTCTGAAGCTGTTAGGTTAGGTCAAAAAGTTTCATAATGTTGCTTTAAGTGAATTTTAAAGACTCAGCAGCACCCTGATAATATATATATATATATATATATATATATATATATATATATATATATATATATATATATATATATATATATATATATACACACATATATATACATATATTAGACACACACAAAACAAGAAAAATGAAATACTTGAATTTCACAGTGAACATTTATTTGACAAACAAAATAACAGTCCACAGTAAAGTTTCATCATTCATGAGTTTCATCACACATCAGACCAAAGGATTGGTTTTGGCACAGTTTGATCACTTCCTTGTCCTATTCCAGGGCAATGGCACCTATCAAAGTACACAGTAATGAAAATACAGTTTTCTACTAACTGTACTGTACTTGCTGCTTACTTAAAAAAAAATAATAACAAAAATAATAATAATAATAATAATAATAATTATATTTAACAATTTAATCTTAAAATACGGGACGACTCCGTATTATAAGGGATGGGTGGCAACCCTAACTCTTAGAAAACAATATCATTTTATATACACTCACCTTTCACTATTTGAGTAGCCTTTGTTCTGCCATTTGCGTACTGGCGAGCAATCTCTGAATCTGGGAACATATCCTTCACGGATTTGTTGAAAACATCCGCAAATGTGAACGGGATGTTGCTTGTAGCTAACAGCATAGCCATCTTTGTCATCTTTGTCTTTGGCAAGATGGCCCAAAATACTGGGCTGTGACCGGTGCTGCGTTGCCGCAGCCATGTGCTTCTCTGACCCTTGATGTGTGAATATATCCGTTCAGCCACCGTGTTCAATGGGGAAGTCGGATCTACAAAATTTGCAGGCAGCATACCCCTTCCCCTTCGAGCTGTCCTGGATGAACTCAAATTCTTTTTTCCAATCATTTTTGAACTTGTAGGCGTATCTCTTCTTCTTACTTGCCATGTCTCTTCTTCTTCTGCTGCTTCTTCTTCTTCTGTTCTGATTGCCACGCTTGACTTCGATGTGTAACCGTTATTATTGTCCGACCGGAAACGGCGCCCAGTGAAGGATGGTGTAGCAATATTGTTGTCCGGGTGGAATTCGTGAGAAATTCGTGAGAATTGTGGCCCTGGGAGATTTTTGGGAGGGGCACTGAAATTCGGGACTCTCCCGGGAAAATCGGGAGGGTTGGCAAGTATGCTCAGCAGTGACAACCAGAGGTTAACCTGTGACACCTGTCTCATGTGAATATACACAACATATTCCAACATGTTCAGTAAGAAATCATCACTGTAAAAATGTTTCTAAAAGGTTTTTCTTTACCATGAGATATTTAATGAAAATGTAAAACTTTTATTTATTAAAAGATTTACTGACACAATTGTAGTTTAGTTATATTGCAGTTTTTATTTGCAACAAAAAAAAGGTTTTCATAAAATATTTGTATTCAGCTCTGGACAAGAGAAACAATGCCCTCCACTCCAAACAACTTATACTTTGGTCCTTCTGCCAGTTCTCAGGTCAGTGTGCAGATGACATGCGGAAGACCTACGCTGAGTTCTGTAGCCGCCACTTGAAGGCCGTCAAATTGTACAAGGAACTACTGGCCAGAGACAAAAGGTTCCAGTGTTTCATACGGGTGAGACACACAAATGCATCAAAACACACATTGTACATTGCAAAACAATTGAGAGATAAGGTAGATCATGCATAATCTTTTTTATTCATGTATTAACAATTCATTCCGTAGCCCAACCAACAAATAATCAAGGCACCAACTAACCCCAGCAGTGTCTCTGGTGCTGCCTTTGGCTGTTTGGTCGTCAGGGTGGAAAGCTTTCTGTGGGTTGTTTTTTTGAAAAACACAGCCTCATGGTGACGATTTCTCAACACTCAGTTACATTTGGAATAAATATGTTATTGTTTCTCATCTGCTCCTCCTCTGTGACCTTTCATGGCACTGTTTTAGGTTTTTTAGTATGCGTTGGGACTGGATTGCTCTAGTCCTAATATCTGAGCCCTCCACTTGATCCACAAACTGACAATCCAGGTCAAGAAAAGTCAGGAAGTGCACCATGTTGAAGTAATACCTCAGCTCCAGGAAGCCTGCTCTGCCTGCAGGCACTTAGTAGCCCTTTCACACAGGAGAAGACACATTATCTCCACAGCGCCAATTCTCCGCCAAATGGTGATTCACAGGGGTGTTGAACTGGAAGGAAAAGTGGGACTGATTACCCAGTGGAGGGGGCTGAAATAAAAATGTTGTTTTTATTTTATTTTTTTTGATTGTGAATATTCTCATTCATCCAGGTCATAGTTATCTCAAGGAAATTGAATCGAAAGCAACTGGATTTGGTTTTTGTCTTGAAGACGTTTCACCTCTCATCCGAGAGGCTTCATCAGGCTTCATTATTTTTTTTATTTCTAAGTAATTAGTGTCATAACTAACTTAAAATTGGCAGAATACATCGGATGAGAAACTTTACTTTGTATTAAAAAAAAATAGTGGAGGCTGTCTGAGGCCCCTCTCACCCCTTACAATACATAATGGTTCAGTCCACCCCATCAGCTGCAGGTGCACGAAGATGCGTCTCCAAACAGCCTAACGAGCGGAATGGCTACTGTTTATCAAGACATGTTTTTCCCCAAGAAAGCAGAATCAGGGAGCCTGAAACAAAAGGAAAAGGCAGAAAGGGAAAGAAAGCAAGGAGAGGGAACTCCTCACGAATTTCTTTCAAAAGAAAGGCGATCACAGTTCACAGCTAACAAAGTGAACAGTTAAAGCTAATGTCAGCAGTTGTAAAGATTGAAGGCGGTCAGACAGCCATGAATCTAGCTCAGTTTCAGCAGGAGCAGATTCCTGGTCCGTGTACTTTGCAGCCATTCGACTTCCGTTTTGAAGTTGAAAATCGGAAAACGGATAACGAGCCATTAACTGATATTAGATACTGTGTTCATGAATGGGAATTGGGAATGAAAATAACAGTGCCCTTTTTCATTCCAGATTTTGCTGTAGGTCTTTTTCAATGACCCGGAAGGCACCGTATGCTGCCAAAACACTTGATCTGATCCTTAGACCAGTGTAGTTCGTGGGGCGATTTCAGTGTCATGTCTTTATCTGAATATTCAGAGTTTATAACAACCAGGAGGTCAAGTGGGATGTCCTGTGGCGATATAGCCGCAGCACTGAGTGACCACGTTGGCCTCCTACGAGGCGTTTCCGAGAGGAATGTGCGCCGGTGGTGCTCTGAGCAGGGACTGGCATAGGAGGTAATGATGCTGCTACGGAGTTTGTAGCCCATGCGTAATCAGTGTTTATGGTCCAAAGTAAACATGAAATAAAGGATGATAAAGTCGTAACAGTGTCCTGTTTATTTACTTTGGACTACGAACTTCATAGTGGCATTGTTACCTCCTACGACACATCCAAAGCGTCTGGTTTTCTTATAGACCTATAGCCTATTGATTGACAGTAGATCAAACCAGTAGTGAGCGAAATCGGATTGTGACGTCACCAACAGTGTAAGCCAACGTAAAGGGGCGCCGTGTACATCAAGGGGTGTCTTACATCTCAACAGGATTTTTCCTCATAATAAACAGTAAGAGCAGGTAAACATGCATATGTAGCCGGTCTGGCCTGACACATATGTTTGCTACGGGCTCTGCGTTGTGTTTGTGGATGACGTCGAATGAAACGAGGACAATTTCTGCTTTGCTGACTGGGAGGATTTATTCTGTGCAAAACACATCAAAATGAGTACAGCAACTTCTCTTACAGCTTTCCCTTAAGTACACCTCTCCTCACGGGGTCCGGAAACCGAGTGAGTGACTACATTCACCACCACTGCTTTCCATCAACTAAATAAAATATAACATCAGTAAAATTGTACGATGAAACAAAATACAACTCCTTCAAATATTCTCCACCCCATCAGCAACAATATTTTTATATGCCTTCATTAAACAAATTAACATTAAAAAGACAACATAAAGGGAGCTCACATACCTGTGCAAAACACATCAAAATGAGTACAGCAACTTCTCTTACAGCTTTCCCTTAAGCACACATTTAAAAACAAGAAATCACATCCACCTGTATGAGGAACTGCCGTGAGGCTACTTTAGCTTAAGTTAGCATGCTACAGAAAAGTGCTGCACACTCCGAAATAATAATAATACATGTGTGACATTTACCAAGTAACATTTGCATGTCTGTTAAGTGTTTGTTACCACATTTTAACACACTACAAGCGAGAACACTCGCAACTCTTACCTCTCCTCACGGGTCCAGAAACGACTGAGGAAAACTGCACAAATCGACAGGAAATGACATCACAGCAATGTCAAAGGTCACACAGTCGAATAAAATCTACCAAAATAAATCTAATTATATTAAATTACCAAAATAAAAGCTCCCCAAAATAAACACAGAGTTAGATGTGAACACATAAAAGAAACAACACCAAAATATGAACAAACATGAAAAATGGATTTGGTGAAATATGAACCTATTACAATTAAACATCGGTTACACGTAGTCAGTGTTTATGTTCCAAAGTAAATGACCACTCAATCTTTCTGTAACAACGATTGACCTGCCTCTTCAATTGCTTTCGCAACTTCGCCTTCCAATCGTCTGTCAGGGCAGAAATCCTTCATGGCCAGTCCCTGCTCAGAGCACCACAGGCGCACATTCCTCTCGGAAACGCCTCGTAGAAGGCCAAAGTGGTCACTCAGTGCTGCGGCTATATCGCCACAGGACATCCCACTTGACCGCCTGGCTGTTCTGAATATTCAGATAAAGACATGACACTGAAATCTCCTCACGAACTACACTGGTCTAAGGATCAGATCAAGTGTTTTGGCGGCATATGGTGCCTTTCGGGTCATCAAAAAAGACCTACGGCAAAATCTGGAATGAAAAATGGCACTGTTATTTTCATTCCCAATTCCCATTCATGAACACAGTATCTAATATCAGTCCACGAGTCGTTTTTCGGTTTTCAATTTTAAAACAAATAACGGATAACGAGTCGTTTCCCGTTTTTTGTTCTCTTATTTTGAAGCGAAAAACGGGAAACGACTCGTTATCCGTTTTCCAATTTTCGACTTCAAAACAGAAGTTGAATGGCCGCAAAGTACACGGACTGTTCCTCGTCCTCATCTCATCCCTCGTTTCCCTCATTTAGCTCCTTTCCCAGTAAGCTAGCATGACATGTTTGGTATCAGCGGATTCATTTAAATTTCAAGATTTCTATGATGCTAAAAACTGAGCCTGTGGCGGCCTTCAGAAGACAGTAATGTTAATGTCAGATGATCCACCATCATTTTCAGAGGGTTAAAAGTAGGCCAAGAACTGAGGTGGAGAATAATTCCAGCTTTAAGATCATGGTGATCAATGAGGCAGAGTATAATTAAAATAAACATGTCGTTCTTTTTTTCACATTTGGATGGTTAAATTATGTTAGAAAATATACCCACCATTAGGCTGCAGTTTAATTTCTGGCCAATTCAAACAACATTAAAAAGATTTACAGATATCACGTTACCTTGTTTTTTTCAGTGTGTTTCTATTACTTGTGCATTCTAATCAGATTTAATTCTTTTCTTTATAAAAATAAAATTTAGTCTTCAAAAAAATGTTTCAAAAAGAGAAAAATGGGGGTGTCTCATAATCAAGGTCTATATGTTATATTAAAAGCAGGTTGAGAGGTTTAGCTTTGTCTTATACCTTGGCAATGATAAATGCTTAAATTAAGCATGATACGTCAAGTGCATCATCAGCAGCAGCAGCAGCTGTCTGTCAGCCCCCTATAAAATAAAAATAGCCTATAATCCATATTTATTTCAGATTGATTTTCATGTATTAAAAACTGTTCTGAAATAAAAAGCATATGTATGTGTATATATCATATAGTTCAAATTCAGCTATCACTAAAATAGAATGTTTGGTCAGTAGTTTGGGACTCTCACTGCTTTGCAGTAGGAACAGAGGAGAACATTTCTGGTGCATGCAGACTGTGTGACTCAATTACAACTCTCAATACAATCAGAGAAAGGTTTATATTTTCTGAGATCAGAAGATTAAATCGACCATATAGCCTCATATATGTATTTTTTCACCCCAAATCCGATGCCACCACCTGTGAGTCTACAGTTGTGGAGATGAATTAGACATGATGCGGGACTACAAGGGAGACAGTGAGCAGTAACCATGAACCTGTCATGTTGTTCTTTTCACAAATATGGGAATGATAGTCAAAAATATAATTAAAATGCATAGTTTTATATAAACAGCATCAAATTTTTTCACCGGCCTATACAAGGGCCTCATTAGATTTCTTTTCATGGGACCCAAAATTCCTGGCAGCGCCCTGGTGATTCACACAGAGAAAGCATCCCCACCTTAAAGAAGAACCGCCGTGTAATTCACACAGAATGCCGGCGCTGCGGCTCTTAAAGCGGTGTGACGGTACACGGTGTGTTTTTTAAGGTGTTTCCCCAGGAGTCCTCTAGTCAATCTAAACCCAGGGACAGTTTATAATCATATGGATGCTGTTATAATGTGTTTTGATTGAGATCCTGATCCACCAAACATCCTGGAAAGTGACGAAGTTATGTTTTTCGCTCTAAATTACATAATTACATAATCGGCATCAGTAAACTGGACACTGTCTGACTCTCTCACTCGCCGGGACGGAGGCTGTTTTCCGGGGGAAAGTTCTGGAGGTCTGACCATTGCCGTGATTAATTTAACACAAACACTTGGTGAGTTAAGTTTTTTGCCAGTGACAGACACTGTTTTTCAGGCAGAAATGTGACGAGGAGTCGGTCAGACAGGCGGGAGGACAGACGCTTCTCCACGTATATCTGCAGTATTTGTTTCCTCATAAATTGCCAAAGACAGTTACAGTATCGGTGCCGGAGCGAAATTTCAACCCTCCGTGAGATTTACACTGAGACGGAGGCGGAAAATTGGCACACTAAAGCCGCATCCAAACGCCAGTGTGAATGGGGCTACTGAGATGGAGGCAGAGAATTGGTGCACTAAAGTTGCATCCAAATGCCAGTGTGAATAGAGCCACTGTCTTGGACAACCCTAGCAATGATTCTCTAAGGAACCTGCCTAATATGATGCATATGTTGAATGCCACTCAAGCTAATATAAACAAACTTGTTGTGCATGTCCCAAAGTTCACTAAAGACTGGAAAAAAGGTCTTTGTTAATCCACATGTCAGCAACGTGTCTGAAGAGCTGATAGTGGTACTACATTTTACAACACAGGTTTAAACAACAAAATGCAAGGAATGGTGGAGTGTTGATGATGAGTTCAGGAGTCTCTGGGCCTGATGAATGAAGCTGCTCTGTAGTCTGGTGGTACGGCTGCAGATACTTCTGTATCTGTTGTCTGATAGCAGCAGGGTGAACAGACTGTGACTGGGTGGGTGTCATCTTCTATCTCATCATAACTCTTTTATTCTTGCCTTCAACAATAAAATCTCCCAAATCAACTGCTCCCTGACTGCCGCCATCAGTACTGCATCCTCCAACCCCTCCCCCAATCTCCCTCACCCTCCCTATCCACCCGCCCCCCCCTTCTCTCACTGCCTTCTCCCCCGTTGACTCCCCCCACAACCACCTGCTCTCTCGACCCCCTCCCAACTACTCTAACCAAGGCCTGCCTCCCTGTCCTCATCCCCCACCTCACCACCCTCTTCAATCAGTCTCTATCTCTTGGTCATGTTCCCTATGTCTTCAAACTTGCCTCCATCACCCTGGATCCAGCCAACCTCTTCAACTACCGCCCCATCTCCAACCTGCCATTTTTCTCCAAAACACTCGAACGCATTGTTGCCGCCCAACTCCATACACACCTCCAGTCAAACAACCTCTACGAACCCCTCCAGTCTGGTTTCCGCCCACCCCACAGCACTGAAACTACCCTCGTCAAAGTCATCAATGACCTCCTCATCTCTGCAGACTCCGGTGCCCTCAACATCCTGCTACTACTCGACCTCAGCGCAGCCTTCGACACGGTCAACCACACCATCCTCCTGGCAAGGCTGCGCCAGCTGGGTGTTGAGAGCACCGCACTCGATTGGCTCACTTCCTACCTCACGAACAGGCAACAGTTCGTCTCCCTCTCTGGCCACTCATCCAACCTCTCTCCTGTTACGCAGGGGGCCCCCCAGGGTTCAGTCCTGGGCCCCCTGCTCTTCATCTACTACCTTTTCCCCCTTGGTCACATCATCAGCAAACTCAACCTGGACTTCCACTGCTATGCCGATGACACCCAGATATACATAAGCACCAAATCCACCCAAAACCCTCCCCTCAGCCACATTGAAACCTGCATCTCCACAATAAAATCATGGCTGACCCACAATTTCCTCCAACTAAACAGTGACAAAACAGAACTACTCCTCATAGGCACCAAATCCACCCTCAATAAAACTGGTCCCATCTCACTCACCATCGGCACCTCGACCATCACCCCCTCCCCCCTGGCACGCAACCTTGGTGTCACCCTGGACCCCACCCTCTCCTTTGATCCCCATGTCAGCTCCATCATCAAGACCTCATACTTCCACCTCCGCCGCATCGCCAAGATCAGACACTGCCTCTCCCCCTTTGCTGCAGAATCCCTCATCCATGCCTTCATCTCCTCACGTCTGGACTATTCCAACTCCCTCCTCACTGGCATCACCTCTCACTCCCTCCATAGACTCCAAATGGTCCAAAACTCTGCTGCTCACCTCCTCATCCACACCCAGTCCCGCGAACACATCACTCCTGTCCTCTGCACTCTCCACTGGCTCCCCATCAAACAACGCATCACCTTCAAAATACTCCTCCTGACTTTAAAGCTCTCCATCACCTGGCCCTGCCCTACCTGTCTGATCTCCTCACCCCAACTCGACTCTCCCGAGCCCTCCGATCCTCCTCCACACTCACTCTGATCACCAAACCATCAAGACTCAAATCCTTCGGCGACAGAGCCTTCTCCTCAGCAGCACCCCAACTCTGGAACTCACTCCCCCAACCTGTCCATGACTCCCCCTCACGTCCCACATTCAAATCCTGTTTCAAAACATACCTCTTCTCACAAGCCTACGACCTCCCCTATCCATTACTATAACCATCCCCACCCTTGCCCTCTCCCCTCCTCATGTCCCGTCATCCCCTACCCCCATCCCGCCACTCTCTCCTGCATCTCGGCCCCCATTGGACTGTTATTGCTCTTGTCTTGTCTTTATGTCTGGTCTTGGATGTCTGTACCATTATTATTTATTCCTCATTCCACCATTGCTCTTGTCTTTGATGTTTGTACCATTATTCTTTATCCCTCATTCCATCACTGCTCTTGTGTATGGATCTATGTATGTATATATGCGGTACTGTTGTCTTTCTTTGTTTCTTTGTTTCCCTCATTTTGTAAGTGACTTTGGGTCTTTGAAAAGTGCTATACAAATAAAATGAATTATTATTATTAATATTATTATAGATATTTTAGTATCTTTTGGCTCTGTGCAGACATCTCACTTCAGTGATGTCACTGATGCTCTGTAGATGGTACCAGTGATGTTCTGTTGTTCTTTTACTTACTGATCTAGTAGAAAGAATGCTGGTTTCAAAGTGTCTTAAGTCCCAGTGGTAAGAGGAATCACATATCAACAGTGGAACGGACTTTGACACAACACTGGAGTGCTCTTCATCGAGTGAATGCCAGAAAATCATCCATTGCTAGTTTAATGGTCTTTCACCATATCCTCAAAGCTGAAAGAATGTAGTGACAAAATGACAAGAAATGACAGCCAGAATAATTCAGTCAGTGTGTGTCTCTGTCTCTGGCCAGCGTGTGAGTCGAGGACCATTGCTACGTTGCCATGGTGTTCAGGAATGCATCTTGTTGGTGACTCAGCGGATCTCTAAGTATCCCGTCCTTATTCAGCGCATTCTGGACAACACCAGTGGTGAGACCCCAGTCACCAGTCACCCAGTCAATTTCTTTTTACATGTAACTTTAGGATTTCACTGCAAAATAAATAAGAGCAAGTTTTCACATCCAAATATACTAGCAGGTCTACAACAAGGAGTACAACATGGTAAACCAGGAGACAAAAGGCCTGTATACAAAAAGCATTAAGGGACATTTAGTACATCTGTGGATAATTCAGATTTTGGCACTTGCTAATCTATTTCAACAATTTTCATCCTGCTCTACTGTGGTCGGCCCTGTTTTATTAAAAAGCTAAGACAGACATAATGTCTTATAACCTTAATTCTGTTGTGACTGCAAGGTGCATGATCAATCACTACACTGATATATATTCTACTCCCCTTCCCATAGCTTTGAGCACACAGTGCTGCTGCACTCAGATACATGACAATAATTACGTGACTGTTTATAGCAACTGTCAACAACCAAACTCTCAAAACAATATTTAAGTCACAAAGGAGATGTTGTGTTCATCTATTATCAGTTTAATGACTGACAAAACTGATGGATAATGGTAGCTACATTACATTCTGTCTGCTGCCAGAGATTCTTATACCCCCACGACAATCCTTTTTGTTTGTTTCTCTTGCAGATGATGAAGAAGAAGCCTCATCTGTGGCCCAGGCTCTCTCCATGATCAGAGAACTTCTTAGTTCAATAGACCAACAGGTAGCGAGATACTTCTTGACTAATGACAGTTTTATGACTGACAAAACAATTAACCCTTTCATGCATGAATTATGATAACCTCAGTCAGGATTTTTTTACCAAGTGTTTTTATTTATCTTTAGGCATGAAAAACAAGGTTTGAAATGTATTTTTTTTCAATTCATGTTTTAAAAAGATATAATTACATGACATAGTGGACATGTGATTAATCATAATTTCTTCCCATTATAAAATCAATACTTGGAAAATTTAGCAATTGCATGACTCCTTAGGTGTTAGTTGATGTCACCATATTTTTCTTACCTGCAAGGGTCTCTTTTTATAGAAGCTTGAACAGAAATAAATGACCAACTTGGTGTTGCTGGCTGTCTGTCAGCCATCTTGGTTTCACTCTTCTTTTTTTTTTTCACTTGCAGTGGCTTTGCAATGGGTGGCAGTGTATGAGATGATGCAATAGCATCCACTGTGGTGGCTGATGTACAACTATGCCATCAAAACTTGTGGATATACAAGAAAACAGCTTTTGAATAAGCTGTACACTGTAGTGCCTCTATGCATGAAAGGGTTCTTGGGGGGATGTTGATTTCTCAGCAAGTTCCTCCTTGAAACACTGGGAGGCAGGTTGGTGCCCCTGGCTGTTACATGTTCCTCCCCATGGTTGAAGACTTGATTCTTTGCTCTCTGATCATACTATTTTTTTGTTGTCCCTTGACTTGGTGAGAGGTCTGATTAGCCTGGGCATAGGCCTGTGACAGACAGTCATGCAGAGTCTGGACATACTCACTATATTCACATGGCTCATTAGTGGTCTGGAGCCCGAAGATCAGGTTGATAGGGAGCTTGGGATGCCTGCCAAACATCAGGAAATATGGTGTATATCACGTAGAATTGTGGCGTGTGCAATTGTAGGCTTGTGTCATTGCATCCACATACTCATGCCACCAGGGCTTCAGATGAGGCTCCGTTGTCCCAAGCATGTTCATTAGGGGTGCGGTTAAACCTTTCAGTGGTTCCGTTGCCCTGGGGGTTGTGTGGGTCTTAGTGATGCCAGTACACTTACACAGCACCTTCACAACAGCACTTTCAAAATTGCGCCCCTGGTCTGCATGCAATTTCGCAGGGAAACCAAACCAACAGAAGAAGTTTCTCCACAGCAAACTGGCCTTTTGGTCTTTAGTGGGGTGGGTCTGCGCATAGCGTGAGGAGTGGTCAGTGATGATGAGGACATTTTCTATTCCGCCCTTCGACTTCTCCAGAGTCAGAAAGTCCACACATAAGAGCTCCATGGGAGCACTGCTGTGAATGCTGACCATGGGAGCCCTGACACCTGCAGTCGGGGTCTTTCTGAGGCAGCACCTCTCACACTGCTCACACCAAGCCTTTATCTCCTGGAACACCCGTGACCTGTGAAATCTCTCTCTTATCATTGTGCAGTCCTCTCAAAACCAAGTCTTCATGAAGAGCCGTCTTGACTGATTCACGCAGCTTCTCTGGCAGTACTAGCTGCTCCACTACTCCCCTTTGGCAGTCTTGGATGCAGCGGTACATGATACCATCTCTTATTACTAACCTCCTCCACTCCTTTAAGGTAAGGCACACCTGCCCACCACCACTGATCCACTGACTCTTATAATGCAAGACAGGGCCAATAACAGGATCTTCCTTCTGCACCGCACAGATCTCCTGTTTCGTCATGACAGGCAGTGACTCCATCCCTACGTCTCTGAAGGGCTCATTAGGTCTGGGGGTTCAGAATGGAGTTTCTCCAAGGCAGATGTGCTCTGGCTTGTGTGGCTTACTGGGTCCTGTGTGTGCTGTCCCACGCCATGCCTGGGCTCATTGGACCTCACCTGCTGGGGGCATGTTTGTAGGATCTCGGTGACCTCGTGGTCGGACATATGGGAGAGGGCATCGGCGTTGGCGTTGCTCTGGCCCCCTCTATACTGGACGTCGAAATCAAAGGACCCTGGACCTGAACCAAGATGGTGCGGAGCCCCTCCCCTGAGGCGTCTGTCTGAAGGACGGAAGGCAGGCTGTAATCAGGATAGCCCAGCACTGGAGCGGTCGTCAGCCTTTCTTTCAGGGTCTGGAAAGCCTCCTTGCAATCATCAGTCCACAGAAAGGGTGGGTCAGGTGCCAGATTTTCTTCCTGCCCCTCTTTTTCTTTCTGGGGTCACCAGCAGTGAGGCAGTATAAGGGAGCAGCTAGGGTGGAGTATCCACTCCAGTATCCACTGTAATATCCAGCGAACCCCAGGAATTGCAGCACTTCCTTGTGGTTTGTGGGCCTCACCCAGCCCTTAACCCTGCTGATCTTCTCTGGGTCTGTCTGGACTCCCTCAGCAGACACCAAGTGACCCAGATACTGCACTTCCTGTTTCATCAGCTGGCATTTGGAGGGTTTTAACTTCAAGCCGTGCTCCTGAAGCCGATCGAACACCAGCTGCTGTCTCTTCAGATACTCATCAAAGATTTTAGAGAATATGATGAGGTCATCAAGATAAATCAAGAGGTGAGTGAAGTTCAGATCTCCAAAGCAGCATGAGTCTTTGAAAGGTGGAGGGGGCGTTCTGCAGTCCAAAGTGCATTCGGTTGACCTCAAACAGCCCCATTGGGGGGCTGAATGCTGTCTTGTGTTTGTCATGCTCCGACACCTCCACTTGCAAATAAGGTCAAGGTCAAGTGTACACATGAGGTCAAATGTAGAGAAGAACTTTGCCTGCCCCAGAGCTTCCAGGGCCTCCTCTATTCTGGGCAGGGGAAAGGCGTCTCTCTTGCTGTAGGAGTTTAGCTTTTGGTAGTCAAAACATAACCTTAGTGAGCCGTCCTTCTTGGTCACGACCATTACAGGTGAAGCATATGGACTCTTACTAGGCCTGATGACTCCTGCAGCCTCCATCTCGATCAACAACTTTCTCACATCTTGCCACTGTGATGGGGGAATCGTGCGACAAGGGAGCCTTAAGGGCTTAGAATCAACCAGAGCAACCACAACCTGGTCCAGACTCAGGCATGTACCCCACCATTGCGACACTTTTTGTCTGAAAAGTCCACAACACCGTCCACGAGGGAAACGTTGGCCAGAGAGTGTGAGGCTTGATGGTAATAGCATGCTGGGACAGGTTCATCACTCTAACAGGGGCACATCCCCTCTTTACATCAGCAAGGACTTCGGCAACTAAGAGGTCTTGGGGGAGCTGCAGCGAGGAGTGGCCTTCCAACATTGCAGTTTAAGTTCTTCTTTGTGGGCCAGCCTTTATCTTGCACATTAAATCCATCTCTATTCCTCCAGGAATGTGTACTTAACATCCAGCATACACAGCAGGGCCCACTATGTCATCCACATCACAAGGTTCAGTGCTCCCAATCTCCAGTAGATAAGTGTACCACTCTGGATGACTCTCCTTGACCTGGTGGAGAAACTGCTGGCCATAGGTTGCTTGGAGGTGGCTTCTGGAGGCACGGAGGACATTAGTGCCCACCAGCAGAGGGACAGAGGAGCGATACTCTGAGTCAGTTACAATAAAAGCTGGCACATTCTTAAACTCTTTCCTCAACACATACATCACCTTTACCTTCAAGTCAATGCTCAGGACATGGTAGGTTACACTCTGACCGGCTGCACCTTCAATGGGAATTTTAGAGGGCTGGAGCTTTCGTTTCTGGAGGATGGTGTGGTTGCATCAGTATTTGTGCGTAATACTGGTTATCTGAGAACCAGAATCAATGCGCACCCTGCACTTCATTCCATTGACTTCCACCTCCCTCTCATTCCTGGGGCCCACTAAGGGGGTACCCTCTTCCCCATCACCAGTCTTGTTCACCTGCAGTGGGGGGTCTTGCTGCTTGCCCATAGTTGCCCTGGTGACCATGGGCTCTAGCTTCAGTGGAGAGTCTGCGTAGTCACTCATCATCTTCAGTGTTCTCTATCTCAGATTTAAGCAGCAAAATAAAATATACGTGTGTGTGTGTGTGTGTGTGTGTGTGTGTGTGTGTGTGTGAATTACTTGTTATATGCGTAGTTATGAGAGAGTATAACTATGTTTGAATGTAATAACCAAAATAAAATGCGTGGAACAATTGTCACTTGATACCCCAAAAACTCACATTAAACTTAAATTGAACTCAAAACGTCATTACACAACTCTCTCTATGTTCAGCAAAGAGAACATGAATGAGATAAACCAGCAACACTTGCTTAATATTAATCATAGATCTTTTGGAAATGTTCCACGCAGAATATACTCATTTACCATTTAAGTACCTTTTTTTTCTCTTCTCTTTAGATTATCATAAAAAGACCTCAAATGAATAACACAACACAATAAGATGCACTTCAACTTTCAAAGGTTATGTTGGAGAGGATGAAAATCCTGGCAATGCATCTTCACACTAATAACTCAGTTCGTCACACTATACACTTTGATAATAACAGTTCAATACAGCGGCATAGTGGAGGTTGCTGCCGAGTCTGACAGCCGATTGCTTCACTTCCTCTTCAGTCTTGAAGCACCACGATTCGGGTCACGGCACCAAAGATGTAACCCAGCCCATGTGAGATTGCACCTCTCTACACCCGGAGACTCTGTGTTGTGTTAATGTTGTTATTGTTGGGTGCAATGTAAGGGACGAGTCGGACACACGAATGGTCAAGATTGTGGCTGAGACCACGCGGTTTATTGAGTGTTGATGCTGGCGGCTCAACACTGAGTCAGTTAAGATAAGACATATAAAAGTAATTGTACAGTATTCAAAATAAAGCGCTTCACAGCTACTAAACCCCTTAAAACAAGGTTTCAGCTCAAAACACAGAGCATAAGAGAAAATCCACAGGTAGATAAATAGCAGACAGTACCCGCAGAGCTAACACACATACAACCAAATGCTAGCCATAATCGCGGCCAAAATACTAGTATAAAACCAGATTACAAGGGGGTTCCAGTGATGACGTCATACTAAGAGGATTGAGGCCAGTTAGCTCCCGGCAGAATTATCTAGAAACTTATATTTTAAGAGTCACATTTGTAGCCATACTTAATATATTGAAACTTGAGTGGTCGATGAACATCTCTGGCCGAGAAATGCCGACAAACAAGAGCGCAAAAACGCTGGTCCACAGAATTACTAGCCAGCAAGTCGACGGCGGAGCTACTGCTAAAGATGGTGAGGTAGCAGGAGTTAACCTTGTAGCTGTAGTACCGGCAGAGACTACGGCGAAATTTGCAGCCGTCATGGAAGAGAAGATGTCCATGATTTCCAACAAACTGGATATAATTACGGCCAAGCTGGAAAGTGAATCACAGGGTATTGAGGAGGTAGAAAACCGCATTTCTAGTGCTGAAGACATCATTGCTGATTTGGAAGGCAGGCTAGCAGACACGAAAAATAAACTAGCTGCCCTCACTAATCGCATGGATGACCAGGAGGCAAGATCCCAGAGGGATAATATCAGGATCTTTGGTGTCAAAGAAGGGATTGAAGGGAGCAATGCGTTGCATTTCTTAGAAACCTGGCTGCCCAAACGTCTTCACATGGAAACCAAGAAAGGCAAGATCCAGCTGGACAGGTGCCACAGAGGTCTCGGTCGACCTAAACCCAGGGTGCCCCGCGTAGTGGTCATGAAGCTTCCTTACCTGGTGGATAACATGAAGATATTAGCGCTTAGTGCGAAACAGAAGCTTGAATACAAAGGGGCTAGGATCTCCATTCATCAGGACATCCCGCAAAATGTCCTGCAGCAACGGAGGAACTTCAACGATGTGTGCCAAAAGCTGATTTCCAAGAACATCAGGTTCAGGATGCAATACCCTAACCCTAACCCTCCGTTTCGCCTACAATTACAAGGATTTCTCCTTCGACACAGCTGAGGAGGCTGCTCACATTATTGGGGCAATGGATACAGTTCTGTGAGTATTGTGAAGAGTTACAGCAGCGTATGCTGATCGGGGTGGTTTGGTGCACAAGTGAATTTATATAACATTATGTTTAATGTAGGTGGGCTCTATTAAGGTGAATCTATATGCCACCCTGTGCACATAGCGCCATATGGGCTGCTACACACAAGCTGACTTTGCTATGTAGTGGCTACACATAAGGTGACTTTATGGTGGGAGTTTGAGTCAGGAGCGAGTGGGTGTCATGATGGCTGCGTTTCATGGAGAACAACTGTGGACCACGGTCAAGTGCACTCACAACGCACATTGTTTCCTCCCAGCTCTTTGTTTTGTATCCCTGCGAGGACTGTTTATGTTGCATCCAGAGGGACACATTCATTTCAGCTGAGTGTGTTCAATGACAAGTACACATTCCTAGTATTTGTGTTATTTGAAGATAAGTTTAAAGAGAGTGAGTTAGGTCTTTTTTTAAATTTAATTTTTTAAAAAAAGACCTAACTCTTAAAATTTAATTTTTTTATATTTTCTTATTTTCCTTATTTTCTTATCTTAGTTCTCTTTTTTCCTCCTACCTTTGTGCCCTTGTACTATTTATTTTATGTGTCTTGCTTAAATACTGACTCATAGTCAGTCATCTAATTGGGTAGAACGATGAACACCACTAAATATGTCTCATTTAACATAAAGGGAATAAATAATGCTGATAAACGTAAGAAACTATTATGCTGGCTAAAGAAGGAAAAAGCTAACATAGTCCTGTTACAAGAAACCCATTTAGATGACAAGGAACATGAAAAACTGAAGAGAGAATGGGTAGGACAAATGTATTACTTGTCATTTTCTACAAGTAAGAGAGGGGTGGCCATCCTAATAAATAAAACCACTCCGTTTACTTTGGAAAAGTGTGTTAAAAATTATCAAGGTCAATATGTGATTATTACAGGATTCTTATATGGGAACATACAATGATTGGATGTGTTGGGCCTTGCATTACATGAGGCACAATTAAATAGTGTTTATGCAACATCAAAAGGGAGATTTAGGTAAAATTTAGCTATCAATCATAATTAATGATTATCAGGGATAATTATTAATTATGATAAATAATATGATCCAATTTACATTAGATCACCTCGGGGCACCACCCTTGAAGAAGGGAAAACATAGCAAATTTACCAAATCAGTCTCATAAAAAGGTACTTAACTGTTTATAACTCTGATTAATAATTAACTTAATGACTACAACCAAATTTAACATAACAGCTAGTAATGGTTGAAGGATTTAAAAGTTCTTGACAGTGTAGAGGTTGGCAACAGTCACTCTTGTACAATATTAGATAAACAGCAAGAAGGTTCAAAAGTTTTTATTCAACACAAAGATGAAAGCACACAATCTAACTAACATGTGCTATATACAGGTGTGTGTGTGTGTGTGTGTGTGTGTGTGTGTGTGTGTGTGTCTGGCAGAACAAAGAAACAATGGAGGTCGCTGATATCACATGTGGGTGTGATATGCTCCAGGCTCAAGGAATGTGTGTGTGTGTGTGTGTGTGTGCGTGACTTGATGCCAGGTTAGAGATGGTTAGTTGCATGCAGAGACCCTGAGTCTGTGTGAAGCAGCATTAGACTAAAACACTTTGTGAATTGCTCTTAGTGAAAAAAATTAGGAGTCCTAAATTTAAGACTGACACGTCCATTATTTTTAGGAGTTTCTCCTAAATTCGCCAGTTAGGAGCTACTTCTAGCCCTAAGATCCTTTGTGAATACGGCCCCAGAAGTTGAAGGAGTAGAGGGCGTCGAGTGAGAGAGAGAGAACAAGGAAGGCGCTGGAGTTTTGACTATCTGATCAGCGGGGGGTCTGTCACCCTGACCAATTGTAGCTCAAATCTGAATATTGCACCTAGGTGTGAAGAATGGGGAATTCTGGGACACTGAGTTCAGCTCATGGTCCATTTTAAAATCCACAATGAATGACTTCATCTGTGGGTCCCAACAGATGTATATATGCTCCAAATGTGTATCTAGAGGAATTCTATTCTAAATTGTTAGCTGATGCCTCTGCAATGTCATTCAGTATACTTGCAGGAGACTTTAACTGTGTTATGAACCCTGAGGTAGACCAACGCCCCCTGACTAAAGTCACGTCTAAAATGAGGGAGGCCACTAGAGAGCTATGTGTAGACTTACAGTTGTTTGATGCTTGGAGAATTCTCCACCCTAGAGGGAGAGATTAAACCTTTTTTTCACATCCACACCAAAGTTTTTCCTGAATAGATTATTTCTTTGTCTCAAGGTTGGTGGTCAAGAGTGGAGGAATGCACTGTAGGTACCCGTCTACTATCAGACCATGCACATACATCCATTATACACTGCCAGTCAAAAGTTTGGACACACCTTCTCATTTAAAGTTTTTTCTTTATTTCCATGACTATTTACATTGTAGATTCTCACTGAAGGCACCAAAACTATGAATGAACACATATGGAATTATATAGTAAACAAAAAAGTGTGAAATAACTCTAAATATGTTTCCTATTTTAGATTCCTCAAAGTAGCCACCCTTTGCTTTGTTGACAGCGCTGCAAACCCTTGGCCTTCTCTCAATGAGCTTCATGATGTAGTCACCTGAAATGGTTTTCACTTCACAGGTGTGCCTTGTCAGGGTTCATTTGTGGAATTTCTTGCCTTCTTAATGGAGTTGGGACCATCAGTTGTGTTGTGCAGAAGTCAGGTTGGTACACAGCTGACAGCCCTATTTGACAACTGTTAGAATTCATATTATGGCAAGAACCAATCAGCAAAGTCAAGAGAATTGACAGTCCATCATTACTTTATGAACTGAAGGTCAGTCATTCCGGAAAATTGCAAAAACTTTGAATGTGACCCTAAGTGTAGTCGCAAAAACCATCAAGCGCTATGACAAAACTGGCTCACATGAGGACTGCCCCAGGAAAGGAAGACCAAGAGTCACCTCTGCTGCTGAGGATAAGTTCATCCGAGTCACGAGCCTCAGAAATCGCAAGTTAACGGCACCTCAGATTAGAGCCCAGATGAATGCCACACAGAGTTCTAGTAGCAGACACATCTCTACATCAACTGTTCAGAGGAGACTGCGCGACTCAGGCCTTTATGGTCAAATAGCTGCTAAAAAACACAAGCAGAAGAGATTTATTTTTTGGGCCAAGAAACACAAGGAATGGACATTAGACCAGTGGAAATCTGTGCTTTGGTCTGATGAGTCCAAATGTGAGATCCTTGGTTCCACCCACCATGACTTTGTGCGACGCAGAAAACGTGAATGGATGGTCTCTACATGCATGGTTCCCACCGTGAAGCATGGACGTGGAGGTGTGATGGTGCTTTGCTGGTGACACTGTTGGGGATTTATTCAAAATTGAAGGCACACTGAACCAGCATGGCTACCACAGCATCCTGCAGCGAAATGCCATCCCATCTGGTTTGCGTTTAGTTGGACCATCATTTATTTTTCAATAGGA
Source organism: Lagodon rhomboides (assembly GCA_039737535.1). Lineage (NCBI taxonomy): Eukaryota > Metazoa > Chordata > Actinopteri > Spariformes > Sparidae > Lagodon > Lagodon rhomboides. The sequence continues at coordinate 28,317,810 of CM077799.1, forward strand.
CAATGACCCCAAACACACCTCCAGGCTGTGTAAGGGCTATTTGACCAAGAAGGAGAATGATGGAGTGCTGCACCAGATGACCTGGCCTCCACAGTCAAATGACCTTAACCCAATCGAGATGGTTTGGGATGAGATGGACCGCAGAGTGAAGGCAAAGCAGCCAACAAGTGCTCAACACCTCTGGGAACTCCTTCAAGACTGTTGGAAAACCATTTCAGGTGACTACCTCATGAAGCTCATCAAGAGAATGCCCAGAGTGTGCAAAGCAGTAATCAAAGCAAAGGGTGGCTTTTTTGAAGAATCTAAAATATAATGTTTTGAGTTATTACACACTTGTTTGTTTATTACATAATCCCATATGTGTTCATTCATAGTTTTGATGCCTTCAGTGAGAATCTACAATGTAAATAGTCATGAAAATAAAGAAAAATCATTAAATGAGAAGGTGTGTCTAAACTTTTCACTGGTAGTGTAGTTTCTCCTCCCTCCCCCCAACCCACACCACGCTACTGGCGACTAAATTCCTCACTTTTTAATAGTCCCTCATTTGTGACCTTTATGGAAGAACAAATTAATATTTTTCTTTCAGCTAATGATAACAATGATACCAATCCATCAATACTTCGGAATACGCTCAAGGCTTACTTGAGGGGAGCCATAATTTCATATAGCACAGCCAGGAAAAGGGAAGCTTTGAGAGAGCAGCTGAATTTAGAGAAACAATTGGCTGATCTTGATAAACAACTAAAGGATAATTAATCTGCAACCCTGTTCAAAAAAGCAGAAGCCACATGGTCAGCTCTTAATCAACTCTTGGCGCAAAAGGCAGAAGCAAGTATCTTCTATGCAAAACACAGACTGTTTGAAAGCAGCTGGTAGGCGTGATGTTACGGGTATCTCCTCCTTAAAGGACCAAACTGGGAAAAATCATTATGAGATGAGAGATGAGTGGAGATAATGGAGAGCTTTTACGAAAAACTTTACACCTCAGAATCCACTACAATCCAGTCATCATATTGTATACAGAGTTTTCTAGAAAAGCTTAGTCTCCCCTCCTTATCAGAAGCAGATAAATCTGCTCTTGGAAGACCAATAACCACTGAAGAGATAAAAAATGCAATCAATTCTCTGTAGAACGGAAAAGCTCCGGGACCGGATGGTTATGATCCAGAGTGTTATAAAAAAAATATTAAACTCCATAGATGGACCTCTGCTAAGGATGTACCTTCATTCAATAGAGAAAGGTTCCCTGCCAGGCTCATTATATGCTGCCAATATATCTTTAATCCTTAAAAAGGGAAAACCCCCCAACGAGTGTAGCTCATTAGCCTGATGAATGCCATAATGCCACACTAGCCTGATGAATGGGACAGTAAAATCTTTTCAAAAATATTAGCGAAAAGACTTGAGAACGACTTGCCACTCTTAATCGGATCTGACCAGACGAGCTTTATTAAAAGCAGGAACTCTTATACCAATATGAGAAAATTACTTAACATCATTCAACATGCAAATACTAATCAGGCACAAGGTCTTGTTATCTCACTCGACGCCGAAAAGGCATTTGATCGCATGGAGTTATTTATTCGCCGACACAGAAAAATTTGGACTGGGGGAGGGGTTTATTAAACTCATTAAGCTGATATATTTTTCACCCAGAGTGTACTTGTAAATGGTATAATATCTTCAGAGTTTAAGTTAGGGAGGTCCACTCAGCAAAGGGGACCCTTTGTCCCCGCTTATTTTTGCTTTGGCCACTGAACCACTGGCAGCGGCTATTAGAAGACATAACAGCATAGCGGGTTTCCAAATTAAATCCACTTCATATAAGATTGCATTATATGCAGATGATGTTTTTCTTTTTCTCACCAGTCCAGATGAGTCCATACCAGCTCTAATGTCTGTTATTCAGACCTTTGGATCCTTCTCTCGATACAAGATTAATTTTAGTAAGTCAATGGCCATGCAAATTGTATATGGTCATAACATGCCAATCAACTTTCCATTCTTTTGGTCTACCTCAGGATTCTCATACTTACATATTTCTGTATCCCAGAATATTAATAATTTATTGGAAAAAAATTTCAACATTGTACATAAAGATATCAAGAGCAATCTTAACAGGTGGATGGATTTGCCACTTTCTTGGATGGGCAGAATTAACATGTTAAAAATGAATGTTCTACCTCAGCTGCTTTTATCCCATGCAGATGTTGCCTCTGTTTATTTCTAAAAAGGTAGCAAGAGAGGTTGAAAGGGACTTATAAAAGTTCATTTGGCAAAAGAAAAAACCCAGGTATGAGACCCAGTATGAAAACTTTACAGCTCCCAAAAGACAGTGGAGGTCTAGCATTCCCTAATATTATATTATACAATTGGGCCTGTCATATATTACACAGATTCACAGATTCATATATGAATGGGTTCACTGCTATTTATAGGGAATAGAGGACCCACTCGAATCATGGGCTTGTGTCCCATTAAGATTACTAGGGGAACTCACTAGTAAAAAAACTGCCCTTCCCAAAGTAAGGTACAATCCAATACTTCAATGCTCTATTAGGATCTGGCATGACATGCATAGGTTTGTAGGCAGAAAGGGTGCCTTTTCCTATTTGACTCCACTTATGGGTAACAGGTACTTCCTACCTGGTGTTGATAATGTTGTATTCTGCTCTTGGGAAAGGGGAGTGAGAGTGGTTGGAGATTTGTTTGGTGATAATAAAATCCTCATGTCCTTTCCACAAGCACAAAACAGATTTGGACTTCCACAAAAACACTTTTTTGCCTGTCTTTAAGTTCGTCTTTTTATCAATACAAATCTCAAGCCAACTCAAACAGAAACACAGAAGGGACCAATTGATAAGTTCATAATTAATTTTACATTGAATAAAGGTCTTATCACATACTTTTATAATAGCCATCAGAGTTGCAACCAACACAATTTTGATGGGCTTGTGAAGCGATGGGAGGAGGACCGTCGAAGTGTATATGATGAAGATGCTTGGGAGGGATATATTTGGATCACTCACTCTCTGTTTCTCAGCAATAAATTTAAAGAAATACAATATAGAATACTTCATAGACAGCACAGGACACCTCATGTTATGAACAAAAACTGACCCTAACAGATCACCATTGTGCCTTAAATGTAAGTTTATTTTTGTTTATTGTTTATTGTTTATTGGATCCCCATTAGTTGTCACCATGGTGGTAACTATTCTTCCTGGGGTCCCTAAAAAGCAAGACAAATAACTGTAACATTCACATGCATCATGCATACACAGTACAAGTATATACATACATAGTACAAGCACCTACACATATATACTCACACATATACACAGACACATTCAGAGATGGAAAAAAAATAAAAGATACAAAATAAGGCACTCTGCAGCTTTACAGACATCAGTCAACTGAATTTAACCTAATTTCTTTACTCAAAACAGCTTTTTTCAATTCCCTTCTAAATCCTGATTTCTTACACTTAAGAATAAAGCAGTACGGAAGTCCATTCCAGTATACAATAGCTCTGTACAATACAGTTCTTTTCAGTGCATTTGTCCTAGGTCTAGGTAGTCCGAAACGACAGCTTAAGGCCTGTCTGGTATCATAATCATGTGTGATCTTGGTAGGTACTAATAGACAAAACAGGCTGCTGAGTTTACGCAAAGTACAAATATTATTCAAATACAAAATAAGACTGCAGTTCAATCTCTCCGCTACTTTCATCCAGGAGAGTTTATCATGCATAGCATTTACATTATTCCTAATAGAACAGTGAAGTGCCAGTCGTGCAGCTCTATTCTGAGCGAGCTGGAGTTTAGCAAGTTCTTTTTTTGAGGTGCCAGACCATATTGCAGGGCAGTAGTCAAGGTGGGACAAGACTAATGATTGAATAACAAGCTTGATTGTTGCGTCAGTTAAAAAACATGCACATTTTCTAATGTTTGAAATACTTTTACTCATTTTACTAACTATATTCTTTATATGTATAGACCAAGATAATGTTTCATCTATAGTAATGCCCAGCAATTTGGCTTCTCTAACTTGCTCAATAGCTGCACCATGTAATGAGAGGACCAACTTCTGATCAGACCGAAGTGAGTAGTTAGACCCAAGTACCATACATTTTGTTTTAGAAATATTCAACTTTAACTTGTTTGCTGTAACCCAATCAGATATCAGTATTAGCTCATATTGAAGTGTCCTATTAACTTGTTCAGTACTGCTAGCAGATGTAAAGATGGTTGTATCATCCGCATACATTACTATACCTGCATTTCTCAATACATATGGCATATCATTTACAAAAATAGAATAGAGGAGAGGTCCGAGGCAGCTCCCCTGGGAAATACCACACTGAAGCATCTCTATATCTGAAAAAGCACCATTAAACTTAACACACTGTCTCCTGTCAGTCATATAACTTCTCATAAAATTAATCAGAGTTTTTAAAACCATAGGCTGAAAGCTTCAAGAGTAACAGTTCATGGTCAATCAGATCAAAGGCTGCACTGAAGTCCAAAAATACAACACCTACAACTGACTTCCTGTCTGTCTGTGTAAGCAGGTCATCAGTTAGACATGTAAGAGCAGTGCTAGTGGAGTAGCCTTCCTTATTTACATGCTGGAAATCAGAGTTCATATTATTTACTTCAAAATAGTGCTGAATTTGCTTAAACATGATTCCTTCTAACAGTTTGCTTAGTACAGTTAACACACTTATTGGCCTGCTGTTATGCCCTGTAAGTGGCTCTCTGCAGTTTTTTGGCAGAGGAGTGACTTTTGCAATCTTCCATAGATTTGGATAAATAGATTCTTTAAAACATAAATTGAAAATATGACATAGTGGTTTTGCTATTACTTTTGCTGCAAGCTTTAGAAGTTTGCCATCTAAATTATCTAACCCACAAGGTTTGTCACACTTAATTGTAAGAAGAAGTTTTTTGACATCTATCTCTCTAAGAGTTTTAAATTCAAATCAACAATCTTTATTAACCATAATGTGATTTCTTATATTAGCTATAGATGGCCTGTAACATCCCGGCAACAGCTGATCCCTAATTGAATTAACTTTTTGTAAGAAATATTTGTTGAAATAGTTAGCTATATCATAGGGTCTGGTAATTAATATCCCATTATGTTCTATAAAATAAGGCGTTTTACCATTTTTACTTCTGCCCATAACTTCATTAAGTGTTCTCCATAGTTTTTTACTGTCACCATTGCACTCATCAAATTTGGATTTATAATATTGTTTTTTCTTCTGTCTACTTAATTTACACTGAACAAAAATATAAACGCCCCATGTTAAATATAAGAGTTTTATGAACATTTGGGTTACGCAATATATAGAGCAACTCAAAATATATTTTCAGTAATTACTGATCTTCATATCGGCATTGATAACATCGTGGTATGGCCATTTGTAGCGGATTGACAGTCCTTTGAACATGATAGGGGTCAGGTTGAGGAATTTGATTTTTCAGTATCTTGTGTGTCCACCAGCTGCTTGATCAGATTGTCTATGGTGGCCTGTGGAATGTTATTCCATTCCTCCTGGAGTGCCACACGGAGCTGACCCACATTGCCTGGAACTGGAACACGGTCCCAGACACGCTTATCCAGAACATCCCAAAGATGCTCTATTGGGGACATGTCTGGCGAATATGCAGACCAGTCCAGAACTTCATTGTCCTCTGTTTGAAGGAATTCCATGCAGATGTGGGCAACATGAGGTCGGGCATTGTCATGTTGAAAGGTGATGTCATGCTGGCGCACAAACGGCACAACAGTTGGGGTGAGAATCTCGTCCCAATATCTTTGTGCATTAAGGTTCCCTTCAATGAAGTGCAATGGTGTTCTATGCCCGTATGTGATGCCTGACCACACCATAATGCCACCACCTCCATGGACAACCCTGGGCATAACATTTGCATCTGCAAACCGTTCACCCACGCGTCGCCAGACACGCTGTCTTCCATCTGCACGATACAACTGGAACCTGGATTCATCTGTGAACATCACTCTTCTCCAGCGTGCCAAGGGCCATCGGACATGTGCATTCGCCCATGCGAGTCGGTTCCTACGCCAAACAGCAGTGAGATCCAGACCACGGTGAGGGCGCCGAGCATGCAAGTTGGCTTCTCGTAGGCGGTTATGGACAGTCTGAGGTGTGATGCGTCTGTTGTGCAGACCAATAGTCTCATCAGCTGTGTGTGTCGCTGGTCTTAGCCGATCCCGCAGATGGACGAGCCGGATGTGGCGATCTTGTGCTGGAGTGGTCACACGTGGCCGACGAGGATGAGGTCAATTTGCAGTAGTGCCAGTCTGTTGGAAACAAACTCTTAAACGGCCTATGGTCTGATAATGGACATTGAGCCGTGCAGCTACTGCTCTGGCGGACATCCCTGCATCCAACATGCCAATGGCACGCTCCCGCATAACTTGCGACATCTGAGGCATTATGACTTGTGACAAAATTTGACATTTTGGGGTGGCCTTTCATTGTCCCCAGTCCAAGGATTGTCTAGCTGTTGCTCATTTTGTCTGATCACCCACTGGACATGCCCCACCCATGCACTGAGTAAAAAAAACAACTCACTGAGTAATGCTCACTGACAGCAAGTTGGATTAAAAATTATACACAAATCAAGAGAAATATTACTTTTGTACAATAAAATGTCAGCAAATGCTCATTTACAGTTGCTAACTCCACATGGCAACAATATTTGACATGGGGCTATATATTCTTGTTCAGTGTAGTTACCTTGTTTCTTAGCAAGCGATAAGCTTGCCAGTCTGCTAAACAACCAGAGGTAATTGCATGCTTTTTCAGTTGATCCATTCTTTTCATGCAATGTCTTAATTCATCATCCAGCCATGATGCTTGTTTCGATCTTACAGAGAGCCTCTTAATTGGAGCATGTCGGTCACATACTGTAGAAAACAACTTCATAAAGGACTCCAATGCAGATTCTGCATGCAGCGTCTCAATAATACCATCCCATTCTATATTTTCCACACTAGAAACAAAGTCACTTTCAGAAAAAGTTCTGTAAATTCTCTTGTAAATGACCTTAGGCCCTGCTTTGGGAGTCCTTGTTTTTACAGCCAAGGCAATAATATTGTGGTCACTGAAACCCACAGGTAATGATACTGCTTTTGAGCATTTTTGTTCACAGTTAGTAAAAAAGTGATCAATGCATGTTGATGTAATTGAGCCATCCCTATTAATACTTACTCTAGTGGGTAAGTTAATAACTTGAGATAAATTGCATATATTCGCTGCATCACACAAAGCCCTTTTCAATGAACAATGATCAGAAAACCAGTCAATATTCATATCATCAAGAAAAAAAATGTCATTACTAGTATCTGTTGCATTATGGAGCATAGTGCATATATTATTTAAATATTCAATATTCGAACTTGGTGGTCTATAGCAGCAGCATGCTAGTATAGGCCTCTGATGTGAAGTATAAACTTGGAGCCAAAGGGCTTCCACTCCTGTCATGCCAAGATCATTTCTAATTTTTACTGGAATCTGATCTTGTATAAAGAAAGCAACCCCACCTCCAAACCTACCTCTGTCTAATCTGAAAACATCCTGGAATTGATATAGCTGCATCCTCTATAGTGTCATCTAAATGTGTCTCTGAGACAGCCATTACCTGGATATTATTCCCATGCACAAAAGAGCAAAGATCATGGACTTAAGCTGCAGATATTTAAATGAGCAAATATTAAACCTTTTTTTAGTAGGTTAATGGCCATAAAAGAAAATAGCTGCAAACATTTAAATTTAAATTTTAAAATTAACAACTGGGGATTATCAACCTTGTGACATCTACCTTAGCATATCCGTCTTTGGTGTGGATGTGAGGGGCACACTGCTCTCCCTTTGATCGTGACACCCCTTCGGTGGATAGGTGATAAGGCGGTCATATTTAAGGTAGGCAATGTCCCCCCCCTGTCCCATGCCTCTCTTAGTTTGGGCAGAAGTTCTTTTCTTTTTTGCCTCACCACCTCTGAGAAGTCTTCATTGATGTACACTCCTGGAGCAGTGGTTTTCAGCTCTTTCCTATTCCTCCAAACCAGCTCTCTGTCTTTAAAGTTTAAAAATTTGACCACAATTGGTCTAGGCCATTGCCTTTCTTCTTTGTAGTCCAGCTTCCCCACACGATGGGCCCTCTCAATGGCCAAAGCACTGGCATCTAGGTCCAGCTTCTCAGAGATACATTTCCGGACATGCTTCTCTGTGTCCTCCCATTTCTCACGGAAAGATTCTTTCAAACCATCAAAAATTAGATTGTTCCTTCTGGATTGGTTCTCAAGGTAGTCGGCTTTAGACTCAAGTGTGACAAGACAGTCACAAATCTTGCGAAAGCCATTCTCCAGAGTGTTGTGATCCACTGAGAGCTTGGGCACTTTGATTTTAATTTCATCAACGTCCTTCTGAGTGTAGTGGATGCTGTCCTTAAGCTCCTGGATGTTCCTATTCATAGCATCCAGTCTCTCATTAGTGGAGTCCATAATCACTTTAACAAATTTGTTAAAAGTGTCAGCTTGTCTATCAAGAATCTCCACAAAATGGGATTTCTGTTGTTCTAGTGACTGGGAAATTAGCTTTTTGACAGCATTCATATTGATGATTTCAGACTCACTCTGGGTAGTTGGATGGCAGAATGAACTATCTCTTCCAGTCGCCTCGCAGTCACCTTTATCCTTCCTGCCTCCCCCACCGCGAGGCATCCTTCAGTATCCACACGTTAGCACACTAGCTCAGTGGTGGTAGTCTGAGCCAGGGCCTGCGCCTGGCCTAGGCCTGGTGGATAGGCTGCAGATGAAGCTCAGGTTGTAGGCCGCAGCAGGAGAATCAGGCTATTAACTTCACAATTCCACTTCACAGTCACACTTTCACTGTTTTTGTGTTGCAAAAACACTAAACAACTACTGGTGAAACTTTGGTAGAGTAGATAATGAGGATTGCGCAGATTTCTGTCAGATTATTTTCCTCAGGTTCAGCAGCACAGCAGTCTCTCAGCAATTCTCCAGTATGTGTTAACAAGTGGGACATATATACACTGCTTCTGGAGCAGTCCAAGCGTATCAAAGTTCTGGTCATGTGTATCTAAGGAAGTGACAACAATATTTAAACACAGCATATGTAACAATCTGGGCCAGTTTCTATTGGGGCTGCCACCTTTGAATAGAGTAATGGATGTGAAAAGATCAAAATTACTCAATAAACTCTTATTTTTGGCCAGAAAATGTATATTATTTAATTGGATTAGTGAGAAACCTCCCACTGTATCTCAGTGGTACAAAGAAATTATTAGAGTTTTTCCTATGGAAAGACTAAGTGCCAAATTAAAAGGAAATGACAACACTTTTATGGACATATGGCGGCCTCTAATGGATTACCTGCCTAAGGTTCGAAGTGAAATTATCCAGAGGGGAAACACTGGCTTAGAAGGTGCCAGACTGAGCAGACCAGTGATAAGAAATATTTCTTAATAGACACATATTTTTTGTTTTGTTGATAGGTTGTTGTTCCCATTTTGTTGTTTTTTTTGTTTTTTAATCTTGTTTTATTCTTTCCTTTTCATTTTCTACTTTATTTGAATTTTGCTTATTCATTTTCTCCCCTAGCTCAGACCACTATTTAATAATGTATGCTTATATGCACTGCTGATATGTAAATTCACAAAATAAAATAAAATCTGATTATTAAAAAAAAAAAAAAACAGGTTACAAATCCTAAAACTTCATCAGATGGTAAACAAACATCTCAATAAACACATAATTTAAATAGAACAGTGTATTAACTGGTTACAGTCAAGATATTTGACTATGATGTGGAGAACTATCTATAGTGCTTACCTTACAAACCATAAACAAACACCGAGCCAAAATGGCAACCACGCAGAGCAAATAACTGAAAACACGGCATCTGGTTAAGGACAAACAGCAACAATCACGTAACACCTGAGGGCATCAATAATATAACAGCCCCATCTATTGACCAAAACAGGCAACTGCCTTACATATACACTAATGCTAATTCTACTTCCACAAACAATAATAATACCACCACCACTATTACTGCGGCTACTACTTCTACTGCCAAATATAATAATAAAGTCAGGGACAGTGATGGCAGCACGTCTGTCTGGACCACTGAAAGCGGAGAGGGATCAGATCAGCAGGATCAGGCCTGCTGCGTCAAAAGTATTGTTATTGTTACCTTTTGAGTTTCATCTCCACACTACTACCACCATGTTTCCAATATTGTTATTTTGTTTATTGTGGCTGATACTGATCCAGCTCTGGGTTGCACCTGGACATTCAAAAGAGGGAGCTGGCCCTTTGTGAGCTTGACTTCCTCCCAAACTGCTCCCAGACTGTAAAGAGGAAGCCTGTTTGCCTGTAAAGAGGAAGCCTGTTTGCCTGTGTGTGTGTGTATATATATATATATATATATATATATATATATATATATATATATATATATATATATATATATATAAAAGACGATATAAGACATTCAGTAAGGTTATCTATTCAACTTACATTGAATCAAATGAGTTCATTCTTGTTCATTAATACTCTCTTTTGGACTTCAAATTTAAGATGACTTTTATCCTGACTGGCAGATGGAGGACCTGGAGAAAACACACCGGCTGCAGGAGATACAGGCCAAGCTGGACCCACGGGCTGAGACTAGAGTAAGGGATGGTGGACTTTTCAAGCCTGGAGAGTTGATCCGCCGCAGACTCGTGCATGAGGGAACCCTTGTCTGGAAAACGCCAGGATCCCGGCCTAAAGGTACACAACACTATGGAAATATTAGTTTGTGTGTTAAGTAATTGATCGATATGTAGCACACAGTACAATAGTCCACAAACTCTATTAACAACTGGAAAGACCACTACAGTCACAGGCTCCTTTACATTGTCACGGCTAACTCCCTGCAAACATTTTGTGCACTGGCTGTCACAGTCTGCACTTCCAGTATTTTCCCACTCACTTCACCTCTGCTCCTACCTGACAGTCAGTCACACCTACCTCGTTACCTGACTCACCTCACCTGGACTCTCAGCTGCAGCTCATCTGGAATCAGCCAGTATAAAGACGCCTCTGGTTCACTTACTCGTTGCCAGATTGTTCTTTTTTTGTCTGTGTCCTGCCAGAGTCCTGGCTGCCTGTTTCCGCCTCGGCTGTTTCAACCCATACCTTCACCTTAGAGGATGCTAAGGTAGCCTATACTATCATTCACCTGATGAGGAGGGCTCACCTTTGGGGAACCGCCAAGTGGGAGAGACAGACTCCCACCTGCGCCTCCTTCCAGACATTCGTTCAGGAGCTCTGCAAGGTTTTTGGTCTGGGAGATTCTGGGTCAGAGACAGCACGAGGTCTGATGAGTCTATGTCAGGGAACCCAGTCAGTGGCTGATTTCTCCGTAGACTTTTGTACCAAAGCCCGTCGGAGTGACTGGAACTCTTCGGCCCTCCGCGACGCTTTTCTTCAGAGCCTAGCAGATTTCATTAAGGATGAGCTGGTCTCCCATGATATACAACCGACAATGGACAAGCTGATCAGACTGGCTATCCGAGTGGATCTTTATTTCCAGGCTTGGAGACAGGAGAAGAGGCGGAACTTGGTGGATCGTCAACTTCAACTTCAAAGATCATCACTTCTGTCCTCGGAGATTCACCACTGCCGGCAGCTCTGCTACCTCCGCAGGGCTCCGGTCTGGGGCTCCCAAGCTTATGCGATTGGGCCACACCAGCCTCACTCTGAAGAGGCAGGAGCATCGCTGACAGGCGGATCTCTGAATGTACTGTTGCCAGGCCAACCATTTTGTCTCCCACTGTCCGGTAAAAGCCAGCCATACCTCCACACAACCTTCTCCAAACCTAAGACCCCTTTTCCACATCAAGTTTGTCCTCCTGGTGGGTTCCCACTCCCTATCCACCTTCATAGACTCTGAGGCTGATGTCAGCATCATGAACGAGGGACTCACCCTACGGCTGGGGAAGAGTCGGGTTCCTCTCTCTCATCCGATTGCAGTAAACGCCTTGGATGGCCATCTTCTGGGGACCGTCAGTCATCAGACTTCTCCGGTCCATGCTCCACATGCAGTCATCATGAGACGATCCAGTTCTACATCCTGCAGTCTCCACGTATTCCTGTGATCCAGGGGTATCCTTGGCTGCGGTATCATTATACTCACCTGGACTGGACCACATGTCTGGGCTACAGCTTTGGCCTTGCCTCCTCATCACCCATATGACTGTGCCATCAACCTGCAGCCCAGTACATCTCCTCCCAAGGGATGCCTGTACTCCCTGTCTGCTCCAGAAAGGGGGGCAATGGAAACTTACATTAATGACTCTTTGGCATCATCCACCCTTCCTCTTCCTCTGCGGGGGCAGGGCTCTAATTTGTGGAGAAGAAGGATAAGACTCTGAGGCCCTGCATTGACTACAGGGGACATCACTCAACGACATCACTGGTAAGAACCGCTACAGCAGTCTGCTCTCATCATCCAGTGGGCCCACGCCTCCAAACTCACCTGGCATCCGGGGATCCAAAGGACTGGTTATGTCCTTCTCACCAGTTTTGGTGGTCAACGGCTGCCCGGTCTGCAACCAGCACAAGCCATCCCACCAGGCTCCTGCTGGTTTTCTACAGACACGCTCCATACCACAGCATCCTTGGTTCCACATCTCCCTGGACTTCGCCACCGGCCTGCCCCCGTCTGACGGCAACCATCCTCAATGTTGTGGACCATTTCAGCAAGATGGCACACTTCATGCCCCTGCCCAAGCTCCCCTCTGCCATGGAAGCCACCAGATTGGTCCCCCTCCATGTTTTCATGCTTCATCGATGTGGTGTTGGACTGAGGACCCTAGTTCGCCTCTGTCTTCTGGAGGGAGTTCTGCGAGAATCTTGGGGCTGCGGTCATTCTATCCTCAGGGTTCCACCCCATGTCCAATGGCCAGACTGAAGGGAAGATCCAGGAGATGGAGACGACACTTCGCTGCATGGTTATGAAAAAACCCTCATCCTGGTCCCAGCATCTGTTGTGGGTCGAATACACTCACAACACACTGACCAGCTCTGCCACAGGCTTATCTCCATTCCAGTGTGGACATGGGTAACAGCCTCCTCTCTTCCCGGAAAAGTTTTCCTGCCTGTCTGTCCAGACCTTCTTCTGTGGCTGTAGCTGCACTTGGTCCCAAGCACGGGTGTCCCTACTCAATGCTATGCCACCTCTGCCAACCACCATTGTTCCCAGGCACCCACGTGCCAGGTTGGACAGAGGGTGTGGCTTTCCACCCATGACCTTCCTCTATGGGTGGAATCCAAGAAGCTGGCATTGAGGTTCATAGGTCCATTTGTTATTGGAAGGATCATCAATCTATGCAGTCTATGCGGTGTCATCCTACTTTCCACGTTTCTAAGGTAGAGCCGGTCCGAGAGAGCCCCCTGGGCCCGCAGCTCCCTCCCCACCGCCCCTTCAATTCATCGACGGGGGACTCGCCTACTCCGTTCGTTGTCTCATCAGGTCCCGACAGCAAGGAAGGGGTCTGCAGTCATTGACACATCCTGGACTCCCGTCTCATCAGGGATTTTCATCAGCAACAACCCAAACAACCTACAAGAACCTTGCAGGTCTGGGGAATCCCCGGCATGTGGCTCCCCCTTCTCCTCTGGATCCGTCTTCAGAAGGGGAGGAGAGATCAGCAGATGACCACAACTCTTTACTAACTCTTCCCGGTGTGTCTTGCAATTGGGTCCAAAACCAACCCGTTACACTGGCCTTGTTAAAGCTGTTAACTTGGGTTACTTAATTGGGTTGACCTGGTCACTAACACACAATAAGCAACACATCATATAAAAATATGTTTTAATGTAAAGCTACAGTAGCAGCTACAGCTGTGGGAGATTGAACATGAAACAGTGAGGCTAATTTTAATGAGCTTAAATTATAAACTAATGCAGATTCACATTACATGCTGCTTTTTTAACAGAGAATATTTTATGTGTGTGAAGGCAACTTGAATCAAGTGCAGTGAAGGTGGACTCTGTTGCTAGCAATGAAAACTACTATATAGAGTCATAACAAAATATAAATACAACGCCTATGACTAAATTAATTGTGTCAAAAACAGCGTTTTGGTTAATGAATACAGTAGTGAAAAGAAGTAGTGTACAAGCAATATACTGTAGTACAAATAAAGTACATTTGACTTGCAAGCCCTCTTAAGGCATTGAATACACATCAAAGCTGTAATGCTCTGGGAACCTGGCAGTTTTGGCAGAATGAAGAGATTGTTTTTCAGGCCTGCCATTTTATTACATCACATAATGTGACAGTGTTCTTCTTTGGTCTTTCTCTGTGGTCCTGACAGAGTCATTAGACACTCTTCACTTGTTATAAATGTGTTTCCTTCTTGATAAGACATAACCTGAGCCAACACAAATCACCTGGATTTGAATTGAGACTATGCTGTAAGAATTATAAACAGAAGATGACAGTAAAATATACGACAAGGTATAGCTTCAGGTTCACATGAGTTCACATTTTTGCCTGATGGAAAAAACAAACAAACTTGACAATGTTTTGGTGTGTCACAGTGTGTCTTTGTTGTGTCATTGCATGTGTATGTTTGTATAGATATACAGGTCTTACTGATGACAGACATCCTGGTGTTTCTGCAGGAGAAAGACCAGAGGTACATCTTTCCATGTCTGGTAAGAAAGAGTACACTAAAATTGATTTTACTAATACATTATTTGTTATGCTGATGAACAGAAAAGACATCTGTTCATGTTGTTCTCTCACCTGTCTTATCTCTGTGTTGCTTTCTCCAATTCTCTGCTGTTTGATTGTACAGGACAAACCTCCAGTGCTTTCCCTTCAGAACCTTATAGTGAGGGATATAGCCAATCAGGAGCGTGGCATGTTCCTCATCAGTGACTCCTCCCCTCCTGAGATGTACGAGTTCCATGCTGCCTCCAAAGAAGACAAGAATGTCTGGATACGCCACATCCAGCGCACTGTCAGCAAGTGGGCAAATGCGCCAACACATCACACACAGCGTATACATCACATACAGTATATCTTTCTGTCATTTATTTATTTTGAGAGTGAGATTTGTTCAGGTGTAGTACATGTATTGGGAAACATAGACTACTGGCTAGTTTTGCCTGGATATAACAATGATGACTTCTGAGGAATATCACTCTTTTCCCTGGATTTTTCACCAAAATACATTTTTAATAATAATAATGATAACTGTATGTGTGCTTTTAAACACAAAGTTTACAAAGTGCTTTGACAGGACACTCAGCAAGATAATATAACATGATGCATAACAGTCAAGCCAAACTAGCTGAAGTAAAAACAGGAAGCCAAAGAAAAAGATACATGCATAGAGGCATATATACTGTACACAACTGTATATGACACATTTATATTCATTCAAATTATCCAGGTGAGGATGGGAAGTAACAAAGTATAATTACATGTAACAGTACGTCAGTAGATGTTTCAGGTATCTGTACTTCAGTTGAGTATTTCTTTGACTTCCCTTCATACGTCTGAACATGAATATCTGAACTTTCTCCTCTTCACATTTTCAAAACAGGCTTGTTACTTTAGGTTGAATTGATTTGAGGGGAATAATGGATTATTTGGTGTCATCGCACGCCGCCTTCCCAACATCACAAGCCTGATTTCAACCTATCAGTGCACATCACGCACAGCAGACGTAGCAAGACGAAACAAAGACGTAAAAGCAGAAAAAGACAGAGAGGGAGACTGGAGTGGGGAGAAAAGGCATGTCACTGTCTCATATCTGCAGATACCCTGCAGCCCTCTTCCTGGATTTCCTTATTTTCTCACTATGTTGCTGCTCGGGATGCTTTACCAACCCAAAATGTGGCTATGTGATATGACGTGAGCTTCAGTTAGTTTTGACCACAAATGTCCCTCAGAGGGAGACATTTTACTTTGATACATTTCAGAGCCTGTACTTAATTATTTTTACTTGAGTTAAGATGTGAATTTTTCATATTTGCTAGATCGTATAGCAATATTTTTTAGTTGAACAACAAATGTTTCCAACAAAGTTCAAATACAGAAATCCACAAGTTTCCTCAAGGTATTGCATTTCATACCTGTCACAAGACACTTGAGACTAAATGTTACATGAATAAAACTTCAGAACTTGACCCTGTTGTTGAACATTTGTGCCTGATCATGTCAGATTTTAATCAACATGATGTTTTTCAGTGGTGTGTTCACAACTAACAAAGCACATTTTCACTTTGTGTGTCATTTTATCTGGTGCGGTAGTCAGGAAAGAAGTTGCCATATATTAAGTGAGGACTCACACACGACAAAAAAGATACAGAACTCAGCACCCTGCAGAGACTCTGGTTCACTTGCTTCTTTTTCCTCTGTCCTCTCTGTAAAATTACGTTCATGAAGTAAAGTCCATTTCCCCTCCAGCTTCAACATAAATACCCGACAATGGAGGCCACTTCCACGGATCACTGCTGCAGTCAGGTTGATAAACAGGAGTGAAAATAAATCCACTTTTTAATCCCAAATGCCAAAAAGTAATAGAACTTAAAGCCAAGCTGTAATGAACTGCAGACAGACATGGTCTGTGATTGTGTATCATTGTTGCTGTTTCTCTGTATCTTGTATCAGTAAATATAATTTTAAAATGTACAAAAACAAACCTTAACAATATCCACGTCCATCACATCACTGATAACAGGATCTGTATGGTCTGTGCTTTTTGTGCTCAGATGCCCATCAAGAGAGGAGTTCCCCCTCATAGAGACTGAATATAAGGCTCATCTGAGGAGACTCCGAGGTGAGGAGACGAACATTATTCACACATTCAAATAAAACACTTACATGTGGCACTAATGAGCAGTCCCGCTCATTTGACCTTACTTCCATGTATTTCTGAGTGACCTTGATTTATTCTTTCATTTTCAATGTATCAAGAAGTTCAAGTTCTTTTTCTCCACAGCCCAGGTAAGACGCTTCTGACATTGTCTCTGGTTCAAGAGTGGCTTGACACGAGGAATGCGACATTTGTAGCCCATGTCTAGGATTCGTCTGTGCATAGTGGCTCTTGATGCACTGACTCCAGCCTCAGTCCACTCCTTGCTTCTTTAGCAATGACCTTTTGTGGCATACCCTTCTTGTGGAGGGTGTCAATGACTGTCTTCTGGACATCTGTCAAGTCAGCAGTCTTCCCCATGATTGTATAGCCTACTGACCCAGACTGAGAGACCATTTAAAGGCTCAGGAAACCTTTGCATGTGTTTTGAGTTAATAAGCTGATTAGGGTGTGACACCATGACTTTCCAATATTGAACTTTTTTACAATATTCTAATTTTCTGAGACACTGAATTTTGGGTTTTCATTATCTGTGTCGGAGATCAAAGTCAACGTCAGCTTCATTGTCAATTCTTTACATGCACCAGACATACAAAGGAATCGAAATTACGTTCCTGACTATCCCATGGTGAAGACAAGACAAGACATATCTAAAACTAAAGTAAACAGTAAAGTAAAGTGCACAGGCACAACAAATAGAGACAGACCTATCCTAACACTAAAGTAGACAATAATTAAAGTGCATAGTAGATGTAGACATTTTACTGATACTAAAATAAACAATAAGAGAATAGGAGTTTAATTTTAGTTGTAATAGTGCAAAGACAGTCAGTAATAGCAGCAGAAGTTTTCTGTTTGACATAAGTAAATGGCATAGTAGTGCAAAGACACTCATTATGTGGGTCAGAGGGTTCAGAGTCCAGAGTGTTTTCTTTTGAGTGTGTGTGTGTGTGTGTGTGTGTGTGTGTGTGTGTGTGTGTGTGTGTGTGTGTGTGTGTGTGTGTTGTAGACAACCTGGTGGATGGAGCTGGGGGTAGAGAAGGGAGAGAGTTTAACATCCTAACAGCCTGGTGGATAAAGCTGTTGGTGAGTCTGGTGGTGCGGGAATGGAGGCTCCTATACCTTCTCCCAGAGGGCAGGAGGCTGAACAGATTGTGTGCAGGGTGGCTTTCATCACTCACAATTGTGGTTGCTTTGCGGGTGAGGTGGGTGGTGTATATGTCTTGCAGGGAGGGGAGTGGGGCACCAGAGATCCTTCCAGCTGTGTTCACTATGCGCTGCAGGGCTTTCCTGTTGTAGTCAGTGCAGCTCCCGCCCCACACAGTGATGCAACTGGAAAAGATGCTCTCGATGGTGCCTCGGTAGAATGTGCGCATGATGGGTGGTGGTGCACTCGCTCGCTTTAGTTTGCGCAGGAAGTAGAGATGCCACTGGGCTTTCTTCGCCAGTGATGCAGTGTTGGTGGTCCAGGAGAGGTCCTCACTGATGTGCACCCCAGGAATTTGGTGCTGCTCACTCTCTCCACAGCAGCACCATCGATGGTCAGTGGCGGGTGCTGGGTGAGACCTTTCTGGAAGTCGACAACAATCTCCTTGGTCTTGCTGACATTCAGTAGGAGATTGTTGTTTCTGCACCACATCATTAGAAGGTTGACCTCCTTCCTGTAGTGAGTTTCGTCACCCTTGGTGATGAGACCCACCAGAGTTGTGTCACCCGCAAACTTCACTATGTGGTTGGTGCTGTAGGTTGTTGGGCAGTCGTGTGTCAGCAGGGTGAAGAGCAGGGAACTGGGCACACAGCCTTGGAGGGCCCCTGTGCTTAGTGTGATGCTGCTCGAGGTGTTGTTGCCGACACATACTACTTGTGGCCTCTGACTGAGGAAGTCCAGCAGCCAGTTGCAGAGGGAGGTGCTGAGCCCCAGTTTGTAAAGTTTGCAGATGAGTTGTTGTGGGATTATGGTGTTGAATGCTGAACTGAAGTCTATGAACAGCATTCTCACGTGAGTCTTTTTTGTCCAGGTGAGTGAGGGCTGGGTGGAGGGCAGAGCAGATTGCAACCTCTGTGGATCATTTGGCTCAGTATGCAAACTAGAGGGGGTCCAGGGTGGAGGGGAGGATGGATTTGGTGTGTGACATGACTAGCCGTTCAAAGCACTTCATGATGATGGGTGTCAGTGCCACGACGGTAGTCGTTGAAACAGGATGGAGCAGATTTCTTTGGCACAGGTATGATGGTGGCAGCCTTGAAACATGATGGAACAACAGTTTGACTCAGAGAAGTGTTAAAGACATCTGTGAAGACATCCTTAAGCTCCTCTGCGCAGTCCTTCAGCACACGACCAGGGATGTTGACTGGACCTGTTGCCTTGTGAACGTTGATAGTGGAGAGTGTCCTCTTCACACTGGCGGCAGACAGGCACAGAGTCTGATTGTAGGGAGGGGGTGGGGTCTTCTGTGGGCGTGCGTTGTTTTGTGCTTCAAAGCGTGCAAAGAAGCTGTTCTGTTCACAGCTCTGTGGCACAGGCTTGTAGTCCGTGATGGCTTGAATGCCCTGCCATAGGCTCTGTGCGTCTCTGCTGTCTCTGAAGTGGGAGGTTATCTTGTGTGTGTAATCCTGTTTTGCTTTCCTGATGGCGCGGGACAGGTTGGCTCTTGCTGTTCTCAGGCCAGATTCATCCCCCGGCTCCGAAGGCGTCTCTGGCCCATCAACAGCCTGTCGACGTCCCCTGTCAGCCATGGCTTCCGGTTAGCCCGAGTGATGATGCTTTTGGTGTGGGTCACATCATCGATGCACTTGGTGATGTAAGAGGTCACAGTGTCTGTGTACTCCTCAATGTCTGTATGGTTGTTGTAAGTGGCTGCCTGCTTAAACATTTACCAGTCTGTTGTGTCAAAGCAGTCTTGAAGAGCAGAGGAGGCCCCCTCTGGCCACACTCTTACCTGCTTCTGAACCGGTTTGGTGACTTTCACTGTCTGTCTGTATGCTGACATTAGCATAACAGTGAAGTGGTCAGAGTCTCCGATGTGGGGGAAGGGGGTGGCTTTGTGTCCTCCTTTGTAAGTAGTGTAGACAAGGTCCAAAATTTTATCCCCCCTTGTTGGGAAATCAACATGCTGGTGAAGTTTTGGAAGGACAGTCTTGAGATCAGCATGATTGAAATCTCCGGCGAAGATGGTGAAACCGTCTGGATGTGCTGTCTGTTGTTCACTGATGGCCTGGTACAGTTCACAAAGTGCTGCATTTCTGTCAATGCTGTTGTTGGTGGGAGGAATGTAAACCGCAACTAGCAAAATCGCGGTAAACTGGGCAGATAGAAAGGATGGCACCTTATGATCATAAACTCCGCCAGTGGTAAACAGTGTTTGCATACCACCACAGCGTCCCAGCACCACGCACCACGGATGTAAACACAGACCCCACTGCCACGAGTCTGTCCTCCATTTATGAGGGCCCTGTCTGCTCAATAGCATGCTAGCTTCTCCAGTTGTATACAGATATACTATGTAATAAATGTAATTAATCACTGGTGATTAATAACACTCGTAAATGGGGCACAACCTCCGTTGTTTTATCTATTCGAATAATCCGGAGGTAATTGATCAAATCCGATTGGACAAATTTAGTTTTGAAAAGTCCTTATCAATTTCATATCTATATATTCAATCTCATATTCTGAAGTAATGATTTCTTACACAGTTTCCATCGGTTCTTCATATTAAAATAAACATCCACAGACAACGACAGAAGGTTAGATATGTTTATTTACTTTTACTATTACTATTTTACTTTACTTTACTTAATAAATGCAATGGTAATGTGAACGAATAACAAATGATAACAGATAATGTGAAGACTGTAATGAGTAAAGTATTGTTATGTGAACATGGGCAGATGGTGAAATTATGCGTCGGGTTTTTAGCCTTCAAATATTACAGGAGTAATTTTAACGAGACCCTAACCAAATTTCTCTTAAGCTCAAAAGAAAGGAGTCAGAACCTGCAGACATCAACTCATGTTCATGGGTGTGAAACCAGCTGTATGCAAGAGGTTCAGCCTACTTTGGTTGGAGAGTCAGAAAGTCCGCGGCCTGGGTGTCCTCGGGTGCTCTTAGCTCGACTGCGGACCGCAGTGTCGGTCCAATCAGCACTTAATGAAGTGAAAAATTTAAAAAAGAGAGCGAGAAAGAGTCAAGTCTCTCTGTTTTGTTATCCTGTCTGGCGGGCAGAGCCAGCGGGGCGGGCTGACAGCGTTCACACCTCAGACGATATTATAAGTTTAAACGTACAAGACTTAATTAAACTAAACGTTTAATGTTTGTTTCTAATGTTCCGAGATCGTGTTTCACCCAGAATTTCGCCATGGCTTAATAGCTAGAAGTTTCTACGTTAAATAACATGGCAGGGTTGAAATCACTTAAAATTCAGAAAGAGATAAACTTGATTAAACATAAAACACACTTGAATATATAGTAGAACTTATGGCTTATACGTATTTCTTCTAGTTCTAACTTAGTACTTGTTAACAAAACATGTCAGAGACATTTACTAATAAGATAAACACAAAGTTTCAAATAAAAGATTACTTAAATTCTTTTCTAACCATACCAGGACTCACCATCAGTGGGTGCTGTGGTTCCACCAAACATCAATCACATTAAGCACAGAAACTTTATCTTAGCTCCACTTTAACATAGAGAAACGTGAGAAACATCAGTTTTATGCATTTCTTTTGCTGTTCCCTAATAAAATTGAGAAGATTAGATTCTGGCCTAATGGTTATTTAGAACTTGTTGGAAATCTGGAAAAATGCAGAGACCATAGTAGATTGGAATGTCGCAGCTCTAACAACAACACAGTCATAAACAAGTTTTTGACAGGGGAAGA
The DNA here is from genome assembly GCA_039737535.1 of Lagodon rhomboides. Lineage (NCBI taxonomy): Eukaryota > Metazoa > Chordata > Actinopteri > Spariformes > Sparidae > Lagodon > Lagodon rhomboides. The sequence continues at coordinate 28,339,636 of CM077799.1, forward strand.
GGAAGACACCAGATAAGACTGGTCCATCGTCACATCCACAAGAGGAAGGAGAGAGTGTCTGTAAAATGTTTTTTATCAAGTTGTAAAGAGGTGAGGAGACTGCAAGACGACACCACAGAAAAGTCAGCTTGGGGAGGGAAGGAGTGATTCATTTTAGAAACAGGCTTTCTTTGAAATCCAGAAACAAAGGACATGTGTTCCTACATCTGTAAGCCATAATCATCAAAGTTATTGCACGAAATAAAGGCTTGAAATATTTCCCTCTATGTGTAATAAATCTATATAATATATATGGGTTTCACTACATGAAATGAGTGACAAAAAATATTGAACTTTTTCATGATATTCTAATTTTTTGACATGTACCTGTATAATATCTTGAGTGAGGGAAATAACCATAGCATTATTATTTTTCCAGTTATAATACCAGGTAGTTCAGTAGGGTAATGCACCTACCAGGGGTTAGCCAAAAACAAAAAAATGACAAGTTGAACAAAGCCTCCCTTTACATAAGTTAGTGACCAGGGAATAAGTGTGACAATGCATTCTGTGGTTTCTCTGTGTAGAAAGCACATTTTTTTCATGTATGGCACCTTGGGGCACATTATCATCTATCATTCAGTGTTAGATGATTTGTGTTAGATGTATGATTTATTAATAATCACTAACCACCCACAGGTGACCTCCAACAAAAGGACCGGGAGATGCTGGAGCTCCTACAGGAGAGGGTGACTCTATTCTGTGAGCTGGCCGAGGTGACAAGTGGTCAGGAGGGCATGCAGCCTCCCATCACACGATACTTTTTCAGGGCAGACACACCCCAAGCTCCTCGCGCAGAGAAATTCTTAGTGGATGCCACAGCAGAGGGTAACTATCAGCTGACAACTCAAACTAAAATAAAGATTTGTTTGCGGCGTATGGCAAAGTGTATGGCAAAGAAGTAGTGATAAACAGCAGATATATGTTTGTAGCTGGATTGATGCAGTTGTTAGTGTTGTAATAAAACAAACAATGGAAGGCGAGGACACTGAAGAGTAGATGAGGGAAGTAGGAACAGGTGCGTAGATGGGTGATGTCAGGTAATGGGGAAACGTGGGACAGTACGAGGGCATCTGGTGGATGGATGAAAAATGGAGCGACAGAGACAAACTGACAGTGGTTCTGTTTCTGTTCAAAAGCCAAGCTCTGCTACAGTTAACTGACGAGGTTTATGATAAGATACTTCAATTTCTCATGAAGAGAGGTGTCAAAAAATGTAAAAAAAAAACAAAAAAAAACAAACAGCAAGTACTAAGATAAGTAAAGAATCTATGACACACAAAACAAATATTCTAAATTTTGAGCAAAATCTTCCTAAAATCTAAAGAGAATCCTTCCACCTGACAGCTGTGGGGTCAGATGTGTACACAGTGTGTAGACACAGACAGACAAAGTCCCCTCCTCCAACAGAAACTGGTATTCATGAAGGAAGAGAGTGTGGTGAGAATGTGTGTATCTCACTTAAACTTCAGGTTCGCGTAGACATGTTTTTCCAGCCCCCTTTTCAATATGAGCTCAATACATTTATTGAGCTCATATTGAAAAGAGGGCTGGAAAAACATTAATCATTAATCATCCTTCTGATGCTTAATAGTACTGACTGAGATGATACTATGATGATGGTTTGCAGGTATGGGCTGTTTAAAGGTTGTTCTTGTTGGATGACCCTCTGATGAAACACAGGAAGCTCAACTGGGCTGCACTTTTTTATTTTCTGTTCTTCCTGGACTACCGTATTTAACCAATAAATAGCCGCATGGTTCTTTTAAACGCCTGGGGTCAGCACCCTTTTTGCGTATTAAACGCCCACCCAAATAACCGCCGGGGCGATTATTTGCATTATTTTTGCAGAAGTAAACAGTTGACACTTCCGTTTTCTGTCAAAATAAGAGAAGTAGCTAACGTTAGAAAAGGGTGTACCGTGAGCTTAGATGACTCTTATTTTGACAAAAAACGGAAGTGTCAGAGAGAACGACTCGCAGCGCGCGAAGCTTAACGCCCCACCTTCACACACCGGAGGACAGGTCAACATGGAGGAGAATAGACCGCAAATGGACATAAATGATAACGTAAGAAGGAAGAAAAATAAGAAGTATGACGCTACGTTTAAGCTTGGAGTTGTGAAATACAACTGTCATCACAATAATGGCCTGGTGCAGGTCTGTGTAAAAATAAATAAAGGCCTGCAGCGAATAGCCGCCTGGTTCTTTTAAACGCCTGGGGTCAAAGTTGATTTTGCGTATTAAACGCCCGGGTTATTAATTGGTGAAATACGGTAAGTGGTGGAGCAGGCACAAGTTACAAGAGTGGTTAACAGTGTTTCTGCATTCATTTATAGATAATTGCGGAAGTGCAAATTTCTACACAGATGCTCCAGTTTCCATAATGTGCATATGCACAGCTTTATAAATCTAATGAACAAAATCCATACATATACTTCTGTCTTTGAGTGTACACACACACAGTCATGAATCTACACAGGCTTTTATGCATCTGGACCCTGGTGAGGATGATGAGAACACAGCTGATGCTCCCTGAGATGCTCTGACCGTTGGTGCAGGAGTTAGTTGGTTTTACAAACCAACTGTTGTATCAACTGCCCAAGTGGCTGGTGTCAGATAATCATGCAGGGAAGGAAGCCAGATGTGCAAGTCCTTGGCTAGCAAAGGTTTCACTTGGTAAGCAGTTGTGAAGCCAGTTGGATGTATGGCCAAGTTCTCCTACACTACATTGGCGAAGGCCTCTGGTAGAAAAATTAACAATCAGTTCATAGGCAACCGCTCTGGTGGATATTCCTGCAGTCAGCTGCAACTGCACGGCCCCTGAAAACTTGTGACATCTGTGGCTTTGTGTTGTCACCAGTCCAGAGCACACCTGTGCACCAATCATGCGATTTAATCAGCATCATGATATGACACACCAAGTAGTGCTCACTGAAACAGATTTTAACAAATTTCTGCTCAAAATCCCGGAGAAATCATTCATCAAAAGTTTTAGATCTTTTACTTTTAAAATGGGAGCAAAAACAAAAATCGCAATCATTTTTTTGTTTTTATTTTTTAGTGTAAATTTGCACAGGTCAGTGCCCAAAATGGATTCCTACTGCCATCCTTGGTGACCCACAGGAATAATTCAGGACTGTGTAAACTGGCTAAACTCGAGACACTGGTATTAGACTGCTGTTCATTTTCCTAATTAATGCAATACAAAAATGCCCTATCAAATGTAAATGAAAACATTTTAGATATGTTCTTGAAAGAAGCAGAATTGTCTGCCAATGCAGTCAGTAATTTTCACTTGATGAGATTCATTAAAAAACGTAAGGATGGTCAGCGACAACATGTCTTCAAACAAGGTCAAAAAGGCCATTTTTAAGGACGTCCTGTTTTGGGTAGTTGATTTAATTACAAGCCCATTGATACTTAATACAAGGGGATTATATTGCTTACAATATGATTTGTGATATTCTTTTCTCAGCAAAAGCTAAATACAAATCTGGCACAACTGGGTTAGGACTTAATGGACTTTGTTGGAGGGCTTGTGTGCTAAAGCTTAAACTTTCATGTTTTATTTTTAATTTTAATAGAGAGATTAAATAGGAAGATAAAAAAAATTGTGAGATATACGTGTGTGTGTGTGTGTGTGTGTGTGTGTGGTGTGTTTCCACAGTGGACAGGTTGAGTGAGCTCCTGCTGGGCTCCAGTGTGGACATCCCTCTTCCATGCCATCCCAACCACATGGAGGCGGTAGAAACCAGTGAGTCACTGACAACTTCACTCTGTCAACACGATGAGAATAGATTTATTTGGCTCATCTTCGCTGTCCTGCAGCAACACAAACATAAATCAATCAAAAGCCAGAATATTTGTATTAAATTACCATGCATACAATGACACCTGGACATACTGTACATAAAATCAACATGGAAAGCTCTAAAATGTGACATTAATTAATGATTCGCTTCACAAATAAAATTAATTTTATCTCACTATAGACATTTTTATTAGGGCAAATTTGAGGTGTGGGGCATGGTTGAGGCTGAACAGGTTACAGCGGGAGCAGGTGAGGTGGACATGAAGCTTCACTAGAATATTGAGGTCAGTTACTAGCCTCGTGTGATTTCACAGTTTAAGTCATGTTTAACGAGGACAGAACCAGATACTCCCTGCTCCTTCTTTGTATGCTGTGATGAAATAGTCAGACATTCATTATAACCTGTACTGAGTGACTGCTGTGTTTTTTGTATCTGCTCAGGTGATCAGGATCTGTTGGTCAATGGAGCCCATGATTTCTTCACAGCAAAGGTGAGCTAAGGGTCAAGATGGATGTGTAATGGGTGAAATTGGGCTTTTGTGGTGTGACACTGTCAGGTAGAGGAAACTGAGAGGACAACTTGTCGAGTCACCTGCATAGTTTTTGTTTACAGATTACCAGTTTGAATCGTTCATAATTTAAAAAAAAATGTGCTGTACCATTGTACTGCAGGTTTGTACCGGGTAAGCTCAAATGCAAGTATGTTTAGGAATTTCTGACACTGAAATACAATATCAACAAGGTTCTGCGTTATTAGCTAACTAACTAACACATTATAACATGAAACTGATCCAATTGTCTTTTTCTGATGTGGTGTGGTGTGCTATACTGTATGCTGTTGTACATGACTTACAAGTGCGGTAAAGATGTACAGAGGGGCTTAATTTGAGCTGAATGCTGCCCAAAATCTGAGACCTCACAGATTGGCACCTATTTGACTGGATTTGGCACCTTGTTTGTCACTATCAAAATTACAGACACGAAGACAGAGAATTGGTCACTTAGCCTGCTACTTTTTGTGGTTGTCAACAGAACTTTTGATCCTTCCTTTTTAGCAGAACAAGAAGCAGAACAAGAAATAGCTGCAGTTGAGAGTTGATAATGTTATAATACTGTAATGATGGCAATAAAAGGTCAGACAAGATTGGCTTTTGCTACGAGTGGATATATTGTAACATAAATCAGTTTTCTATGGTTCATTTGATAATGACACAAAACATAAGTGCACACAGACACAAAAGGCTACACATGCTAAAATTCCAAGTTCCTGCAAGTATACTTCCAAGGAATGTTAATCAATTTCGCAGAGAACTCCCAGGAAACACTGGGACCTCAATTCCCAGTTTTAAGTCTGGTCCTGACTCTCCACTTCATTATGAAGCTGTCAGTGTATCGTGGCACTGCTTTAAAAGGATGAAAGGAGAAATATTATGGGCCACTTTGGTCACTAGCTCCTAATACACTCAACTATAAAGGACCCATGGACAGAGTACCATTGTCACGTCATTTCCTTTTAGGAATGTAAATTGTAATGCATGTACTGATTAATGATTAATATCTAATGATTTTATTATGATCAAATGTAACACCATCATCATAATTCTCTTCTTTGTTTGTGTTTTTTACTTTCTGAAGGATTGCATGAGGAGTCCAGACAAGCCACCAACCACAGTAAGTAAAGGGCATTAAGCTTTGAATTGAATGGAATTGTGTGTGTGTGTGTGTGTGTGTTAGACATCAGTAATAAGATTGCTGTCTGTGTTTGACAGGAGATCCTTCAGAGGCTGATGAATCTCAGTGTTTATCTCCATGCACTCCAGGTGAGTACCTTTCTGTACATCTTTAACGCACTTGTAAATCATGTACAACAGCAAACAGTATAGCACACCACATTATGCTACATGCAGTGAAGACTTGGACTAGTATATGAATATGTGAGGATACAGTGCAGATATAATTTACTGTATATATGTATACATTCTGGAAAGATGGACAGATTCTGTTCACAGGGGCCGCCAGAATCTTTTTTTTTTAAAATCCTTGACTGCTTAAAAAAAGTGTCCAACACAATAAAACAACAGTAAATTCAGTGTTTAATTGTTCCAGATTTCCAGACATTAACATTGAGTATTGTAAAAAGTGTATTGTCATGCCTTGGAGAGTTATAGCCAGCTCAGCCAGAGATATTTTGGGCTAAAACAGCTAGAAGTGTGAATTTTATTGGCGAATGCACCCAGCACGCAGAAAGTTCTCTTATAGAGTTCATCCTACCTGTTGGAGGGGTGGATGACTGATCCTCCAATAAGATCATTGCATTCTCCTGTTCAAACTGGTCACTGATAAATTCCCCTCCCTTCTTAGATTTATGTATTACAGTTTCCCTTGCAGCATTTGTATTCTTTGTAAATGCTCTAATCTTTGTTGGACATTGTTTCCAATAAAAATAAAAATCTGAACCATAGATTTGTATTAAATCTTTAAAATCAGTTTCTCCATCATATCCTGCAGGGTGCCGTCATCAAACAAGACTCCATCTTGGAGCTGCTGCTGCAGTCACAGGACACCATGACACCATCTGCAGGAGGAGTATGGCGCCCTCTCTGGCGAGATGTTGGAAATCGGGAGGCCAATACAGGGTCTACCATTGGGGAGCTGGCTCTTTTGCAGCGACAACACAGCCTGCTGCAGGAGGAGCTGCTGAGGCTGCGGGATGCCGAGAGCCGGTTCAAGGACAGTGAGAGGGCCAGGGCCAAGCTGGAGCGGCAGGTCCGACACATGAAGGTCTGCAGTGGGTCTGCATTCACCTCCCAGCAGCTGGGGGAGCAGGCTTTTCAGGTACGGATACAAGTGACATTTAAGAAAATAGTCAAAGTCTAGAGGATAGCATGGTATTGAGTCCCTATTACCATAAATTAAGTTCCAAAAACACTGACGCCTTTCCAAAATGCATGTTGTAATTAAAAACAGCGATGAACAGGCTCAAATTTTTTGCCCGACATGATGTATATTCCAAGTTTGGGGAGTTTTGGGGTATGTTCAGGCCTCCGAAACTGCAGTTAAAGTGCAGAAAAATAATAATAATAGGTAAGAAAAATTCCTGCAAAAAAATAGGGACCTCGCAGGTCATGACCCGCTCGGGCCCTAATAATAATAGGTAAGAATAATTCCTGCAAAAGCAATAGGGACCTCGCAGGTCGTGACCTGCTCGGGCCCTAATAATAATAATAGGTAAGAATAATTCCTGCAAAAACAATAGGGGCCTAATAAGGGGCCCTAATAAGACATGCCAGCCCGGTAGACTGACTCAGCAGATGCAGACTGTTGCTATAAGCCTGCCATTGGGCAGCTACCTCAGCCATCATTTTTATTTCATTGTCTCCTTTCTGCTATCTGTGTGTACTGTTTTTACAATCCCCTTAACTACAGGAAACAACAAAGTGTAAAATGGGCGGCACAGTGCACACATATAGACCCCAATGATAGCATAATATGCCAGACTACAGAGGTATGCAATATAGACCTACAACACACAACATTTAATGTAGAACCACAATTTATTAGGGCCCGAGCAAGTCAGGGACCTGCGAGGACCCTTTTGTATCTGTAGGAATTATTCTTCCCCTTTATTATTTTTTCAGAACTAATCGCAGTTTTGGAGGCCTGAACATACCCCAAAACTCCCCAAATTTGGAATATATGTCAGGTCGGGCGAAGAATTTGATAATTCAATGTCATTGGGTGTGGGTGTGGCTTGGGGAATCTATAGTGCCCCCTAATGTAAAGCCCCAGCCTTTAACAAGCAGATACCTGAACGAAATTTGGTACGCGTATTTATCATGAGCAGACGCACAAAAAACCCTCCTGGACCAATACCGTCACTCCAATAGGTCCCATATAAGTCGTCTATTTTGATGTGAAATGCCATATTTGGCCAAATCCTGCCTTGTTCGTAAACTCTCTCCGCCTACAGATTTAACACCACAGTCTTCAGATTAACTCAGTATCAATCCTTATGTCTTGAAGATTAAAAGTTGTACAAAGCGCGATGATAAGTCATACCTGGTGGGTGGGGCGGTGTCGGCCATTTTTTTTCTTTGCCGTCAGTCATCAAGTCCTCATAAATTCTACATACGATGTCCCATCTCAATCAAATTGCTCATACATGTAGAGGGCGTGGCCCTTAATTTTTCTACACATCGATACAGAGTCGGCCATTTTTATTTTGGCGGACATTTTGAAATATGTCCAATCATCGCATAAAAATTATCTTGTCCTAGAGAATTAACACCAGCGTCTTCACAGTGAGTGAGTATCATCTTGAGACTTTGAAGATGAAAAGTTGTTAAAAGCTTTTTAATAGGTCATACCTGGTGGGCGGGGTGGAGGCAGCCATTTCAATCCTTCTCCATGAAGATTCAAGTTTGCATAACTTCTACATTAAATTTCCCATCTAAACCAAATCTTTCAGGAATGTGTATCATGACGAGACGCACAAAAAAGCTATTTACACCCATAGCCTCAGTCCAACAGGAAGTCGTCCATTTTAATTTTCGCTGCCATCTTTCAATATAACCATTCTATCCATGTATGATGTTTTTATACAAGTTGTCTACTAGATGGCAATGTTGTACTGTGAGTCACAAAAATCCTATTTAGGTAAAGATTTCTCCAAATAGTCATCTGATACACACAGGAAGTCACTCTAATGTCTTAACACTTTATTTACATAGCACGTGTCATGCAAAGAAAATGTAGGTGAAACAGCTTTACACAATCAAAGCTAGCAAATAATCAGAAATTAAACCAAACGCCTGATATTGATACAAAACCATAAAATACATTTTAGAACTAGGCAACTGACACATTATCTTACATGCATCAATGTGCTGTGATGACAGCCAGCACTCGCCGACACGCGCAGACGGCGAGGGCCCGTTCATCGCTTCTTGCAGCTTTAATTATTATTGTTATTTATAATTATATTTTTGTTGTTATGTTTACATGAATGAATTTAGAGCCATTTAGACAATGCTGCAGAGTTTTGCAATTAGGTCATTGCATTATTTGGATTTATTCATAAATAGCCTTGCTAACAGACTCTGGAGGACATAGCATAGCCCACTAGCTTCAGCACCATAGTACTTGCTGGTTGCTTGGACTTATGATGACAGATGTTTCTGAACGTCAAGTCAGGGTTTTGAATGGAAAGTTTGGAAAGTATTTCAGAACACATTTCATTAGGCACTGAAAAGGAAACTTGTAAAACGCATCGATATGCATTAGATAGTAGGCTAATACCAACCTGTTCTGTCATTAAAGTCGTTTTGTAGGCTCAAACACATAGCATTTAATATAGCCTATTAAACATCTTACCGCTTCGTGTGCTCCTCCAAATTAACACTGCAACACTTGAGAATCATGATGGCTGTACAATTAGTCGATTTTCTGTATTCCTAATGCCTGCTTACTTTTCTCTCTAAGCTTTATCAGTGGCTTTTTGTAATTTTGGCACCACCTGGCATAGATATCAGCATATCCACTTACAATGGCCAAATTATGATGGCTAGACGACTGGGTCAGACATCTCCAAAAATGGTCATCTGCAGTGATTTGTACTTTCCAAAACCGGTGACCTGGAGACATGGTTGTGGTTGCTCTAGGCTGATACTTGTAGGGAATGAAGGCTAGCCCGTCTGGTCTGATCTGACAGAGGAGCTACTATAGCACAAATTGACAAAAGTCTTGGCTATGGTAGAGAGGTGTCAGAACACAGTGCATTGCTTGCTGTGTCTGAGCCTGCATAGCCACAGACCAAACAGAGTGCCTAAATTGACCCCTGTCCACCCCAAAAGTGGCTACAATGGGCAGTTTCAGTGTCCTTGCACTGCTGGAGGGCTACATGAATGAAAAAATTACCACCTCATCCACTAGCACCTTGTTTTCTGTGTCAGAAAAAATGGTTCTCTTCATTTTCACTGATTTCCGTTCACTGAACCACGGATCAGCTGCTCATTTTAACAGTCATAAGGGACATTGCACTGACCATTTATCTTTGAATGTGAGTATTGAGAGGGCGGGATAAGGGGCTAATCCATGTGTGCACATTTCCAAGTTGATTTGGTATTTATAAAATTACATTTTTGCTGTATGTACATTTCCTCATTTGTACGTAAGTAAACATTAAGTGTGGATTCTCTGCAGAGTTTTAGAAATGTGACCCCAGAACTGGATTTGTTCTTCATCTTAGGCTAATTTCTGACGGTGTGCTATCGTTTGATTCATGAAAAATGTCCACCCCACCATGGCAGCATTATTCCCTGGTGCCACTGGCCTGTTTCAGCAGTCTAATGTTCCCTGCCACACTTTTCAGGAAACATGTCTGATTAATGGGTCCTTCAAGGAATAAAGTGTTTGAACACACACATTGTGAATAGTATCAGTGTCAGGTTTCTACAATCTCATATCTCTTGCTGTTTCAGCCTGTGTCTCTGGTATCAGGAAGGGAGCTCTCAAGTGGAGACATCCCTCAGGCCAACCAGGAACCTGTCCACCAGTCAGATGCTGTCCAGGACAGCAGTGACTTGGAGGTAGACATGACGTCAGATGATGATGATGGGACAGCATCTGAAAGCTCCAAAGGTCAGATCACAGACTTCACACAAAATGATTGTGAATGTTACATGCATCATTTAGTTTTTTCGGTAGTGGTTCCCCTGTTGCTAACGACACTGGAGGCTACAATCAGGTTTGGCAAAACAAAATTTCAAATGTAGCTGTAAATTAATTTTGAAGTGTTGAAACTCAATATATTTCATAATTCAGTCAATATGGAAATAAAATGAAGGATCTGTCTTGCTGTTGCCCCACAGCAAGAAGGTCCTGAGTCTGAGTGTTAGTTAGGTTAATCAGGTAGTCTAAATTGTCCTGTGAGTGTGAATGGTTGTTTGTCCCTATGTGTCAACTGTCATGAACTGGCAATTTATCCAGGGTGTACCCCGCCCAATGTCAGCTGGATTCGGCTGCAGCCCCCCCCCCCCGTCACCCTGAAAAGGATAAGCAGTAACAGACAATGGATGGGTGTTTTAGGCATGTTTTACACAGCATTACGATTTTTTTTTTTATTTGAAAATGAAAATTGTTAAGTGGGGGGGTGGCTGTGAGCAACTCATCCACTAATCAGAGTACAATCCAAATGGGGGAAAGATAATAAACCCCAGAATTGCCCACAGTGGTTGTTCCATCACTGGTTGAATGGATGCGTGAAAGACTTAGAAAAGAAATAATGTGGGGTGCTTTGGTCAGGGAGCACTGTATCGCTCCTGGTTGGTAGAACAGTTGATTATTAGTGATATGAAAAAGAAGATCCAAAGTTGAAATGTCACTAATCTGTGAACACATCTGTGCACTTTCAGAAAGCCAATCACAACATTCTGTTATCAAATACTGTAGTGGTCTCAAATTATGGGGCAGTATTTAGCATGTTGCATCAGAAAGCAGCAAATTCTCAATTAGATTAAAGAAAATACTGATTCTGGGAGCAAATTAGCTCAGTTGGTAGAGCAGGCGTCCCATGAACAGACGCTTTGCCCTCGCTGCAGTGGTCCTGGGTTCGAGTCCCGGCCTGGGGCCCTTTGCTGCATGTCACTCCCCCTCTCTCTCATCCTGTTTCCTGTCTTCTGTCAAGCTGTTTTTTTTTTTTTTTCAATAAAGGCCAAAAGAAAAAAGAAAATACTGATTCTGCTAATTAGAAAAGTTTTAAGTATGGGATTGAATAATTGGCTGGGCCAATACAACATATATAAATGTCAATATACTGTATTTATAGTATACTTTTACTTGTACTATTTTTACTTACACTTATTACTTTCAGATGTATACTCAAGTACTATTCATGTGGGTGACTTTCACTTTTAATATTTACTTACTATAAGTACAATTTTAATATGATATCTTTACTTTTACTCAAGGAGGACTTTTGGGTACTTTTTACAACACTGCATTTTTATATGGCTTTCATATATATATATATATATATATATATATATATATATATATATATATATATATATATATATATATATATATATATAATATTATTATTATTATTATTATTATTATTATTATTATTATTATTGGACAGTTTTCTTAAAAAGCTTATTTTCAGAAAATTACACTATTTTTTCTTCCTGGGACATATCACTGCTTACTTGACATATATTCAGTTATAAATGTGTGAGGTTTGAGCACTTTGCAATAGTCCCGCTCCACATGACATCGTAGCAGAATATTAGGTTTCAGTTTAAGTATGTCATAGAATTATTGACTTGATTATGGAGTCAAGACTTGTATCAGGGGAACAAAGGGCTGAATTTGAACTTGTTCTCTCTTTTCCAGATCTTCAAGATATTCCAGAAGAGATCTGATCCTGGCATGTGTCACATTGCTAATGAGCTCATAGCTATAATTGATTATGTTGTAAACTAATTGACTCCCATTGTTGGGCTTTCTTTCTGTTGGGCTTTCTGACCAGTATGCCACAAAGCAAAACAATGCACACGACTGTCTTATCTGCAAGTTTTCATGTTTATTTAGCTGCTTTGCTTTTAAGTAGATTGCTTGTGACAGTGACTTGTTTTAGTTTTGAGTTATGCTTTTGGACTGTTTGGATTTCCTTCATTTAATTGCATCACTTGACCAAAGGGGTGTGGAAAACAAATAGATATTGCTAATATGTAACTAGTAAATCTTAAGATTTGTCAAAATGAACATTAGGTCTAACAGCTACTGTTTTTCAACATAAGCATGTAATCTTAAATAGTTTAATGTTTTATGTAAAGTAGTTGCAAATCAGTGGAGGGCTCATTATTTTTTCCCCACAAAATCAGGTATTCACACACATCATTATTGAAAAGGAACAATAATAATACAAAAAGCTGGATGAAAACCAGTTGAAATGTTGAAATATAATTTGCACCTTTGCTGTTAATATGTTGATGTCTTTTAATTGTGTATTAATGTATTGTGACTCCAGTCCCTCACTATAAACTATATGTGAATCTTTCTCAGTTCTTAGTCCAACTTAAAACACAAGCTTTAACTCAGATTTTACCCTGCCTTGTGCGATTTGCAAAGATAGTCTAATGTGCTATCCAAATCATAAAAGCACAGATACAGTTGGTACTATTTCTGAAGCATTGAGCATTTAACATGGAATTGCAATTTTTAATATTCTGGATTATAAAAAGAATTAACATGATATATGTATATAATAATATAAAAAATGATTAAGCAGACTTAATAGCAAAAATTAAGATTATGCCATTTATGACTAACATCAAAATATATTTTATGCCCAACACAGTGAATGATATGCAGTGTTACATGAAATGAAAATAACAGTGATAGAAAATTGAAATGTGTTCATTGCTGTAAAACAGCAGGCAGCATCACAGGTGGGTCGTCCAAAATAACCTCAAATAAAATGTCATCTCCCATTGTCTTCCATTTTCTGATCCGACGCCTCCATCAGCAATGCTGAAACCAGCTTATAGGTCAGTGCCTTCCGAAACCATTAAAAATGACTGTTACCATAATGGTTCATAGATCTGTTTTCTGATCTGCCACTGCCATGGTTCAGGCTCGGTTGGACAGGAAAAGTACTTGATTAGGGTTGGGAAAAGGTTTGTTTAAATGATACCACGTTAAGGCTTGGGAAGGATCATGGTCCTGATTATCACTATTGGTATTAGATGAGACAAACAGTGGTCCCCCATGTCAAGCACACACTTCGTTGTCCTGTCATCTAACCAATTTTCCTCCCTGAACGGTTTTGCGGCATTATAACAAAGAGTCCATCCCAATACCCACACTTACATTTGTAGATAAGGAACTTAAATAACTGCCAAAAGTGCCCACTGTATGGAACAGGATTACTGTGAAAAATGTATTTGAGTTCTGACTTTTTTTTCTTCAAATTCTGATTTATCAGAGCTAACTGGGACTCAGGAGCTGTTTGCACCAACTGGTCTCACTATGTACTAAGAGTGGTTCTAACTGCTAAGTCAGTTTTAGTTTAGACCAATCTGTAGAATGGATTCCAAGTCGGTTGCACCAACCAAACTTAAGCCTGGTCTTAGCTATGCCCGGTTTCAGCGATGCATGCTCAAGTGAATGCTACATGACTGTGGCCGTTGCCTAGCCACCAGGTGTGTTATAGGACACGTGTTAGATTAGATTAGATTCAACTTTATTGTCATTGTGCACAGTACAAGTACAGAGACAACGAAATGCAGTTAGCGTCTAACCAGAAGCGCAAAGCTTGTACAGTATAAGTAAGTTAAAAGAGTGACGTAGCTCCTTTAACCTCCTGGATAGCCGCCACAAGCAAACACTGACTGCTAAGCAATCCAATGTAATAACGGACTCCTTTCAAAATATTGACAGTTTTGTGAGTTGGTGAGTTGGGGGAAACTGAAATGCTGTCTATGACCAACTCTAATTATTTATTCACTCTTGTAAATTTGGCAAATGCAATCAATTAGGTAATTCCTGTCTGTCTGCCGTAGCTGTCAGATCGGACTCAGAACGCGAAGTTATGACCGACTTGGCTTATGGCCAGGTGTAAACCCTGTTGGTGCACTGCAGTGCACGTATTGAACAATAGGTAAGGACAGCCATACAGTATAGACTTACAGTGACAATCTCTAAACATCAAAAAATCCACCAGCTGAGAGGAGTAATGCTAATATACAGCAGTTAAGTCATCTTGAAGCATGTTGGTCAAATCTACATAAAAGAAACATAACATGATATTATTTTGAATGCTTTCTGTTTGACAACATTTTTAGGGAATGCATTTCTCCAAATTATTGATGAAAAGATACTAAATAATTACACTGACAATGTCAAAAATGTGATTTGTTTTTATCAAGTGATAATCATCTGCAGAACTTCTGCTGTCACTTTTGAATATGGACACATCAATGTCCAGCAGCATTTCACAAACTTTAGCTTCTATATGTCTGTTTATAAGTGTCTAAATCTAAAACTATTTATTTACCTGTTCTGATCTCTGAAGCAACAGCAGACTTCAAGTGGCTTTAAATTTTTGGTAAAGATTTAATCAGTCTGTTTTGCATGTTTTTAATCATTCTTAAATGACTTCAAGATCTGTCAGCCTACCTTCTTCCTTTTCTAACAGCCACAGTAGAAATAGGCCTTTTTATATGTTAGGTTCTATCTATCTATCTATCTATCTATCTATCTATCTATCTATCTATCTATCTATCTATCTATCTATCTATCTATCTATCTATCGTATACTCTGTAATACTAATTTTCACTTATCAAGACGGTGGTGGCAAACTTACACTTTTCTGCCAGATCAATGTGATATTATCCTCAGGCTTAAGCTTTTTCACTAGATTTAAAATGTAAATACTGAAAAGTACTGAAAACACCCCTTTGAGTTGTGCAAAGATTTCTGTGGCTGCAAAATGATTGTGAACTTTCCACATGTATCCTCCCTCATATATAAGAATGTTCCAACTGTATATCTGCTTCTCTGAAATGAATGCGTTTTCTCTCAAATCTGATAAGAACTTTTGTTATTGTTGTATGCATTATAATTAAGCATAACTTCAGCAGATACTGTATGTGTCAGTGACCGTGTATTTTAAAGGCCTAACCTAAAACTCTTACTTTTGCACATACTTGTCATTAATGTGTATTGTATTATTACATAAAAATAAAACATTGTAATACAAAATGTATTGTGTTGATGTAAAAATTGAGATAACTTATTTGGACTTTGTTGTAGACACTAGGGAAAGACTGATGACGATCATTCATATCATTATGTTCCAGGAATTAACTTAGAAATTACATACAGATATTCTCAGGTATTACTCATCACACTGACTTTGTGTTAATGGAGACCTTGATCCCATGATGGACATGGACAGAATTAACAATAGTTGAATTACAGTATTGTTAAAGCTAGGGTTTGGAAGTTATTTTAGATGGTTGTTGTATTTGTAGAAAATCTCTAAACAGCCTGACAGCAATCAGTCGAATTCTCTAGGAAAAAAAGGAAAAGACAGCGCATTTGACTGTTGTAGGCCTTTAATAGTTCCATTCAAACATTTAATTTGAATCGGATATTGCCCAGTAAATGAGTTTTGGATTTTAAGGCTTCAACAAGGATTATTCCAGAGATAGGAGGCACAATAGGAATAGTCTGCTGACTTCCTGTATTGTCAACACAATCACCAGAATAAACGTTGGCAAAGTACGTTTCTGCAAAACCACAGATAAGTTAAAACTATAAAATACACATGTGCTGGCTTGTTAAAAACACAAGCACAGCAAAAAAATGGACCCGGGGTCAAGCTTTTAAATAATGAACACATGACATATATGAGATATATGATATGGCACTGTATGCTTGTTTATAATTGAAAGACATTCGTGGCACATTTAAAAGTGGACAGCCACTGAAGAGAAGTCAAAGTTTGGTGTGATATGGTCAAGGTTTCTTGTTTATGTTGAGGATTTAGCAGCAGTATTTCAAATTGTTTGAATTATTTTACAGTGCCTATAAAAAGTATTTACCCCCTTGGATGTTTCGCTGTTTTATTGCTTTTTATCAATATAATTTTGCTTTTTTTGACAAAAAAATTAAATAAAAATGATTTAATGTCAAAGTGAAACAAGGGAAACAGTTGCAGAGTATCCAGAGTCTCTCCCAGCTCAGCTGCTGAAGCTTTTAACTCCTTCAGAGTAGTCATAGGTGTCTTGGTGGCCTCCCTCACTAGTCTCCTTCTTGCATGGTCACTCAGTTTGTGAGGAAGGCCTGCTCTAGGCAGATTTACACATGTGCCATATTCCTTCCATTTCTTAATGATGGCGTTAATGATGGATGTTCAGTGACTTGGAATTGTTTTTGTATCCATCCACTGACTTATACTATTGAAAAACCTTTTCACTGAGTTGCTTGGAGTGTTCTTTTTTCTTCATGGTGTAATTGTAGCCAGGAGTACTGATTAACGACTGACAGGACCTTCAGACACAGGTGTCTTTATACTACAATCACTTGAGACACATCCACTGCGGTCCATGTACTTTGCAGCCATTCGACTTCCTTTTTGAAGTCAAAAAACAGAAAACGGATAACGACTCGTTTCCAAGATTTCGCTTCAAAATCAGATAACGAATAACGGAAAATGACTTGTTAACTGATAATATATACTGTGCTCATGAAAGGGAATTGGGAATGAAGATAACAGTGCCATTTTTCATTCCAGATTTTGCTGTTGGTCTTTTTTAATGACCCGGAAGGCACCGTATGCCACCAAAACACTTGATCTGATCCTTAGACCAGCGTAGTTTGTGAGGCGATTTCAAAGTTTTGAAGTCGTCATGTCTTTATCTGAATATTCAGAATTTATTACAGCCAGGAGGTCAAGTGGGATGTCCTGTGGCGATATAGCCGCAGCACTGACTGACCACTTTGGCCTCCTATGGGGCTTTTCCAAGAGGAATGTGCAGTGGTGGTGCTCTGAGCATGGACTGGGCGTGAAGGATTTCGCCCTGACAGTTGGCAGTTGAAGAGGCAGGTCGATCGTTGTCACAGAAAGATTGAGTGGTCATGAAATAAAGGATGGTAAATTCTTCACAGTGTCCTGTTTATTTAATTTGGAACATAAACACTGACTACACATGGGCTACGAACTCCGTAACGGCATCGTTACCTCCTATGCCATTAAAAAAAAGTAATCATCATAATCATAAGGACATATGCAAATGCAATATCCATTGCTTGCACATACAGGGGGAGGGGCAAGTGTCCTGTTTTCTTATAGACCTATAGCCTATTGATTGACAGTAGATCGAACCAGTAGTGAGCGAAATCGGACTCTGACGTCACCAACAATGTAAACCAACGTAAATCTGGACTGAAAAATGGCACTGTTATCTTAATTCCCAATTCCCATTTATGAGCACAGTATCTCATAAACGTTTCCTGTTCTTCGGTTTCCAATTTTAAAACGAAAAATGGGATACGAGTCATTTTACGTTCTCTGATTTTGAAGCGAAATCTTGGAAACAAATCGTTTTCCGTTGTCCGTTTTCCATTTTTTGACTTACAAACAAATGTCGAATGACCGCAAAGTACACGGACTCACTGAACTCACGTGATCTCCATTTCACTAATTGTGAGACTACCCAGCACCAATTGGCTGGACCTCTGTTGAATTAGGTCAGATAATTTAAAGGAGATGAATACTTACACAATCACTTATTTTACATTATATATTTTTAATTAACTGACATGACTTTGTAGAAATCTGTTTTCTATTGTCTATTGTCTATTACATTCTTTGTGAATTCTTGTAAAAAAAAAAAGCTAAATTATATTGACCATGATTTCACTTATATAAAGCAATAAAAGGGGAAAACATCCAAGGGGGTGAACACTTTCTATAGGCGCTGTAATAGTACTAGCACAACAGCTAAATTAGATTTTGTACTGTTTTTGTAGTTTTTTATTTTGTGATGATTTTGTTATATTTACAGTATGTCCTTTGAATAAAACTGTCATGAATAAAAATCTAACAACATGGACTGTAAATCAATCTAAAGGGAAGTTTCCTTGATGGCAGCACAACAGCAGCCATCTGATTTAACATTCAATACAAGGTTACCATGTAAACTTATTGGGCCTCATTCATGAAACGTTAGTAAATTTGTGCGTAGATTTGCACATAAAAGCCTACGCTACTAAAAACCTACTCCGGATTCATGAACGCCGCGGGAAACTCAGATCCGATCGTAAACACGTGTGCATGATCATGAATGCCAATCCATCGTAAAGTGACAGCGCGCTCCCGGTAATCAGCTATTAGCATAAAACCCCGCCCATGAATTGCCAATGACCACCGTATAAGGAGGTGTAGAGGCATCCTGTCGACCTGTCAGTCATGGCGCAAAGAAAGAAAGAAAGAGAAAGAAAAAAGAATTATTCCGAAGCGGAGATTAAAATCATTTTGGGAGAAGTGGAGTAACCCCTATCCCCTATGGATATAGAAGGGTAAGTCCATATATAAACACACACACGTAATTATGCAGGCTATATGAGCCAGCTGTCTCTCACAGCTCCATCCTCCAAACGCATGCCAACTGCGCAGTTACGCAGGATAAATGCATCATGCGTCCCACCAGGCCACCGTGCCACAGCGTTTAACACACACACTTTGCGTCACAAATCAGTTGCATATTCACGGAATGAAAGTTTTTCCGGTTTGTCACCGGATAGAGCCTTGATGGGTACGCGTGTGCAGTCTATGGCACAGATGACACCTGGCATGTTTGCGATCAACTGAATCCCTGCATTACTTCTAGCTGCTGTTGTGCGCCATAGGGAAATTGAATATAATCTGGCATTAGTTTAATAATACCGTTAAGTACTGCAGGCAGGATGCGGCTCATAGACGGTTGCGAAATGACGGTCTGTCACCTATCTCCCATAGAAAAGAACGCTCAATAGATTTATTGAGTCGATTTACATAGATAATTCCCAATTATGAGCTTAATCTGAATCTTATTCCTGCCAAATAATTTAACTAAATGTGTTATATTTTTAACCGTTTATCATGTTTATATCACGTGTTTCAAGACATCTGCATATTGTGTACATAACAGACAATATGAATTAAAATTGTAATTTCCAATAGTGACAAGCATTATTTATATGCGTTCTTAAATTTACACAAGCACTACGTGTGGTCAGCAGCATGTGTAGATTTTGTTAGTAGCTACGAAAAGATGGGTCGGAGCTACTAAAATATTGATGAATGCGGAGATGCACGTAAATTTCCGTCTGCGAACGGTTTCCACACAAATTTGTTCTGCTCACATTTCATGAATGAGGCCCATTGACTCTATCCATACACTCACTGCGCTTGACTGTAGTCTTCCACAGGGCTAGGCACATGTACTGCTTATGCCATCAGTGAGCTAGTTGCCCAAGAATGGAAGAGAAGCAGGCAAAATTTCCCAATGCTAACATGCTAGCTTAACAGCGATGAGTAACCTACTAACAAAAGATAATTTGTTGTCATGTTCATTAATATAATTGTGGCGCGAGAGGGGAGGTATTAAAGGGGCAATATTACTAATATTACTGAAGAGCTCAACAACGCCACCCTGGGAATTTCACCCAGGGAATTATTCTGACACAAGCTACACAGGTCCGTAGTTACATGGAGGCAGGAGACGTGGTTCACAATTTAAAATACACTTTTAATGTTAATTTATTTTTTTTAAAAAGGCACAGATAAAATTCATTCACACAAAAAGAAAAAGGGACAAACCTAAACAGGGCTGAGGCCGAAGTGGATGGACGAAGGCTAGTGCAGGGGAGGGATCCACCAAAAAAAAGAAACAAACTTAAATCACCGGGAACACGTGGCAGACACACTCTCAGTGAAGAAAACCCACTCCCAGGGACACAGCAAGACAGGACGGGAGGATGCCACCACCAGATCACCACCTACGCCGCCACCACCGGCCTACAGCAACTGAAAAGGGAGGGAAATGCAACAAATTAGTGGGGTTGCATACACAAAGAAAGAAAACTTAAGAACACAAGTAATGGACAAATTACAAATTTACACAACTATCCAAAGTAATCAGAGAAAACACAACTCAATTAATTTACAAAACAACTCTCAATTAACGTTATTACAGAATAGACTTATATAACCAAAATCTAGGATGAACACAAACCCATACTCAAAAATAACAAAACGAAACCCACACATTCATACACTCATTTACTTAATATAAAAGGGAACAGTCTCGGGTGAAAAGTAGTAATCGTGCCCGGTCCGCGGCCGAACAATCGTCCGTCACAGAAAGAAGCAGCAGCGGAACCTCTGACAACCGCAGGACCCCGCTCTAACGGCCCGCAACAGACGAACGGCGAGCACAGTTAAACAAAAGCAGCACAAAAGAAAAGCAAACAAAAGCAGACAAAAACAAAATGAAACAAAACAAAACAAAACAGCAGCGGCCCAATCAGGTGGTTACAGTCGCACCTAACAAAGAAAAACACCATTAGCATGGGCGAAGTGCATTCAGATTGGTGAGGTTGTATGTTACAATACACATACCGTTTTGTAGTAACAGACACTCACGAGAGGAGGGGGGAAAGGACTCCAGGCAGCCGCTAGCATTTACCTGTGATCATAAGAGCATTAGCCACCTAGTAGCGCTAACCATGATGCAGAGAGATATAGGACACTTACCGCCGCCAACGAATCACCACCAGCGCACACAGAGAGCACAGAACGGCGCACAATCGTCCTACAACACACAAACGCCTTAAGCATAATGATCACAATAATACGACCAGCGAGGTGAAGCAACATGCAACCATACCTGTCGGGCACACAACCTCCGACCCGGAAGTGACAGCTGACAAGGGGAGCGCAGAGGAAGAACTGGTGGGCGGACTACAGCTTTTATACCGGTTCACCTCTGTGTATAGCGGAAATGAGGAACGAAACCATAGAAACCATATGTAAACAAGAGAGTGAGGAGGAAAAACAAAGACAAAACACTCCTTCTGCTACAATCTACCCCCCCTTTTTGTATCATCGCCCCGACGGTGAACTAAAACCATAACTAGCTCCAGGGCCTAAAGAGTGCAGTGACAGCATGTGATACAGAACCCTGAGAGTTAGCAACCCCCAACGCAAAATCCCCCACCGGCCTTGGGATACGGTGGACATTGGAATGCTGACCAGCAGTTGATCGGGCTGATCTCCGTGGTACCATGATGCTGGTGTCAGAGGAGCTGGTGGAGGGAATAGCTAGAGATGCAGGTGGCTGAGCGGGGGCCATGACAAAAGACCTGGAACGACCTGGCTCAGTGGGGACCAGGTCAGCTGAATGGTGTGGCACCTGAGGGGTGGTTTGAGTCTCTGCTACGGCTCTGGTAGCTGGCAGGGTGACAACAGAAGCAGTTTCGGGGACCAGAAACAGGTCATCATCACTGGACAACTCATCAGATACCGGCTTATTCAGGAGAGGTGGCTTACTAGCAGCAGCACAATCAGGGGACTCTGCTCCAATCACAGCCTTTAACAGGGTACGGTGAACATGCCTGACTTTGGACTGGTCATCCTTTGGGGCGATGGAATACACAGCTCCCCCTTCTTTAGGTGCTTTGATGACCTGGTACACTGTGGGGCCCCACAGGTCTTGCATCTTGTGTCGCCTTCTGGCACTGAAGTCACGCAGCAAAACCAACTGACCTTCCACCAGGGGTTCACCTCGGACATGTTGATCATGAACTTTCTTTCTGCGCGCTGCAGCAGTCTTCAGTTGTTCTTGTGCGCCATCAAAAGCTGTCTACAATAGGGCCTGATGCTCTTGAATCAATTCATGGACGGCTCCACCCACAGGATCCGGAACTCTCCCTAACAGGAAATCAATGGGGAGTCTGGGCTCCTGCCCAAACATTAAGAAAAAGGGGGACTCACTGGTTGCCTGATGGGGAGTAGTATTATAACAGTACTTGAGGGAGGCAGGAGGTCCAGTCTCTTTTTTGGGATGGAGGCAGTGTGCGTAGCAGGTTGTGGAGGGTTCGGTTGAATCGCTCACACTGACCATTGCCAGCTGGGTGGTATGGGGTGGTGCGAGTCTTCTGAGTGCCGTAGAGACTACAAAGCTGCTGGATGAGGGCGCTCTCGAAGTTACGTCCCTGATTGGAGTGTATCCTGGCCGGGACCCCAAACTTGGAAAACCACTCCACCATCAAAACCTGGGCCACAGTAGTGGCATGTTGATCATGGGTGGGGACGGCGAGCGTGTACTTACTAAAGATGTTCGTCATCACCAAGACATTCTCCACACCATTTCTAGCAGGGTCCAACAAGGTGTAGTCAATGGCCAGAATTTCATTTGGCCTGGATGCCAAAAGGTGTCCCATGGGGTTCCGTGCAATGGGTTGGTTGTCCTTGGCAAACTGACACCGCTCACATGCCTGACACCACTGTTCAACCTCTGTGGACATACCGGGCCAATAGCACCTAGATCGTAGAAGAGCTAAAGTCTGTTCCACACCTTGATGGCCATGCTCTTGGTGGACCTGGATTAACACCTCCCGGATTAAAGCAGCAGGCAGAAGTAGCTGGAACATCGGCTCGGCACCATCAGGGCGGAAGATCTGTCGATACAGGATCCCATCCCTCTCCACGAACCAGCTCCATTGACGCAGCAGGATGAGCCCAGGTGAGGAAAGTTGCTGCCGCTCTTCATAGCTGGGACGCTGCCCCTGGTCCCAGTACCTTCGGACTTCCTGGATGACCGGGTCAGCCTGTTGAAGGGCCCGGATATCCGAAGGTGTTTTGTGAGGCAAAACAGTCAGTCGCTTGAGTTACCACAGTCTTCTCCATGTTCAGGGCCTGCTGGAGAGGCTTGGGAAGCGAGGTGCCAAGGAGCATGGCTTCGAAGTCTGGTGGGCCAGGTGAGTGCTGACGGGACAAAGCATCTGCATTTCTGTTACTTCTGCCAGATCGGTATTTCAGCTCAAAGTCAAACGAGGCCAGTTGGGCTGCCCAGCGCTGTTCTACAGCACCAAGCTTTGCAGATGACAAGTAACTGAGTGGATTATTGTCTGTGTAAACGATGCAGCGGTGGCCCAACAGATACTCTCTGAACTTCTCACTCATTGCCCACTTAAGGGCCAGGAACTCCAACTTCATTGAACTATAGTTTGACATATTACGCTCTGTAGGCCTCAGTCCTCGACTAGCATAAGCTATGGGTCTCACCTTGCCTTCTTGCTCCTGTGAGAACACTGCTCCCAACCCACCATGGCTGGCATCGACCTCGAGGATGAAGGGCAGAGAAAAGTCTGCATAAGCGAGCACTGGGGCAGTAGTGAGCTTGGTCTTCAGTGCCTCGAAACCTTCTCGGCACTCCTCTGTCCAGTTCTCAATGACATTCTGTGTGGACCACCGCTTGTGCCTGGTGCTTCCCAGCTCGGCTACCAGTCGGTGAAGGGGAGCTGCCAGCTTTGCGAAGCTCTCCGCAAAGCGGCGATAATAGCTTGCAAATCCCAGAAAGGACCGGAGCTCAGAGACTGTTTTGGGAGGCGGCCATTTTGCCACAGCCTCTATCTTGGATGGATCTGTGGAGACACCAGTAGCAGATATTACATGGCCCAGATAACACACCTCTGGCTGGAAGAAGGCGCATTTGGAGAGCTTTGCCTTTAGTCCCTCCTGCTGAAGCCGACCTAGTACTGCATCAAGCCGCTGAAGATGCTGCTGTACAGTGGAAGAGAACACGACAATGTCATCCAGGTAAAGGAGCAATGAATGACCCTGTTGATCAAAGATTCTCTGCATCAGTCTTTGAAAGGTACTGGGAGCGTTACAGAGTCCAAATGGCATACGGTTCCATTTGAACAGACCAAAGGGAGTACAGAATGCAGTCTTGGGCCGATCCTTCTCAGTGACTGGGACCTGGTTATACCCACTGGCCAGGTCCAAGGTGGAGAACCAGCGTGCACCTGTCAAAGCATCCAATGACTCCTCGATGCGTGGCAGCGGAAACGCATCCTTCCTGGTCTTACTATTGAGCTGCCGGTAATCTACACACATGCGCAGACTCCCATCCTTCTTCTTAACTAGCACAATGGGGGAAGCGTAGGGGCTGCTACTTTCTCTGATCACCTGTGCGGCAAGAAGCTGATTAATGTGCTCTTTGACAGCCTCATAATCAGAAGGAGGGACGCGCCTATAACGCTGTTTGACAGGGCTCTCATCCACAAGAGGGATGTCATGAGAGATTAGATTGGTGCAACCTAAATTGCTGTCATGAGCAGAGAAAACAGATGTATACTTCCTAAGGAGACCCCTCACCTGACCCTGCTCTTCTAAGGACAAAGAAGACAGATCTAAACCCTCCATCTGTTCCTGCACTGTGGGTAGGGCTGTCTGGGATGCTACAATGGCTACGGTGGATGGAACCTCTGTGACTCCTGTAGGTAAACTCACAACATTCACCTGTTCCAGAGTGCCAACAACAGCGCGTGGGTATCACAGTACCTCGATGGAACCAACATTAACAATGGGTATGTATGCTGTAGCCCTAACCACCCTAACCAAAGATGGAGAAGCCAACAAACCAGCAGGTAAACCAGAGTCCAGGGGTTCGAACAATACTGTAGCATCAGAACACCGCTCTGAACATGTGACTGCTACCATTTTCATCACACCACCTGGAATGCGATATGCACGCTTTCCTCTGACCTTTACATTTCCCATTAGCTTTGGAGAGATCTGCGTGGTTGCTTGGTGACACTTCTGCAGCGTCTGTGTGATGGGTTGTGGGGCCTGAGTGACAAAAGACAGTTCAAACAATGATAAACCATGCTGCACAAAAAGCTCTTGATAGCACTTCCGGATCACATTCATTCCCATCACACCAGGGACCTGAAGGGAAGCATCACCAGGAGGATCCCTCACTACCAAGACACCGCACTGCAAAATCAACTTGCCACACAACTCAACATCAAGCTCCAGGTAACCAAGGAAAGGAATATCTAACCCATTAGCTGCCCTAAGCTGCAACCAGTTACATGATTTAAGGCGCTCTTGACCCCATGGTTCAAAATGCTGGCGGAAAAAGCTCTCTGTAACGGTGGACACCATAGAACCAGTATCAACTAGACATGGCACCTTAACACCACCCATGTCAACCTCCAAATGGGGACAAGACGAAACCAGTTTTGATGCATCATCCAATTCACCTTTCACAGTATTTGAGCCAGTCGAGGCCCCACCCAAACTGTGGCTCTGCAGTTCGGTGGGTGCTAGTTTTCCGGAGCTGGGGCAGATTCTGGCTGCCTAGCGGAGGGCTGGGAAGCTTGTGAGGGGAACTGAGAGCGAAGGGGAGCACGCACACTATCACATTCCCTAGCAAAATGGCCAGGTTGCTGACAGCGTCTACATATCACAGGCCCACGCTGCCTTGAATGACTGTGTGGAAGAGGATGCTGCATTAGAGCTATGGTTTGAGTTAGCTGGTTCAGCTGTTCTTGCTGCTGCCTCAACATGTCCTTCATTTCCCTCATTTCAGATAGAGGAACACCAACTGGGTGAGCACCCTGAACGCCATACTGAATGCCACTGATTGAGGGGACAGAGTTGCTGCAGCCTCTAACGCCACTTGGTAGACCTTCGCGCTCCCACCTAATTGCCTCCCCCCTGACATCAAGCAGTGTAGCTGTGGGCTGTTGACGCACAAACGGTTTAAGCTCTCGTTGTAAGGTGTTATCTATAACCTGCTCAACAAACTGATCCCGCAACAGAACCTCAGAATTAGGCATCCCGATCGGTGCACGCCACCTTACCCTTTCCATAAGTCTCATCAAAGCGAGGGAGAATTCCTGTAATGTTTCTCCTTCATGTTGCTTTCGGGAAAAGAAAGCCTCTTGTAAAGCTACATGAGATTCAGAGCAGCCATAGAGTTCCCGCAGTATAGCAATTATCCTCGCTGGATCCCCACGATCTACACTAGAGCGGTATTTGATCTCTTCACGTGCTTCCCCCTCTAGGTGATCGAAGAGGAAGAAAGCCTGATCAGCTAGGGATAAATGACGAGTCCTCATACATGCCTGCACTTCCTCTATCCATTCACCCAGCGCCATGCCTGATCTTGCTCTAAACAGGGGACACTTCCTGTCACGAGGCACAAACACTAACCTCTCTGTTGCAGGGACACTAGCAGTAGGCACCGCTGATGAGTTTGACGGTATGGCATTTGGGGCGGGTCTAACAGGGGCCTGCTCTTGACATAGCCTCTCATTGTCGGCTTTCAACTGGGCGACCAGATCTCTGTAGGAGAACATGCCCTCACCACTGGGTTCCAAAGCAAGCCTGTTGCTTTCATTAATCACCCTTGCCCCAATTTGACTGTTTTCTTTGCTGGCTTTGCTGTTACCCCTCCTCTCCAGGCTTGGAGAGGAGATGTTTGGATTGCAGTAAACCCTTCAGATTGGAAGCTTCACAGAAGATGTTTCCCTGTGTAAATTAACATTTTAAAGGATACCTGTCTCTTCCTCCCCCTCTGCTTTAAGACGAAAACAACCCCTTTCCTTTACAGGCCCCCCTCTCTCAGGAACCCATCTCCGGAGCTTCAAAGGGGACAGACGATGGCACCTCAGATAGATGTGATATGGACCAGTCTTTGCAATTGTAAATTAGCCAAAGACACTGAGTCCATATGCTGTGGATTAACTTACACTCTCCAGGGAGAGACCATAAAGTTAACCTTATCTGTTTTCCTCCCTTCGTGTCAAGTTGTTGTTTACGACTGTTTTTGCAGGAGTGCGACATTCCATTCATGTGTCTGTGTATGCTTCTCTAATGCTTTGTTTCTGCATCTTCCAAAATAACCATTAGGCCAGAATTTAATCATTTCCATTTTAACATATCCAGGAACATCAAAGGAAATGCAAGAAGTTGATATTTCTCACGTGTCTGTACGATATAGGGAAGCTAAGATCTAAATTCCTGTTTAAATGTGCCTAATGTTTGGTGGAGCCACAGCGCCTCCTTTTGGTAAGTCCGGATACAGGTGAAAAAGGATCTTATATATTAATCTTATTAGTAAGTTGTCTGATCGAATCAATAAATGTTTCGGACAAGTGTTAACCAGTGTTTAGTTAGGACTAGGCATGATAAGCCATGAGTCTACAGTGTATTCAAGTGTGTCATCCTTCATTATTTTAATCACGTTATCTTTTTCTGTTTTAAGTGAGTTCAACTCTGTCCCGTTTTTATCATAAATATGATACATGTATTGAGCCATGGTGAAATTCTGGGAAAGGTGGAAACAATCTTAAAACAGTAGAAATATATATATATTAATCTTTAGTTAACTAAAGTCTTGTTTAGACTTTAATATTATCGGAGGTGTGAACGCTGATACCACGCCTGCTGACTCCGCCTGCCAGACTTGCGGACAAAAACAGAGAACACGCTGCTGTTCTCTCTCTTGTTTAAAATTTCTTTTGTACTCTTGTTCTCCTGTTTAAAACTCTCTTGTTTTATCTTATTTTCGCGCAAATCCTTAGTCTTTGCTGTTTTTCAATTTTTCTTATATTCGCCCGTTGCGATATAGCGATCTCCGCAAAATCAACTAACTATTGATTTTTGATCAGTTCCTAATTTGCGGTTTTGCTCCACTTCGTTGAGTACTTTATTTTGAAACTCAAACCGAACGCAGTTATAGTCTTTTTGATTTTATTTTGATAATCGTTAAGTGTCACCGTTCACTCAAAGACAGTGAATCTAATTTAATTCATTGTATTGAATAACTACGGAAGATCCGCCAGGCCAGCGTTTCATCCTCCAGTTGTTTAGTCCAGGAGTTGAGTTAGTTCAAAAGTCAGAACTTCAATCACCATCCTAACGAAGAAGATCATCATTGCTGCAGATATTGCAGTAATTAACAACTGCAGAAGCCGTGCCAAGGTTTCCACTGAAAGACAGACTTTGCCAAGCCTATTCTAGTTCTGCCTCCAGCGCTCTCAAGCGAACACCCCGCTGGGCATTGGACCGAGAGTTCTTCAGCCGAGTACCGGACCAGTCCAGATCTTCCTTGGGCCAGCAAGCCGGTGCTGCAGACCGCAACCGGGCAAAGGGCACACGAGGACACCAGGCCGGACTCGCTACTACTCTCCATCACAAAGTAGGAATCTGGCACACAGTCGGAGTTACACCCATGAACACGAGTTGGTGTATCTATAAGTCTGACTTTTGATTTTAATAGAAGTTACGGTAGGGTCTACTTAGCTTAAATTACTCTCGTTAGCTTTTCTACTCGTTAGATTTGAAAGCTCAAAACCCGACCCGTAATTTCACCATCCGCCTATCCACATAACCTGCCTATTTCACTCACTATAGTCTCCGTATTAATCGTTGTCATTATCTTGGTTCACATTATTATTGCATATTGTTCACTCTGATTTAGTTAGTAAATAAACATATTTAACCATCTGTCGTTGTCTGTGGATGTTCATTTTAATGTGGAAAACTGATGAAACTGTGTAAAAGAACTACTACTTTAGATACATATGAGATTGAATTAATGAATTATGAAATATGAAATTGAATACGTCAATTTAAATTGATCAGAACTGTCACAAGCCAAACTTGTCCAGTTCAGATTCGAGTAATTACCTCCGGGTTATTCGAATAAATCAGACAACGGAGGTGGTGCCCCATTTACGAGTGTGTAACTTAATTCCTAGTGATTAATTACGTTTTATTTAGTAGTGTATCCTACATCTCTCAGCTCTTGTAATTCCTCCTCCATGAGTGTAGATTTGAATAACGAACCGCTGCTGCTTTGTCTCAATGGCAAAAGGAAAAAAAAAGAAACAATTGAACACACGTCTCCACCTTACTTCTGCAGTAACAATCCTGCCAACAACGCCAAGTTTGTGGCGCGAGAGGGGAGGTATAAAAGGGGCAATATTACTAATATTACTGAAGAGCTCAACAACGCCACCCTGGGAATTTCACCCAGGGAATTATTCTGACACAAGGTACACAGGTCCGTAGTTACATGGAGGCAGGAGACGTGGTTCACAATTTAAAATACACTTTTAATGTTAATTTCTTTTTTTAAAAAAGGCACAGACAAAATTCATTCACACAAAAAGAAAAAGGGACAAACCTAAACAGGGCTGAGGCCGAAGTGGATGGACGAAGGCTAGTGCAGGGGAGGGATCCACCAAAAAAAAAAAACAAACTTAAATCACCGGGCACACGTGGCAGACACACTCTCAGTGAAGAAAACCCACTCCCAGGGACACAGCAAGACAGGATGGGAGGATGCCACAACCAGATCACCACCTACGCCACCACCACCGGCCTACAGCAACTGAAAAGGGAGGGAAATGCAACAAATTAGTGGGGTTGCATACACAAAGAAAGAAAACTTAAGACCACAAGTAATGGACAAATTACAAATTTACACAACTATCCAAAGTAATCAGAGAAAACACAACTCAATTACTTAATTTACAAAACAACTCTCAATTAACGTTATTACAGAATAGACTTATATAACCAAAATCTAGGATGAACACAAACCCATACTCAAAAACAACAAAACGAAACCCACACATTGATACACTCATTCACTTAATATAAAAGGGAACAGTCCCGGGTGAAAAGTAGTAATTGTGCCCGGTCCGCGGCCGAACAATCGTCCGTCACAGAAAGAAGCAGCAGCAGAACCTCTGACAACCGCAGGACCCCGCTCTAACGGCCCGCAACAGACGAACGGCGAGCACAGTTAAACAAAAGCAGCACAAAAGAAAAGCAAACAAAAGCAGACAAAAACAAAATGAAACAAAACAAAACAAAACAGCAGCGGCCCAATCAGGTGGTTACAGTCGCACCTAACAAAGAAAAACACCATTAGCATGGGCGAAGTGCATTCAGATTGGTGAGGTTGTATGTTACAATACACATACCGTTTTGTAGTAACAGACACTCACGAGAGGGGGGGGGGGGGAGGACTCCAGGCAGCCGCTAGCATTTACCTGTGATCATATGAGCATTAGCCACCATGACGCAGAGAGATATAGGACACTTACCGCCACCAACGAGTGCACACAGAGAGCACAGAATGGCGCACAATCGTCCTACAACACACAAACGCCTTAAGCATAATGATCACAACTAGACAATTCCCCTGCGGGGAATCGCAAGAGTGGGCTGTGTGGTTTGGCCCCGCCGTGACTATGAAAACGATGAAAACTGCCAAAAAGTCGACACACACGTTGATACTTTGGACTTTTCCCTACAGTTTAAAGTTCGAATAGTGTCTCTAGGTCAAAGTATGCCAGAGATGTTGATGAGTTTTGCAGAGGATCTCTCTGTCGGCCCAGTGGATCTCAGCACAGCACGCTTAAGCATGGCTGTATGTGTGTGTGTGTGTGTACATGTGTGGTCATGTGTGCATGCTAACGCATGCACATTTGACTGCATATGTGTATGTGTCTGTCTGTCTATGTGTGCGTGCATGTGTCTGTCTGTCTGTCAGTCTGTCTGTCTGTCTGTGTCTGTGTGTCTGTCTGGCATTCTCTCTGTTGGCCCAGAGGATCTCGGTTGCCACGGTGACGGTTGTCAAGTGCACCTGACGACAGTGACTGAGACAACTGATTTCAGCGTGATTTCAGTTGAGGATCACCTCGTCAAACTACTGCTATTTCTTCAAAATCAAAGATGATATCGGCAAAAATTTTTCACCATCAAGCAGGAAAGGCCTTAAAGAACACAGTCATCAAGTTTTGTGGTCCTACTTTAAAAAATGTGGTAATAGGAGCAAGTTAAAAATGGGCAGTTTCTGCTTTTCTCCGAAAATCCTCTTCCCGTTTAACATTGGGGCTTATGGGGGCAGTTGCTGGAGTTTGTGTCGGTTAGACGCAGATAATTCAAAAAACGTACATCCTACCGATAAAGTGGACACATTGTGAGAAAGTAGACAACGTGGCTACGTTCTTGGAAAATATCACTATTGTACTGTGAAATTTGTGGTTAACGCAAAAAGATTTCAGTGAAATTATTACATGTGCACAACATATTAAATATCTCTGGAGAGCTACATGTTAGAGACTTAGCTAGGCTTCCGGTTCAATCGTACCTCTTTGAGCATCTTTGTAATCCATCCCTGAACTGTAGTGTAGTGTAGTTAACAATGAATTAACAACACTCATGTTCATGTCCATTAGCTGCAAACGGTTACATTCATTTCGCCATTTGCCAAAAGTATCAGCATGTGCACGAAGCTGCCAACATTATGTAGCAGGAGGAGTGTTTTGTCTTGTTTTTCCTCCTCACTCTTACAGTTTACATATGGTTGCTATGGTTTCGTTCCTCATTTCCGCTATACACAAAGGTGAACCGGTATAAAAGCTGTAGTCCGCCCACCAGTTCTTCCTCTGCGCTCCCCTTGTCAGCTGTCATTTCCGGGTCGGAGGTTGTGTGCCCGACAGGTATGGTTGCATGTTGCTTCACCTCGCTGGTCGTATTATTAGTGGGCTGTGCTTGCAAGCCCACTATGGACACCTCTATAGCAAAGCTATAGGTGTCCATATAGTCTGGTAGGAAGGGGGGGTCACCTGCACCCGAAAGATATATTTTTTTAACCTAGCTTTTTGTAATCCTCAAGGTGTCTAGTAAAGGAATTTTGATGTTCCCCGCGCAAATTATTGTCCCATATATGATTTTTTGTACCATCTTTTGTGTCCGTGCTTGATTTTCGGCTGTGAAAAATGAAAAATTTAAATCTACATAGAATCTGAACAATACATCCTACAGACACAATCCACCCCATTTTCTCTTCGTCTTTGCATGTGGAATTGATGGATATGAGGATTGTCATGATTGGATGATGTTTGGTGCATAAAAACTCAAATAAACACCAAAAAATGCAAAAAATCGGTGACATTGGATCACTGGAACTCCTCCCCTATGGACCCTATAGATATATTTTTTTATAACTTTTGTATTTTTACAATCTTTAAGATGTCTAATAAACAAATGTTGATGATCCCCACCTGAAATATTGTCACATGTATGTCTTTTCTGGCTATATTGGTTGCCACCCGATTTCCAAAAAAGCAGATCCATTATGCATATAGGGTTCCATTCCTTGCAATATTTGTTAATGTTGCTATGGAAACGAACATAAGCTGTTAACTGATTTTAACAAGCTCCATACTTTCTGAAAGTTACATTTATTGCTTAAAATACATTGTGATCTCCTGAGAAGTACAGCCTGTAAGTTTCCCTTTAATAGCTCTTAATATACTGATCAGTGGCCTGCACAGACCTTTTGAAGGGCAGGGACGAAAAGAAAAAAAGGGGCACATACAGCGCGTTCTCGCCACTGAAGAGGGCGTTCTCGAAGGCACTTTAGACATGTTTATATGTTATACAAATGGCACATTATATAGACTAACTAGACAGACTACTCAAATGAGTTTGTAGTTAGGATCAGCATCCACGAGAACTGTGTAGATTCAACGCTGGACTTTGAAGGACACACAGAGACATGAATGTATGAAGGAAATAAAACCCTGGGGGGTCTGGGGGTCCTCCCCCAGAACTTTTTCAATTAAGTCGGTGCCATTTCCTGTATTCTAGTGCATTTTAACACCATATTAGCCCCAGATAATCCAAACTGGCCACCCAAGAGGGCAGTTTAGTGTGTTTTGCCAACCAAGATGGCACTTTAGCACGCGTTTTGGCTCCCAAGAGGGCACCTTAGCACGCGTTTTTGCCACCCAAGAGGGCACTTTATCATGTTTTTTCCACCCTAGAGGGCAGTTTAGTGTGTTTTCCCAACCAAGAGGGCACTTTAGCACGCGTTTTGGCTCCCAAGAGGGCACCTTAGCATGCGCTTTTGCCACCCAAGAGGGCACTTTAGTGCACGTTTTGGCTCCAAAGAGGGCACTTTAGCACGCGTTTTGACTCCAAAGAGGGCACTTTAGCGTGCGCTTTGGCTCCCAAGAGGGCACTTTCGCAGCCGTTTTTCAGCTCCTCAAGTTTTCTCTTCAGTTTCTCACTTCTGCACTCGGGATTGGGGAAGCCATTTTTCTCCAACTCTTGGGTGTAGACAAGACGCAGTGATGCAAGCCGCACAATCTTGTTCTGTCTGATCACTTGATCTTGAATGACATCAAGTACAGCATTAAATGACATCTGATGTGCAGCAGCCATGGTAGTCTGCTCTGTTTCACTGACAGGGTTGGTAGCAAGGGCTTTACCTTGGGATGTGATATGATTTGTATATTTCAGGTTGAATGACTTGCGAAATGACTGATGGTAATTCGGTTCTCTTGCAAAAAGGTCCTCACCTTGCACCATTCGATGTAGACGGTGAAGTCCAAGTTCAAAGGCTTGAGGTGTAATCTGTTTCCATGTAGGCTCCTTCAATGCTCCCTCCTTAGCCTTATATACTGGGAACTTGATGCATCATTTGGTCTTTCCCAATACTTTCGCTTCCAGCTTGCCACAGAAGATACACTCTGGGGGGAACAACTGCTTAGCTGAGGAGGACCCACATTTACGAGGTGAGCGTGATGTTGAAGCTTGCTGAGATGTCACAGTAGGTCTTTCCTGTAAGCGTCCCTGGTTCTTCGTAAACTTTTGGTAGCAGGCTCGATGATAACCAGTTGTTTCTAAATTGGCACCTACAAGACTGTCTGGAATGAGATTACAGGCATCCTCCATGCGAAACGGCGAATCAAGAGCTTCTTGGAGACGTCTATCACGAGTGCTGTGTAGCAGAGCCAGCTTGTCAGTTGCAGACCAGGGTGGGAAATTCACGGCGGCCATGGCCGCCGTTGCCCCACACGTTTGCCTTGATGCTCCGTGAAAAAAAATCGGCCACAGTGGCCTTTGTGCCCCTGGCTCTGTCCAAGTTCCATATAAAAAGCGCCAGTGCAGCGTAGTGGGTTTGCCTTGAATATAACTTAAATGAGTTCGCGGTTCGTGCAGGTGTCACATCGATGATCTCACGTTAAAGCCTCTCAAACAGCAGCAGCGTCTCAAAACGGAAGAACGACACTTACAGCACAGGTGCGCAAGCGAGCTCATCCAGTTTTGATATGATACGTGACTTATGTGACAGGATTTAGTTCGGTAAAGTTGGAAATATATTCACAGATTCGAACCTCCCGCATCAACAACTCATATGCCAAACATTGTTAAAACACAAATGACGACTCTTAACTACCGTAGTAAGGTAGACAACGAGCTACAACCGTATTTTCATCCATCGAGCACTCCTCCAGGCTGGACACATAACACTGGTCTCTGTGGTCAGCCGTCTGTGAGACGAGGGCGCAGGGACCGTCTACAAAGTGCCCAAAAGAGAAACTATAAAAATATTCAATAACTTCACTATTATTCACTGTAGTGTCACCAAGATTACTCTACACATCAATGGTCTCCTGCTGGTTATTCTGCAACTGTTTGGAAAAATGTGCTTTGGCATAATTTTGGGGAATTTCTGGATATTTATCTGGGAGAAATATTCAATAACTTCACTAATATTCAGTGTAGTGTCACCAAAATCCTACTTTAAAAAAAACAAACTAAAAAAAACAACTGTTTTCTAATGTAACATTAACTTGATATTGGTATTAAAAATGTTTTAATACATAATCCATGTCTTATTATAAATTAGGATGTTATGGTATCAATCTGAAAGGTAAAACCATCGAATTTTACTCAATGGCCTTTGTGCCCTGTCATGTGGCCTTGGTGCCCCTAAAAAAAAAAAAAAAAAATTAAGGTCAAATGGCCTTGCCCCTAAAATGACGAAATTCCCACCCTGTTGCAGATCCTTTAATTTTACTAAGTGGTGTGAAATCTGCATGCTCAAAGCCATGTACATGTAAAATACAATTTTCTGGACCATGGTCTTCTGATTTGACACCATCATCTCTCTTGGATTTCCTTGTAGCAGGACTGAACTCCTCAGACTCACTATCATTTTCTTTCTTGTGTTTCTTTGACTTAGACTTAGACTTGGGCATGATTAGCAATGATCACCAACTAGCCAATTAGCTATTATAGTATAACAGTGTTGACTTTCTTTTTCCCTAATGTCTTCAAGGCAGCTTCAAACTTGGTAGAGGAGTATATTTTTCAGTCTGGACTTTCTGATGGCCTTCAATGTTATTGACTTCCTACCACACTTATTGCTCTAAGTTTCAAATTGATTCAAATCTAAATAAAAAAAACTTGCCACAATATTTTAAAGTGGGGAATTCTGCCTTCACTGCTTCCCTGTGCAGATAGGCAGACAGCTAAACTTCCCACAGAAAGACACAAGTAGGCTGTAGATTCCTTTTAGGATTTTTACTTGTTCCTCAGAGGCAAAGTAAAAACTGTAACAGACAACAGTGTACATTCAAATACTAGAGTACTAAATACTATCATTCTAGTGTTCTACTAAAGTGTATTCAGACCTATTCAGAGCGATACATTGTAGCTGATACAAGTTAATTGAATACTAGTTACTTATCAGAAGCAGGAGAAAGAATAGGCTAGTCTACTTGTTTCAGTTTAAAAGTGACAGTTGCTTATTCTATGCTAAGCATACAGAAGACAATGTAAATTGACTTGGTAGGTTAGGCCTACTAGATAACAGTTAAGAGTAAAGCAGTTAAATATGAATAATTCAAGTGAAGTGAATTAAATAAATTTATTAAAGGTCAATCAGTATCAGTGGTGTGCACAAGGGGGTGCCCTTCTGGTTGATAAAACAAAACTGCTCTCTTGGGTGAAGAAAACATACTAAACTCTAGAAGACTATTAAGACCAAGAAATAGGGGAGACCGGGGATGGTTGTAACACTTTTTGTCTCAGCTCCTATAACTTGCAGAGTGTTCACGGTTGGCCTCTCAAAGTTTGACACAAAGTACCCTCATTTGTCCTCTACAAATAGAAATGCCTCCAACTCCTTCAACTATATCACAGAAATAATTATTTAATGCAAGGAGTGCCGCTGTTACAACCTACCCCACTACCGGGGTAGGTTGTAACACAACCCGGGGTAAATTGTAACAATAAGATTAAAGAACTTAAAACTGAGACCACACCACAAAATATGCCTCCATATAAATTTATTGTGCATGTGCTAACACTCAAACATCTTCCAGTGATTTACTAAGACCAAAAAGAACTTATCAGTGATGGGTAAATGAAAAACATCCTCAGTGGCATTGATCCTAAGACTCAAAGAACATTATTTGAAAAAATATTCAATAATACGAATGGACTACTCATGAGAACAGAAAACTGCAGTGGGAGGTCAGAAACAGCTCCCAATTCACACAAATAATTCAAGGAAGATGTTTGCCACTTCAACAAACAACAACCATGCACACAAATGATAAAACGTGGATGTGAGTGTGTTTATCTGTGTGTGTTATCTGTCTAATCAGAATCAGATTCACAGTGATTTGTTTTCCGCATCCAGCGTCTTGGCATACTTAAAAGAGGGAGTAGGATAGAGAAAATATATGAGATGCCCTTACGAGGATGGTTGTAACATTTTTTTGGAAGGTGTTATAACCCTCCCCACCCCTGTCAGCCATTGTTTAGCTAGCTGTACTAGCACGATAGCTTCAAATTAGTGTTGATGAAATTACTCATATTTTAGCTTAGAACCTACTCTTCAATCCAATATAAGTTTCATAATTCAAACTTCAACAGTGTCAGTACTAACCAAAATATAAACTTGGTCCAAAAGATTAGGTTCTTACCTGATTTTTTCTTTTTTGGCTTTAAAGCCCACACACTTCTTTCCACGGACATGCAAATCCACATGCAAGGTCAGGGAGGGAGTGGTAACACATGAAATTGATCACATGACTCTAATGACATCCCTTATTGGTGAAAGTGATGCTGTTAAAACCATCCCCTTGTTACAACCATCCCCGGTCTCCCCTACTATGAAACATTGCTGTTGCTATGACTTTTATGTTGGGCACTTTTTTGATCTATATTGAACCAGAACTATATCTCACAGAACCAGTTTGGATTATCTGGTGCTAATATGGTGTTAAAATGCACTAGAATACAGGATATTGGCATCGACTTAATTGAAAAAGTTCTGGGGGAGGACCCCCAGACCCCCCAGGGTTTTATTTCCTTCATACATTCATGTCTCTGTGTGTCCTTCAAAGTCCAGCGTTGAATCTACACAGTTCTCGTGGATGCTGATCCTAACTACAAACTCATTTGAGTAGTCTGTCTAGTTAGTCTATATAATGTGCCATTTGTATAACATATAAACATGTCTAAAGTGCCTTCGAGAACGCCCTCTTAAGTGGCGAGAACGCGCTGTATGTGCCCCTTTTTTTCTTTTCGTCCCTGCCCTTCAAAAGGTCTGTGCAGGCCACTGATCAGTATATTAAGAGCTATTAAAGGGAAACTTACAGGCTGTACTTCTCAGGAGATCACAATGTATTTTAAGCAATAAATGTAACTTTCAGAAAGTATGGAGCTTGTTAAAATCAGTTAACATCTTATGTTCGTTTCCATAGCAACATTAACAAATATTGCAAGGAATGGAACCCTATATGCATAATGGATCTGCTTTTTTGGAAATCGGGTGGCAACCAATATAGCCAGAAAAGACATACATGTGACAATATTTCAGGTGGGGATCATCAACATTTGTTTATTAGACATCTTAAAGATTGTAAAAATACAAAAGTTATAAAAAAAATATATCAATAGGGTCCATAGGGGAGGAGTTCCAGTGATCCAATGTCACCGATTTTTTGCATTTTTTGGTGTTTATTTGAGTTTTTATGCACCAAACATCATCCAATCATGACAATCCTCATATCCATCAATTCCTCATGCAAAGACGAAGAGAAAATGGGGTGGATTGTGTCTGTAGGATGTATTGTTTAGATTCTATGTAGATTTAAATTTTTCATTTTTCACAGCCGAAAATCAAGCACGGACACAAAAGTACAAAAAATCATATATGGGACAATAATTTGCGCGGGGAACATCAAAATTCCTTTACTAGACACCTTGAGGATTACAAAAAGCTAGGTTAAAAAAATATATCTTTCGGGTGCAGGTGACCCCCCCTTCCTACCAGACTATATGGACACCTATAGCTTTGCTATAGAGGTGTCCATAGTGGGCTTGCAAGCACAGCCCACTAATAATACGACCAGCGAGGTGAAGCAACATGCAACCATACCTGTCGGGCACACAACCTCCGACCCGGAAATGACAGCTGACAAGGGGAGCGCAGAGGAAGAACTGGTGGGCGGACTACAGCTTTTATACCGGTTCACCTTTGTGTATAGCGGAAATGAGGAACGAAACCATAGCAACCATATGTAAACTGTAAGAGTGAGGAGGAAAAACAAGACAAAACACTCCTCCTGCTACATAATGTTGGCAGCTTCGTGCACATGCTGATACTTTTGGCAAATGGCGAAATGAATGTAACCGTTTGCAGCTAATGGACATGAACATGAGTGTTGTTAATTCATTGTTAACTACACTACACTACAGTTCAGGGATGGATTACAAAGATGCTCAAAGAGGTACGATTGAACCGGAAGCCTAGCTAAGTCTCTAACATGTAGCTCTCCAGAGATATTTAATATGTTGTGCACATGTAATAATTTCACTGAAATCTTTTTGCGTTAATGATAAAAAAAAACTTCTAAAAGCGACACATTGCTGTAATGTGTTACCCCCAACACCACTGGGGGCTGGGGATGGATCAGTAAGAGAGCAGCCCAGAAAAAAACCCTGAAATGAATGAAAGTGAACCAGCCTCCGAACTTTGTTCAAAATGTGAATGAAACATGAGCTAGTTGGATACAGTTGGCAATGATAATGATGTACTCAGTACACATCCCTTGAGCCAACGAACAACTGAGCTTCTGCAATGGCAACGGCAGACACATTGGTGATTTACGTTTGCACAACATATATATATATATATTTCCAGAGTCATTAAGTCATTAAGGACTCCCAAGCAGTCACAAACTTCAGTAGTAATTATGTTCCTGTATCTCTGTGTCCCTGTCTGCTTGTGTATTAGTGTGCACAGCTGCAGACGCAGTCTCTTATTCTAATCCTCTAGACAATGTCAGCCAAAAGATGTTTATTAATAACCAACTGGGGCCTAGAGAGGGGAATAACTGACATAGTCCCCCCATTCCCCCTGTACCCTATCTACCCCCAGGAGATATCCAATTATAGGCATTACAGGCCAGGTGACGGAATAGGGTTACAGGACAGGCATTCATCCCCAGTGTCAGTTTGAATTGTGTGTGTTCTATCTTATAGCCTCCCACCTCATCAGCAAGGCAGTTCATATACTAAATGAATGAAGTATGAAATACAGAGGAGTGTACTATTACATACATGACAATGAATGGTTTTAGTTATTAATGAAATCATATTTGTACAGACAAAGCTTTTTGCCTTTGTAGTCAATGGCAAGATTTAGTGAACAGTAATCTCAATCCTTCCATAGACTTGTCACTCCTGAAAAGTGCCTCATGCTGTGAAATACACAACATGACAACATCAGACTGTTGATCTAACCTGGGAAACACTAATAATATGAAGACTTCCTTCAAAATTGGACACATACTGGATTGTTAGTTTTAAATCAGCAGTAGTTCATATTTTGATCTACCGATCAAATTACTTTATGTAATGCATGTCTGCATTTTCACTCAGCTCAACGTCTCTTATCTCATTGTTCTGGTAATGTCAACCTTTTCCCCTAACATGTTACCAACATCAACTTTATAAGGCAAAACAGAAAGTCCTGACATCACTTCCTGTTTGGACACTGTTCCACTTACTGATGTAACTCAACAGTCATGGGAAAATAAAACATGTTTTCGGGTTTTACTAGCAATGTTCTAAAATCATCTAAATGTCTAATATATCTAAATGTACAAACTTCTTTTTAGATGAATGCTTTGAACTATTTCTAAACTATTGATAAGCATTATACTTTATGAATTATTATGATTTTAAAAAATCTCTTAGTGTGTAAATACAATGAATGCTCCCATTCAGCTCTGTTGTATTTATAACCCAGTTACTACTGTACATTGAAGATTAAGTTCAGCCAGAATTAAAAAATTCAGTTTCTTCACTTGGCAAACCCCATCCTCTGATGAGGATCAGGTGATGTGATAAAAAGACTGAAGAACAGCTGCCAAATAGACCTCACAGTGAGTTTTTGTCTTTATTATATTAATTGTGACTTAATATAGGACATATGTGATAGAAGATGAAATACATCTTGCCAACCCTCATTAACAGGCACCAATAGTTATGGAGCCTTAACCCCATATCACATGCCTTCCACTGTAAACTTAAGTGGTGTCAAATGGATATGCAACAGCACTGTGCTTTCTTAATGGCAGCAACAGCTGTTGTTTAACTGAACGGTGGCCATAATAAAAAACAAATTAAATATGGAGACCTGTTACAGCACACTTTTTTATCAAGTACATTTTGAAGTAAAATAGCAGTGGATTTCTGTGAGATATTTACAAGACTCAAAGGAAACCTGAAACATTTTTAAGTCAACAACAATACAATTTTTAAGACTACAGCTGATGAGCAGTAGTCTGGCAATCACAGGGCCACAACTGACAGGTACTTTTATTCCTGTGACTAATATCCAACCTATGCCTGGTCTGTAATTTGAACAGAGTGTGGCAGACAGAAAAAGACAAAAGCATTATCCTCTGTCATGTCTCTTAATAGCATATATATATATATATATGTGTGTGTGTGTGTGTGTGTGTGTGTGTCTGTGTCATGTATATGTATGTGTGTGTGTGTGTGTGTGTGTGTGTGTGTGTGTGTGTGTGTGTGTGTGTGTGTATTGTTTTACGCATGTGTTGTAGTGTTATCTAAGACATGATTGTGGAGGATAGAGGAGGGTGTGGTCCTGTGGGTAAGTTGAGGGGCTTAGAGGTGGGAGTGCCTCCCCCTCTGTCTTATAAATGGCTCTTTGTCAGTGTTTAGTATCTCCACCAGTTTCCCAGGCTCTCAGGTCATCTGTCCTGCACCCCTTTGTCTCTTCCTCTCTACTTATTTTGTGTGCCTGAAAAAGACCATTAAACCTCTGCCAAAATGGAGGCCATCAAAAAGAAGATGCTTATGCTGAAGTTGGACAAGGAGAATGCACTGGACCAGGCAGAACAAGCTGAAGCAGACAAGAAAGCGGCTGAAGACCGTAGCAAGCAGGTGGGTGATAAACACAGATTCAAATCACATCAAGTTCCATCAAACTGTTACTTCCAGAGATCCTTATCATGACCGTGGGAGCAAATTGATTGCAAATGGAGTATATTTAGTTACCTGTCTCATGAGGATATTGTAAGTGAGCATTCACAAAAGTATAACAATCTTTTATTCATTGTGTGGTCAGAAATCCAACAGCTTGATATAAATTTGAGGTAGTGTCTAGCAAAGCGTGAATGGATGCATTTTCGGTGATGGCTTTGTGTGATGACAGTCTGATCATACTATCAAAGAGTTATTCACAGGCCTTAAACTGAGAACCTGTGCTGGCTTTTATCTTGAAGACTCAACCCAACCACTAAAACTGAATCTAACACGTACCACTGAATTTGAGGCCAACTGACCGGCTTTGCTTTCGATCATTGCATATCTAAAGAATATCTTTCTTCAAAAGAAAAAATAATTGCATTTGATCTTTTATATCAAATATGTATATACAAATACATATCATATTATAAATTCTAATAAAATAACCAAACCTATACCCAACCGGAGCCTGAAATCTGATACTGTGTTTGGTTCAGTTTAGGTAGCAGTCTGATTAGGTTGGAACCCAACAGCCTCTAACTTTATTCAATGATTTATAATTGGACAAGGGCTGCACACATACACAGCCAATACAGCATAATTAATGTTGGCTATGTACATTTCTGCAAACCACAGATATGTTGAAACGTAACAATTCTTTATGTTGCAACTTAACATTTCTTTAGGTTCAGTTTTCTATTTTGTGTTGTGGCAACACTGTGCTTTGGTCTGGTTAGGTTAAGGTACAAAAAACACTTGGTTATGGTCCTGAGTTCTTGTCAAAACTATCCGGTTCTGTTGTCACAAACACAACTGGAAATTGTCTGGAAAGGTCTCCTTAAAATATCTGGTGGATTCACACTTACAAATGTTGAAACGCAGACTTCAGGTCAGTCACTGGCTTGGCAGTCCTCTCGCATAGTTGTAACTCCACCGTCATGCTCTCCACTTCCCGACAAGGAAGTCCGGTCACATACATTTGATATTAACATGATATGACACATGGTGTAGAAATGTCAATATGGTCATACGACACATACAAAATAAATGTATCCGTTGTTTGCAGAAACAACCAACATTTCTTTCTGGGGACTGAGCTCATGTATGAGTGGAGGGGCGAGGTTGATTTTTAACTTTAAAAAATTAAAAGAAAGCAGAAATCCAAGGTTTTCTTTGTAAGTTATTTCCGTAAAGCTAAATGAATATTGGATTGCTCTGATAATATTCTGAGCAAAAATGAGTATCTACAGTTTTACTGAATTTTAGCACCTAGGCTAACCCTTTTAACAAAAACAAAACAACTATATTATCCTTAGCCCTGAATAACTACACTCCTACATCATTGGCCAAAAGTAGCTGAAGTGTGTAGCATGACAATGTGATATGCCGTAAAAAACAATGGGAGCAGATATTATACTATACGAGATGGGAACTAATGTTTAGTTCCCATCTATTTCACTGTCCAGTAAAGTGGTACATCTTCTATGAAGTCAGTAGGTATTCCCCTTTAACCTCATGATTATCTTACCATTATACTCACTCTTTTTGTGCCCCATTATAAAGTAAAGCATCATCATTTGACGTGATTTCACTGTTAAATTACTTTTTTTTAAAAGAAGAAATGTTTACTACTGCTATTACCTCTTTCAGCAAATTGAGAGGGTTGAGAGGTGGCCTGATGTGACCTTTCAACTTCGCTAGCAGATTTTTGTGCTTGTGTTGTGCGTACATTCACATCCGACTTTAATGTGTTTTTCCTTATCCAGACAGGATATCTAGATACAGATTGCCTGTTATTGCCAGGTATTAAGTAGATTCACTCAGGTGTAAGACACGTTGACACATAGACCTGAGATTTACCACGATACAAAAGAACCCTACTGTATGTGGTCCAGTTAGACTGAGAACAATTTGGAGCTTGCACAACTCCAACTCCTAGTGCTAGGTCAAGTCTTGAGTACTTGGAAGCAAATTGAACGATGAAGACTTCAGTGCACATGCTAACTGATGTGTTTTTGTAGGTACTAGTCACACTATGACTTACAATTAGTAGTTTTTACTTTAAACACCTAGACAATGGTCGCTTAAACTGCGACGAGTTGCTGGATTACCTACATGGACCTGATGTTAAGGATCAAGTAGCGGTAGCCACAGTCTGCCAGCTCCTACATGGCCGGAAATGAAACCAGGACTAAACACAGTGTCCGACAATGGTGGAGGCTAGTTGATGACAGGGAATAACAGTACCAGGGTGATTTTCTTGCTAGGCTTGGCTCCTGGCATCCTGGGGCTAATTCAGCTAATAGGAGTGCTACCTCCAAGGCTAACCTAGCTACTACTAGCTAACTAGCCAATGCCAGCCAGTCACAGTTAGCAGCAATTAGTGGTTAGTTTACATTTCCAACAAGTAAAACTCCCTAAATACTTCAAACCAGCCTTATAACGTTAAAAGACATCTTAATGACAAGTCCAACCTGTACCACTGTAGTTGAGGGGAAGAAAAACATTCATGACACAATTTTAATGTAAAAAAAAAAGCATGCATGTTGACACATATAGCTAAATAGTTTCTTAAAGCTTTATTATTAGGCCTGCTGTGACA
This sequence comes from Lagodon rhomboides, assembly GCA_039737535.1. Taxonomy (NCBI): domain Eukaryota; kingdom Metazoa; phylum Chordata; class Actinopteri; order Spariformes; family Sparidae; genus Lagodon; species Lagodon rhomboides. The sequence goes on from CM077799.1 coordinate 28,384,048, forward strand.
TGTTTATGATGTCTTGTTATTGTCAGGTAGTAATAACAAAGACATCTCAAGCAATGTCAACTTTGCATTAAAAGTGATGATTGACCAAATGTATTTTTGATGAATACATTCATATACATTCAGACTGCTTCATGTTCATGACAGACCCCTTAAAGTGTTACCCCATTGCCTTTGGGCAAAGGTACATGGCTGCTGCAAAGCAGTTTACTTTTGGGGTGGGGGTGGAGTATAGTGCCTTATGTACCAACTTTCAATGCAAAGTTTTGACTGCTGATTTGACATTTTCTAGTAAGTGGTATTTTGAGCTAATGGAACTTAGCTTCAACTTTCCCAGCCATCTGTTTATGACAATTTTACAGTACAAAAATGTATTCAGAAGTTTGTCTGAATGAAATTTTTTTGACTGCGATTTTTGTCACCAAACTCTGCCATTGGAAGCATGTCAAGAAACGATATCTTGATGGCCTGTATGAATAGGAAGAATTATTACAGCAATACAGCAAACTTCAATAGACGTATGTGCATATGAGTGTTGTTAAAAGAACTGACTCAAAAAATGGGACCATACCTTTACATAAATGTTTTTATTTAATTACTGTATTAAGCATGTCAAAAAATGATCAGATAAATACATTTTGAACATGATACTGCTGAGCTGCTCTCTCTGTGTTGATCTCCCACATCAGCATGAAGACGAACTTCTGCAAATGCAAAAGAAGCTGAAGGGGACAGAGGACGAGCTTGATAAATACTCTGAGGCCCTGAAGGATGCTCAGGAGAAGCTCGAGGTGGCCGATAAGAAGGCTGCTGATGTAAGAAATACTATTCCTCATACACAGTTAGCAATAAAGTCAGAGTGTGTGTCCGCATGTTGTCTCTATTTAACCATTTTTTCCAGATATTAAAAACATACTCCTATGTACCAAAACAAAGACCAAGATATACAAAGCAAATGTTGGGGTGCGTCTTAAGGAGGGACAGTAGTTGATTGTGCACCTTTTCTTTTATTTCCAACTGATTAAGTAGAAGAACAAATATACCTGTTAATATCAATGATTCTGTGCCTTCTTACACCGGCACACAGTGTAAGGCCCTGAGTTAAGGCTTTGAGAAAAGCTGTGGTGCTGCCAGTGTAAACCAAGCCTGGCTGAATCTCTGCTTCTCCCATGCATTCCATTCTCATCATACCCAGCATGGACTCCTCACAGCTGTCGGGGGGATTCAGAGCCCTATTTTGGCCATGATGTCAGCCGCTCAGCCTTGACTGTGAGCTTAACAATGGTGAAAGTCCTTTTTGGTACATCATCCCTTCCTCCCAGGTCACATTATCTGCTCATCTCTAGGCTCTCTGCTTTGGGAAAACTTTATACAAGTTGCAAATAAGTACAGTTTTGTGTCTCACATGTTTTGTCAGACTACAGTCACAAATAAAACATTTTTTACACTGAACTGATTACAGCACATGCAATAAACTTCTACTGTCTATGGCTCTGTATATATACATATATAAAAAAACATGAATTGAAGAAAAGGAAACATTCCAGCCTGTATTCTTCTGCCTGCTTTCAATTTTCATTCTCTAACACTCTAGTCCAGAGTCACTGCTAAAAAATCTATTTCAGAGTCTACAACCAGGGACAAGTACAGCTGTCAGCAAGGACAATTGTTCCGCATTCAAAAAGAGAAGGTGTAAATACTAGTGTTACCCTGTGGGTCCAGTGGCTTTGTGAATAAAACGAATTTAACCCAGAAGAACCCATGGTGACACGCTTGTAACAAACACTTTAAATGTCCTAAAATGGGTCTGGATTTGATCTTGATTCAATGTTGTAAATCTCTGAATAAAAAAAGTCATGCTTGAGTAACAGTTAAGATAGCTTGTTGAAATATTACAGGCTGCAGGCTGTGTTATGCCTGCACACATGTTCACTATTATACTATAATAACACTATTATTATAGTATAATAGTGAAGATGTATCAGTCAAAACAGGTCAACACAAACACAGATGATATGGTGCATCATCTGTGTTTGTGATGTAAGGGTAAATTTAGTCTCAGTCATACAAGTGAGGAAGATTTTTATCCATCCTCAAAGAAAACACACTTTCTTTCACATTGGACACATTGATAACATCCGCATTATGTTAATCCGTGCCCAGGCTGAGGCAGAAGTGGCTTCCCTGAACAGACGTATCCAGCTGGTGGAGGAGGAGTTGGATCGAGCTCAGGAGAGACTTGCAACAGCTCTGCAGAAGCTTGAGGAGGCTGAGAAGGCTGCTGATGAGAGTGAAAGGTGACTTCTTGCTGTGATGTAATGATTGTTAACCTTCTTTGTGCATATTAGACAAGAGTGGTGTATACCTCAGCCCCTTGGCACCGGTCCAGTTTAAAGCCATTAGGATATTGAAGAAGAAGAAGAAGAAGAAGAAGAAGAAGATGCATGAATCCTTTTTCAGAGAAATTCAGTTCTTCACTCTGTTGTTATTTCTTTTACAAACACAGGAGCAGTTAGGGGTTCAGTGCTTTGTAGGGTGAAAAACAGATTTTTACTGGGCTTTCTGGTTGAAAGTTTCAAGTCTATTGCTGACAAAGCATGTCTGTCCTAGAGTACACTGCACATCCTTGCAGCTGACATGTTAAAGCATTGGAGCTCAGTAAAAAAGGATTTTCAGGGATGTTACTCTTCAAGAAGATTTAGATTCAGTGCCAGATGCTCCGTGCAAAGTACGAGCAAGAATAGAAACAAGAGATAAAGATAAAGATATAAATAAAAATGAAATATAAAATAAGCCCCTGTCCTGATCATGCTGTCAGTATGCTGAAAACCTAAAGAAAAAGCACACACATGCTGACCAGTGATATGTCCCATCCCATCTCAGGAGGATTAGACATGGTAGTGTACACATATTTTGTTTGGTGTTCCATCAGTTTGCAACAAATTAGTTTTTTATTTTTTATTTAACCTTTATTTAACCAGGCAAACAAATTAAGAACAGGATTCTTATTTACAAGTGCAGCCTAGAAGCTCTTAAGGGAAAGGGGGAGGGGAGTGCTAAAAGTAAAATCCAAGGTTAGATAAATTACACACAACGAAAGATACAATATAATACAACATAATAAGTTAAACAACGGGCATGACAAGGCCTATTCAGCAAGTGCAGGAGTCAACGGTAATTTGTATCAGATTTTGTTTAAAAACAGAGAGAGGTGAAGACAGAAAGTTTAAGGGTGTTTTGTAGGGTGTTCCAGTCAAAGGCTGCAGCGAACCGGAAGGCACTGCGTCCGAAGATGGTGCGGACTTTGGGGATGGAGAGGTTGATGAAAGCACTGGACCTTAGAGTGCGGGCAGGATGGGAGAGGTGCAGAAGGGAAGAGAGATAGAGAGGTGTAAGGCCAAGAATGGTTTTGTAAATGAGCAGAAACCAGTGATGAAGGGAAGCCCAGTCTACTAGGTTATATAGGTCGCAATGATGAGTGGTGAATGGAGCCCCAGTGGCAAAACGGATGGCAGAATGGTGAAGTGGGTCCAATTTTCTGAGAGTAGAGTGAGATGCCATTCTGTAGATAGAATCGCCATAGTCAAATATGGGTAGAATGGTCATTTTGACGAGCGTAAGTTTGGCTGCACGGGTGAAAGAGGCCTTATTCCGATAAAGAAAGCTCAGACGAGCTTCGACTTTAGACTGTAGATGCTTGATGTGGGTGGCAAATGAGAGGGATGAGTCCAACCAGAGGCCGAGGTATTTGTAACAGGACACAAACTCAAGTTCAGAATCATCAGCACAGAGGATTTTTGGGACAGAGGTGGCAGCGCATTTCCGGTCAAAGATAACGCATTTGGTTTTTTTGGTGTTGAGGAGAAGATGAAGGCTATGGAAATGCTGTTCAACAGAAGTGAGACTTTGTTGTAGTTGACTAATAACTAAAGCTAATTTCATTGCTGAAAGCTACGACAAAAAGTATTAATCGACAGACTTTTTTCAAGAATTAAATTAAGTAAAAAGTAACAATGAATAACTAGGACTGTGCCAAAATGTATTCGCTACATCACTTGCCAACAAACAAAAACTAAACAATAATTTGAAATCAATCAATTACCATAAGATCTCGTTTGGAAGGGACTTGCCTGAACTGTTATGCAGAGGCCACCTGTACTACATGCATATCTCTGTCAGCGACTATATAAACATGTAGGCCACCACACAAACAGTAACTTGGTTGTCAAGTTAACATTACTTTTAGTTATATATCTCATGTTTTGTATTGTAAGGAATGAGTTCCAGGATTAATTATCCATCTAAGCTTCTCCTATCTAGCTAAGCCAAAACAATGAAGAGTATAATACTGTACAAATGAGTGACTCTAGCTTCTGAGTGATCAGCCATTCTACTGTGATGCTAAGCAAGCAGGAACGATAACAAGTCAGAAGCTCTGTTCAAACAGCCAGAGTTTGGAAAAGACAACTGATTTGACTTCACGTCAAACTCAGGTTTAGATTATTGCTTTTACTGTGTCCAGGCAGCAACACTGAATAAGGCAACAGCCTACTTTTAAACAACAAAGTCTAAATATAGCCATGGCAGACTGTGATTGGGCCTCGCAGGGCCTCCATCACTGAGCTCACTGAGCTCACTGCTGTAAAACAGGCTAACTAGATAACAATAACTATAGCTAAAGCTTTTCTAGGAGCAGCTCTGTTGGCTCTTTTCTCTTGCAATGACTGCACTTAAGTCCCCCTCTGAGTCAGCCGACATGTTTCAGCCCTATTTAGCCCAGTATCCTCACCTTCTAGTACCAGTAGGATCATTCAGACATCCATTTTGTGAGGTGCAACAAATTATCAAGTCAGCCATGTGACTTTGAACTCTTATGACACTGAAAAGAAAACTGGACACGCTCAGCTCTGATTGACGGTACAAGAGGATTGTGTAGTAAAGAATTATGTTACTAGAGGAAGTTTTACGGTCTGTGACAGTATTTACACTTGTGAGCATGCTCAGTGATGTTAGCCCTGGGGGCCTAATCACAGCCTGTTATGGCCAAGTTTACACTTGGTTGGTAAGGTCTGTTGCTATATTCAGTGATGATACCTGGAGACAGAAAAAGGCTTTTAAAAGTACTTTTAAGGGTACCGACAAATAACATTGATGCCACAGATACCCATTCCAGTTTAATTAATCGGTGCAAAATGTAAATACCTGAGAGTTATCTTTATACTGACGGTTAAGAGAGACAGAGAGAGAGATGTCACCCTGGCATGTCACAGTGATTCAGGGCAAAACTCACTGCAATATTTATAATACAAGATACATAGCTGACCATGTGTCACCTGATAAAACAGCTGGTCAAGCTGAAGAGCGTACCGTGTTTGACGGTTGCATGCCTGCAGCCACTGATGAGCTAGGAGAAGTTGCTGTTGTAGATAACTGGGACTTTTTTACTGGGTTGTTATCTCAGCATTTTTACGTGAAGCGTTAGTAAAAACTCAGCTACTGGCTGTGTCTGACACTTCCTACTTTGAAGCTGGTCGGAAGTTGGTCGTATTTGGTGACTTCATATTTACAACTGAAATTACATTTTTGTTATAACATAAAGAGTAATGTACAGAAAAGGGTACATTTGGTTATTGAAAAAAGGAAATAGCAGGTTCTGGTACTGGAATCAGTATCGGTTCAGCTACGCCAATGGTTTACTGAGGCAAGTCAGTCTTTTGTATGACTGCACAGCAGAGAGAAGTTGATGCTGAGTGGGAAATCACAGTGTCTATTTGTGGCATGTGTGTGTCCACCTGTGACCATGGTAACTGTATACAACAAAGATGGTGACAGCTGTAGCCTCAAAATGCTTCGAAGACATGAAACATGCATGACAAAATCATGTCACTGATGTCCTTAGTTTTGAAAATCAACATTAAAATGTGACTAAAACTAATATTTCGTCAAGCGACTGAATCAATACAGATGCCAAATTTACCAGTGTTTAATTTAAATTAACAAAATATTGACTAACTGTTAATTCCTGATAGGCATTAATAGTTATCTCATAGTATCAGATAATTATCTATTTTCTGCTAGTTAGTCAGCTATTCATAAGTGCATTGCTTTAGATGGCTCCCTTGAATGTGGAGTGTGTTGTAAGAGTTTGTTGCGTGCTTTCTTAAAAGTTAGTTGATAATTATATTAAAAAAAAAATTCTGTCATTTAACAGTAAGTCTGGTCTGTAATATACTTTTTTAGTAAGTAGTAATTCATGAACAACTGTAAGTCATTTTGGACAAAAGCATCTGTTAAATGCCCTAAATGTAAATGTAAATGTAATAGGTAATGGTTTGTGTGTACAGAGGTATGAAGGTGATTGAGAACAGGGCTCTGAAGGATGAAGAAAAGATGGAGCTTCAGGAGATCCAACTGAAAGAGGCCAAACACATCGCAGAGGAAGCCGACAGAAAGTACGAGGAGGTGAGTTTTCTATTGTTGGCCACTGGAATCTGCAATCTGTCAGGAGTGATGGAGGCGCTTTAATGATGCCGCAAAAAGATCAACATGATTTTTTACTGTGTAGACTGCTGCAGTGGTGTATCTTTACATTGCAGCAGTACTGACGATAATATAGTCATACATTCAGAGCTAGTAATAGGTGCTCAAACTGTCTTGTCCTCATAGTAAACAATCATTTTTAATGTGGACTATTAAGGAGTTGATTGTGTTTTTACAATTATGCCTGTGAAACTTTATAATACATATACATACAATGCATTTGTCCAGGTGGCTCGTAAGCTGGTGATTGTAGAAGGAGAGCTGGAGCGTACAGAGGAGAGGGCAGAGCTGGCAGAGGCGTGAGTATCTACATCAGGGAACCCCCAGAGTCCAGATCAATGCTCTGAAGAACCAAACCTGGACCTAGTCTTAATAACATTACTGACAGTGGGCTTTGATTCATAAACAATAGTGAGCATTGAAACCTTGCTTAAGCACCATGTGTAACTTACTGTGACTTACATACCTGTGATCTATAGATCTCTCTCTCTCTCTGCCTTGTGATGTCCCCTCATGTAATGCAGCACAGATGAGGGGTTTAGTCAGGAATAGCCAGGACCAAAAGAGGAAAACACTTTTTGGAACACAAGATCACAGTGATGGTAGAGGAAACTGAAGTTAGGCAGCATGTAATTCAGTGGACAGTGGCCATTCTGCATAAGTACTTTCACTTTTAACACTTCAGTACATTTTGCTGTTATGCTTCTGTATTTCTGTTTGACACTACTTTTACTTAAGGGAAGGCCCTACATACTGCCTCCAGCCCTGTCTCTTTTTACAACGGTCACTTAAAAATGTCCCTTGTCACAACTGTTAACAGTTTTCTCCAGACTCATCCTATGTTCTTACTTCCACCTGTTTCCCTTCATTTTTCCCTGACAATGATACTACTCAAGTAAATGTGCTGAGCTGGAGGAGGAACTTAAGAATGTCACCAATAACCTCAAGTCTTTGGAGGCACAGGCTGAAAAGGTAGGGCCAGACTACAGCACTCAAACGAGCATGGCACAGCATGCCTTACAGATGCACCCATTGTTCTGTCGTGCTCCCCAGAAAATAAAAAAAATGCTGAGTGACTTTGACAGATGGGATTATTGTTGGGGCACAGATGGCAGGAGCTTCAGTCATAAAGATTACATGACTAGCTGTGACTGACGTGGCATTCAGGCCTAAGGGAATAGTTGATACATATTTGCCCTGACGAAGACTGGGGTGGGTCCACATGTCCTTTTGGAGGGGTCACTGCGAATACAGTACGGCAAATGTAACTTCATGTAACATATTAATATGATTTCTGAACAGACAGAGAGATGGAGGAGGGACGTCAACAGAGTGATTGATCCAGAGTGCGAGAGTTGTTGAGAGTCATTGAGAAAACCAACACACTTTCGAAAGACAGAAACATAGCATTCAACTTGTAATTAGCCCAGATAAGTTGTAGTAATAAAATGTCTTTTTAAGATTGAGTGTGCATTTAGCTTCAAATTCTAATTTGATATTAAAAATATTAACTGTTTGAGGACCAAAATGCATATATCCCAACAGAATAACTGAATTTAAAACCTTTTGATGAGTTGTCAGATTTTATTGGACCAGACTATATGTATGTGACATCTCCAGCCAGGTATGGTAGAATCAGATCACACCACAAGGTGTTGTACCATGTTTTTGTGTCAGTTGAAGAAATTATTGGTGGGATATACTGTATTTACAAAAATGATATAGTACAAATGATCAAAAGATCAAAATTCTGATACTGTGACGACTGGTGAGAGCAGGACAACGGAAGTCAGACGATGGAGGCAGAGCTGGTGCAGATCAACTTACATTGCATTAGTTGTGTAACACGTCACATTACTTAGATGATGTAAGTACGCCACTTGCATAAGGAAAGTTACACCAGGGTTCAAGTTACGTGGAATCCAATGGGAACTGACACAGTCTGAGCTCCAATGAATGCAATGTAGTAAAATCCTTATAATGTAATGAGTAATTTTTACATTAATAATATAAATAGGTTTAAACAAACATGGTGTGGGCACTGTCATACCTTTTCTTATTTAAATGAATAAGCTGTTTAAAATTGTTTGAAGCAGTGGGCTGCTGTGTGTGTGTGTGTGAAAGTCATGGACATGGACCAAGTAAACAAGTGAATTCACTAGTTGCATAATGAGGAAAAACTTGACAAACTTTGTGAAACAGCTACAGCAAATTTTAAATCGTTTGTCCCTTCTTGTAAATTCAGCATTAAATTAAGATTACACTCCATTAAGATTTTTCTTTCCTTGTAAAAAGTGCTCAACTGTCTACTCCTCAACCTGCACTACATCTGTACTGGATTTCTGAGTTTCCTGAATGTATTTCAAAATAATGCATCAATGAATAAAATGTCCTCTTTATATCCATTTCACATATCACACTTATAAGAAAGAACATTTGGGTAACATCTGAAGAATAACATCTTGACACCTTTAATTATGCAAATCCAAAATTTATTTTCAAAATAACCAACATGATGATGAGATTCATAGGTTACAACTACAAGGCATCCTAAAACAAAAGCAACAAATTGGGGCAGCTCATAGGGACTTAGCTTTAGGACTTAAAGGTCGCTGGTTCAAGTCCCACTAGGACCAAAAATGTGGATGTGGACTAGTAGTGAGAGAATGCAAGTTCACATCCTGGGCATTGCCGAGGTGTCCTTGAGTAAGCACTGACCCCTAACACTGCTCGTTGCTCGCCGTAGCATGTGGCTGCCCCTTCACTCATCTCCTCTATACATTGCATGTGTGTTTGTGTGTGTAATGTGAGTGATAAAAAGAATTTCCCGTTTCGGGATTAAAAATATAGTAAATTAAAAAAAAAAACTGCAATGCTCATGCCATCTTTCTTCCAAACACAATTGCTTATTGACATTGGCTGCGTTTCCCAGATTCGCTCTTAGCGCTTAAGAAGCTCTTAAGAGTGCTGTGAAAGAAGGACGTGTTTCCCAGAGTCGTTCTTAGCTCTTCTTAGATCTTTCACTAAGAAGGAAGTGTAAGATCGCCCTGACCCACTCTTAACAGCCTTCTTAGCGACCAAATGCTCAGTGCAGCCGCATCAGGTAAAGTTATATTGGACACTCAAAGAAATACTAAAACCATGTGTAATGATGAATGTGCGCTCATAGCTGCAGAACACTGACACAAGAAAAATAATAGCATAAGAAGAAAAGTAACGATATAAAAATAAAGAATTGCCCATGTGTTCCTGTAGCTACATAAATAAAATAAATCACCATTACTATCACTCGTTACGTTTTCACACACATTCGGCATCTGCATCTGAGTTTACAGTAGCTATAAAACCATCAACCACCCTGTGGTATTTCACAGATATGAGGGAAACTGACAGGTGTAACTGAACTCAGCTGGAACCTCATCAAGAGAGTCTCCACATGCTAGTCTATAGAAAGGTGTTGCCGAAGTCCACGTGTGTGAGACACCATGGCTGCAATACAGCATATTCTCGCTGCTAACCAACAGCGTCGCCGTGCACGAAGCCAGACGGTTTATATAAATGCTTATGTGCATCAGCACTTCTCCCCACTCGACGTGCTGTCAGACCGGGCTGTCCAGTCCAAGTACCGGCTTCCCCGTGAGGAGATCCAACGCCTCGTCACGCTCGTGTCACCACACATCCAGAGGGCAACCCGCTGCAATTTTGCCCTCAGAGGTGCAGCTCCTGGCCGCGCTGCGTTTTGACGCAGTGGGGAGCTTCCTGGAGGTGGTGGGGGACGGTACCGGCGCTGATAAACTGGTGGGTGATTGATTTATATTTCAGCACCACAGCGGTGGACAGCTCCCACTAAGAGCTTCTTAAGAAGCTTCTTTGGCGGGATGTTAAGAAGGCAGTTAAGAACTCGTCTAGGAAACACCCCTATCTTAGCGCTCCTTCTTAGCCAAACCCTTCTTAAGAGCCTTCTTAAGTCCTTAAGAATGATCGAATCTGGGAGACGCGGCCATTGTCAACACCTCACCTGGAACTCTGTTCCTGATTCATCACCAGCCTGCTCTACATTTGTAGCTTCATGCTGCTGTTTTTTCTGTGTTCTCCTTGTAATTGCTAACATTGGTTGAAAAACTAGATGGTGATATACTTAACACCAGTTATGTTTTACACAGTAGAAGACTGGTAATATTACGCTTGGCTAGCATGTTTGCATTTGTATGGGACCGCATCCCCTTGTCCTCAAATCGACCGGCAAACATTACAGAACCCACAGTCAGTTAGCTTTAATGCTAGCCTGCGTTCACTACACTAACACCTTAATAACACTTTTCCATAATAGAGTGAGTGTTAATGTTAGGCTAGGAGGCTTGCATTGTGTGGGTAGTTAGCCAACTAACAACAGCCTAGCTAGGCTACTACTTATGATGTGAGGATTTACTTTCATGATTTCCTGGTGTATTTACATCAGCGCAGTCTGCAACAGCCAGCCTGGTATCTTATCGCATGTCCAGTCGGATCAGACGCCGTCCTCGCGCTTCCGCGCGCCTCGGACACAGCCAAACAACATGAGCAGCTCCCGAACTCGTCCGACTCTCTCCAAACGCTTCAGCCATCCGACGTTTTAGCCAGTGTGTGCCTGCCTTTACCGTCAGTCCAGCTATCATGCAGTAACTCTGCCACACAGCGCGCATATCTAAACGTGGTGCCTTGCAGGTTACACTGAAGATTGCGATGAGAGGGCAGGTCGGACAAATAGTTCTCTACATATGCTTAATACTACGAATTAGCAGTTTGCAAAGAATATTATATTCAATGCATTATGTAAAAAAAAAAGAGAAAAAATCATTATATTAAAATGTATCAAAATATTGGTAGGGACAACTCCCTCCCCCCCAAACTTTGGTTGTGACTTGTCCCTATCATCCCTATGCAAACTTACGCCCTTGGATTTGGTGGACCAGAGTTGTTATTTTTATGGGGAACAGCCAGTTACCTGCTGTGAAGAACTGTGTGACCAACCAAGAGGAGAAGAAGACAGACGTTTTGACGGCATTAAAGAGGGAAGCAAAGTTCATGTGAACTACGTAGGATCTGCGTCCTTCCTGCTGTGTGTGTGAGCTGTGGATCGTGTCGGCCCGCTTGGACTGTGTGCTGCTGCTGCTGCGCCCTGTCGGTGACCTGTTCAGTCCCCTTCACCCCACTAACTGTCGGGAGCTGTGAGTACTGGATTTGCACGTCCCTTTTATTTTTCTACTGCTTGTTAAAAGTGAAGTGGCCAGTTTGTTTTAGGCCCCAACGCGCCCAAGCTTCGACACAGGCCTGCAACAGGGGGTTTAGATAACTTATAGAGACTGTGGTGAACCAGGTGTGTGTGAGTGCGTGTGGGTCCATTATAACCGGTATTGAACGTTTTGCTTCGTTTTATTTATTTAAAAGCATAAACAAAGGGAATATCATAAGAGTAACCCAGGCCCCCCCTATAGGTACATGAGGCGGGTGTTACACATTGTATCTGTTTGTCCCAGTGATGTAGGTGTATCTCACACACGCACAAAACATACCTGCTCTGCAGTTATCCTTCCATCCTTGTATCTTCGGCCTTACATTTGTTAGGGTTAGACTTACTTTTAGAGACCCCACAAAGCTCAGATTATAACTCAAACCCTGAGTCACATTATTTTAAATGACTTCAAAACAAATTTATCTTGATTTGCAGTCACACTTGGGGCATGATTCTCTGTCTCTGGAGGTGAAGTCCAGTGCATGACCCATCCAACCATCTGACCACCCCAGGACTTTTCTCACTCCTTATACTACTTAAAGCACCCCTCGAGCTTTAAGCAGTCACTGGATAGGTAACTGCAGCGTCAAACATAGAGGCATAGGGCCACTGACCTGGCTGCTGTATTTAACATGTTGCAATTGAGAAAGGGCTGGGTGTGAAGATGGCTGCCCTGTCAGATGATGGGTAAAATGAGGGAGGTTTGACGGTGGATGAAAGGAAAAGGGCAATGCAGGGGCCTGGGGAAACATAAATGTGGTTGGAGGAGGGGGGAAAGGAGATAGACTTGACAAATATACCCAGCAACAAGTACAGTAATAAAGATCTCTCACTTCTGCAATGCACAATGCATGTTCAGTGCCAATGTTCAAGTGGTCAGTATAAAGTAGGGTGAAGCTCATGAAGCAAGGTTTAAGGGTGTGTAACCTGGGATGGTGCGTAACCTGGGATGGTGGATGGGCGTAGGAGATGAGAGTTTCATGTTCATCAATATTTGCTATTTAAAAACCATAACCTGAATCTCAAGGAAATTGAATCGAAAGCAACTGGATTTGGTTTTTGTCTTGAAGACGTTTCACCTCTCATCCGAGAGGCTTCATCAGTTCCTGCTCCCTTGACTAGGCTGAGACTAGTCAAGGGAGCAGGAACTGATGAAGCCTCTCGGATGAGAGGTGAAACGTCTTCAAGACAAAAACCAAATCCAGTTGCTTTCGATTCAATTTCCTTGAGATAACTATGACCTGGATGAATGAGAATATTCACAAGCCCATAACCTGAATCCTTCCCTAACCCTACACACTGCCTGCACTGATATTGCGGTGCTTAATATTTTTATAAAATACTGCTGTAGATCAGTTTTTCATACTTACCCAACATCTGCATGTGTTTCAGACATGTAATTGTGTTTAATTTCTTCTTGTTTGGGAAGCTGATATGGAGTCACATCTTGAAATGTCTCACATAGACCTGCATCTGAGTAATGTTTCTCACCACAGTACTCTCAAAAAGAAGATAAGTATGAGGAAGAGATCAAGATCCTGACTGACAAGCTGAAAGAGGTGAGCATGAAGAAATGATGAAACGTAAAAGCCTAAATTTATATGTTTTCTAGATTAAAATCCATCTTACACCCATCTCACCCCAACACATTTCAGTAAGATGTGTTGTCACAAACTGCATTCTGTTCATTAGAATCTGTTGGCTCATGTTATTGACTTGTGCTTTGTCATCTCAGGCTGAGACCCGAGCTGAGTTCGCTGAGAGATCCGTGGCCAAGCTGGAGAAGACTATTGATGATCTGGAAGGTACAGTGATTACAGGTTTTCCCATTACTGTGCACCTTTTCAATACGCTTACAGGGAGAGACACTACAGGTGAAAACACCATTATATCACGCACCAGTCAAACTTGGGATTTTGTCTTTTGTCTTCTTTCAGACTATTGGAAAGAGAATGTCAAAAATACAGATTTAGGTGTAGTTCAGATTTCTATTCTGGACATTTATGCAAATTGGTACATATTTAATTATATAGCATAATTTGCCTTTTTAAACATAATATATCACAAGACTCGTAATCCAAAACATGACTCAGGCATAAAATGTTCAATATCAAAACATAATCAATATTAAGCAGAATTCCACATTAAAGATCAGGCATGCAGCATTATACATTTTAGCTCACCCTTGCAGATCTTTATTCATTGATGGCACAAACACGTGACCGTGCACAGTCTGTCTCAATTCACCACAGGCTCAGTCAAATCTAAACACACAGACATCACACCCACCTTTCTGAAATGTTTTCATGTTAATTGATTGTTATCAATTAACATGCATACAGTGGTGTGAATGTCTGATGTCCATCCAGGATAGATGTTGGTAAATCCAATAATTTCTTTAGAAACCATAATTAAGAAGTTATCTTAATCGATGACATATTTTCTTATAGTTCTTTTTTTTTTCTCTTTGTATAGGGTTCCAGCTGATTGTTTTGTGTACATTGTGAACAGAAACTAGTAGACTGACATTTAGGAACAATTTTCCATAGTTGGACTGATCTGTTGAAGTTGGTGAGAATGTAAATGGTTAAAAAAATAATTCAATTCACTGACCTGCAGAAGTTACAGAAACTAGTTGGAAGTTTCCTGGAAATGTATTCAAGAAATTACCACCTATGTATTAACTGCTTATTGGAAAATAGCAGAATATTATTATCATTTAATAATATTGGGGTCATTCGTATAACTTTTGAGGTAGTTATTGTGATCATTTCAAATATGCCTCTCTGTTCTCTTTTCTTTCACCACACACCTTTCCTTTGTCTGTGTTCTGGACATGCAGATGAGCTGTATGCACAGAAACTCAAGTACAAAGCCATCAGTGAGGAACTGGACCACGCCCTCAATGACATGACCTCTATGTGAGTACTGATATGTGTGACAATACAAGTAAGAAGCGTGCTTATTGAGCCTGCCAGTGTAACCCTTTTTATTTGGATGAATAACAATTTTATTGTGCACTGATGCATCTGCCTGTTGTAGTTTCTAATATTTGAAAGGAACCAATAATCCTATGTTCTTCTCAATATAAATTGTTGGTATCTAGCATGTTTGTGTAAATGTAATGTAAATGTTTGTTTAGTATTAGATATTAAATGAATTATTGTACCTCTATAACCTCCCAAAAAGTTGGGACATCAATTTTTCTTTTTTAAACAAAAAGATCCAGTGGCATGGAGTTGGGGGGGATTCACCGTATTACAGCAATGACAAGCAATCAGTCGGATAAAGCTTAATGTGATACATTGTGCTGAGCGCTGTGTTCACGCTCTGGTTAGGCTCAGGCACAAACACAACAAACAGTCATGTTTTAGTTTATGATACCTGTTTTGGTCACCACAAATACAGCTGGACATGTAACATCAATGTGATATGACAAGGTTGGTTGAAATGTCAGAGTGGTGCATAGCCTGATGATGTGAACAGGTCACTTGTTTGCAGATACGTTAAGTACTACAATTTGATCCTGGCAACTGGACTGCCCATTTCACCCAATATGGGCAATATTCACTGATCAAAAATAAATAAATAAATAAAAACATGAGCATGCAAGAACTTTGCTGCAGTCACAAATTTATTTGCAAATTCTCGGCAACAGTGATTTGAGAAACACATTCGCTCCCTGTGTGTACACTTTATGGAAATGGCCTCCTGGCGGCCGACACAGGAGGAATGAGAAACTTGTTGAATGACCTTCCACTGACTTGTTGTGTTGCTTGCATTAATTAGGCTCATTAGTTAGAACATGCACTTCAACACAGTCTCTTGCTTTTTGGGTTTTCAGCTAAACATCCAAAAGCTCCACCATCACATCAGCCTGTGGTTTCAAGAGCACCCGCTCTCATCGTCTTTTGGCTCAACTTTTTTGTCAGTCCCCCACCCCCCCAAACTGTCTCATCACTTTTTCCTCATTTCTTTACTGTTAAACTGTTGAAATCTGTATGTGACTTTCTCAGTGTATCTGCTGAATCTAATAGCCATTGTTCATTGTATGTTTTCTGTGAAAGGATGTTTTTGTCTGATTTCACTCTTCATTGTACTTCTGTATAAATTCTGTTCTCAACCAGTGTTAAACAAGAGCGGGGAGGAATGCTTGAGATAATGGATCTGTGTCTATGGCTGTTTGATTACACTTGATTACAGTTTTTTTTTTATTTTACTTATTTTCTTTTCATGTAGTTTGCAGTAGCGCTGAGCAATAGGCCTTAATATCTAGATATTTTTAAGCTGTATCAGATCACAATATATATCTTGATGTTTTGAAATCTCCTCAAAATCAAATACCTCCATATGGATACTGTGACAATATTGTAGGGATGACAATTATCAGAACAAGTAGATCAGTCTGGTAGGTTCAGAAAATAACATCACATTACTGCAATTCAGCCTTTAAAACCAGGAAAAGACAACACTGATGTCACATGAGGATGTGACATCAGTGTTGTCTTTTCCTGGTTATATGGGGATATAACCATAACCCAAATCTCAGACCATATACTCTCTATATAAACTATCATGATATATTGCACAGCCCTAGTGGACAGTTTGAATTGTAGTTTACTAACAGTTTACAGTACTCAGTTTTGCACAGTTTGAGCTTGTTAAAAGATTTTCGGTTAATGTAGTGATAAACTGCAAGTCAGTTCTTACAAATAGTTTGAAGTACTAATCTCGATATGCATGTAAGCAGGCCAAATCATTTATCTATCAAAACTCAAAATCATTGTAAAGAACTTCCAATCCTAATGAATGGTGGTATCTTTATCAGCAACATCAAGCGGTCAATGAAAGTACAATATATAGTATTCAAATAGCCACAGTACCGTCATTGTTATAAATATGTTTATATTTTTTCTACCCTCATGAATAGAAATTTGGTAAAATGGGGGTAGCTGTGGCTCAGCGTGTCTCCCAGTGACCAGAAGGTTGCTGGTTCAACACCCCAGCCCCCCTGGCTGCATGTCGAAATGTCTTAACAGCAAGATACTGAACCTCAAATTGCTCCTGATGAGAAGGATGGCACCTTGCATGGCGGCCTCTGCAATCACTGTATGAATGTGTGTGTGGATGGGTAAATGTGACAGCAGACTGTAAAACCACTCTAGAAATGCATGTCCATTTACCATTTAAACACAGGGTGTTGAGTAATGAAATGATCAAAAATATAATCACCAGCTCTCTACAGCAGAAGATTGCATGAAGCATGAAGCTTCATAAAGATTTATTGCAGGGCTGGTGTTTATTAGACTGCATTAGTTTCAGCTAGTTAACACTACAAAACACTTAAAGTATAAACTGAGTTAAACTAAATACTTTCTTGTAGTACTCGAGACTGATCTGAAGACTTTTGAAGGTGCCATTCAAAGACAACTTGGGATTTTATTTCAAGACTTGTCTAGACTTAACTGTGGAGGTAAATTGCCTGTGCACTGTCTGTATATTTATTAACATCATTACTGTGCTCGTTGTAAATCCTCCCGCTTGAAGTAACCCCCCCCCCCCCGCCACCCATCACACACACTCTAAGAGAGTGGACTTGGACGACATAAGGAGAAGCTGTGAATGTCTGGAGTTCATCTGCAAATGAGCATCCAAAATAAAACACACAGCAGTATGACAATTCTGCCATGAAACGCTTACTATGACGGCTGGGAACACATCAAACTTTAATCTGCACTTAGTAAGGAATCCTTAAGAAAGGTAAGTGATGTTAGCAAAGTTAACTAGCTAACATTAGCGATCTGCTCTGATCAGAATCTCTTAACGCTTCACCCAAAGTTTCAGTTGCTTGTCAGCTATTTGACACCAAGCGAGGCATGCACGCTACCTACAATAAATTTGTTACATATATTGTATCTCAAGGGATGTTGCTAATGCAGTGTTAACTTCATCACAGAACTTGCCTCAATACATTCAGGAGAAGACCTGAATGTACTGAGGCAAGTCATTACTTGGTTTGGGTGCTCTTGAATACAGTGAAACATTGATCTTTCCATGTCTAACCGATTTGATACGGTTTTGATATGATTCGATACAATCTGATTCTTTGCTTTATGTAGACATTAATTTCCTATTATAGATTAGAATAAGCCAATTCTTCAGAAGTTGCATTGCTTACCTTTAAATAAACACTACCAGTCAAAAGTTTGGACACACCTTCTCATTTAAATTTTTTTCTTTATTTTCATGACTATTTACATTGTAGATTCTCACTGAAGGCATCAAAACTATGAATGACCACATATGGAATCATGTAGTAAACAAAAAAGTGTGAAATAACTCTAAATATGTTTAGACATACATATTTTATATTCCTCAAAGCAAAAGGTGGCTACCCTTTGCTTTGTTGACAGCGCTGTAAACCCTTGGCCTCCTCTCAATGAGCTTCATGATGTAGTCACCTGTAATGGTTTTCACTTCACAGGTGTGCCTTGTCAGGGTTCATTTGTGGAATTTCTTGCCTTCTTTATGCGGTTGGGACCATCAGTTGTGTTGTGCAGAAGTCAGGTTGGTACACAGCTGACAGCCCTATTTGACAACTGTTAGAATTCATATTATGGCAAGAACCAATCAGCAAAGTCAAGATAATTGACAGTCCATCATTACTTTAAGAACTGAAGGTCAGTCATTCCGGAAAATTGCAGAAACTTTGGATGTATACGACGAAACTGGCTCACATGAGAACTGCCCCAGGAAAGGAAGACCAAGAGTCACCTCTGCTGCTGAGGATAAGTTCATCCGAGTCACCAGCCTCAGAAATCACAAGTTAACAGCACCTCAGATTAGAGCCCAGATGAATGCCACACAGAGTTCTAGTAGCAGACACATCTCTACATCAACTGTTCAGAGGTGTTGGGAATCGATATTAATTATTGATTATTAATTAATATATTATCATTAATTAATTAAACATTATTAAAGTTAATTAATGAAACCTAGGTAACTATGAGTCATTAACAAAAACGGGGCACCACCCTGAAATCAGGGATCAATAATCAAAACGATATACCTCTAGTCTCAAATCTCAAATTAATCAAATTATCAATATTGTGAAAATATCAATAATTAGATAAGTGGGAAGGTGTGAATCCGAGCACTGACCATCTCAACCAGCAAATATTATAACATTGTGCCAAACAATCACAGACACTGCTCAGTTAAAATCAATTTTATTTATTAAAGCTTTTCTCCAAAACCAAACCACCTACTTTAATAACAAACAGTTGCTTTCAACATCTAGCAACATCAAAACATAAACAAGTCAAACATATAAATGAGGGAAGGTCTGTGTATGTATGTATGTGAGTATGTGTGTGTGTGTGTGTGTGTGTATTTAACAGGAAGTCCCTTTTAAAAACTACAAAGATGGCCGAATGTGGCTTGTGAGGTCACGTCCGCCGGACTACAAATCAGTGGGCGTAACCTAAGGACTCTCGTCGAAGAGACTACAGGAAGCACAGAACGTGATTTGGTGAAGTCACGTGAGAGCACGAGTCCCGAGCTGGTGATTCAGGTCGTACTGAATTACCTGGGATTTAAAAATGGCGGCAGTGAATGTATTGGCCAAATGTGGACCCACACATGCGTGCGAGGTTTGAACAAAGACGGCGGTTACGTCTTTGAGCTTAAAGGTCAGGAGACCCCTCTGCACGTCGCATTTCCCAGGTAGCACAATTGTGGAGAGACTGAAGTTTTACACAACGCCGCCGTAAGGGTGTATCTTTGGTGAACGTTTTCCATTTTCCATTTTCTTTTGGCCTAAATTTCAGTTCCTTCCTCGCTGGACGAGACAGAGACTGTTCTTTTTGTTTTTGTTTTACTTTCGTTTTTGTTCGGATATCCATCAGTGTTGTTTGGATCCAGGAACGCTGCACAAACCAACGTCTCCTCATCGCCTGCAGAAGGGAGAGATTAATCTCAGAAGGAGACGAAAACCCCGTCCCTTCCACCGAGGCGACATATCGCTGTGAACAGCCTGCTGTCAGCTTTTAATTCGCTAAAGCTTGACCCCGCTCTCGCGCTCCCGAACGGATCGGAGCATCAGGCCAGACGGGCATCCCCGCTATCCGCAACGAGCGGCTACAAGTAAGAGGCTTTTGTTTGGGCAGAAACAGATAGCATATAGCGTGGATTTTTCTTTGTTGTGTTTGTTTATTGTGAAAGGACCGCCGAGTCCGATTTTGCTGTACTGTGTGTTAACTGTGTATTACATAGTAACTCACACAGGCTAACACAGCCTGCACAGTCTTGCCGCCGTGTGTGACCACAATACGTCGTGCGACGCAGAAAAGGTGAACGGATGGTCTCGACATGCGCATGGTTCCCACCGTGAAGCATGGAGGAGGTGTGATGGTGTGGGGGTGCTTTGCTGGTGACATTGTTGGTGATTTATTCAAAATTGAAGGCACACTGAACCAGCATGGCTACCATGCATCCTGCAGCGACATGCCATCCCATCCGGTTTGCGTTTAGTTGGACCATCATTTATTTTTCAACAGGACAATGACCCCAAACACACCTCCAGGCTGTGTAAGGGCTATTTGTCAATGAAGGAGAGTGATGGAGTGCTGCACCAGATGACCTGGCCTCCACAGTCACCTGACCTAAACCCAATCGAGATGGTTTGGGATGAGATGGGGCGCAGAGTGAAGGCAAAGCAGCCAACAAGTGCTCAACACCTCTGGGAGCTCCCTCAAGACTGTTGGAAAACCATTTCAGGTGACGTCTCATGAAGCTCATCGAGAGAATGCCAAGAGTGTGCAGTAATCAATGTAAAGGGTGGCTATTTTGAAGAATCTAAAATATAAAACATGTTTTGAGTTATTTCACACTTTTTTGTTTACTACATAATTCCAATTGTGTTCATTCATAGTTTTGATGCCTTCAGTGAGAATCTACAATGCAAATAGTCATGAAAATAAAGAAAAATCATTAAATGAGGTGTGTCTAAACTTTTGACTGGTAGTGTATATTTCATAAAAGGCCAGGGAAGACCAGGAAGTCCTATGTATTTGTCTTACTATTATGTATATCTTTAGCTTAATCTGCTTATACCTCAGTGTATACAAAAAACACACCTGTTGTCTAATCCTGGATCTGAGAAACAACTATCCGATTGTCTGGATCTCCATGAGCAGGGTCTCTCTGAGCTGGATCTGTCTGCATTTGACCTCTCTGAATTGGATGTCCCTGACTGTATACTCTGCTTCCGAATAATAATCAGTGTATAAAATCACACCTATGATTAACAATCAGAAAAATGTTTACTACTAATAACAAACTCAAAAATTGGAATAAAATAACAGTGTGCACTGCGCAGCAGCTGTCAGTAGACAGTAAACAGTGTGCAGTTTGGTTCAATTCAGTACATAATGTCAGTAGACAATGACAGTTAACAGTATGCAGTACGACCAGCTGTCAGAAGACAGCTAATGATAGCAGCACATTCAAAAGCAGACAGGTCGTAAATCTTCAGGAATAAAACGGGCTATAGATCCCGTGATTACCTTAGACCTTGCCGAGTTATGGCTAAATTGTGGCTTAAAATGTTTAATCTCCATGTCATTGTCCTATGTGTTCTTGCTAGAGCTAGCTTTACTAGCATCCTTGTCATCTGCACAGGTTTCACCTCGCCGTCTCACTAGGTGAATGTTTTGTTGTGCTTCCACTGTACTTGAACGCTGTTCTACAGAGCTTACAACCGGCCTGCTTTTTGTCCAACTTTCTATCCTCCTTATAAGATCCAAATCTCTTCCAAACTTTTAATTTTAGATTTGATGGTGCATTGTAAATCTTACCGCCATTGTCAGACATGTTGCTTAGCAGCGCTCCACTAGCATGACTGTGACAAGTCCTGCCAGAGTCTCACGCTGACCTTTGAACTTTTACAGTTTGAAAACGCTGTGAGGAAGTAGCAGCCCAGAAGCTTCACTCAACTTATTCACAACTTTAAAATCAGGCCATCGACCAGTTCACAGTACATTTAGATTAATCCAGAGGCCCGCGTATAGATGTTGTCATATCTTTAACTTTAAAACTGATTTCCAATTCATATCGGCTTATTTTGACACCCCTACTATTTAGGTATTATTTTTTTATACTTGAAATATACTTTCAATTCTACTGTAACTTGGACCTTGAACTTGAACTTAACTCCTATGTGGACTACACATCAAAATTCACATGACATACTCAGGATTAAGAACATATTGTTTCATTTGTAAATCTTAATTTTGTAACTAATATTGTATTAAATGCCAAAATATAAGAGCAAACAGTCATCACAAAGTACGGATACAGTCTTTATGGTTATTAAATGTCTGTATAGGGCAATAATACTAAATTATTATTTTCTTAAGTATAGCTTGATCAAATCATTTAGCGTAAGCCACACATACATACATACATACATACATACATACATACATACATACATGTATACAGATTGGTAAATGTATACATACATTTACCAATCTGTATACTTGTTAAACCAAGTATAAACCAAGTATACTTAAAGCTGAAGTTGACAATTCCAGACAAAAATAGTTTCGAAAGATACTCACACAGAGACTTTGCAGTATCACCTCAGCAAAGGCTCATCTTTACGCCACTTTTGTTTGGTCACACTGAACCAAGCAGCACTACGGAACCAAAAGAAATGTGACAGTACACAGCATGACGTTGAGATCCACGTGTTTTTTTCAACACGTTTCCCCCGGGTTTCCACCTGTTTATCTAAACATGTATCCGCTGATGTGATGGATTGATTTTATTAGAAGTAGCCTGTACTGATTGTAAATAATTGAAGAGTCATTAGAAAAGAGTTGATTATTAAGCATTTTCTGTAAAAGGTTGATTATTAAAAAAGGTTAAAAATAGTTATTAAAAAGGCTAAAAATAGTTATTAAAAAGGCTAAAAATGGTTATTAAAATTATTTAAAATGGTTATTAAAAATCCACGAGTTTTGCCTGCAGTGGCCAGGAGGGGGAGCTGTCGGCCGCAGCGCTTCACTGTGAATGAAGTTACCATAGAGGAAGCCTGCGTCTGTTTTATTCACATATCCCCTTTTGTCAAGCGACAACATTTTGGAGGCACTGCTGGGATGTTTGGCTTGAGGACCATCCCTGACCTGTGAGAGACCCTCTCGTCGATCATCCCTTCAAACTACCCAGGCATCAGAAAGGACCCCAGCAGAGCAACGGAGGTCGTCGTCTGTTACGCATTGGTGGCTTATATCCTGAAGTGAGCAAACTGACCACTAAGGAGCAGCACAAACCAATCAAACCAGATAAACCCTCATTTCACTGCTTATGCTAACTCCCCTGATAAAATGGAAACTGAATTAGAGAGGCTGCTGCTGGAAATTAAAGGCGCACTGTATACACTGGCCACTGAGCAGCTGAATAGAGTATGTGATGAACTTCAGATCTCAGGGTCAGAAAAAGAGTATGTAACTGGTAGAACACGCAGTCAGTTAATCTCTCACATTATAAAATATCTTGAACGTGACGATTTGGTTGACCTTGAGGATGGAGGTATGTCTGACCTCCTTAATGCTCAGGACATCATAAACAAAGTACAAATAGCCAAAGAGCAGGGCGCTTGTGAAATCCTGAATCCAGTTGCAGTACAAGAGATCCTCCAGAGGGAGGTAGAGGCACTAAGACTTTCGTTGCAAGAAAAGGAGAGCGCAATGCATGACCTGATAAAACCAGCATGAAAGCTCCTCTGCGCTCAAGCACCCCCATACAGACCATGGCTCCAGCACCAACAAGTAGCTCCCTGTGGCGCAAAGATTTTAAGATATTGGGCCAAATAGGTGAACCCGGACAAAAAGATAGACTCACCTTTTCTAGCCTGGCTAGGCAGATTGAAAATGGGCTCAGCAAAGGCTACTCAGAGTTAGAGATCACTGATGCAGTGACGTGCCATCACACCAGGCCTACAGTTAAGGAGTTATCTTGAAGGAAAGAAAAGCTGATGTTGCCTGCCCTACGGAGAATCCTTAGGTCTCATTACCAGGAGAGAAGTGCCACAGAGTTGTACAAACAACTCACTTCTGAGGTCCAGAGTAGTAAAGAGACACCGCAAAATTTCCTGATAAGGGCCATGGACATTAGACAGAAAATTCTGTTCGCTTCTCAGGAAGTTGAATCAAGCCTCAAATATGACCCAGCTTTAGTTCAGAGTCTCTTTATGCATACCATCCTGACTGGCCTGCAGAATGACAATATTAAAAGTGACCTACAGCCTTACCTCCTGCAGACAAATACATCGGACGAGCTGCTGCTGGAAAAGGTGAACATTGCATGTGCTAATGAAAAGGAGAGACAGGACAAAAAGAAACATTCAGTACCACTGTGAGTAACTAATGTAAACACTGTCCAGTCAAGTGTACCCCCAGTTGAAAAGAAAAACACCCCCCAGACAAGCACAGCCACTATTGCACCTGATCTTCTCTCAGAAATTAAAGAACTACGTTCTGACATGATGCTGCTGAAGGACCTGAGAGCTGAGGTCTCACACATAAGAGAAACCATCCAAAAGTCCACACCTGCGCCCCCTCAGCCCCCCTCTAATGCTGAACAGAATTATGTGCAGTTTTACCACTAGCAACCATCAGCAGCAGTGCAAGAGTACTGACCAGCGCTGGGACCTGGACATGGGAGGGAAACGGCACAGTTCCAGCAGAGATTTGCACCACAGCGATATTACCCAGCACCACGTCCCCGCCCCAGGTGTTTTGCTTGCACTTAGACAGGTGAGGAATACTGCCAGCACTGCTTTAGGTGTGGAAGTGATGAGCATTTCCGTGCTGGGTGTAAAGCACAGAGACTGACAAAACCAGCCAGGGAGAGCCCTTTAAACTAAAAGGGGTTGCTCCCATGGGACAAGGGGCAACCAGTAGTCTAGATAGGTCCCACCATTGTGCTAGCTGTAAACAAAAGACAGCAAACAAGAAATTAAGATGTTGTTCTACTTGCAAAACTACATTGTACTGTTCAAAAGAATGCCAACAGACCCACTGGCTTGTACACAAAAGCCACTGTAAGCCATACACTTGTTCAGCTATTAAGAAACAGGAAAAGCAGCCAGATGAGTCCAAGCGCAAGGAAATCAGTGATACAGCTAAAACATCTACTGTCAGGGATCTAGTGGGAAAGAAATGTATCATCAGGTGTTTTCTGCATAAACAGAAATTTCAGGCACTTTGGGACACAGGCTCACAAATTTGTGCTATAGATGAGGTGTGGAAAGAGAACCACCTACCTGATGTAAAGTTAAGAGATGTAGCAGAACTTATTAACCCACTTGACCCCTTGCAAATTGAAGCAGCCAATGGAACAGAAATGCCGTACACTGGTTGGTTGGAGGTGAGCTTTAAACTTACTGCTCATGATGAAGAGTTGTTCATACCTATGCTAGTGCTAAAAGGCAATCAACAGCTTTGTCCCATCATAGACTTTAATGTAATTGAGCACCTAGTAGTGAACAGATTCTTGCATAGGTCAAAACACCAAGACAAAGAAAAACTCTTAAAAACAGTAATGCTAGCTTTCCCTCAACTCAGAAAGAATAAAGCAAAAGCCTTTATCAATGCAGTGAGTGCAGGGCAGCCATGTGAATACAATGTGAGAACAGTAAATGAGAGAGTCAGTGTGCCTAAATGTAGCTCCATCCAGATTGAGTGTCAAATACAGGCTCCACCTTTCAAGGAGGATAAGACTCTGATTTTTGAGCCTCAGGAGAACCCACAGTGGCCTGAAGGACTTGAGTTTTGTGACACTCTAGTATCAGTGAATGCAGGCATGACCCCAAAGTTTGTTGTCAGTGTGCAAAACCCAACCAGCTGTGACATCACCCTGCCAGGAAGAACTGTTTTTGGAAGAGTACAGTCTGTTAGATCTGTATATCCTGCTAACATTTTCAAGTCAAATTGCCCACCTACTGCATCAGTCCACAAAGTACAGGCTAAGAGTTCCAGTGGGGACACACCTACCGATGAGCAATGGGATCCCTCTGTTGTTAATCAGATGCTAAGAGAAGAGTCACAGTCCTTCTCTAGATCTGATGATGATATAGGCTGTGTGGAAAATCTGCAAATGAACATTTCACTGATAGACAATGAGCCAGTGTCACAAACATATCTGTCTGTCCCAAAGCCCTTGTACCAAGAGATGAAAGACTACTTACAGGATTTGATCGCGCAAGGGTGGGTTGAGAAATCCACTTCATCCTATTCTTCCCCAATAGTCTGTGTGAGAAAAAAAAGATGGTACTCTGCGCTTATGTATCGACCAAAGGGGGCTCAACAAAAAAACCCACCCGGATCGCCACCCCATCCCAAGAGCGCAGGACGTCATGGACAGTCTGGGTGGGAACACACTCTTTTCACTGCTGGACCAGGGTAAGGCATGCCACCAGGGGTTCATGGGTAAGGACAGTAAACATCTTACAGCCTTTGTGACCCCCTGGGGCCTATATGAATGGGTCAGAATCCCATTTGGACTAATGAACATGCCTGCAGCATTTCAGCACTCCATGGAAGAGTGCTTAGAGGGATTAAGAGACAAAATATGTGTGCCTTACCTTGATGATGTCCTAGTGTTTAGCAGAACATTTGAGGATCATGTTAATGACGTGAGGAAGGTACTTCAGCGGCTGAGAGAGCATGGAATAAAACTAAAACCCAGAAAGGGAGACCTGTTTAAAGATAAAGTACGGTATCTTGGCAGGATTGTGTCGGCAGAGGGCAGCAGGATAGATCCCGCCGATACAGCTGCGGTGACAGCTCTGAAAAACAAACGACCATGTACTGTTGGGGAGTTGAGAGCTGTGATGGGACTGTTAAGTTATTACAGGCAATATATCAAGGACTTTTCACTAGGGGTGGAACGGTTCATCCAAAAAATCCGTCCCGTTCGGTACGCATGTCACGGTTCGGGGCGCGTGTGTACCGTTCGGTTTATGACGCGCAACGTGCCTGATTTCCACCGGGGACATAACGGCCGTCTAACGGCAGCGCCGCGGTCACCGGAGCTGATGCTGCCACTCTAATCAATGAGACCATCCCCACCGGGCGCCGCGTGACGTCTCAGCAGCGTC
Organism: Lagodon rhomboides; assembly: GCA_039737535.1. NCBI lineage: Eukaryota > Metazoa > Chordata > Actinopteri > Spariformes > Sparidae > Lagodon > Lagodon rhomboides. The sequence continues at coordinate 28,411,023 of CM077799.1, forward strand.
CCAGCAGCGGCTCTCCGCTCTGCAGCGCTATCAATCCGTAGCAACGACGGAGCCGCTGCCAAACCGCGTGAAGCTCAACAGAGCAGATTGCGCCAGACAGGAAATCCAACACCGAGTCAACGTAATACACTTCCGCCCCCTTTCAAAATAAAACAGAATACGCACTAGTCTCAGCCTAGTCAAGGGAGCAGGAACTGATGAAGCCTCTCGGATGAGAGGTGAAACGTCTTCAAGACAAAAACCAAATCCAGTTGCTTTCGATTCAATTTCCTTGAGATAACTATGACCTGGATGAATGAGAATATTCACAAGCTTGTCACAATACGCAGTTCATGTAGCCTATCACAACTTCACATCAACATTTCGTCATGAGGTACGTGTTAATGTTGATGCCCTTTGCTTGTAATGTGGCCATAAAAATAGGAAAGTTAAATTATTTTGTTTGCACAAATTCAAGAGTCAGAGCTTTAAGAGCCATTTTCCTCTTTTTACTTTATAGGATACAATGATTGCATGACATGTCCTTAAGAATATCTGATTTTAAATCTGATTTCTAATTATTAGGCTATAGATCTGATACATGGTAATTTTTAGAATGTAAACAAAATAGAAAAAAACCCAACCCAACCGAAAACCGTGACCCCAAAATTAACCGAACCGTGGATTTTGTGAACCGTTCCACCCCTACTTTTCACAAATTGCCTGCCCTCTGTACGACCTGCTCAAAGCACCCCCAGAAACTGAAACACCACAAAATAAAAGGAGAAAGTGGCAAACAAAACGGAACAGCAGAGGAGTCCCATCCAGCACGCCTATCGAGTGGACTGACCTGCATCAGTCAGTATTAGAGCAGTTGATTGACTGTCTAACTCAGCCTCCTGTTCTAGGCTTCCCAGAATTCTCACAACCGTTTATTCTGCACACTGACGCGGCAGGCCAGGGATTAGGTGTGGTGTTGTACCAAAAGCAGGATGGAAAACTCCGGGTGATTGCTTATGGCTCGCGTACCTTGACTGCTGCTGAGAAAAATTATCACCTTCATTCAGGCAAATTGGAGTTTTTAGCTCTCAAGTGGGCGATCACAGAAAAGTTTTGTGATTACCTTTACTACGCACCCTTTTTCACAGTCTAGAGTGACAATAATCCGCTTACATATGTACTTTCCTCGGCCAAATTGAATGCAACTGGGTGTAGATGGGTATCAGAATTGGCAGATTTCAACTTCATAATCAAATACCGCCCTGGTAAGGAGAATATTGACTCAGATAGTCTGTCTAGGCTGCCTATCGATATGGAGACATTCATGAATGAGTGCTCAGAGGAAATGTCGTATGATGTGATTGGAGCAACTTCACAAGCAGTTGAAAATCAGGATGAATCCAGTGTGTCATGGTCCATGGATGTCTCAGCCAGATGTGCAACAGCAGCCACAGACACACCTGTCACCCCACTGACAACAGCACTGATCAAACAGGATCAGAGGAGCGACCCATCTATCGGACCTGTAATTCAGTATAAATTATCAAATATCAACTCCATGATGACATGGGCCACCAAGGTGTGGACAGGACAATGTCACTCATACGGGACTGGTTTTACTGGCCTTGTATGCAAAGAGAGGTAGAGAATTATGTCATGAGAAAGTATGCATGCTAAGGCAAAACAGAAGAAGCCATGCCGTGAGACAAGAGCACCTCTGACTAGTATCACCACCACTCAACCGTTTGAACTTGTCTCTGTTGATTTCCTCCACCTTGAGAAGTGCAAGGGTGGTTATGAATATATTCTTGTTATCGCTGACCATTTTACACGCTTTGCACAGGCGTATGCCACGACTTCAAAGTCAGGAAAAACAGCTGCAGATAAGATCTTTAACGATTATGCTTTAAAATTCAGATTCCCAACAAGAATACATCATGATCAGGGTGGTGAATTCGGAAACCAGCTGTTTGCACAACTGAAAAACTACTGTGGAGTTGCTGGCTTGAGAACTACTCCTTACCACCCTCAAGGGAACGGACAGGTAGAGCGGTTTAATCGGACGTTACTCCAAATGCTAAAGACACTCACGGAGAGGCAAAAGAGCAACTGGAAAGACTCGCTGAACAAATTGACCTATGCGTACAACTGTACTCGTAGTGAGGTGACTGGCTTTTCCCCCTTTTACTTGTTGTATGGACGCTCTCCAAGACTGCCAGTTGACATGTTGTTCAACCTGACAGCGGAACAGGGAGACAATGATCATCACAGCTACATGGAAAAATGGCAACAGGGCATGGAAGAGGCATACAAGATCACAAGAGAGAATGCTCACAAAGCAGCCTTGAGGGGCAAAAGACATTATGACAGTAAGGTGAAAAGCACAGTATTAGGACCTGGTGATCGTGTTTTGATTAGAAACCTAACACCCCGTGGTGGTCCGGGCAAGCTGAGAAACTATTGGGAGGATGGAGTCCACACAGTTGTCCGTCAGATCAGTAAAGACATTCCTGTTTATGAACTCAGACCAGAGAAGGGGAAAGGGAGATCAAGGATTCTACACCGCAATCTTCTTCTACCATGTGACCATCTGCCACTTGTAAGGCCAGTTCAACCACGGGCAAAGGCAAAGAAAAGAACTGCAGAGACAACTGAGGAAGGGCAACAGTCAGAGGAAGAGGAGGATGATGATGAGTATTATCCAGTGCCTACTCAGCAGCCAATACAGCCATGTCAACCTCAAAAAGTAAATCCTGTGGGGACTGAGGAACCTGCTGAAAATGTACAGTTGGAGAGAAATATGTCACTTGAGTCAGTGAGAGAACCGGAAGTGAATGATCAACCTGAGCACTTTGATGACAGTCATGTTGAGGACCTACCTTTGGGGGAAGATATCCCCTCATCTGCCCCGGCTGAACACCACAGGACCTGTGAGCAGGAACTTCAGCTACCCAGACGACAGCACAGGCGACCGAAGTTTTTCACATATGATCGACTTGGCTCACCAGCTTGCTATAACCTGAGGACACTGCCCCATCACACAAACCTGAAGGGACCATGGACACATAATGTGCAGCCCTACTACTACCAGCAACCCTATGGACTTGTGTGGTAGAGACATGCCATACACATTACACTGAACTGAGCTGAATAAATGCACAGTCATTACACTCAAAAGAAAAGACTGTTCAGCACAGAATTTACACTTCGAATGGACTGTTGAACACACATTTATGGATTGTGATTACAGCTTACTATACACATGTTGTACAGCACATGGTTATCGCCAATCACATAGCTTTCATGGACTTTTGCTAAAGGAGAGTATTGATGCTTTGGACATGCTGCAATAGCAGAACTATGTCACTAGCCAGCTATGGACTGTATTAACTGTACAAGTAAATGGACAATGTAGGTCATACAGACCTAAACTGATGGACTATGGGTATCCACCCAAATGACAGAATGTATGAAAAGAGTTCCAGCCTGTTCACCTGTAGAGTATAAGGAAGAGTAAAGTCCTAGTGATAATAATAGTATGTTGTGTTTCTTGATGGTATGTGATTTAACCCCTTATTTGCACTAAAGGTCAAATATTAAGATGTTGGGGACAACATCGCTTTTGCAGAGGAGTGTGTGATGGATTAATTTTATTAGAAGTAGCCTGTACTGATTGTAAATAATTGAAGAGTCATTAGAAAAGAATTGATTATTAAGCATTTTCTATAAAAGGTTGATTATTAAAAAAGGTTATTAAAAAGGCTAAAAATGGTTATTAAAATTGTTTAAAATGGTTATTAAAAATCCACAAGTTTTGCCTGCAGAGGCCAGGAGGGGGAGCTGTCTGCCGCAGCGCTTCACTGTGAATGAAGTTACCATAGAGGAAGCCTGCGTCCGACTGTTTTATTCACATATCCCCTTTTGTCAGGCGACAACACTGACAGTTTATAATCATATGGATGCAGTTATAAAGTGTTGTGATTGAGATTCTGACCCACCATGTATCCTGGAAAGTGACAAAGTTACGTTTTTTGCTCTTAATTACATAATTTATTTATTTATTCGACCTTTATTTAAATCGCTCTCTTTAAAACCCTGTCTGACTCTCTCACTCTGGTTTCTGGGGGAAAGTTCACTGAAGTCTCGGTCTGGAGGACTGACCGTTGTGGTGATTCTTTCCATACAAATTTCCAGAGACAGTAACTACACAATAGTGGAAGGAGACAAAGACATGGTGAGTTCAAGTTTTTTGCTCTGAATCGTGTCACATAATCACCGCCATTCAACTGTGGGAGCTGCCTGGCTCTGTAGTATTTTTTTCTTCATATAAGTTTCCAAAGACATTATCAGTTACCACATAACTGTTGTTTGGTCCTGTATTTCTTCACAGAAATTCTTTTTTCTTTTGTGGGTTGAAGTGTGGGACATTTCTCTTTTATTTGATGAGTGAAGGATCTGTTTAGCTGTCAGACTGTGAACACCATCAGACCAACACGCCCCTGATCCGCGCCTCCGGCTTTTCCAAATTTTCACAAATGTCGTCTTGCCTCTGCTGCCCTGATACTACCTCCGGAACATCCAAAACATTAAACACATAGTGCTGAATTAAGATTAACTGCATGAATTTGGTACACATTGGACAGACTGCTCTACAACAGGACAATTGCCAACCCAGGAGGCCTGGATACATGTTTCAAAAAACAAGATCTTTCAGACCTTTACATCAGCTGCCTGTTTTGACAGTTCTGCAGACAATCCTTCATCAGTTACTTCCACAGACTGTGTGTTTTACTTTTTGTTGAGGTTGTGGCAAGTCAAACTCAGATGGTGCGGAACCAGCACCTGGGCCGTATTTTGCAGTTTGTAAAAAGTGTGATGCCACACTACTATAATAAACTTTTCCGTACACCAAGGTTAGTCTTTCTGTTGGTTGATCAAAATGTCGGTTGAATTGTGACCTGGGAGACCAGTGTTGGTGGCTGGAATGCTTCATAACAGCCTTGAATTGATCAGTTCTACAGGACTCAGTTGCAGTGACAGAGAAATTGATGACAGGTTGGAGGAATAATGTGACCTAACCTTTGGTCAGAGGTTACAATACTGCTGTAAGCCACTACTGTTCATCAGCAAGCATAAATAACTCTTTAAGCCATTCTGAAATTATTAAAAAACATACTTTATTATGACCAGCACTTTTAACCAGTTCAGTTCTTTAATATGATATGTATGTAAATATAAATGTTAAATACATTTATACTCAAGAATGGCTCATTACAGTGATCACAGTCACTGCAGTTGCACTATCTTAGACTTACTGCAATGTGCTGTGTCAAATATATCAACTGATGAATGAAAATAAAATCAAACTGTAAACACACAAATACAGGTGATTTCAACAAACACGCCCAAGACCAGAGACAAAGTTTTAGCTTTGGCAACATTTCAAAAATACTCAAAATTCTCAATGTTGGAGTCAAGTCAAGTGACAATAAAAAAAGAGGTGTAGTTGGTGTTATTTACAACACATGTATGATTATATACAGTCCATTATCGTATCTTCAGCAGTATGAAATATAAAAGAACAAACACTCAGTGTCATTGTGTCATAGTACCCCAAAATCCCACATTTCCCTCCCAGTTGATTGCTGATGTCTTGAACATCAGTGGATTTCAACTCATGAGGTAAGGTTTAAAGCTCGACTTACAATTCAACATGGATGAGAAGGCCCAGATGCTTTCAGATTTATAGAAGCCTGGACAGATCTACAGCAACTGAGCAAGCTACTAATGAGGAACGATGCAGTTGAAAACTCAGGCTACTAAATGTAGCTAAAGGAAGGATCTTTTGTTACCAAACATTAAAAGCACTTTGGACTGGATGCTGAAACAGGACCATGGACTTACTTATTTTTTTAAAGACCTCCACTGACTGAGCTTCTTACCTTGCTGAAATGATGAAGAAGTGACTGTGTCAGTGCACAGTGACATCACTGTTGGGTTACACTGTTGTTACAGGTGTAACAGGTCAGTTCTGACCACAGCCAACAGTAATGCTGATTGGTGGTGAAACACATCTGACACTTACAACCACAAAAGGTGTTAAGTAGCTCCTTAAAGGCAAACTACTTTTTAATAAAGCTTGGATTATATTTTCATTGCTCTTGTCATCAATTATATCAGTTATGATAACACTGTGCTCACCAAAGTAATTCACGAGATCTAGGAAAAAGCAACGTTGCTATAAACGGTCCATGAGCAGTCAAAGATTAGACTTATGAACTTACAGGCATTCTTTTGTGTTTGAATCACGAGTGGACTGTGTTTCCTGGAAACATCCATTACAGTTTCCTGACCCACTTCCTGCTATGATTTATACAGAAGAGGATCAGAGCCATTGTGAAAAAGTTCTGACTTTTTTGCCAGAATTTTCAATTTAAACTTTCTGAGAAGAAATTCAGAGTTTCGACTTTAAGTGTGAGTTTAAAAGTCAGAATTAATAATTTTTGACCCCTTTACATTTTTCGGAATGTTTCCAGATCTTTTTATCATAGTTAACTGAAAAGATGTTTTGGGCTATGGAAATAAGACTTAATAAAAACATAATTTTAGCTTTTAGCTGAACAACTTTCGCAGAACAGTTTTATATTCTATTTTTATGGATCGTTATGCTTGGATATTTGTTTTACTAATATTAACCATTACAGGACAATATTTAAAACCAGAATCGATCTCATATTTCTATGTGTTAAAGTAATGGAAGACTTTGGGACATGTTAGTTTTACATTTTCTGTAGAGGACAGAGAGTTCTACCCAAAGCTTTTCTGTACACATTGTATCATCTGCAAAACAAGCATCATTTAACGCATGTGTCCACAGTGACAATGATCTGAACTTTAGAAGAAAGCAGTCTATCTTCTGCAAGACCTTCTTAAAGAAATACTCATTAGATGAGGCAGTGTGCATTTATCTGACACCACCTCACAGACATTTCAGAGACAGTGTGTAACATAATGTCTAGTCATCTATTTGACCCGTCAGTGATCTTCCTCTGTATTCTGGACCTCTCTGCTCTGCTGAACATCCTGGAATCCTTTGCCTTCCTCTGGTCAGCTCTATGAACTGCTGCTGAGTCTTCGTCGCAGCAGAGAAGCAGGCTTGCTTTCGGTGTCTTCTACGTCACTTTCACATTGTCTCTGCAGAAGAGGATTACAGTTGGATTCTAATCTGATGCAAACTTTTGGGTCTAGCTAGCACCATGTCAGCTATTTGACAGTATTTTACTACAGATAACCCCGCCAGTGTTGCCAGTTTCAACACCAGTAGCCTTGTAAAGCATTTGAAGACGCATCACGTGAAAGAGCACAACGAAACTGCTTTCCCCAAACTTTATGAGACAGAGAGGGAACACATTTCATGTAGGCTGATAAATGTGCAGGCAATCAACTTTGCTACTGACATTAAGATCTCCGACGTTTGCTGAGTCTGCACACTTTGGGGACATGTACAATATATGTTTGTTTTTTTTTCTTTTAAATTCGCACTGGTATCGGCCTTTACTCAAAGCCCAGTTATCAGAATTGTTATTGGGAAGGAAAAAATGGTATCTGAACATCCCTAATGTATATGCATGAATGAGTGGGTTTGCAGGCTTTTCTAATTTCCTTTCATTGTAACTAAGCTCAAAGAAAGTTAATAGTTTTAATGGGATTTGAAAGTTTAATACCCTATAGAAAGATGGACATTTCTTTAAGTTGGAATGGAGTTTCTAGCTGAAATTATAAATAAAAAGATATGAGTTGAAAATGCATGAAAAAGTGTTAAATGTGTGAAATCTGAACATTCTAGCCATTACTTTAAATAATAGTTGGTTGACTGGAGGAGGATGGTGCTAAAACCTTCCGTCATACTCCTCCTCTCCCTCTATAATAAATGCTGTATGTGTGAGACGTATGAGTGTTGACATTGTGTATTGATGCTTCTACAAGTCTCTGCTTATTACTGAGACTGCAGTTTGTGTTGGTGTTGCACTGCATTTAATGAAAAGTGTCTATATAGAAATATCTTTTTATATCCAAGAATCAGTGTTAAACATAAATAACTCTGTTTTAGATTTCTTGCTTTCATATTGAATATTGAAGTTGAGCGACATAAATGGTCTCACCTGTAACATGTCTGGATCTGAGCTGCCCTTCAGCAGTTTCAACCGGACCAGCCGGTTGCACATCCACACCATGTTATAGGACATCTATAAAAAAGGGGGGGTAATATATCAGACAGTCTGTCTCCACTTGAGCCTTGAGATCCAAACTCATCCTTTCAACTCAACTATCATAAATAAAATTGACTTGACCACCGCAGAGACTCCAGCTCGGTTGTGCATTCTAACAAACACAGCTGGCCATATTTGCAGACAGGAACCTGTCAGAGCCTTCCCTTTTCCCTGCACTAGTGGCTGTCACTAGTTTGTTGGGCCACTCACAGTGTAAATGCTATCACCCCGGTGAAAAGTTTGAACCACACATACATTATACCGGATGAAGCTAATTCCTAATTGTGAAGTCATTTGGCTCTGGCCTCTGACCTTTGTTGCAAATTGCTCCTCATCTCTCTCTTCTCCCTCATTTCCTGTCTCACTTACAGCTCCCTAATAAAATTTCCCGAAACCTAATATTTCAAAAATATGCTTTGACATACATATCCAGGCTTACCTTCCATTTTCTTCTGGCATTGAACTTCTTAAAGTTCTTCATATTGATTGAGGATCGATTCCTTTTGGCCACCTGTTTACGGGTAATGGGCTGAAAGAGACAACAGTGTTCATATTCATTATAAGCTACAGGATTCATTTCTTCATACACATTCAGCAGCATGATGCAGGACACAAATAAAGCAGGTTTGTGGGCCTTAAATGGTAGAAGACTTATAGTAACCTTAATCCATGGATGAAGTAGACACTCCTCAGCTGTCATTCTGTCACTGTAATACACATCAAAATAGAAGTGATGACATTAAATCGGGAGACTCGTAACAAGTAACACGTCATAATCTGTACTTTCTTTGTTGCTGTGATAACACCAGTCAACAGGTTTTACACTAACTTATGGAGTCCATGCCATACCCTCCTATGGAACCGGATCATGGACTCTTTGACAGGCACAGACAGGCACCATCAGCCACGGATATCACTGGATAACTTTGCTATTTGTTATTCCAGAATTCCCAATGAGCTAGTATGGAAACAAAGCTCATGTTAAATTATCCACTACAAATTCTGTAACTTTACTACGTACGTGGGATCTTTCACCAAGAGTTTCTCGATGAAGTCTTTGGCCATAGAGCTGGTCATGCTGAAATACCGTGAATCGAACTCATAGTTCATGGCAATGACGTTCCTCAGAGTCTCTTCATCAGTATTTCCTTGAAATGGTGACAAGCCGCTCAATCTGAGGACAGAGTAGACAGCAAAAGTACGAGAGCATGTCCACATCTCAACCCATCCATACATTGGAAGCTTTATCTGATAACACCTAGGGTAAGAGCTCCAAGTGTCTCACTCTCTTCATAGAAATCAAATGAGAAGATTATTCTGAAGCCGTGTCAGACAGCAGATATTTCTATAACAGACTGGTGAGAATTAAATGTGAAGGACAACAAAAGCACTCACACAATGTCACACAACACTTACAACTTACAGTATGTAGGTAATAACTCCGATGCTCCTGGAGGAGAAAGAAACACAAGACACAGGCAGTCAGGTGGTGTGGTTTAAACCTTTTCACTTCTGTATGACAAAAGTTTTACAAATGCAGTTGCATTAGTTACAGTTACATACATACACTGCCTCAATCCCTTAGTGTCATACTGTACACTGTCTTATTCATTTACAGTTTAAATATGTGAGCAGAGAAGAGTCCTGACACCTCAGATCTTGTGCAGGGAGCAGGGCACAGAACAGGCCTGAACATGTCACTAACGCACAGATTTTTACTCTGTCTCATACAGAATGCTCACCACATATCAGCTGCTGTGCTCAGAGGTTCATTGTTGATCACCTCAGGGGCTGAGAACGGACAAAGGACAATAACCAACACAGTTAGTCAAACAACCACACCCCAGTTAACCACCTTTCTCTGGAAGAAGTCTTTTAGAAATTGGATGTTTGGCTCCTGATTAATCTGACCTGGTCTGGGTGCATTATTGTGGGGAGTATGTAGGGAGCACAGAATTGTTGACATCTCTTTGCTACCCTTGCTCAAAACTCAAATGTATTTATTTGTTTATTTTTCTTCAAGCACCGACAGAAAAAAGCAGGCAGACAAGAGGGGGAATTAAGTGTCACTAAGTGTGTGCTGTTTAGGGCCGATATGAATCACCCAGAGAACTTAATATGAAGAGCAAAAAAAAGTACGGGAAGTTCCTGTGCAGAATAAAAAGTCACTGTACACCAAAGACTAAAATGTAAAAGTGCCGGTACTGTGTACTGCTGAGTACTGGCCCACTTCAAGCACTGTGAATAATTTCATATCCTCACCGATGTATTGCGGGGTGCCACTTGTGCTCTTGTACTCCTCCCCCAGATGAAAATGGTGGGCCAGGCCAAAGTCGATGAGTTTGATGTTGGGGTGTGGAGACACTTTATCTGACAGCATGATGTTTTCTGGCTGAATAGAGAGAATAATGATGTTATGGTGGAAGTATAGAGTATATTTTCATTTCATTAAAAAAAACAAGTTCATAGTTCATAGTTCAAACCATCAACAGCAAGCAGAGGAGTCATTCAGGTCAGTTTTCTGGTACCTTGAGATCAAAGTGTGCGATGTTCTTGCTGTGCATGAATCCCAGTCCCTCCAGGATCTGCTTCATGAACTCAATGGCCTCACTCTCCAGCAGGTTCTCCTTCTCAGCAATGAAGTCAAACAACTCCCCTCCACTAACACTGAAACGTCAAACAGAAGTGCGTGTTGTGGTGTTTGTGTTGAAGTGTTACTTGTTTGTCCAAGGTAGCAAATATCTTATAAGATAATACATCAGTAAAATGTTTCAGTCGTTCGTTTGTAATCTGTGGTGAGCACACAGCATTATGAGAAATGAATCTGACTAGTTGCTGGTGATACGTCTGTACTTTTACTCAAAAATATTTTTAGATCCAGGAATCTTACTTGACTATTTTATCATTGTCATTTTACTAATTTCACTTAAGTAAAGGATCGGAGTAGTTATTTCAACACTGCTGCACCTTGTGTACAACAATCTGCATCAGTGTTTCCCACACATTAATTTATTTGTGGCTGTCTGCCACATTGGCCACTGTGTAATTACATCGTCATGTGATGCACTGGGGACTTTTTTCCAAAAGCTAACATTGTGAAATATTCATCTGTAAAACAGTGATAAAAGCCTCACAACCCCTGCAAAATGACTCGTTTTACTGACAGAATTTGGGGAATTCAGTCCAATAAAATTCTAAAAGAGCCACCCGATTACATTATATCCCCATAGAAGTTAGCTCGCGCTAAACCGGAAGTTAGCCGACTTGGTCGGCAGAAGTCTCGAGTGTGCATGCTCCATCGCACCCCAGCTGGACTGCTCTGATTCTGTGGGAAATACTGTGCACATAAGCATGGGTTTTACAGTAGTATCAATTTTAAGACTCATTCAGTCCACATATGTAGCCCATTTCCTGACTGTTATGAGAGAAGAGAAATCTGTGTCACATTTTTTCCTGTCCTTCTAAATTCCAACCTCTGCCACTTATACAGCACTCCTCAGTCCTCACTCACACACCTGCCAAACATACCAACCTGGACATCACTGAATATCACTGCCTCTCATTCAAATGTGCCAACATATTTACACAAACTAACTACACGTATTCTATTCTACATAATCTCGAATCCTGTACTCTAATCATATCATTAAATATCATCGTTGATCAGCTGATCTCGCTGCTGGACTCTGGGAAGAGGCTCCGCAGCCTTCGTAGCAGAACAGCTAGGTTCCATAACAGCTTCTTCCCACAAGCCATAAGACTGTTAAACACAAAATAACAATCCCTCCATCCTCTCTCTCACACCCACTCAGGACTGCTTCACCTGACTGTGCAATAAAGAATACACATGTGCAATATATTGTATATTTTATATAGTATTTATGTTTACACTTTTTAATTATTTATTTCTATGTAAATACATGCTGCTGTTTTTTTTCATCCTGCATTATGCTGAGCCATCTACAATGACATTTCGCTCCCATTGCACTGTAAGGTGGAATTTGAATAACAATAAAGAAAGTCGAGGTCTGTCTATATATTTGCCCATCATGTCTTTGTTTATGTCTTGTTTTCTTGTTGTTGTTGTTGTTTCACTGTTGGTTCTGTGTTGTTACACCTCTTCACAAAAAGAAAAGTAAAACCCTCTGCAGTTCACACATGGCAAATAGATCTGTGGAAGACATCATGAACTGAGCCCTGCACTACATTCTACAGACACATGTCAACCCACACACATACCGTGTGTCCACATACTGTTTATAGACTCCAGTTCTGCTTTCAATACCTTCACTTACTGCCAATACATATTATGCAGCTCAAAGTTTCCACTTCTGTCTGCCAGTCGATTCATAACTTTCTCTCAAACAGGAAACAGTTTATCACAGTTGGTGACCACTTTCAGTACCACTGGACCTCAGCACCAGAGCTCCACAGGGTCGTGGTCTGTCTTCACTGCTGTACTCACTCTCCACCAATGATTGTATGCTGAAGCAAGCACTGCTGATAAAGTTTGAGAACGCTATAAGGAATTCATCATCACCTCTACAAGTTTGCTATGGCTCTGCACTGCCACACTCTGAACAGAGACTACAGCTCATTGTACAGTGTGACGTGGGTTAATCACGCTGACAGAGCTGCTCTCATCACTACACAGACTGACACCATCTCCCATCACAGTTCACTGATCGCCTCCATTCCCTTTAATTGCACATTATACATATTTTACTCAAATACTGCTGTACACTATACATATTTCCACTGTATCTTAACTGAACTGACAGCATTGCTGCTACCTTTGCACAGTCTGCTACTCTGTAAACTTAGTCGTATACATTGATTTTGTGTAAATGCACATGCATATGTTATTGTATAATGATGACATTCATATTTCAAATTGTTCTACTACTCTTTTCTTGTCATCTTCTCCAGCTTCAAGTGGTCGGCTCTGGAGGTAGTGAAGATTGCAGATTAAATCCCGGCCTCCTGCTGTCTACATATCAAAGTGGGTATGACACTAAACCCCAAATGTATCCCAGTGGCTCTTCCATTGGTGTGTGTGTATGAATGGTTATTGCTACTGAATGAATGATGACTTGTATTGTAAAGCACTTCAAGTGGTCAGTAAGACTAGAAAAGCTCTATATTAATGCCGGTCATTTACCATTTACAAGATTAGACACATTTTCCTTTTTTAAAAAATGAAAAAATAAGGTTCAGCCTCTCTCCACATCCCATCATTTCTGTACAGTTTCTATAACCATTAGAAGGAACAAGTGTCTCTTTGAATGGTGGCCAAATCAACTCGCTAGACTTTCTGACTCTACACTGTGGTATAAAAAGTGGCTTGTAATGGAGGGCAGTGCAGTTTAATCTTTAAGAATTTGTGCCAAATTCAGGATTTCATGACAACTAAATGTGGCAAAGTTATCATTTATGTTATGAGTAACGCTCATAACATAACTCTCTTTTCCTGCAATAACAATTCAAAATGTCTGATTCTTTTGGCATCCAATGTTAGCACTGACCGCTGCTATGACAAATGACACTGATGCACACAGGACATGGACACACACACAAACACACACATACACACACACACAGACACAGACGCAGACGCACAGTATTTTGTAAACTCACAGCTCCAGAATAAGCACCACCTCAGCTCGGCTCTCAAAAACATCTTTTAGAATCACGATGTTGGGATGTTGGAGAGCCTGGAGGACCTCCACCTCCCGCTCCACACTGCTCCGGTCCAGGCCCAGGCGACTGCAGGCTGTCTTACGAATCTTCAGGAACTTGGCTGCCCAAACAGTGCCAGTGGCCCGCTCACACACCTGTCTAACCTGACCAAAATGCCCCCTGAAAGGAGCAAAAACATAATTCTCAGTGAACACCAAGCTTGCAATATAGCACGAATGTATTATTTTAGTGATGGGCAAAATGTCTTCAATTTTTTTACATGAGGCAAAACTGCAGAAGCTCTGCAAAACAACACTGCATAGGTTTCATAAGTCCAGTGTGAACTGGATTTAGGGGAATATACTGACAGATGGGGAATTTAATATTCATTGTTATGTTTAGGTTAGTGTATAATCACCTCCAAATAAAAATCTTTGTTTTTGTTAGAATAAGCCCTTTATATCTGCGAAGGAGCAGGACCTTTTCAACAGTCTGCCATTTTTCTACAGTACCCCAAGATGGACAAACCAAACACTGACTCTCAACTGGGCCTTTTTGCATTTTTAGCAGCCACCATTGTGGTGAAATGAGGGGTATTCTCACCACAAGCCTCTAAATCCTACACACTGGCCCTTTTGAAAGTCATTCTTTGCAGCTGCGGTACATGACTGAACATGCATCATTATGTCATTCTGTCACATAGATCTACTGTTGTTGATGAAGGTTCTCAGTCATCCAGTTCATGGTAATTCTAAGTGCTGTATCGTAGGCAACTGGACTTTTTTCAGTTTCTTGAAGACGTTTCAACTCTCATCCAAGATACTTCTTCAGTTCTAACTAACTGGAGGGGAGTTGCAGGCTTTTAAACTGTGGGAGTGTCCTTACAGAGTCGTTAGGGCCACTTTTGGGTCATTGACCCAACCAGCATTCATGTGGGTTGCTAGGGCTAGGTGAGCCCAGGTGTGAATGGTTGTTAAACTGTCTGGGGAGGGAAATTCCCTGAATTGTAGGTGGGTGATAAGTAATGTCGTAGCCCACCTCCTCTGTTCAAAGACGGTCATTCTAGTTTGACATAGATGGATTCCTTTACTCCTCTTTCAAACCATCTGTCAGATGTTTACATTGTTGTGCTCAAAGGAATGATTTTTCTCCTTCATATGTAAGTGGACAGCAGGGTCTTGACCCGAGGAGTTGATCCTCCTGAGTTGTGCCATTCGTTTATGGAGAGGTTGTTTTGTCTCTCCAATGTACAAATCTGTGCAGTTATGCTGCATTGAACAGCATAAACTACATTACTCTGTTTATGGGTGTATTTGTCCTTAGGATGGACAAGTTTCTGCCTCACTGTGTTGGTAGGTTTGAGGTGAGCTGGGATATGATGTTTAATTAAGATCTTCCTGAGTATCTCAGATGTTCCTGCGATATAGGGAATGACGATGTTGTTATGTTTTCTCATCTCCTCCTCTCTGTCTGCTCTGGATCTTTTATACGTTTTGACAAAGGTCCAGTTTGGGTAGCCACAGGTTTTAAGTGCTCCCCTGATTTGCCTCTCTTCTTTCTCCTTTCGCTCTGTCTTTTTAGGTACAGTCTCAGTCCGTTGGTTTAGGGTTCAGATGACCCCCAGCTTGTGCTCCAGTGGGTGATGAGAGTCGAACAGCAAGTATTGATCTGTGTGTGTAGGTTTTCTGTCCACTTCAATGTTGAGGCTTCTGTCTTCCTTAATGTGTACTGCACAGTCCAAGAAGGGCAGACTCTAACATCTTCTCACATTAAAAAAATGTTTTAAAGATTGTTTGGTAAGCCACCACCAACAAAATCCTCTTGGATATGTTCTCAATTTCAGCTTTAGTCCTGTTTAGGTGCATTCCTATCCATATTAGTGAAGATGAAGGACTACAGTCTGTCATTGTTTTTACAGTGCAGAAAGACAATGACAAGGATTTGTACTACCATACTACCAACATGCATGTTACAGTCACTAGAAAAAAATCAGAGTTCCTCTGGCAATATTAAGATTTCCAGAATACACATCTGGAGCCAGGTGTATAAGTAATGTGCACAAAACCAATGCATACACCATTCCCCACACATAAAATATTAAATAAGCAGAGGGATTGTGCACATCTCAGGCGACTAACTGGGTCCTCAAGGACTTTGTCGACTGTTTGGGAATGCCCTCAAATTAAATCTCAAAATCAACACTTTACCTTCCCAGTCATTGTTAAATTTCACATCCAAGGTGCTGGAGAACAGAGTAAACACGACAACAAGTATATAAATGTCCAAATACTTGACTACAAGGTGGTTAACACTTATTGATCCTAGTGGATCTTAAACACAGTCAGCCATATCCACACCTTCCCAGATCTTCTCCAATATCATAGTAGTCTTCAACATTTTCAGGTTTGATAACTGCCATGATGATTTGCTTCACTTCGATCCCCCTGGTCCTTTGTCAGTCCATTCCTGGCTATTCAGCAGTCACCCTCAAGTGGTTCATTATCCTCCAAATGCTGCATACACCAAAGTTGGACCTGAGTATGAAAAGAAAGTTAGAAAAAATACATATTACACAGTAAGAGTAAAAAAGAAAAATCAACATTTGTTTTAGCCACAGAACGGCAAACAGACAACAAACAAAACGTAACGCAAAAGTAATTTGCCTCAGAGATTCTTTCAAATCTCAAATGTGCTCTGATTAGATCACAGGTTTGTTTTAATAATAAATGATCAGTGATTGATCACAGATGTAGCAAATGAAATCCGAAGGGATATAGCTTTATTTTAGTTTAGAGTCAGAGTCGTTTATTACTCAAACAAAAGTGCCATCAAGATTAGCTATGGCTCAATCCAACACTTTGTTTTTGTTGCATGAATGTATTCAGTAACATGAACATCCTTTCCAAAATGTTTATATTATTTTAATGTCTCTGTTTCTACCTTTTCTTCTGCATATTTTTCAACTGAGATTTACCAGTTTAATGCAAGCCTTTCTAAGGAATAGGAAGGTCCGTATGACGTCACTGGTTTCTACAGAAGCCAAGCTCACATGTAGGTTAGCACTTCCTTGTTTCAGATTCTACTACTGGGCAGTGAAACCTGAAGATTTGTAATATGTGCTGCAACACTATCTGATAACTTAGGTCCCACCTTAGCTAAAGATGGAGGCTCTTTCCTCTGAACTGGCCTCTTTGTCTGCCCTCCCTACTCTGCCATCAGTACACTGGTAATATATTTGCATTCTTTAAATTGACATGGACATTTTCCATGCAAGTTATCGTCTTTTAGAATCATGCAAAAGGGACTTTTGTCCTTCATGTTTTCCCAAATTCCATTCCCTCTCTGATGACAGAACCACGTATCTGTAAATTAAATAAATGCATGTGCTCAAATCATATAAATTGTGCCAACGCAAGTTCAAATTATTATGAACAGTGCTAATGTTAGTGAGGGCTTTGCTTCAAATAAATCTTCTCTGTGCAGATTTGGCTTAAATTAGGTCAACAAATAAATTAGTAGTCTTATTGCAATGTATAACAACTGTATATCTAGGCATAGAGAAAAATATTGATCACACACAAACACATACAGACACAGACGTGATTGAAACATTGATTACTATTAAATGTTTGTGGGTTGAAGCAGAGTTTGTATTGCTGCTCTCAGGTGTTACAGCAGCTAAATGACCACTCCCCACAGATAAGGAAAGGAAAGGCAGAAGAGCCGAATGAAAAAGAAGGAATATCATGGCAAACATGACATTTACGTTTATGTAGACCCGACGCCCCGCAGGACCAAAATGAAGATGAACACACAGATGAACATCAACCATGGGATATAAGTCAAGACATCGGTAACATTTACACAACTTTAACGAAAATCTCCGGCGATTTGGAGGGGCTGGCAGAGATACGCTGTGCCACGGTGTCGGTGGAGTCAAAGCTTTCTACTCGCTTCTCCGCCTCGTCCATTCTTGTGATTAGTCACAAGAATGGACGAGGCGGAGAAGCGAGTAGACTATCAAGATGCAGCCGAGAGGGAGAGGCAAGCTAACCCGCCAGCTAGCGGCTAGAGTCACCGGTCAGCAGCCCAGACCAGGAGACAGACCCAGACCATTACTTTGCAAAGTTGCTGAGATCATCGGACAGGGACACGGCGCTATGAGCGGCAAGAAACAAAGGCAACCTCAGCTGGGAAAATAATAAGTTAATGCTTTTCCCGGATTACTCTAGAGCCAAGCAGATGAAGCACGACAAATTTAAAGAGTGCAAGAAGCGGCTGCACTAGCGGGCGGTGAGCTTCAGGATGCTGTATCCTGCTAAGCTGAAAATTTATACCAAAACAGGAATGAAGACGTTTGACTGTCCCAGGAAGGCTGTGGCCTTCATAGATGCCATGGAGTGGGTAGAAGGAGAGCTGTGGGGCATGGTTATTACTTTCATTTCATAGTGGGATACTGTTCTGACTTGTTTTCTTCACCACATATGCTTATGAACAGTAATATAATGATTCTGGTTTGGACTGAATACGCAGTAGCAGAGCCTGTGTAGTTAATGGGTGGAGACTCCTGGACGAATCATCAATCATCAGCTGTTTTCAGTGGGGTGGTTGTCAGGGGGTTTATTTTGCAAAGTTCAGGTTCACATGCACATGTTCTGTTCTCTAAGTATGAGGGGAGTTAGTTGTCACTACTGCTTATTTGTAATGTGGCTGAGAAATGGTTGTGCCATATTACAAGCCGACAGCAACATCAGATAATCTGAGTGCAATGCGTCTCTTCACTTGCAATGTCAATGGGATGGGGAACCTTATTAAGAAGGAAAAAGTTATATCCAGTATTGGGAGCAAAAACTATGATGTGGTGTTTTTACAAGAAACGCATATGTCTGCTGAGTTGGCTGAAAAGCTTTGCAGTGGATGGATTGGTCATGTGTACTATAGTGTGGGTTCCAGTAAGTAATGGGGTTATGATATTAATAAACAAAAAATTGCAATTTAAATGCCTCAAACAAATTAACGCAGGAAGAATCATAATTCTGTTGGCTGACATACAGGGGCAGGAGATGATTTTGGCGAACATTTATGCGCCTAATGGAGATGATCAGAAATGTTTTATTGACCTTGAAAACATGCTAAGTGCCGCTGGGAACAATAACGTTGTACTGGGAGGAGACTTCAATTTACTGATGGATACTCTCCTGGATCACAGTGGGAAATCAGTGTGCAGGGCTCCTAAAGCCACTCTGGCATCGCAGAGGGTTTGTAAGACTTGGGGACTAGTGGACATTTGGAGAATCCTGAATCCATCGGGGAGAGATTACACCTTTTTTTCAGCAATGCACAAGATTTATTCTAGAGTAGTTTTTTTCTTTATATCCAAATCACTCACTTCCTCTGTTACAGGATGTTCAATCAGGAATGTTATAATTTCTGATCATGCCCCGGTGTGTTTAAATTTGTTATCTCAATTTGAAAGGAGACGTTCCTTTAGATGGCGTCTTAATTCCTAATTTTTACAGGAACCAACAAATATTAATTGGTTAAGATCAGAGATTAAAGCTTATTTAGAGATAAACAGCTCCTGAGTAGCCTCTGTGGGAGCACAACCTCTGTCTTGTGATGTGGGAGGCACTGAAGGCTGTGATTAGGGGACGGATTATACAGCGCACTTCATATCACAAAAGGGTTAAAACACAAGAGTTCTTAGATTTAGAAACTAAAATTAAAAAGGCCGAAACAGAGCTAAAGCGTCAAATGTCACCCAGTAGTATGAGAGAGCTGACCCAATTAAAATGTCGCTACAACAATATATTATCGCAGAAGGTTGAATTTAATCTATTTATGACACACTTGTTTTGAATTGGGGGACAAAGCAGAGAAGCGTCTAGCTAATTACATAAGACAGAGAGAGGCAGCCACTACTATTCCCGCTATTAGGTCGCAATACGGGGACATAGTCGACAGTAGACATTAATAAGACTTGTAAAGAATTCTATATTGATTTATACAGCTCTAGGTCCACCTCTGAATGGGAAATTGATTTTTTTTTAGAGCCACTAAGGCTCCCAAAATTGACAGAAGAGCAGAGAACATATATGGATTCAGATGTAACCATGGACGAACTAAGAGGTGATTGGTGCCCTTCCTGCAGGGAAGGCACCAGGGCCTGATGGCTACACAGCTGAATTTTTTTAAGAGCTTTGCGGCAGAGTTGGCTCCAGCCCTGATGGATATGTATAAAGAGACACTGGAGGAGGGCATACTGCCACCAACCTTGAGGCAAGCACTGATTAGTTTGGTTCCTAAAAAGGGTAAAGACCCAGTTGACTGCCCCCCACACACTGGGTCCGACGTCGGACGTCTGAAGCGTTAGGAGAGAGTCGGACGAGTTAGGGAGCTATTCTGTTCAGTGTGTTCAGTGTTGTCGGAGCCGCGCGGAAGCGCGAGGACGGCGCCTGATCCGACTGAACATGCGAAGTCGGACGTCTGAGTTAGGACGGATACTCTGATTGGTTGTTAGCTAGCTGTTCAGTGACCATTCTGATTGGCGGTGTGCCAGCGAATCAGCGCAGCGTGTGGGAGGGGTGGCGGAAGTGACGATGATAAACAAACCACATAAACAGAGACGGCACAGAGTTACAAACAACACTTCGCTGTTAGTTATTTTGGGGATAAACCAACGTATTTTTGGAAGCCATGGCTGTGTGGACCGAGGACTTTGAGGAGCAGTTGGTTGCCCTGGTGGAAGAGAGACCACCGTAATACAACATCACGCAAGTAATGCCGAGCTAACACTGTGTGTGCTTTGTTTTGATAAGCTACGGTCCGCACTCCGTTCCATCATTTCCTGTTTTTATGTTTTGGGTTACTGGCACGAGACTAGCGCCACCCGATTTTTAGGAGACTTATTGCATTTCACGCAGGCGCAGAACGTATACGCTACTGTGTAGCCGGGGCGGTGTGTTTCAGTGCAACTTTTCTACCGAACGGATCCGACGGAGTGGTCGGATAAGGAAGTCGGATAAGGAAGTCGTCGGAGCCGGTGTGTGGGGACCTTAAGAATTACCGCCCAATTTCCTTAATGCAGTTAGATGCAAAAATAATCTCTAAAATACTAGCGAACGGGCTAAATAGGGTAATTACGTCTATAATTCATTCCGACCAGGTGGGTTTTATCTGTGGTCGTAGCTCCTCTGATAATATGAGACGCTTTATTAATATCATGTGGTCGGCGGCTGAGCTCCAGTCTCCGATAGCAGCCGTTTCCCTCGATGCCCAAAAGGCATTTGATATGGTGGAATGGGGCTATTTACTTAAGATCTTGGAGGAATATGGGTTTGGCAACACTTTCATTTGGTGGATTCAGGTATTATATGATCACCCAGAGGCTGCCGTTCAAACCAATGGGCTTATTTCTAATTATTTTGCTCTGGGAAGAGGGACAAGGCTCGCCCCTATCGCCTCTATTATTTTGCTTAGTTATAGAGCCTGCCTGATGTGGCAGCCATCAGGGCAGAGCCTAACTTCACGGTTGTCGCTGTAGGCGGAGCGGTACATAAACTTCTGCTTTATGCAGATGATATATTATTGTTTGTGCCAGAGCCTGCCAGATCGGTTCCCTGTCTCCTCAAAATCATTGACACATTCTCAAAATCCTCTGGTTATAGGGTCATCTGGTCCAAGTCAGAAGCTCTCCCTTTAAAAGCGTATTGCCCTTCTATAGTTTTTCAAGAAAAGCATCATTTATTTAGGCATCTTATTTCCTCCTCTGCTGAAAGATCTGGTGAAAGTTATTTTGATCCATTATTACAGAAAATGTCCTGTGATCTCAACAGATAGGCATCACTTAATCTATCGATGGCGGGGTCAAGGGAGGTCAATGTGATCAAAATGAATTGTGTGCCCAAATTGAATTATCTCATCCATTCTCTTCCACTTGAGGTTCCCGTTTCATATTTTAAGTGGTTTGACAAAATAAATAAGACATTCATCTGGAAGGGTAAACGGCCTAGATTACATATTAGTAAACTACAGAGGCCAGCTGATAAAGGGGGTTCTGGGACTACCCAAAATGTTGTTTTATTACTATGCTTTCAATCTGAGGTACCTAGCTCATTGGTCACTCCCTCCAGAGAGGTGCCCCTCCCTGGTACTGTATTGAGCAATCTGTTCTCACCCCTATATCACCTTTGCAATGTCTTTCTATCAAATTGGCTAGAGAAGCAAAAACACATCCAATAATCTCTCACCTAAAAATGCTATGGATTAAAGTTTCATGGGTGTTTGATTGAGATCCTTACTTGAACTCCTTTTCGAGTATCTGGCTGAATCCAAAATGATGTATCAATAAATCCCCTTTTCTTTGGAAGGACTGGCGGGGGAAAGGTATAGCCACATTGGGTGGCTTAAATCACAATGGAATACTGAAATCTTCTGATGATTTATCGCAGCAGTTTGGTATTCCTAGATCTCAATCTTTTAGATATCTACAGCTCCGCCATTTACTCTCAGGGTTTTTTGGACCCAACACACTTATTCCTAAGGATGCAGGGTTATTAGGTGAGGTTCTAGCAATCAATGGGAAAGGTCATGAGGCAGCTAAATTTTATTCCATAGTGATTAAGAACCTGGGTAATGGGGCTTTCGCTGCTCTCAAGAAGGCATGGGAAAAGGATTTGAACCTGACATTAGATAACGAGGACTGGAAGAGTACTTGCAAGAATATTAAAGCACTATCAAGAGAGGCAAATATACGTTTAATTCAGTTTAAGATCATTCATCGTTTTTATTAGACGCCATCCAAATTGTATAGACTTGGGTTAATAGACTTGCCAAAATGTTGGAAATGCAAGTCCAAAGAAGGTCTCTTATCCATGCTCTGTGGTCCTGCGATAGGATTCAGGAATTTTGGCTGAGAATATATGCAAATATTTGTGAGGTTTTAAAAAACACAAATACCATTTGACCCCAGATTATTTGTGTTATGCAATGGATCAGTTCTATTGGGAAGGGATTAACATGTTAATAATTGGGTTCAGACTAGTATTATGATAGGTGGATAGATGCTTTTTAGACATTGGAGGGCTGAGGAGATGCCATCATTACAGGAATGGAATGCAGAGATGGCAAGAGTGGCTGCATTCGAAAGGATGTCCTATAAACAGTTTGGAAGGCTGGAGGTTTATCTTAAAAAGTGGGGCAAATATCTAACCCTTCTGGAGGGAGCATGACTTGGGGCTTATCATGGGGAGATTCGCAAACAATGCTGTTTTTGGTTTGACTTGTATTGCTGTTGTTTTTTGTTTTGTTTTCTGAACCTATGCAATGACAAAACATGCTTGCTATGTACTAGTTTACTGTGCTTGTTCAATTTGTCTATGTCTGTATTTACACATATATCTGGAGGATTGAGGCCTGGACTTTTTGGAAAGCCTCTGCACAGTGCATAGAATGGATTTTAAGGTGACAACTAGGCCTGCACGATATGAGCAAAATGTGCGATGTGCGATGACGATATGACTTGCGATAAATAAGAAAATATTTAAGTTTGCATACAGTTTCTGAAAGACACAGAAACTGTGTCTGATGACAATTAAATCAAAAAATACATAACTTATACATACTTATAACATTAATTTACACATGTTACTGTTGGTGCAGTGATGGTCGCGTTACTTGACTGCTGCTCGACGTTTGCGCTCTAGACTGACTGGCCTTAAATTGCTCGTGCAGCTCTTTATGGTGGTGACGGAGGTTGGTGGTGTTACCTCTGGACGTTGCTACAACTGTTCTGCAGGTCCTGCACAGTGCCTGGGTCTGTAAATTGTCTTCTGGCTTAAGTCCAAAGTATCTCCAAATCGCGGAGCTGCTATTTCTTTTTGCCACAAGTGTTTCGTCGGCATTTTCACCGCTCTGCTCTCCTGCCTCCGACATCCTGTTTACTCTGGCTACTAATTTTCACGCAGGAACGTGAGCAGAGCTGGGCGTCATCTGATTGGCTGAACGGTGTGCATGCATTGCACATGTGTCAAGGGCCGCATCTGATTGGCCAAATGTCAGCACACTGAGTGCGAAAGCATGGCGGATGTAAACAAAACTTATCGCACTTCAGACCAGCTTTTGCGATGGGTTTATCGCGCACGTTCACATCGCGATGACGATGAAAATACGATTAATCGTGCAGGCCTAGTGACAACCATGGACAAAATATCAGTAGTGACAAACTGTCGTTGAGGGTAGGCGGGGGGGGGGTTGATTGTACTTTTTGTACTGTTAAAACCTTAATAAAATGTTAATCACAAAAAATATTCTGTTGGGTAACTTTAGCATACAACACTGAAGACGTTACCAGGTCATGTGGGACATTTTCATGCAGAGATGTTTATAGAATTTTCTAATTAAATAGTCTGGATTATCAAATTGTTGCATCTTGGGATAAATAATTTACATCAGTTTTGTAGTTTATGAGGTGAGGTAAACAACATTAGTGTTTACATCATTGGGTGGTTTGATTCCCCGGATCACTGCACGCCGTGTCTGTGAATGTGAAAGTGTTGTAAAGCGCTTTTAGCAGTCAGTAGACTGGAGAAGCACTATTGAAATGCAAGTCCATTTAGCATTAACTTTAGGCCTGCAAGATTAATCGTATTTTCATCGTCATCGCGATGTGAGCGTGCGCTATAAACCCATTGCAAAAGCTGGTCTGAAGTGCGATAACTTTTGTTTACATCCGCCATGCTTAGACACTCAGCGTGCTGACATTTGGCCAATCAGATGCGGCCCTGGACACATGGGCCATGCATGTACACCATTTAGCCAATCAGATGACGCCCAGCTGTGCTCACATTCCTGCATGAGTATTAGTAGCCAGAGTAAACAGGATGGCGAGGCAGGAGAGCAGAGCGGTGAAAATGCAGACGAAACGCTTGTGGCAAAAAGAAATAGCAGCTCCGCGATTTGGAGATACTTTGGACTCAAGCCAGAAGACAATTTACAGACCCAGGTACTGTGCAGGACCTGCAGAACAGTTGTAGCAACATCCAGAGGTAACACCACCAACCTCCATCACCACCTGCTGCACCACCATAAAGAGCTGCACGAGCAATTTAAGGCCAGTCAGTCTCGAGCGCAAACGTCAAGCTGCAGGCAAGTAACGCGACCATCACTGCAGCAACGGTAACATGTGTAAATTAATGTTATAAGGGTTTTGTTCAATAAAAGCATGCTCAAAAATATTTGTTTTTTCTATTTTTTTATTTAATTGTCATCAGCTATTAAGTGTTTAAGAGTACCTCAAAGCAGGGAATCTATTAATGCAGAAAAATCTGAAAGACACAGTCCTGTATGCAAACTTAAATATTTTCTTATTTATCGCAAATATCAATATTGAAGGGTGTCATCGCACATCGCACATTTTGCTCATATCGTGCAGGCCTAATTAACGTCCTAGGCTGTCACCAGCACAGACCCCTCAGCCATGAGTAAATGCACTCTTCTTTCTGCACGGTGATGCGGCTGGCAGGTGTAGTTCAGCAGAGAGAAAATAGTCCCTACACTTAACTGCTCACAACAGTTAAGTGTGTGGATTATCTGTAGTAACCAGGTCATGACTTCTGGAAGGAGATATTGCTGTTGAGGTTTTTTGGAGCTTTGATCTCCATAAGCCGAGTGAAAGGTAGCATTGGCAAAGCTCAAAATTGTAGACTGTATTTGGGTGCACGGTTAAAGTGATATTCCAGTGTAAGTTTAATCCATGGTCTAACACACCTTGACACCGAGTAAGACTCCCCCTCGAGAGGTCAAGTTTGCTGACCGCTAGCTTAGCTAGTTTCAGCAACCTCAGAAAAGACCGCACGATAACAATACACTGCCGCTTATGTCTCCATTTAGAAACCGCCATCAAAAAGCCACTCATAGCCACAATTAATGATCAGAACAGCACCAAACTTCAGCAACAGTACATGTACAGTCCCAGTACACAGTACGAAGCATCAAACATCTGCTAGCTTTGCCGGATTTGTATTAAAAACACAGCACAACTCACCCGTCTCCTGCAGCAGCCTGCACGCTGTGGGAAAGCCCTGACGAGTCGATTACCGAGTGCAGTAGATTGACACAGGTCAAGGATGAAAATGTATGATTATTACTCCAATGACTTCCGTTCTTTTCCCTGTCAGCTCTCAATAATAAGAACTGAGCCAGCCTGAGGCAGTAATAATCATACATTTTCATCCTTGAGCTGTGGAAATCTACTGCACTTTCAATTTCTAACACAAAGACTCATCTTAAATAACCTATTCTCATTAGGACCTAATCAAGCACAGGCTAGTGAAACAGGGAGGTGGCAATTAACTGCATGTAGATAGGGTTCACAATTAGAAAGGTTAAGTTATTAGTACAATTCACAGAAAATGATAGAATTTTGAATAACAACAATACAGAAGCTGACATCCTTTTAGATAACCTCCCTGAATAAGGACATAATCCAGTGCAGGGTCAAAGCAATGACCTGTGTGTAACCATTGCTCTCTGTTACAAACACTTAACAGTAAACTAGTACACAGTAAACTTACCTTCAGTTAGGGAGGCCATTTAAGAGGATATGAGTCTATGGGCTTTATCTTACGCCCAGCACAAAGCAATATTCAGATAGTAAGATGTGCCCATGCATGCGGGTTCATAACATGTGTACACTGGTTCTATGATTAGAGAGGCTGCTTACCATTATTGTAAACATTTCCATGAATGCAGTAATGTCACTGTAACAAATATCAGGGTACATTTTATCAGCAGAACTAAAAGCTGAAGAGGAAACAGAACTAAACTTTTATCTTCTGAAATAAATATTTTCAGACAGGATCTCAGGATTTATCAGGACAGCTGCTTCACTCAACTATGTTACTGTATGAATGTGAACTGTGTGTGTGACCTTTTCAATGTGTAGAATAACATGGAACATTCACTAACATGAAATACTAACCGATGCCGTCGATAAGAATGATCGCCTGATCACTATTGCACACAGAGGGACACACAGCAGCGATCCTCCTCTTTCTCAATTAAATATCAGTGTCTTTCTCATATGCAGTCAAGAAGTTGTTGATGGGACAGACAATTATAGGACGGCATCTTCCTCTGAGAGCACCAGACTACAACTACATGTACAACATAAATGAGCTGTGACCGTAATAATATGGAACAGTGTCTGGTGCCACAAACTAAAAGATAATGAATAATAAAACTGAGATATAATGATCATAACTAGCTTATAGGTCATGAATATATTAAAAAGTAAATGCCCAAGACTGGAAACAAGAGACTAGATATGAGGAGGTCTACAATCCATATTAATAAATGGAAATGCACATAAATAAACAAACAATTAATTACTGATTAATAGTAAGTAGAAATCTAGCGTGAGAGAAGCTGCTGCTAATCAATGCTAGCTAAAAGCTGAGCTACTGAGGTTAGAAGTGGAAACCAAATAAAATAGTCAGCCAACAGAATATCTCATATCTCTTCTGTGGAACCCTGTGAGATAACTGGATTCAATAAATCCAGCAGAGACCTTTACTTTGCACACCCTGATGTGTGCTGATACAGAGCAGTATTGTGGTTTGACAGAGTAAAGCCTCAGTAAATTGAATCTTCATTTGGTATTATTCAGTAATTCCTATTAATAGAAACCTTTATGGACAGCCAAGATAACTGACCCCATCTAAGCAGAATGATGACGCTGTGTTTCTGCTTTCTCCTGTTCACTTTTCTTCTCTTCCTACAGTTTCCCCTCCTCACTTCCTTCTTCCTGTTCATTTTCTTTCCTTTCTATATGCCTGCATTTCTTTCTTCCCTTTCTCTTTTTTGCCCATTCCTAAATTCCAATCTCCAACACGGCCAGTCTCTGTAAGCTGTTTCAGTGAACCTTACGAAACTAAGCACATACAAGTCCAACCAGTCTCACAACCCGATCATTCACTTCACCTTTATTTTGGCACCCATGACTCTGCACAGAGGTTAACCCAACCAGACTTTGTTTTTTGTCAGACTGGGAGTTGCCCGTGGTTGTTGCCATTGTTACATCATTTTACTCTTTTTCACCTGCTCTTCAATATAAATTCCTGCATCACTCAAAGTAACCTTTAGAAATCAGTTACATTAAGCCACCGCATGAGTCCAAAACATTTTCCACAGTTTGTATTTCTCTTTGTGTAAACGTGTCATCTATCACACAGCTACAATTCTCACTATTTAGTGAACTGGATACATATTTATATAAAACTGACACACAGAGAATATAACTACAGCTGTCTGTAACACAGAGGATGTTAACAATTGGATTTACTATCCGTTCTGAGGGATCCCATCACAAGTGGCCTGTCGATTCACAACTGGCATTAAATGCGTTTCAACATGTGTCTCAGATGAGCTCTTGTGATCAGATGTCACTTCTAGGGCTTGCTACGATCAGCATTTTTGGGGGCCGATCCGATCACCGATCACAGGAATCATAAATCTGCCGATACCGACACCGATCACCAATCACAGAATATATGGGAGAATAATAATCCTCAATGTCCTGTATTTACAGTCTAGCCTTGTGCACCACTTAAAGTAGTAAAAAAACAAAACATTTGTACTAAAATAAATAAATACAATCAAGATCTTTATGTACCACAAACAACTTTTTATTTGTGTAACAGTACATGCTCTGTCAAGAGCAAAATAATATAAGAGAGTAGTTTACAGATGGATAAATAACCATGGCACAAACAAACAAACCTTAACTATGAGGCAATAAGCAAGTTCCATTTAATGGAATAAAAAACAAAACGTATTCCCAGATGAAACAAAGTAAACAGCCTTCAAGTTATGCCAACAAAACAGTCAAAGACCAAAACTGAGAAAAACAAGCTCCAGCACTACTGCTTAGGCTACCACCATATTTGCTTTTTAAGGTGGGCCTATTTTAATTAATTCTTAAGCACAAATGGCAAATTTTTCTTGATAAGTATGAGCATCTCTGCATTTTTGGCGGTTAACCTATTCCTTTTCTCATCCAAAACGTGTGCTGCGGTGCTGAATAGTCTCTTGCTATCCACACTGGTGCACGGTGTACACAAGTAGGCTCGTGCTGCTTCCTTGTTAGCCTGCCAGTAAGCAAGCGGCTGTCCACTACGTGGTGTTAGGGACTCAGACAGGTAGAGGTTAATCTGTGAGATGAATGAGGATTTCTCAGATCTCTGTTCCTCGTCATTTTCATCTACTAGTTCTGCAAACATTGCCTGTAGAGAGCTGGCAGCTGATGTCTTTTTTAGTGATGACTTGGACCCACACGCCTCCAAGCTGATCGGTTGTTAAGTGCTGTGGCCTGGAAGGACAGCCCGTCTGTTAAAAATGTGTGCTGACAAATGTCTAAATGAGACTACAGAGGTTTGTCGGGACATTAAACGCCATCACAGCTAACACAGAGACTCATCTACTCACTAGTCCGTCTTTACAGGCTGACTTTAGTTACAAACTACAGTATTCTCACTCTGACTTTACAACTTGTACATTGATAGTTTATAAAATACATGAATAGTAATTGTGTAGTAAGATGCTTAGTGGTGGTAACATTAAGTCATGTGGCTGTGATGTAGTCTGTTTATAGCCTAACATTAGTTTTTTACTGCTAGAGATGTAATTTACTCTTCTACACTGCGAAGATTACCTTGATGAACAAAACCTGCCTGTATCATAAATTTGTGTTTGAAACAGAGATTATTTTCTGTAATAATCCAAAATCAAATTCAAAATTCCAATAGAGGGAACCAGGGCCATGCTTACTTCAGGGTAAGCCTACAAGAATAGGGCATCCCTGCAACCCTCTATAACTTTTTCAAAATTAACAAGAAAACCCAAATAATTAAGAATGTGTTATAGACAGTGTTTTACAAAGTTTCTCCTCATGCAACAACTGGAGTCTGGTGACATTGTGGTTCCTAGTTCAATTAACTAATTACTAATTATGTAGTAGACAGTACATTAGTAGGCTGTGTGATTTTGAATTTCATCTTTCTTATATGCTTTTTACTAACGTAATGCCACAAAGCCGAGTGCAGTTGGTGAAAACCCGCCCAAACAGTACCTCACAAAAAAAAAAGTTGTAAGCAGTAGGCCTGCCTTAAATTGCTCGTGCAGCTCTTTATGGTGGTGCAGCAGGTGGTGATGGAGGTTGGTGGTGTTACCTCTGGATGTTGCTACAACTGTTCTGCAGGTCCTGCACAGTACCTGGGTCTGTAAATTGTCTTCTGGCTTGAGTCCAAAGTATCTCCAAATCACGGAGCTGCTATTTCTTTTTGCCACAAGCGTTTCGTCGGCATTTTCACCGCTCTGCTCTCCTGCCTCGCCATCCTGTTTACTCTGGCTACGAATTATCATACAGGAACGTGAGCAGAGCTGGGCGTCATCTGATTGGCTAAACGGTGTGCATGCATGGCTCATGTGTCCAGGGCCGCATCTGATTGGCCAAATGTCAGCACGCTGAGTGTCTAAGCATGGCAGATGTAAACAAAACTTACCGCACTTCAGACCCGCTTTTGCGATGGGTTTTTTGCGCACGTTCACATCGCGATGACGATGAAAATACGATTAATCGTGCAGGCCTAGTAAGCAGGTGCTACAACAACCTCAAACTATATTTGACCTAAGACTATATCAATCTAGAATGGTGCTCAGTAGAGGGCATACCTCAGCCAAGACCCAGTAGTCCCCTTTAATTCAAGGCTTATCTAATAGCAAACTCAATAGCCTTTCGTCACTCTAAAATTTAAACCACCAAAACCGCTTAACTTTCATTTAACATCACAGCATCAAATGGTACTTATTTATGGATATCAGACACCAACATATGCCTGATTTCATTTCATCAAGATCTATGCATCATTCCCTGCTGAACGAAAATGTTAAAAAATAAAAAAAATTTAAAAACAGTCTGAGAGATGGGTAATCAACAGGCGTTTTTGTATGTCTGCACCAACTTTAACCACAACACAGTTAAAGCCATGTTCAGACCAAAGACTCTCAACAAAAAAAAAAAGAATCATGCAACTACTTGTAATGGTGTATCATCTCAATTGCAACAACTCTCTGTATTTCTGTGCTGACATGTCTGGCTTTTTTATAGCTGGATATAATTTGTAGCAATTTAAAGTATGAATGAGCACAGTGATTGGGAGTAAACTACGGTTACATTTCTAGTATTGTAAAATGGACCAAATAAAAAGGTGTGTGTGTGTGTGTGTGTGTGTGTGTGTGTGTGTGTGTGTTGTGTGTGTGTGTGTGTGTGTAGCAAGTGTGTGTGTAGCAAGTGAGAAAGTGATTGCGGCTGAGGATGGCTGTGAGCTTGAACAGAGCACAGAAAAAGCAGTGAAGTTGTCTGTTGCTATGGTTGCAGCCTCACAGGTGACCCTGATTACAGAGATGACAGTTGAATTACCATGGAAATGCATTTTTCTATGCACCTAAGGCCAGACACCATTTCAAAATATTTGTCTGAACCCTGCCCGCCCCAACTCCTATCAGTAACAGTATCGATAAGAGTGTTTGTAGGCTACCACTGAAATCTTATCATCCGTCTCGAAATATTAGCTAAATAAAGTATCTGCAGTGTACCTCGAAATGTAATAAGCCACATGTGAGAAAGGAGATGCATACACTCAGTTAATCCATCATTCATATCATATCAATAATTTAAGCCTATCAACTTTATATTACATTACAGCAATATTTCTCAATTACCAGTAAAATTCCAGGCATCAAAATAATATTTAAGTAAAAGTACCAAGTATTCTTCTTGAAAAGTACTCAGAGTATAAGTTCCCTTTTAAGTGTTTGATGTTCAACGCATTATTAATAGCACTTATTCAATCAAAGGAGTTTCTGTTTCTCCAAATCTTCAGTGTTATACCCCTTTTCCACTGGTCAGAAATCCCACTTAAACTCACTAAGATCAGGCTTTTTTGTGCAATAGGAATGTGTAGACTGTGCATTTACACCCGGGTCAATTGACTCTGCAGTAGACTCGGGTTTTTAATCACCTTGGCTCTGCTCAGCTTTGATGAAAACATAAGACCCAGGTGAACATGCTTAATTCCGTTGCACGAATTGATGACACATTATCAACATATGGTGATGCTGCGTAAATAAGGAAGGAATTTGGGGTGCAGTCTATTAATTATGTTTTTATTACTGGACACAGTGTTGGAGGTGGAGCCCTGTTCATTCCTATGAAAGCTGCTCAGTGGTGTCTCGAAGCCAAAAAAAGCTTTTATTTCCCAGCTATGAAAATACCTGGATCGCCGACCAAGCCAGCTAACTTCCGGTTTAGCTTCTGGCTAACTTGAATGGGGATAAAGTAATTTAATCGTGCTGTTCTTCTAGTCTTTCCAAATGTTATTGGACTGAAAGGCTCAAATTATGATGTTGAAATTAGTCATTTCGTGGGGGTTGTGACAATCAAAAGAACTTATCCACTGTTTTACAAACACTTCTTTCACAACGGGTCTATTGTTGTTTTCTCTGATGTAACATTTGTGATGTGAAACATGACGTCAGTGATGTACAACATAACTCTTCAGATAAAGATCACTAACACTTGCCTGTGGGAAGTGGGAATGGGGTCAATAGGTGATTTTTAGCGGGTGTACCCACTTATTTTGGTGACTAACAAACTGACCTTACAATGACAACACAATTTTATATGTTTTTTCTTTGTTTCTATGTGTGGACCCTGCCACCTTTCAAGCTTCGAACAACTTGTTTAATCACTTATGGAAAGATTTTTGTGTTATTACCTCATTAACATTGTTAAATGTTAAAATTCTCAGTTTGAATTTCTTCTACAAGACTACATAGTGCTCCTTTAATTCAAATTGTATTCAGTACTCGATTATGGTTTCAAAAGTAACTGAGTAGATTACATGGTGTACTGCATACTGAACTTAATTACAGTAATCTTAGTAGTTTTAATTAGTTACTTCCAGCCCTGACGGACACCATAAATATATATGGTTTTAATAACTTCCTACACTGGAAATATGCGAGACCTTTTCAATATGCTTTTCCTGGGAATAAATCGGTGTGTAGTAAACGTGGTTTGGAGTCTCACTATGTGCTCCATGTTGGTCAAAATCAACCTCCAGCGTTCAGTTGTTGTTTTTTTTTCTCTCTTTTTCTCAACATGTTGTGACATGGCTAATGTCGAAAAAAAAAAAAACGCTGAAATCCTTAGCTTTAACTGAGGGCAACAATACTGAACTTTCTTATCGTAAATGACAAGGTTTAAAGTGAAGCTGGCAAATAACAACATTACAAACATAAATACAGATTCAGTATTAATACGGAAAAAACAAGCGAGATATATAATTATCACACTGACCACTGAGCTGCTGTGAGTTTAACAGCAGCCTCACCCACAGAGCTGAGAACAGGACGTACGCACCGCTCGGACTGCTCGGCTTCTCGGTCGGATGTTCCCGTGAAGCGTCTGTCCCATGGATGTGTCCCCACTCCGCTCCTGATGCCTTCGACTGACTGAGCTGCGTCGTGCGATCGGCCCTGAAGCTTACCGGCGGTGGAAGAATGCGGAAAACACCAACATTTACAGTTTGATGTCATGTCCGTTTTACCGTAAATATGCGTTTAGCGACCTGAAGAGGCGTTCACGACACCTTCAAGAACCCGCCTCGTCTCTTCTTCATTCATTTATGGCAAGGACACGCCGGACTGATGTGATAAATCAGACTTCCTGTTTCGGACTTTAAGATAAAAGCGGAAAAGTTTTTTTCAAACTGGGTAACAAAATATTTTCTTTTATTCAGTATCTCAATGAAAACATGCGGACGTTGCATCTGTATCCTATACAGCCTATTGAACGTCTACAGGAAATAATCCAAACAATCACAACCTATATAATGAATATGAGGGGGAAAGTAGGCTAAAATGTGGGACAGTACAGCCTACAAAACAACTCATTATTTTAAGGCATTTTTACCTTAAGGGAATATTCTAAACTAATCTTGTTTTTCGGTTCACGTGTCATGACATATGAAGAGTAAAAAATTGAGCGTCATCATTGTGAAAAAGAGACTACATTAACTGAAACTAATTCTCTAAAGCAAACTGAAAGTTCATAATTGATGTTGGACTATTGATGGGGGAAAAATCATATTTTAGCTTTACATCTCCATATAGAATAGAATAGAATAGAATAGAATGGATGTTTATTGTCATTGTTTCAAAAACAACGAAACACAGATAGCAACTCTTTGTTTGACAAATAAATATCAAATATAGAATATGACTGACCAGAAAAAAGTATCTCAGAGCACCCAACATGGAGGAGAAGAGGATTTATGTTTCAGAATCCTTTAATCTGAGTATAAATTACCATGGTGTATGGTGTTCACATTTAAATATCAAGTATAAAAAAAAATAGATAATAGTAAGATATATACAGCAATAGTAAAATATATACAACAAGATAAATAGACACAAGATTCAAGCAGGTAGGACTATGAACAGTGGGTATGTACATGAGGTGTGTGAGGGGTGGTGGTGGGGGGGTTATTGCATTTCAGTTCTAGGATGGGGGTTTATTGCACTGGTGTGAAAGTCTTTATAGAGTGAGGGGTGAAGGGGGGGGGGCAGTCCTGTGTTGTGCAATTGGAGAACCACACCGTGCAGCAGTAGGTCAGGAGGCTTTCTATTGCCGACCAATAGAAGTTGGTCAGCAGGTTGTGAGGGACGTGAGCATGCTTTAGCTTCCTGAGGAAGTAAAGTCTCTATTGGGCCCCACCTGATTAGAGATGTGTGTGGTCCAGGTGAGGTCAGCCAAGATATGAACCCTAAGGAACTTAAAGGGATAGTTCGGGTTTTTTGAAGTGGGGTCATATAAAGTACATATCTATAGTCGGTCTGTTCCCTATCGTAGCTGCCGATCAGCACAGCCTCAGTTTGGAGAAGTAGAGAGCCGCTCCAGCACAGACGCTCAGCTTTGTACTGCAGTGAACGGAGACCAGATGAAAAGCGAATTTTAACCACGTATAACAAGGCCCACCTAAAAAAATCTATATCAGTCAAGTGTACGTTCGGTTCTATAGAGAAAATTTACACCGCTTTACAACGCCGTCAGACTGCCCGTTCTCTTGGCACTACATTTTCTCAACCGTAGAACCTCCAGATATGGATCACCTCTGTGAGCGGCGAAATACAGTGCGAGGCCCAGTTGCGCTAATGCAACTGGGCATTGCATTATATTGTTTGCTGTACAGAGTTAGCAAGAAGTTAGTGCTTTTAGCTCTGTACAGTGAACATAGCAGTGTTCTGTATAGTAATCAGTTTTAAGCACCACTTAAATTCTTACAATGTAACAACAATAGCCTTTAATCATAAAATAAATAAAATAAAATAAAAATGTAAAATATACTTGAAAAATAGAATAAAAATCTCTGTGTTCTATGTAGTTATCAGTTTTAATAAGACTAAGCACAATCATCACAATTAAATTTAGAACAGTAACAGCAGAACAGCTTTGTACAGTAAACATATGAGTTCACTTCAGTAATCGGTTTTAAGCAGAGTAGGTACGACCTACCACTAAAAATACTGCTTCATTCACTGAATAACTGTAAAATCATGCAGAACACCACATTACACATTTTAAAGCATTTCCCTAATACCTGCATTTTCAATTGGAGGTCCATGAGGGCTGGTCTGGCCCTGGACATGTTGGCACTCTCCCTGCTAATTTTTTTCTTTGAAATTGGAGATATCTCCCTGCCTCCGTTTCATACTGTAGTCTACATTCAAAACGTGTCCACAAACACAATGAAAAGCAACATGTTATTTGTACTGTACCAACATCACAGTGGCAACAATGATATGATACTCTGTTGTTGACTGTTAATTCATGTCACAAAACGTGAAACATACAACGGATGCTAATTGCTAATGTTACTGACACAGTGGAGAGATGTTTACGTTTATCCAGATGGAGAGCTAAATAAAGTAAAACACACAAGTGTTGTGTTATTATTATAATAACGAGGCAGGGAGTTAGGTTATTGTGGACTTTACTCATGTCTTCAGCTCAGGTAACATCCGGGTTCTTCACCATTCAACAACAAACATCCTCATTGGCTGCTATATTACACGACAGTTAACCCCTTACACAACATCTCCCCCTTTTGAGTAAGAACAAACACATTCTCTTCTATTAATTAACAAGGCACCTTTGTTTTCCTCATTACTGAATACATAAGTAACCCTTCCTGAACCAAAAAAAAAAACTCAAAATGAAAAAAATAACAATGTGTGGCTTTCTTCAGTTCTAATAAACTTAAAATCACATCAAGTATTCTTCCTTTTTTTTCTTTCTTTCACCACACACAATTCTCTTCTCTCTTTTTTTTCCTTGAATAGCTTTCAAGCCCAATTAAGTCCAGTGTCTTTAAATGTCCATTCTCATGGGCGGACGTGAGAGTCTGCCTGACCTAGTGACATACACATCGCGTTCAGGTGTCAGTATGGCATGTGTATCTGCATTATTGACGGGGTTGCTCTCAGATGTGATCGAGTTCTCCTGAACAGTCCCTCATCTGTTTTAACAAGGTATGACCTTGGGGCTGCTGTCTGTTGTATAACTGTTCCATAAGAGTTCTCGGTGGTGACCCACACGCTCTGGCCTGGGTTCAACTCAGGTTGGTGACATGCTCTGTGAAGCTTGTTGTAGTGTTGCTCCTGTTTTCTCTTCCCTTGTGTCTCCATCTTACGGAACTGTTTGATGTTGGGCCAGCGTGGAGACAACAGTTTGGGCAGTTGTGGCAGAGGAGTTCGAATTTGTCTCCCCATGAGGAGCTGTGCTAGAGAATAGCCATTCTCCAATGGGGTGGCTCGGCAACTGAGTAGGGCTTTAGCATAGTCACCTCCTTCCTTCCACAAGCCTTTTACAGTTCCCACTGCCTGTTCTGCTTCGCCATTTGCCTGTGGGTATTGTGGGCTACTGGTTAAATGAGTGAAGCCGTATTCACTGGCAAAGTCCTTGAAGAGTGCACAGGCATACTGCGGCCCATTGTCTGACATCAACACCTCTGGAACACCATGACGGCCAAAGATGTTCTTCAGGGCTGCTATTACTGTGCTGGCTGTTGCAACATTGAGGTAGGCAACCTCAATGTACCGAGAGAAATAGTCAACCACTACAAGGTAAGTTTTCTTGTCCCAGATGAATATGTCTGTACCCACACGTTGCCACGGCCTCTCAGGTACAGGAGTAATCAACAGCGGCTCTCTCTGTGCTGTTCTGTGTTTCGTGCATGTGGGGCAGTTTTCAACCTTCTGGCTAATGGCAGAAGAAAGCCCTGGCCACCAGACTGATTCACGAGCTCTAGCACGACACTTAACTATACCTTGGTGGCCATGGTGGAGGATGTCAAGTGTGTCTTCTCTAAGTGAGCTGGGGATGACAATCCTTTGTCTTTTCAGGAGAAGATCCCCAGCTAGGGACAGATACTGCCTCTCCTTCCAGTAATGCTTCCTTCTCAATCTGAGCATAGTGTTTCTCAGCAACTGACAGAGCTCTAGAGATGAAGACTATTGGCCACCAGTCTCCACTCTCTGGCTGTTGCTGAAGGAGAACGGCTCCGAGGCCGAAGGATGAAGCGTCTGCTGATACACATGTCTCTGCAGTGGGTGAGTATACAGCAAGGACTCTCGATGAGCTAAGCTCTGCCTTCAACTTCTGAAAAGCCTCTTGCTGGGGTGCTCCCCAACACCATTCTGTTTTCTCTGACAGCAGTTCATTCAGAGGACGAGAGAATAATGAGAGGTGTGGGAGAAACTTGCCTAGGTAATTAGCCATGCCCATTACTCTTCTTACATCTACGACACATGATGGCTCTGGCATTTCCAGTATGGCCTTGACTTTGCCTGGGTCCGGGTTCACTCCCTCTGTAGTAACCCAGTGTCCAAGAAACATGACTTTGCTCTTGGAAAACTCACATTTATCTTTGTTAAAAGTCAGTCCTTCATCCCTCAGACTCCTGAGGACCTGGTTCAGCC
Source organism: Lagodon rhomboides (assembly GCA_039737535.1). Classification (NCBI taxonomy): domain Eukaryota; kingdom Metazoa; phylum Chordata; class Actinopteri; order Spariformes; family Sparidae; genus Lagodon; species Lagodon rhomboides. The sequence goes on from CM077799.1 coordinate 28,449,050, forward strand.
TGATCCTTGCCGTACACCATGATGTCGTCCGCGTGACACACTGTGCCAGCACAGCCCTCCAGCGGTTGTGTCATCCGTCGTTGAAAATGCTCTGGGGCGGAAGAGATTCCAAACAGCAGCCTTTTGAAACAATAGCAACCGAATGGGACCACTGGTTCAAGGATGTCAAATCAACACAGTCTGAGTTTCTCTTTTGAGCCAGCTTTGGGCACTACTACTAGCCCTGCACACCATGGAGTGGGTTTACTGACCTTAGATATCACTCCCATTGCTTCCATCCGATCCAACTCTGCCTTGACTTTATCTCTCAGTGGGAGGGGGAATCGACGTGGGGCAGACAGGGCATATGGTGTGGCTCTTGGTTCTAGTTCTATCTTGTATGGATCCTTCAGCTTTCCAAGTCTTTTGAACACAGTGGGGTAACAATTTTTAATGTCTTCACCCACCTGTACTATGTGTACACGTTTAAGAAGTGACAAAGCCTCCATGGCCGGGAGGCCTAGCAGTGGTCTCATCAGTTTTGCCACAACATAAACATCCTGTTCAGTTGTCCTATTTCTGATTTCCAGTTTTCCTTTGAAGTATCCTCTTACATCCAAACGCTGTCTGCTTAGACCATACAGAGGGAACTTTGGCGTCCCATGCTTATCTGCAGAGTAGTGGTGTTTTGGTATAGCTGTAACTCCAGCTCCAGTGTCAAGCTTGAATTCCTTTTCCTCTCCGTTTAATTCCAGAGTTTCTCTCCACTCATTATCAACACTGTTAATCTCAATCGTTATCTCTCCAAGGAAAGCATTATCCACATCATCATCTGTTGAATCCTCTTGGATCTCATTGACACCACCTGCAGTCCGACATCTCCGTGCATAATGTCCTTTTCTTTTACATTTGCGACATTCTGCGTCTTTGGCGGGACATTTTTCCCATGGATGCCGTGTTACATGTCCGCATCTCCCACAGCCTGAGTCCTTGCTTTTATTTTCTGACTTATATGTTGAACTGAGTTTTTTTCCATAAGCCCCTTTTTGTGTCTGCCTCCTCCCCATCATAGCATCCACGTTGCCAGACTGTCTTTCATCCATTCTGCCACACAGTATAGGCTGCAGTATTTTTTTATTTCCACATGGTGGCGCACTTTGGCAACAGTTTTTGCTAATGTGAGCTCAGGATCCATCTGCAGTGACTCTGACAGCTTTGCGTCTTTTAGTCCGACAACTATTCTATCCCTGATTAGTTCCTCTCTCAGGTCTCCAAAAGAACAGTGTTCCGCTAAACTATAGACGGCCGTTATAAATGATTCGGCACTCTCCTGGCTTCGTCTATTAAACCGGGCTCCTTCAAGAATGATGTTTCTTTTACTCACACAATGTCTCTCAAAAGCCATTTTGACTTCTTGATAAGACTTCTTCTTATCCTCCTCTAGTGGCAAGACATTCAATATGTCTTCGGCTTCATCCCCTACATCAGTGTATTCACCTGGTATTCTTGTGACTGTTTATCCAGGCTTGATGCGATTCTAAAGCGCTCAAATGACACCCACGACCTTCATTTCTTTGTGAATATTCAAGTAAGACTAGAATACTATGCTCTTAACACAAAATCTAGTCAACATCAGTGCTATTGCTGTAATTTGGATGGTATAGTGTCATGAGTCATGATTAAAGTATTGTGACACCCGTGCCAGGCGTTGATGACTTTCTGCGCACAAATTGTTGTGGGCCGGCCGAGTCAAAGTCCAGGGCTGTTTTGTAGTCCCAGTCGTCCCTGTATCAGACTATCACCTCTGGAGCTACAAAGTGGTGTTAGGAGACAGGCTGGGCTGGGGCTAGCTGGTTAGCATGCTAACGTCAGTAGACATCTCTGCAACACAGACAAAATATAGGTGAAAGGATCTGAGCTTTCCAACTCTGCGATAAAAAGTCCAAAAATGTGTTAAATTGTGAAGATAGAAAGCAATGAATGGCAAAAATAACGCCTTTTTGTCCTGATTTTCGTTAGTTTACATTGTTTTTCATCCTGTCAATTCAGGTGCAGCTATCTAATCATACTACAACCAACTAAACTGCTAGTTATAGGTGTATAAAGGGCTAATTAGATAGCATTTGGGACACTAAGCTATACTTGCTAGAACTACAGTTAGTAGACTACAACTACAGTAAGTACTCTACTTAGCTGACACTGAACCGGTCTCACAGCAATGATGCCACCAGTGTGGCCTGGTTGTGCTGGTTGTCACTCTCTTATGGCGTGGGCACACCAACAAGATTATCAGCACAATAAGCTTAATCGGCAGTGACACTGGCCATTTCTGATTTGTTGTCTGAGGTGTATTGTGGTGTTCTGGGATGCATATGAGTAGAAATAACCCCATGGATTGTAATGGAATAACTTCGCTCGCAACCATGCTAACTAATCAATTACGTGCAATGTAATGGCTAGCAGCTAGCGAACTAACATCAAATAGATTACAGCCTGATCTTTGAGTTGATCCAAGCTCACAAACAGTATTTCTGGTATGTGACGAAGGTATTGCACTTACTTTTCAGCTCACTACATGTGCTTCAATATCTAAATATTCAACATTTAACCAAGCGTCCCAAATTTGACTAGTCAGAGCCATATTTTCCGCTAGCGGGAGCTAGCTAGGAATAAGATGGATAAGCACTGTCTGTATGGAGACTTATTATGATTCATGTAAACGCAGAACGTATGGTCAAGTCGGTGGTTGTTCAGGTGTGTTCGAGACACTTTTTTGACCGCTTCGGGGAGACAGGAGCTGACTGATCAGTCTGACTGCCTTTTCTGATGACGGTCGGAAGTCAGATATTTGTGTCAAGGTCTTTATGAAGACATTTTTCAACATTTTGAGATTGATGAAAACATTTTGATGTGGATCAAAAGATTTTTGCATAATTGAAACTTCAAATTTGACAGAAAACTGCGAATTTGAGTTGAAAAATGGCTGCCATCTTGAAAACTAGCCTTTAAGTAGTTTTTTATCTGCGTCATTGGATTTGTCTACTCAAAATACATACGATTTTGATGCCTAGATCATTTAAATATGCCCAGCCATTACCATTCCACAATAAAAAATGGTTTTGGTACATTTTATGTAGTGGCAATCTTGAAAAATGGCAGCCATGTTGGATTTTCAGGTGGCTAACGGGCTTTTCCCATAAAGTAGAGTCTCGGCATTATTCATGACAAATTTGGTGCTTGTATCGCAAAGTGAACGATTGTCCTGGAATTTGGACTTAATCTGCTGGACTATATGCGAGAATCAATATAAAATGGAGGTTAACCATGAACAGAAATCACAGATGGCCTGTGTGGAGTTTTGATAGGCTGCAGTGTCACAATTAACAACTGAAGACTGTATAAACTGATGAATGTGTCTGATAACATTTAAATCAAGGAATCAGATCTAAAAGGGTGTAAGTGTTTCTGTGACTTCCTGTACAGACTGAAGGCTGATGGAAAACTGTCCCACTTGATGGCAGCTTTTTGGCTTTGCACCCTGCTGCTGCCACCTGGTCTTGTCCATCTCGAATGAGCCTAGAGACCTGTCTCCACCTCACTCTTGGATCAAGCTGTTGCACTCAACAGGTGGGTAATGCATAGCAGGGTGCAGAACTGCAGCATGACAAGGGGAGGTGACCATATATTCGCATCAACGATGCTCGCTGCTCAAACAAAATGAGCATCGCTGGAAAATGTTTCTCTAATGTTGAACTTTAACTGTGAGGATGAAAAAGATATCCTCATCGCTACCTTTATTTTTAAATTAAAAATGCATGTGGTTTCCTTGGTGAATACATGTGTATGTAGGCTCTATAAATCTTTTTATTTTTTTAATCTTTTATCCTATTTTAAAGGTAACAGCTGATGCAATAAAATAGCTTATAAACACAATTTGTGTGCAGAGGCTGCTGGGGGTCTAATAAAATTACTTGACATTCCTCTTAAAGGGATATTCCGGTGTAAATTTAATCCATGGTCTAACACATCTTGACACTGAGTAAGACTCCCCCTCGAGAGGTCAAGTTTGCTGACCGCTAGCTTAGCTAGTTTTAGCAACCTCAGAAAAGACCGCACGAAAACAATACACTGCAGCTTACGCCTCCATTTAGAAACCGCCATCAAAAAGCCACAATTAATGGTGAGAACAGCAGCAAACTTCAGCAACAGTACATGTACAGTCCCAGCACACAGTACGAAGCATCAGACATCTGCTAGTTTAGCCGGATTTGTATTAAAAACACAGCACAACTCTCCGTGCTCCTCCAGCAGCCTGCCTGTCTTTGGAAGCCCCGACGAGTCGATTACCGAGTGCAATAGATTTCCGCAGCTCAAGGGTGAAAATGTATGATTATTACTCCATGGCATGCTCAGTTCTTATTATCGAGAGCTGACAGGGAAAATAAGGGAAGTAATGGAGTAATAATCATATATTTTCATCCTTCAGCTGAGGAAATCTACTGCACTCGGTAATCGACTCGTCGGGGCTTCCAAACACAGGTAGGCTGCTGGAGGAGCACGGAGAGTTGAGCTGTGTTTTTAATACAAAGCTAGCAGATGTTTGATGCTTCGTACTGTGTGCTGGGACTGTACATGTACTGTTGCTGAAGTTTGCTGCTGTTCTCACCATTAATTGTGGCTTTTTGATGGCGGTTTCTAAATGGAGACATAAGCGGCAGTGTATTGTTTTCGTGCAGTCTTTTCTGAGGTTGCTAAAACTAGCTAAGCTAGCAGTCAGCAAACTCGACCTCTCGAGAGGGAGTCTTACGCGGTGTCAAGATGTGTTAGACCATGGATTAAATTTACACCGGAATATCCCTTTAAGGTGTATTATTACCCACTCGGCAGTGCAGCAGACTTCCTGTTGCATTTCTCTCTGAACATGATGAGCTTTAAACTGGGTTAGGAAGTAACATTTAAAACAACAGTTTTATCATTTAATAGTTTAATCATGCTTTTGCTGAGAAAACATTGCATATAGAAATCTCAGTAATCAGTCAAATACAGCTTTAGAAAAACACAACCCGTTTTTATTAATTTATTTTGAAGTTCAACAACTGGCTCTAAATTTTCAAATCCGAATTCAGTTCATTACACACACATAATTACAAAATACAGAAACCTGTTACAGTAGTAACTGCCATTGTAATTGTAATGTAAGTTGTCACATGAACCCATTTGCAAATATGAAGGAATGACAGGCAGCTGGTGAAGCTCAGGCTGTAGACGAGAACAGAAAGCTTTTCTGTAGATGCTCATTTTTTTGTAATCGCACTAAAGCTGTTAATTTTACTTATGCTGTTCTTCTACTCTCAAAGATCTTTTAATCATGCTGCTTGATCCTGGGTCACTGTACTTTCCGTTAACTTTCACCCCCAATATGGGTTATTAAGTTATTCAGAGATCCTTTGCCCACTTAACCCTTTGACTTCCCCACCCCTCCCCCAGCTGTGCCTTCTTAGTTCTTCTTGGCCTTTGGCGAGTCGTACTTCCTTTTGCTGGAGTACCAAAGGAGCAGAGGGATGCCGATGGAGGGCAGAGTCATTACACCAAATGCAGCCCAGTCCAGCTAGAAAAGGAAGAGATGGGAAAGGGATAAGGGGGTCAAGGGACAGTCTAAAAATTCAAAGACATGCGTTTCCTTGTCATTTTCAAGTAACCTATCAAAGAAGTAAAGGACATTACGTCAGTGTGCGAGACTTGTTTGCTCTTGGTGCAGTTGTCATAATGGAGAATAAGCAGACCACTTCTTCGTCTCTCTCCCCTCTCAGTTTCACGAGTTATCAATCTGTGTGATGGAGGAATCCGTAATTTGGCTAATGTTTCATGTGTGATGTGTTAATTCATTTGCATGCAAACAACGCTGTTCTGATGTCACCACACATGGCAGCAAACATCCCGTTTGTAATGGATGGAGGTGAGTAACAGACTGAAGTTTGTTTAGTTGTAACTCTGGGCCCATAAGCTAAGTAATGTACAGTATTTATTTATTTATTTATTTATTTATATATAGTGAGCAGATGTTTGGTATTAGCCACATGCTGATTTGATTGTGGCAGATTGTTTTCTTACAAAATTTACAAATTCTCAAAGATTTGCAAATGTTTCATTTGAAAATGTGATTTCCCATAACATGAGCTATTATTAGCCTTGTCAGTAAAAGTAAAAGCAGCTTCCCATCAAAATAAAAGGAGAAAGAATTTCATGGTAATTCCACTCACCTTGAGCCCTGTAAAGTATGCCTATAATCATGTTTGGATACTATGTTACAAACACTAACAAACTGCACCCATTTGGAAAAATAATGTTTGGTTTTAGTCAGTAGAATTGGCATTAAAAAAAAGAAATCCTTTTTGTTACGAGCTCTGTGTGAAATTTTCAGGAGTTTGCCTTTACTGCATAAGAAGCAGAATTTCATATATAAGATAAGATTTTTTTTTGGAAAGGCTTTATAAATCTGCACTCAAATCGCAGTTTATTAGGTACAGCGAGCTAAAACTAATAGAATCCTGCAAGAAATCTTCCCTTTAAGTTCAGTATCTTTACCCATTATATGATTCTCCATTTATACTGATTATTGCTATTAAAAAATTAAATCCATTGTCCTTAAATTTCGTTAGATAAAACGTTTTATTGATCATTTATTTGGTTATGATCCAAAGGGCCAAACTGAGGTCCATTCCGAGTTCAAGGATTGAACCCATCTTTTTAATTATGAAAAGCATGTTTATTGCATTTGTGTATATAAACAAGAAAATGTGATTTCTTTGGGCAGTAAAGTCAGACTTCTCCCATATGTGCAGACGACTTGAACTAGCTTAAAACGATGACAAAGGGAAACTCCACAGTAAAAAGAATATATTACAGGATTTTCTTAAACCCAACCCTTTTAGGATGTATGAAGCTACCGAAGGCACACTGCATGCAAAAGCTTTAGCAGAATAGCTGAGTGAGCCATGGTTGGGGTAATGCCATATTTCAACATTGCTAGGACATTCAGGGAGGATGTTCAGCTGACAAGCTGGTTACATTTGTACGATTTGGACTATTTTTGATTGGGACGCCATGATCCACGTGCAAACAGTCACTCAATAACTAAGCGTTTGCTGGGCACCCACCCATACACTATTGCAAACCAAGAACACCTCATGTCTATGGCACTCCCTGCAGGTCAGTCCACTCCGTGCAAGCTCGAGTGAGCAAGTGAAAAACACATTTTGAATTGATTACTACTCACATAGTGTGGGGAGAAGCGCCGATCGAACTCCCTCTGAGCCAGGATGCCTCCCTGGCCAGGGGCACTGGTGTAGCCAACCTGCAGGAAGGACAGACATCAGCTTCCTTCACTTCACTAAACACTTTAACTGCTTTGATCCATCAAGATAATCAACTGCTTTTACCACGACTTGTCCTCCCTCCTGGGCCAGGTAGCTGACAGAAGCAGAGGTGAAGTTGAAGTATCCAGCCTTCAGGGGTCGCAACACCACTGTGTGAGAGACATTGCTGGCTCTAAATGTTCCAGGGTTAAAGCTGACAACTTTGAAAAAGGATGAAGAGTCCATTGATGCATGTTTGAAAGCAATTCAAAATGATCACCTTCTACAGCCTGACGCTCTCCTTAGTTTTTAAGTTGTGTTGGATCAGAGAGATACATTAGAAACTTAAGAGCCCAAAATATGCTTGAAAGTGTTTTTTCATTGTGACAATGGGCTGCTTTGCTTTGCCCAGTTCATATTCCAGTGCTGGTGGGCGACTTCTTCCTCATCTCTGCCTCATAAACAATTAAACTCATTGTCACAGCGATTTCCTGTCAACGTCTCTCTAAGATACCATGGTACTTCACCTGATGATCAAGCTTTGACTTCTATAATTTCTCAAACTGTCTCACTATCTGTTCAATTGTTTTGTAGTTCAGCTGTCTCTGATGTGTGTAAAGTGGCTACAAACAGAGGCACCCAGAGGTTATACAAGGAACAGTGAACCAAATGTGTCAGTGAGCCGTGAGTAACCTGAAATACAGAGATGTGTTTGATGAACTGTGTGCGTTTTTCTCCAATTTAACTACAATTACCAACTTCATTAGGGTACCAACAACTGCAAGGTGAGAGGAACAATAGGACATTTATGTTCAAAGATACGGTGCAATCCTGTCCCATTTGACATTCAACATTCCTGAAACGATTCCAAAGTCTTCAGGAGGGAAAGAATCATCCGACAGCTCCACCTCCAGAGCAGCACTGTAAAGACAGAAAGGACGAGGACACAGTAAGAGAACTGTATGTGTACTGGGAAAGTGCCTGATTAGCTCTAAGTACATGACAAATGTCTCCAGAATATAGCAGGGCTTTTTTGGGCTTTTTATTTTTAAAACAAAGTTTCCAGTACAGTACTTTAATTGACACGCTCTGCTAAGATTGGACATTTTTGCCTGCTCCTAATTTTGTTAAGCTACTAGCATGCTGGTCCTACCCGTAATCTTCAGGCCTCATCAACAGATTTAAAAAAAACAGTAACATCCAGGATGTGAGGCAGATCATTACTGTGTGTTGTTTAAACTGGGGCACAAGACCAGACTGAGTGATCACAAGTGAACCGTCACGTTCCACAGAGAAATGTCTGTTGTGTTCCCTCTGTAGCATTTAGCCACTGAGCCGCTCTGCTCTGCCTCTGATCTGCTGTCATGTCTCTGCCGCAGTGGGAGAAGCCCTACAGTAACCATCGGCATCCATCGATTAAAAAACATTGATTGTGTTAAACTGGTGTATAATGCCAAAGTGAGTGAAGACACAGAACACATTACGTTACACTCCACTGTGGTTTCAGTCATTCATGCTGCCAGCCTGATCACCAGTGTATGTGATTGGCCACCGCAAGGTGACGTTGGGCTGCATGGCTCCAAAAGCTGAGCTGGTTTTAATTTTTTTGTTGCAGCCGGCTGCAGTTTTTTTGTTTTTTTTCCAGAACCCCCTGTAGCCAGCACCACTGCAGCCAAAATAGACTTCCCTCATTAACAGCATAAGAGACATGACTTTTCACACGTCACCTGATTTGATCTGAATGTAGCCTAAGCTGTTAACACTAAAAAAGTAAAAAAAAAAAAAGTTTTCAGAATTTCTTATATGTGTTGGTTGACATGACATGTTCAGTGTCAGGGTCAAGGGGTTAATGTCATATGTCCTATATAAAGACACAAGCAAAAATAGCAGAGTTCTGCTGCTTATAGCTACATAATTTAACTACATAATTGGAAACCTTTGCTAATATGCTAGACAATATAGTATGTCAGTGTGTGTGTGTGTGTATGTGTGTATTATGTATTCAAGCAGGTATTGGTGTGTTATGGTGTTGGGGGAGGCCGCCTCTGCAGGAGGCAAGACAAAAAGTTAATGGCGTGTTTTAGCTCCCCTCCCAGCCCTGTCCATGTTGATTACCTTTTGTTTCCACATTCTAGAGGCAATTTTTTAAATTTCCACAGTAGAGGAACATCAGCCAAAACTCACAGCTCACAAGCAATTGGACTTCAAGAGTTTGTGTAACACAGTCAAATAACAATTTTTAGTGGCTATGTGAGAGTATTTTATCGCATTTAGTAAAGTCCTCCTGACCTGGAGCCCACATTGTAGATGTTGTACTGCAGGGTGAGGTCTCGGCCCTCCACAGCATAGCGGTTCAGCAGGGATTTAGAGGCCAGTAAACGGGCTCCCTCTTCTCCTGAGCTCAGACCAAGCAGAGCCAGGACCAGAAACACATGCAGCATCTTTGTCATCTGGAAGAAAATCAGGCCACAATGAGCCAAAAACAAACTAACTACTTGGGAAATTAACTTTAAAGACACATTCTCTGTTAGGATATGGATGCCCATGGTTTAAGAATGACATGTTCATACGGCTGTTTTTCAGGTGCCACATACATTTGGGTCTGTAACGTTAGAATAAAGTAACTTTATTGTTCAGACGAAGCAGGAAAATGGTTTAATATGGTTCAACGATAGAAGGCTCTGTACTGACGTTACACTAGCGAGCTAATCATGAAACAGCCTACATAATCTAATCCCAACCTATAGGGAAATGTCTGTGGAAAATCCCTTAAGTATGTCAAAGCGTCGTATCCTTTGCAGAGAAAAGTCAGATTAGATCAACCCGACGATGATTTAACTTAAATATGCTCAGGGCTAACAGTGTGCTACGATGGGAGCTAGAGTTAAAGCCATTTCAACTGAGCTGTATCGACTAAAACAACAGCAGCAGCATTTCTGCTAAAATAGTTGAGCGCTTTAATGAACATATGGAGTAAAAGGTTTTACATTTTAGCTTGCCTCAAAGTCAAAGATCTGAACACTGAATGTGTGTCAGGCGCTTACGTGGACCAAACGAGACACCAAACGCTAAAGCTCTCTGTGAAACTAAAGACAAGTGCTCATTGTCGACATTTGTATTACAGAAATTGAGTCGTGTGGATATTTCTCATTCTAAAATATCAAGTTAGCAAAACAGAGGGGTTTACACAGTTAAAGGAAGGATATACAAGTACATACCGTTGCTGTTCAGTGGTGCTCTTCGAACCGCAAATATTGAAGGAGGTGGACCGGCGCATGCTCAAAACCTTAAAGCCGCTGTATGCATGACGTGTACCGAGAGCGACTGAAGGAAGTGTCCAAGCGGCGCAGCGCCCCTGGTGTTTGGGGGCGGTGTTGTTCCCTTGAATTGTAAGCGGCGATCATTTGAATGTAAAATGTAATTGTGATGTAGTTTCCCTTTTTGTTTAGCTACTTTTACAATCTGAATACTACTGCCACAATCCACATTTATTAAGTTAGGTATATATTTTAGCTTATTCATTTATATTTCGTTATTCTGGATTTGGATGCTGTCCAAGCTACATGTCATCTTGGACAATGGCTCCCATCTACTAGCCACGGGGCTCTGGATGCTTTGTTTCTCTCTAATGTGCAATAATTAAAACAAACAATGTGCAATAACCCATTCTGATTCTGGTTCATATGCAATTAATTTAATATTAAAAGTATGTCCCTATAATATGGGTTTGATTTAGATGATGACATTGTATATTTAATTTAATTATGTGTCTTTTCTCTTTCATTAGATATTCAAATGGTAAATTTAGGATTACAGATTTGTTCTCCTGAATAACAGTGAGGGGAAACCACTTAAACATTTTCCCCCATATGATGCCAACGTTGTGTATTTTTTTTTAAATGAATTAATAGTTTCATAAATATTGAAATAGATACAACTAAAACTTTATTTCAATATTTATGTAGTTATTGATTATTTTAGATATATATAGATATATAGAACATAGAAAGCTAATTTCTATATTCTAAAACATTTTTAAAATTATATTTAACATTTGCAGTTTGCAGTTGATGTTCTTTTCTGACCCGATGTCCTGTTGAGGACCCTCAACATGTACCCACTCCAGCCAAGTGTAAAACTGTAAAACTGAAAAACCCCATGGCAAGAATTTGATGTTGGGCTTCTTCTATTTTATATGAATATTTATTATGGCAATTCAGCATTTCTTTTCAACAGCTTCCATGTCATGTGACCTAGTGACTCCACTCCATTAAATGGGACTAATTCAATTTAATAATACGCACTTGTTACATACAGAATTAAAAGAAACAACTCATATTTACTTTACTTTAATTTTCATTATTAAATATTCATATAAAATAGAAGAAGTAGTCAAATGTATTTTTAAGAGACGTATGCCTTATTCGTCCTATTCAGTAATACAATTCGGCTTTGGTTTGGAGTCACTGGGTCACATGACATGGAAGCTATTGAAAAAAAGCCATTCTCTTATAAAACTATTTTTTACAGTTTAGTATTATTTTTTATCATAATTTGCACTGATATCATCAAGTCAGCACGAAGAGACATTGTTTTTTTCTGTAAATCAAACAACGGTAGGGTAATTCATTGATGGTACCTAAGTCTGCTAACCGTCCTCCTGCTGCCAACACTGGGTGACACTGAGGAGGAGACGCCGCTGGGTGTCTCTGGAGTCTGTCCATAATCCAACCTAAAACTAACTTCTCCTGGGTACGATGACCTGGCTTTTCTGTGTCATGGAGGAAAATTTGAATTTGATATCCACTATTGTAAACACCTGTCAGCATACAGCTGTACAAACATCCCTTTAATTATACAGTATGATCCCATGCCCCATACAAGTGTGTCCATGTGGAATAATTTGGTTAGTTTGCTTTGTAGCTGTTATCACCCTGTGAATTTGCCCACAAACCACACAAAGTTGGACTTCAAATGCTGCCGCAAAATCATCCTTTAGGCAAGATTTAACGACCTTTATAGGTGTTTTTAAGGACTCCACAACTTTCCCAGTCTTTTGTTTCCTCCATTCCAACTTCTTTGAATGTGTGCTGGCATTAAATTAATCTTTCGCTATTACCCATATTCCTTATGGAAACATATTCAGCCACTAGGTGGAAACGAAGAACCTGCTTTGTATCCTGTTTAAACCCATCACACAAATATACCAGCTACCAATAAAGTCAGTCAGAGAGAGAGACATAGGGTTTATTCCCAGTAGCTCACACAAACCCAGTTGTGTCAGTGTCTGTGGCATGCTGGAAATGTAGGGAAGATGGGAATGCTAGTAGGCTACATGTACTATGGACATTCCAACAATTGTTAATTAAGAGGGTCTGCAGTTTGTATCTGTCCAAATATTGTACTGTCAGAGACTGTATGGTATTGTCATTGAAAGACTGAGCACAGACAGCAACAATGAATGAACAGCATGTTACTGTCAGGAACCCCCTTGAGGATCCCCTTTTCATGCCAGAGTGAGAAAGTCATTAAATGTTTCTGCTATGAAACATGTCATGTCATAGGATGTAACAAGATAGAAAATATATTCCCTTAATTTGCACAACTCTTAATTACCTCTATCTCTGTCCGTTTGTTGGTTGTGTGGATCGTCATCAGGATTACACAAAAACTACTGAACAGGTTTCCGTGAAACATAGCTGGAGGATGTCTCTCAGCTCAGAACAGACCCCATTAACTTGTGGGTGACAAAGGGACAGGTCCAGGAAATTTTCTCTCACTTTCGTTAACATTGTGAGACAGGACATTCTCATTTATTTCTCAGGAATAATGAAACAAATCTGGTGTATTTCGGTGGCTGGTATCTATGAGTGAGTACAGTGTGAAGTGGATCCTAGAACTGATTAACCTTAATTATGTTAAGCAGTTATGGATGGTTTGAAATGTAGAGCGGTGCAGGTCTGTTGAGTTTGATCTTGGATTAGGCTTGATTGAATTAAAGGGGACTGTTGGGCATTAGCAGAGGTACAGTCATTGTCACTAGTTTCTATCCGCTCGTAAATAACATGTACAGCATGGCAGTCTTCAGTTCCAGTGATTTCTACAGCTCTCATGTTTCTGTGATGGAATGAGTGGAACACAAACTACCTGTCACAAAAAACATTCATGAAGTTTGGTTCAGTAATGAATTTAATATAGGACTTCTGAAAATGTAACCAAATCTGCTGGATCAAAAATATACATACAGACAGTTGTGTGAATCAAATGTTCTTTCTAGCATGGCCTCTTAACTTCTTCTGAGTGATTCTGATTGATAACAGCTGGTGGCTTTTCTGGGCCCATTTTATAAGGGCTTGTGTGATACAGCCACCAGACTCAGGCCACAAACACTACAGGAAAGTCTAAGGAGCTCAGCATTGATCAGCAAAAGCACATTATTGATTTCAACATGTGTGGAAAGTCACTTGGAGCCATTTCAAATTAGTTACGTGTCCCAACATCAACTGTGCAAACAACTGTTTGTAAGTATAAAGTGCATGGCACAGTTGTGTCTTTGCCACTATCAGGAAGAAAACACAAACTATCACCTGCTGCTGAGAGAAAACTGGTCAGGATGGTCAAGAGTCAACCAAAAACCACCAAAGAGCAAGTCTGCAATGAATCAGAAGCTGCTGGAAGACCGTAGTAGGTGTCCACAGTCAGATGTGTTTTACATCAACATGAGCTGAGAGGCTGCCCTGCAAGAAAGAAGTCCTCGCTCCAGACGTGGCACCTTAAAGCTCGACTGAAGTTTGCTGCTGATCACATGGACAAAGAAAAAACCTTCTGGAGGAAAACTCTGTGGTCACATGAAACAAAAACTGAGTTGTTTGACCACAGTGAGCAGCAATATGTTTGGAGGAGAGAAGGTGAGGCCTTTAACCCCAAGAACACCATACCTACTGTCAAGCATGGTGCTGGTAGTATTATGTTGTGGGGCTGTTCTGCTGCCAGTGGATCTGCTGCTCTAAAGAAAGTAAATGGAATTTATTGGATTTTATTATCTCTAAATTCCTCAGGAAAACCTAAAATCATCAGCCAGAAGATTGGCTCTTGGATGCAGCTGGGTGTTCCAACAGGACAATGATCCCAACCACACATCAAAAGTGGTAAAGGAATGGATAAATGATAATAAATAATTGTAGATTATCAAAAAGCAACTGAGGTGAAAATGGCCGAGAGACATTTAACCAAATATTAGAATTACTGTATGTAAATGGTCTTCTGAAGTCCTGATTGAAGCCCATCGAGAACATGTGTACTATGCTGAAGAAACAAGTCCGTGCCTTGAAGCTAACAAATTCGGCTGAACTTCACCGATTCTGTCAAGAGGAGTGGTTGAAAAATTCAGCCACAGGACTACCAGAAGCTTGTGGATGGCTATCAAAAGCAGCTAACTGAGGTGAAAATGGGCAAGAGACATTAAACTAAATATTAGAATTACTGTATGTATATTTTTGATCCTGCAGATTTAGTCACATTGTCAGAATATAATATATATATATATATATATATATATATATATATATATATATATATATATATATATATATATATATATATATATATATATATATATATATATATATATATATATATAATAAATTCATTACTGAACCAAACTTTATGAAGGGTTTTGTGACAAAGTAGTTTGTGTTCCACTCATTCCACCACAGAAACATGAGAGCTGTAGAAATCAGTGGAACTGAAGACTGGCTGCTTGTGTGGCACCTGACACATGCGTAAAGGAGCACTATGTAGTTTTGTTGAAGAAATTCAAACTCAGAATTGTAATATTCACAATATTAGTGAGGTTATAATACAAACTTTCATAAGTGAATAAACAAGCTGTTCTCAGAGGAAAATAAGGTCCCAAAACACTGTTAGGAACTAGAAAGGGGGCAGGGCCTGCCACATATAAACAAATTAAAAGAGTATAAATTGTGTTGTCCTTTAAGGTCAGTTTGTTTATTCAGTCATGAAAACAAAGATAGTTTGTTTATTTAGCTTGTTTAGGCAGAAAACAATCAGCCAATGAAGATATTCTCTCATTCTCTTCTCATTAACATTTCTTGTTAATCTGACCAGGCGTGTGCATCCACGGGGCGTCACAGTGGAGGATATATAAACCACAGCTGCAGCAACTTCGTCATTCATCAGGTGTCAGTGTGTCACTGCCAGCAGCAGCTCAGTCAGGTGCAGTCATGCTCCGTCCTGCCCGTGGCCTTCAACTGCTCGCGCTCCTACTGTTGCTGAGAAGGAGTACCTCAGCTGTTCACAACGACGCCACAGAGTCCGGTCATACTCAGCTGGTCCCCGACACACAGGACGAGCCGACTGATGAAGACACGAACCAGGCGAACAACGGCGGGAGACGGCAGACTGGCGCTGTGCGTAATGGTGAGTCCAAACGGTCGTGCATGACGCGTACAGTTACATCACTTTGAGCCAAGCTAATTTTTTGTCTTACAAAATGTGCCGTTTCAAATTGATGTCTGGGTGGTGCTGACCACTGTGCACAGATGACAGTGTGGTGACGCTCTGTGATGACTGTGGCCTGTGTGGCAGCTGCGTTCACAACGTTTGCCTTGACATGTAATGTGATTGTATTGAGAAACACACTTTTCAGACAAAGCTTTGGGTTGAAGAGAGCAGACCAGACAGAAAGAGAGCATAAGAGACAAAACATGCACCAAGAAAGATGACCGTTCAGTAATGATGGGCTCGGCAGTAAAATAATATCACAATATTTTTAGGCCACATTGCCATACACAATAGATATATCCTCAAAAGCACTGCATAATTGTTGCGACTGTGCATGATACGTGCACATACGGTCTTCTTTTTTTGATATCGATATTGTTACAATAATGGGGATTAATTTTGGTACTTAAACAGAATCATCACAATCATCAGTAATGTGGATATAATGACTGAGTGGTGGATTTGCCCATTCTTAAAGCCACTATATTGGTGATTGTGTTCTTTTATAACAATACTACATAAACAAAACAAAACAGATAATGAGTAACTGAAAATATCAAATCTAAATTTAATCCAAAAAAAGCATCTAGAATAAATGAAATAATAACAAATAAATAAATAGCCTAAATGTAAGTTCTGCTACAAGCCCTTCACGGAAATTGTATTTATATGACACTTTTTTGTACACGGGAGCAATTCAAAGTGCTTTACAAGTTGTACTGAAGAATTAGAACAGAATAAGATATTTTTATCGAAAGTATCAACATTTATATGAAGTCAATACATGGTGAACAGTAAAACACAAAGCGGAAACAAAATCCAGTGACACAAGCCCAAAGTCATCTGGGAGCTCATTCCTAGTAGGCCTGTATCTAATGGAACAGAATATAATTAGGTCTCAGAGAGAGAGACTTGAGAACGGCTGTTACATGCTCTTATTGTTCTGTTTCTGTTCGAACTCTGGCAGCTGCTTTCTGAATTACAGTAGTTGTAGTTGCCAGAGATGAGGACGACATGCTCCAGATGAATACATGGTGCTGCTTTTCGAGACCCTGCTGAGATCCTCTCACTTAAACTGTATTTTTTAGGTGATTGTAGAAAGACACATTATTTATGTAAAGAGATGTCCCTATAGTGATTTACTATTGCCCTCCCAGAGAGTTGGGTGGCTTATGAAAGATAATAGCCTACAAATCTTTCAGAACTGATGCTGCAGAGGCTGAGATATCCTGACTTTCAGTGCCTGGTATGACTGACTCCTTATCATTGTTGGATCCCACACTTGCCATGATGCAACTTGATAGCATACCGTATTTTACCAATTAATAGCCCGGGCGTTTAATACGCAAAATCAACTTTGACCCCAGGCGTTTAAAAGAACCAGGCGGCTATTCGCTGCA
The DNA here is from genome assembly GCA_039737535.1 of Lagodon rhomboides. Classification (NCBI taxonomy): domain Eukaryota; kingdom Metazoa; phylum Chordata; class Actinopteri; order Spariformes; family Sparidae; genus Lagodon; species Lagodon rhomboides. Next base: position 28,466,307 of record CM077799.1, read on the forward strand.
GGCCTTTATTTATTTTTACACAGACCTGCACCAGGCCATTATTGTGATGACAGTTGTATTTCACAACTCCAAGCTTAAACGTAGCGTCATACTTTTTATTTTTCTTCCTTCTTACGTTATCATTTATGTCCATTTGCGGTCTATTCTCCTCCATGTTGACCTGTCCTCCGGTGTGTGAAGGTGGGGCGTTAAGCTCGCGCGCGGCGAGTCGTTCTCTCTGACACTTCCGTTTTTTGTCAAAATAAGAGTTAGTCGGTCATCTAAGATTCCGGTACACCCTCTTCTAACGTTAGCAACTTCTCTTATTTTGACAGAAACCGGAAGTGCCAACTGTTTACTTCTGCAAAAATAATGCAAATAATCGCCCCGGCGGTTATTCGGGTGGGCGTTTAATAGCCTACGCAAAAAGGGTGCTGACCCCAGGCCTTTAAAAGAACCAGGCGGCTATTTGCGGCCCGGCGATTAATTGGTGAAATATATCATAATCATCGTAATATTAATAAAGAATATACTTGAGTGAACGAAGAGCTACATTTATATGCCACACCAGAGTTACAGGGAGGCAGTCAGGGCAGATGGTGGGCATACACAGCGCAGGACTTAAGTTTAACAGTGCTGTAGTCACTACAAGTCCATATTTTGTCAGGAAACGAATGAAATACGTTTTAAATGTAGGCCTACATTTCACTGCTAAGTTCAATATCAATAGTTTTGTGACCTCCAAAAGGGGAAAACTTTACCTCTGCTACATTTTCTCAGATGTAGATCTGAACAGTAGCAGTAAAAACAGATTGTGCCACATCAACTGGAGCATACATTTATATAACTCATTTTCCATGTCTCAGGTCCAGACCAGAGCCAGGTGGGCTGCAGGGAGCTGAGGTCCACAAAGTACATCTCTGATGGCCAGTGTACCAGCATCAACCCCATTAAGGAGCTGGTGTGTGCTGGGGAGTGTCTGCCTGCCCACCTGCTGCCCAACTGGATCGGGGGTGGGAGTCACACTGGTAGGTACTGGAGCCGCCGCGACGCTCAGGAGTGGCGCTGTGTCATTGACAGGACCAGGACCCAACGGATCCGACTGCAGTGCCAGGATGGCAGCTCCAGGACCTACAAGATAACTGTGGTGACATCCTGTAAATGCAAGCGCTACACCAGACAGCAGAATGACTCAGGACACAAGGACACATCTGTCCACAGTGGTAAACAGAGGAAAAATCAGAGGAAGGGTGGAATCCCTGAGGAGAGAGCCGGGAGGCAGTCTGACAACTAAAACACCTGTAATCCTGCAGTTACAGAGGAAACGCCTGCCTTCATCATGAAATTCATGGATGGTATAATGTGCAAGTATAATCCAAATATTCAAGAAGCAGGCTAAATAGAAAAGTAAAAGTGAGTAGTGTAGATTTGTCTCCAGGTTGTGAAACAGTTTTAAGATTAGTCTCTTGTGCAGGAGTTAAGTGTTTTAGGAAATATACTTATTTGCCTTCTTTCATGGAGTTATATATTTAAATGGATATCAGTCCTATTTTTAGGACAATTAGCCTAGCTTAGCATAAAGACTGGAAGCTGGGGAAACAGCTAGCGTAGTTCTGTCTAAAGTTAAACATAGACCTACCAAAACCTCTAGAGCTTTCTGATTAACATGTCCTGGACTGTTTGATAACCGTGCACCAATAGAAATGAACAGAAAAAACAACAATTTGGTTTTGGGGGGGGGTGGCGTGCTGAAGATATTCCTTGGTAAACACACGTTTTCTATCCATCCATAACTTCTGAGACATCTCACTTGTGACAGTGTAGGTTGCCAAAACCAGTCAGGCAGGATGACACCAAACCAGGCAACTTTACTGTGATGACAAGCAGTACACAGTCACTATACCTGGCTGCTATTGTCAAAAGATTGTTTCAGCAACTCCCACACAATGTAATTTCGGTTTGTGTACAGATTAAACAAACAACAATGTTTCATCAGTGAGTTCTACAACTGTTCCTACTTTGTACTGAGCCAGGCTAATTCCTTATTCCCTAAGGTTAACCACATCCTGACTTAAAATGTTGAACTATTCCTTTGACATGAACCAGTTGTTAACTAGCCAGCATGGTCCACTGATAAAGTAAGGCATGTTAAATTTAAAGGAACGTTTTATAGTATGGGCCAGAGTCAGAAAAGATAGAGAAGTCGGTCCCTCAGTAAAGATGAAGGACCTGGATGTGTTAATCTGACATCCAAATACTGTACAAGATCTGTTCTTGTTACATGCAACAAGTGTCCATTTTCAACAGTTGCATCTATTAGCTGCCAGTTAACTTGCATGTGTACAAATCTGACAGTGGCGGACACTTGACAACATGTTGTAGCTACAAAACAATCCTGACAATACAGTATCAGAAAACAAAATGGTCAGATGCGTTATGGCACTTTATACCAACTGTGCAAGTCTGACTTTCTTTAGAGCCAAGCCGTTATTTCTAGGGATGCACAATATATATGGGACAAATAAATTATCAGCCCGATAATAGAAATTGTACGTTATCGGTAATCAGCAGATATAAAATTACAAAATACAAATTGCTTTTGTTCACTTAACAAGTACAGCATCTACACACAGTTGGTGGTGGTATGCACCTTTAAAGTTGTTTTGTGAACAGACAGTAAACACAGAGCTGCTCCTGTGTAGAGCCACGCATTGTAGACGAGACACACATGTCGTTGCTGGTGTGGACGTTTTTTTTTCTTTTACAGGAAGAAGACATCACTGTAAGCATTCAGAGGGGAGGGAAAAGTCTTAATACAACACATCTTATCACAGCTGTGGAATATTAAATCTACCATCTTTGCTCACTACATCTGAGCCTTTACACACAGGTGTGCATAAACAACAGGTTAGAAATGTATTTTTCAAAAATGAAAATGTGTAATTGTTATTTTATCAGTATTGGCCATATTGTGCATCCCTAGTAATTTTCAAAAGATGTTCTCTCCTTGGCAGCTTTACAATCCAGAGCAGCACACACTTCCAAATTTTCAGCCAGGTTTTTGCAATAAAAGTAAAAAAAAACTTGACCCACATACAAAATACTCTCCTCCAAGTGCATCCAATGGGATTCTGGCATTGGCAGAATTTATCATTATAATTTTACTGTAAACAAGAATGGAGAAGGATTTTGGGCATATCTGAACTTCCAGAGTCATTTCAGCGCTGTCAACTAGAAATGAAATTTACAGCATATTACTAAATTGTTTTTCCAAGTACGTTTTTGTAGCAAAACAAACAAAATCTGTGGCTGGATTATATTTACACCCAACATATTTAATAGTAAACATTTATACATACATTTATGTACCACAGCAGGGTTGCAGGGAGGTGGTTGGGGCAGGTGGCGGACATACAAAGTATGGGACTTTAATAATGCTGTTGTCACTACGAGCAGATGTTTTAAGGCAGAAAACAAATTTTTTTTTGTTTCCATTTTTTTTATTTTTTTTTTAACCTTGCCAGATATGTTAATTAACAACATTTCCTCACAGCCTGTTCCCCCTGCTGACGTCAAGCAAAATATTCAGTAGTATACACAGCTGTGCCACCAGACGACAGAGCGGCTTCTGTTGCGAGACTCCTGAACGCATCCTCAACACTCCACCATGAAACAATGCTTTGTTTTTTCTTGTGTAGCATAAAGGGATTACAATTTACATTCCATTTTACAACTCTGTGTTGTAGAATGGCATATGTTAATAGAAAACCTAATCGTTTCAAATACAACATAGTTATATATTAACATGATCTCTAGGCAATAGGGCTGGATTATTTGTAATAGAAAAGAAATAATAGGTCAGAGTTTGTTTCATTGTGTCCTAGGTGACACGTCTTCATGTAAAAATAACAGAATAATCCATTACATAATTCAAAGCCTCAACATACTTTGGATATAAGACATGTAAAAACAATGTTATCATGATTCATAAAGTTTCTAATGTGAAATTAGATTTATATAATCGAGTGATGCTTAGACAGGCTACAGTATGAAAACAATGTACAATATGTGGGGAAAGTTTTATGGGGATTTTTCATATCGAATAGTATGTAATTTATTTTTGTACCACAACAGTTGATATTCTTTTTTGTACTGTTTTGTCACTGTTTGAAATAAATAATTGAAAGAAGATTGTTTACAAGTCTGTGTCTCTGACAGAATGGTGCAGGATTGCCAGACAGGCTCAGTGCAAACAGGAACTTCCTAACAACAGAGGCATTAGTCAGTGATGGAACTCCCATTTCAACAGGCGGCATACTTTGTTTTATTGTGAAGGGGATACCTTCCCCTCCAGGCTAGTGGGGCTTGTTCCAGGTGCGGCAACATGTTAAGACACTTTATTGTCTCATGTATCCGTTGACTTTTTCCCTCTGAAAGCTGTGGGCTGAGGTAGGCAGTGAATAGAATCACCTGCGTTGGTGACAACAGGATGTTTAACTTGTGTTACCTGCAGACGGAATATAATTGATTTCCCCTTGTCATTAATTTCCTGTGGGTACAGTGAAGGGGCACCAGAATAATGTCACACTTGGGAATGTTGATTAGCAGATGAGGAAAAAACAGATATAAACTTTTTTCAGGCCATCTTTGAGCAGGCTTTATATGGTTGGTAGTAGAAACCAAGTGCTAAAGATTGCAAAAATACATTAACCTAAACACTCTGAACCTTAGAAATACAGCTTACAGGCTAAACTAAAGAAACTGAAACTATAACTACAACAAAGCTGTTATGGCTGCATAACAAGCTTTACCTATACATCCAGCACACACAGCGCAACATTAGTATTCCTTTGGAGTCATGTTTGTGTCCACCTGGTGATTGTAAACACATTATTCACTGTTAGCTGTGATTTTGCAGACATCTCTCTTCACTGATCTCACTGATGCTCTGTAGATGTAGATGGTACCAGTGATGTTCTGGTGGTTTTAGTCACCCACTGTGGAGCCTTTCTGGGTTGGGCTGTGATGAACCATGCCACTTTGTGATGTTTCCAGAATTTAGCCTTCCCTAGATTCTGTAAGAAGTAGAGTCTATTCTGTGCTTTTTTTCTTTCTTTCTCTCTTTCTTTTTTTTCCATGGTAGGTTCTCTGTCATGTTGATTCCCAAGAACCTGTAACTGTTCACCTGCTCCACCTCAGCTCCAGATTGTATTCATGGGTGTACAGTGTGAACAGGAGGGGACTGAGCACATAGCCCTTGGGGGCTCCTCACTAACATAGAGGAGGTGTGACTGCCAATCAGAACTCTCTGGGGTCTGTTTGTTAGTGTTTATTTTTCCAGTCAATTTCATGGGTGAGAATGTGTTGAATGCTGAGCTGAAGTCAACAAACAGCATCCCAAAGCTTTTTTGCTCTCCAGGTATGTGAAGCCTGAGTGGAGGACAGTGAATATGGCATCCTCTGTGGATCATTGGTTCTGAAAGCATACTGGTAACGTTCCAGGGACGATGGTGGCTATATTGAGGCAGGAGGGAACAGTCTCCTGTGAGAGTGAGATGTTAAAATGTCAGTAATAACATCAGCTAGCTGATCGGCACCTGTTTTTTAGTACACAGCCAGGTATATTATCTGGACCAGCAGCCTCATTTATGTAACCTCTCAGCAGGATTTTTCTCACATCCACTTTGGTTACTGACAGTGCCGTTCCTCTTTGTCCAGTCATGAATTTATTATAGGTCTTCTGACAATGTGACCAAATGTCTCTCGGCCATTTTCACCTCAGTTAGCTGCTTTTGATAATCTACAATTATTTATTATCATTTATCCATTCCTTTACCACTTTTGATGTGTGGTTGGGATCATTGTCCTGTTGGAACACCCAGCTGCATCCAAGAGCCAATCTTCTGGCTGATGATTTTAGGTTTTCCTGAGGAATTTAGAGATAATAAAATCCAATAAATTCCATTTACTTTCTTTAGAGCAGCAGATCCACTGGCAGCAGAACAGCCCCACAACATAATTTTACCAGCACCATGCTTGACAGCAGGTATGGTGTTCTTGGGGTTCACTTTCTCTCCTTCAAACATATTGCTGCTCATTTTGGCCAAAAACATGTGACCACAGAGTTTTCCTGTATCTTTGTCTTAGTCAATCTTTGTATTTTCTTTGTCCATGTCCCTACCAAACTCTGCATTCAAGCAAGTTATTTCCTCAGAGACACTACTGAACTCATCCTCAACACTCCATCCTTGCGTAGCATAAAAGGACTACAACTTACATTTCGTTGTCCAACCCTGTGTTGTAAAATGGTTATTACATGAACCTTTGAAGCTTTGAATTTTGATCTGAACTACACAGCTGTAAAGTGTCCTGACACATCTTAGTTGTGAGGTGATTGCAGTGTTAATGTGCAGTTCAGTCAGAACTGCTCAATAATGCTTCCATGTTAGTTGCCATGATAACACGACACACATACAAACACACATGCACACAGACTCACAAGCTGAAGACATTACAAGCCGACACTGTCCGAATGGTAAAAATCTCTTTTTCAGTGGTGATGATGGCATTAAATAAGACCGTCATTATTTATTACTGTTCAGACACTACCACTGCTGACGGTGCCGCAGCTAGCCCACAATGAGGAGTACAGTGTCTTGCCAGCTCATCAGGTGGTGTTTTAATGTTAGCAATAGCAAACTCATTGCAGAAAACACACAAACATGGAAGCTTAGTTTGGACCTTATTGGTAACACAATGTTGATGTTAAATGACAATATATTGATATGGATGATTCAGCAGAACCTTGACACTGGTAGGTCGTGTATCTACTGTCCATACCCAATGCTACACCTGTGGCTCAAATAGACCCATGACAGGGCCACTGAATGAGTGTGGTGGTGTGGTGTGGTGTTTTGTTTTGTTCTTTCAGGTAATGGGACAACGGATGGATGAGTGACACTGCATCTTTTAAAGTGTCCTGAACTATGTGACTTTGCAGCACTTTCAGCTCTTCGCTTGTTTCAGGGCCACGAAACCTCTGCTACACACTATGATTACATGTCTATTGATGCAGCTCTTAAGCACAGGCTTACAACCCTTGTCTTGAACATACATCACATCCTGCTGAACACTGGTGTCTTGCACTGTCTTCTTTTTTCAATACAACAAACATTTCTACCTGCTGAACAGAGTTCACACACGTAACGAAACATGAGGATTACAGCACAATCAGTGATACTCCTGGTCTCTTAAAAGCCATGCATGTAACATCACAAATGGGTTTCAGGAAGCCACGTGGTAACGACCGAGACAAGAACAAGCAGCAATTAATAATGAGAAAATATCTTTCTCTTTCCTATATTATGAGTCATACGAAGAGGCAATTGTTTGAATTGTATACATCAAAGAGAAGGTGGAAGCCACATCAAAATCACAGAAATTCATCTTCTTCAAACATGCTAAGTAAAAAGACCAAAATAGAATCATACAAAGGTCCATTTTGTTGAGTGTCCCGAGGCCTGAAGCTGTGAAAGGTGCCTGCTGCTGGGTGTCTGTCTACATGTGTGTTCTGCAGTCAATAGCCTCAAACAGTCAAAGAGAGTTTAATCTCTCTGCTGCAGACACACCTGTTTCTCATTCAGGCAGGATGTTAGTGAAGGATGCCCTCATAGCCACAACTCTTACAACACCATCGCCAGACAAAGACACTCAGGGATCACATGCCTTCACTCTCTGCTAGATCCAATTATAATGCTCTTATAGATGTTCAAGCAGCTTAGAGAACAAATAGAGAGGGGACAAAGGAGAAGGAAAGTAGAAAAAAATCACATAATTTCAAGCAGTTTGGGGTTGACTGTTTTTACTTTTCACTAAAAGTGAAAAGGGAGGGAGGTGCTGAAGTGTATCAGAAGTGTTTGTTCTGGAGGGATCAAACCCAGACACAGTGGTGACTCTAGAGATCTTTGAGTTGAGTGTGAGTTGACTGTGACATTCATAGTCAATGTTTATGAATCAGTTGTTCCAGAATTTACCAAGAACATGTGTTTGACCATTTTTGTCACTTCCATGATCTCCTGAGATGGTTTTGAACTAAGTTGTGTGTTTGAGGCCACATTGCTAACTCTCTTCCCTCCTTGGTATATTTAAGTCTGTGTTTTTCCCTCACCCTTTGTCAGGTCGTCTGTTTTAGTCCTTGTGTCACTTCTGCATTTTCAGGTATGTTCCCCAGCTCTGTTGTGATCCTGTTGTCTTCCTGTATTTGCATCATGTGTATTCAGTGTTCATGGTTCTGCTCCCTGTGCCTTTCACTTTGTTCTGAGTTTAGTTTTGTACCTCTCTCAGCCTGCTTTGTCTATAAATAATGCACTTATGTAGACTATAACTTATACAGTTATTTAAAGATGAGGTTTTCTGACATTATATGGATCTTGACAATGTTTCTTTTTTCTTTTATTACAAGCCAAAAGACCAAAGACACAAGAAAAAAAAAAAAAACACTATGAACACATCACAGGTGATGATAACTCTGCTGTCCATTACAGCACACATAAAGGATACAGGGTTTCCTATCCGCAAGGCTGTCTTATTGTAACACACGCACACGCAGCCCCTGCAGACAGGAGAACATTGAAGCTATGCTGTTTGTTCCTCCTCTCATATTAGGTAACATCACAGAATTCTGGAGGAGCATTTGATAGCCTTGTTGCTTTCTTGATGATCTCATCCTTCTGGAAACCTGCATTAGCACCAACATGCTCTTAAATTACAGTTCAAAGCACTGATAATGAACACAGCTCTTTTTAAGGATTTGTATTAGTATTCTTGTAAGTCTCACTATTTACAATTACTTACAGGTAGGGAAGGCGATTCTGGAGAGAGATAGATGATTGTCTCATTCCCAGGTCGTCAAATACCGATGCTTTGGGTGAACATTTTGGGCTACTTTCTTCCAGTTTACGTGTCAAACTGCTTTGCTTTAGTGATTCAGAACAATTTAAAATTTTGAACTGCTTTCACAAAGACAGAATTTGAATGCTATTTTTGTCCCCTTCACTTTTGTTGTTTCAGGTTCAGAACATCGTTCACCTGTTGTCCAGCCATCACAGTCCTGATAAAAATGAGGACAACAAAAATGGAGATATGCTTTTCTTTAGTTAATCTTGCGCATTCAAAGTAATCATTCGACTGCAGAGCAGCAAAGGGTGCATTGAGTGCTATATGGGCTTTTTTCGCCTGAGGTTTCTAAGGCCCAATCCTTATGACCCCAGTCACCGACCAGTCTTTGAAGCATGTCCCTGGTAAATCTGTGAGGGCTTTTGGCTGTCCCACTGTCAAATCGATGTCAAAAATTTTGAGCCCATTATGGTCTCTGTCCGTGGGTTCACATTTCTGAAAACCTGATGAAATTACCCACAGATCATAGCATCGTAATGGTAAACAAGAGGGTTACCAGATGATGGTGCTCATGAATATCTGATGAATTTCATTTTTCTATAAGCAAAGTTTAAGTCATAAACAGAAATGTTCTAAATCACTTCCTAAGATCTGACATTTTCTCAAGAGCACTCTCCATTTTCTACTGAAACTGATTCTCTACTTAAATGACTCAGTTTATCAACAAATTAATTAATAAGAAGAAATCAAATGTGACACACACACATGCAATGGTGAAGAATCAAGACCTGGGGTGCACAGCACAGAACACAGAGAGGAGATACCACCAGCCCAACCACCTTAGGCTGTCAGCTTCTGAAAGGAAAAGGACAGGAAAGAAACTCATTTAATCTAGACATGTTGCAAATTAAGCAAGATAAACAAAATACACACAAAAAAGTGATACAAAAAATATATAAAAGCTAGCAGCAATTTAACAAAAGAACCAAAGTAAATAAAGCATAAAATAAATGAATTCACAGAAATAGAAAACCACCTACTTACAACTTGATCAAAATAACCAGGTTAAATGAAATCACATGAAATAAACAATTAACCACACAACATATAATGATAAGAAATAAAATAAATATAATAAATATGCATTGACCTGCACCAAGAAAATAATATCCTACTACGCGACAGAAATAAACAACCATGTTATGGCGTGATTGGCAGCAAATCAGGAGCAAAATTAATTAAATTGACAAAACCAGATCAAATCAGTCAAATGAAGATGTTTGTAGAGTGTATACATCACAGTGTTGTCCAGAGTGAAGCAATAAGATGATATCAGGATGGTGGGTTGAGTTTAAATACCCCGTCATGCTCTGGATTAAGGTTTTGTGTTGAAAATGGAGTTCCTCACTTAGCCCCATCCAGCCAAGGCTGTGTGGATGAGCTCACCTTCATGATGCATGTGTATGTCCATTATCCGAATCATACAGTAGCCAGACAAAGCCTCCGCTCCACCTTCATCCTGCCGAACCTCAAGGTGTCCTCTTACAAGCCTTTCCCAGGGCTCTCTGACAATTACTTTACTCAAATTCTCCTTGTCTACGCTTGGTACCACTGAAAAAAAATCCACTCCAAAACTGTCCTGCTCATGCCATTATACACAGAGGTATGGGGTGTTTTTTTCCCTTTTGCACTCAAAATGATGTCCAATTTTGTCACATCACATCAACGAGAGGAATGGACCTGAGAGAAAAAGAACTTGGAGATCTTGAAAGAAGTTACTTGATCCGACAGAGCATTTCCTAATTTTTACATCTCCCAAACTGGAAATGTGAGATCGAGCTTTTATGCTTCGCTGTAGTCAAGACAGAGTGACACGCAGATGAGGGGAGTGGGGATAATAGGATGGAAACAGGAGGACGGGACTTGAGTTGTGATTCTATTGACAACTAGTATGACAGTAGCTATGGTTGCTGCTTGTGCCTATGAACACAGTGACAGAGGTCACCATGCTCCCATGGGAGCAGAGCTGTGGAAAACGGAGAACAATGCAGTCAGGAAGACGGAACTCTATAGAAATCTAATGCATAGCCGAAGGATGTTCATAACGTGTGAGAAAGTGAGGCTTCTTTTTTTTATCCTGGTACCCTTTTGTCGTCACTTTGAAGATCTGTCTTCAAGCTGTCAGACAGTCAATAGATGTCAGGTAAGTGTAGTCAAAGAGAAGTTGAGTGGAACCTTCTTGAATAGATGTTTAAAAGTAATCTCTAACCAGGGCCATTACCTTCAGCTCCCAGCAAACAATTCGAGAAAATATATGTATATGCATCACATCAACGAGAGGAATGGACCTGAGAGAAAAAGAACCTTGAGATCTTGAAAGAAGTTACTTGATCCAACAGAGCATTTCCTAATTTTTACATCTCACAAACTGGAAATGTGAGATTGAGCTTTTATGCTTCGCTGTAGTCAAGACAGAGTGTGACACGCAGATGTAAACTCCCTAATATTTCTGCTGTTTAGGTACAGTCAACCTCAAACTATAAACCAGTCTAAACAGAAGAGAAGGAAAAAGCTGCCATCTAGTGTTGTAACTGGTGTAATATTGGTGATTGGTGAAAATATTTCAACTAATGATATTGAATTGATATCACCATGAAATATGCCCTGTTGATTACTTATAGTCTAGATGGATTTCAGAAAAAAGGCCTTCTAAAAGAAGTGAGGAGCATTTATGGGTACAAGTCGGGAACCGGCCTACCTTACATATTTCAAGGGTGCTGAGTCCAAAAAAAAAACGGTTCCCAAGCAAAATTTTGAGTTTTTGACCTTCTAATTTGCATATCAAAATGGCCGCCAAATTGCCCATCTTGCACAGTCGTTGGACCATTTCCCCCTAGTTTTTTTGTAAGTAGGCAATCAAGATGAGGAAATTAAGTTTCTAGATCTATAGTCAAGGGTCAGAGCAAGGATATAGTGGAGGCTCACTGCCTTTTTTATGTATATACATGCAAATGTACAACTTCTAAGGTGGAATTAAGCATTATATGTGTCATTTTTAAGGTGGACATAAATATTCAATAAATGTTACTCTGAAATTTCCCCTGTTGATATGACATATGATGTACACCATATTACAATAGGGAAAAATATTCAAAAAGAGACCACTATGAAACTTCCCAAGTTGCTTATTTAGATCAGGACATAGCATGGTCAGTCCCATCTCTGAGGACCGTTTGCCTGAGGTGAATGTAACAGCAAAGAGGATCGTAACAGTTTCACACGCTTTGGTAAGTTTCCTGTTTTTTAAAAAAAATTTTAGACAAACAATGTCAATATTCCTTAGTTATTGATTGAACTTGTTACCCCTATTTATCCAAAATGATACTTTTTCAACCATAGTGGGTCAAAATTGTGTATTTCAATTATATTGAGATGGCTAGCAACTGGGAGAAAACTAGCAAACAGTTTTGAAAGGGAAAAAAAAACAGCTAGCTAGTTTTTTCCCAGTTGTGCCCTAAAGATTGCCACCTCTGTTGATACAAGTTTATTTCTTATAATTCCACCCCAGACATAGCCCTGTGGCAGCATAAATCTCCCTACTCTCTAGCTAGCTAGCTAACAATCTATCATAGGGCAATGGATGCTGAGGAGTGACTGCTGCCACAGGGCTATGTTATCAAAAATACACTTGTGTCAACAGAGGCAGTATATCCTTAAAGGGCCATACCAGTCATGAAACATTCATGTAACATTCCTTCATTTTCCAATCTACAGCTGGGATGGAGCCATTCAAAAGGAGGCTTTCACGTGTCTGAAGCATTGAGAGTGTAAGCTGTGACTTTTACTGTCTTTAAAGCCCTTTAAGCGCCAAAGTCTCAAAATTGCGACAAGATCAATCAATCAATCAATCAGACTTTATTTATATAGCACTTTTCATACAAATAAAAATGCAGCACAAAGTGCTTTACATGATAAAAACAAAAATAAAACAGTGAAACACAAGACCAAATACAGACAGACAGACAGACATATGCACACACGCACACACATAAACATACACGCCACACATAGTGGGAGGACGGTAACTGAAGCGCTATCTTACTGTTGACATGTTGCAGTGAGGAAACACCAGAAACTTGATAAAACCAAATAAATTAAAAGAGCTAAAAATAAGTAAAATGAATAAATAAATAAAAGATAAGAAATTGATAAATGCTATTCATTAAAAATAATAACAGTGATAAGTCGACGTAAAGGTTAAAAGATGTTAATAAAACGAAAATCAATTCAAATCTGAATTAAAATTTGCCTTGTTACAAGGAATAAAATTATAGAATAAATAAGCTAAATACACAGATAAAAAAAATGAAAACATATCGTAAAAGAATAGAATATAATAATAAAAAACTATAAATAAAATTTAATCAAAAGCTAGGCTAAAAAGGTGGGTCTTAAGTTTGCTTTTAAAAATGTCCACACTTGCAGCTGCTCTCAGGTCTTCAGGGAGGCTGTTCCACAGGCGTGGAGCATAATAATAAAAAGCTGCTTCCCCATGGGTTTTAGATCTAATTTTCGGAATTAATAAAAGACCTCTATCTGAAGACCGGAGGGTTCTGGATGGCTCATAGTTTAAAAGCAAATCTGATAAATAAGAAGGACTAAGACCATTAAGAGCTTTGAAAACCAGTAAAAGAATCTTAAAATCAATCCTGAAGCATACAGGTAACCAATGCAGAGACTTTAAAATTGGTGTAATGTGAGCTCTCTTTCTGGTCTTCGTCAGTACTCTTGCAGCTGAGTTCTGTAGTAGTTGTAGAGGTGCAATGTTCTTTTTTGGAAGACCAGAAAAGAGAGCATTACAATAGTCAATTCGACAGGTAATAAAAGCATGAATTAGTGTCTCTGTGTTCGCTTTAGAGAGTAATGGACGCACTTTAGCAATGTTTTTAAGATGATAAAAACCGATCGTAGTGATCTGTCTGATGTGGTGTTCAAAGGATAGGTCTGAATCGAAGACCACACCGAGATTTTTAATTTTGTCAGATGGTTTTAGTTGTAGTGCGTCGAGTTTAAAATTCAGTTTTTCCCTCTGTGCTTCAGGACCAATAACCAGTATTTCTGTTTTGTCCTGGTTGAGCTGCAAGAAGTTTTGTGCCATCCAATACTCAATTTCTAAAATACAGTTAAAAAGGGCATCAATTGGCCCTGTGTCGTCAGGAGACACGGCAATATAAAGCTGTGTATCATCAGCATAACTGTGGAAATTTATGCCATGTCTCCTGATGACATCACCAAGTGGCAGCATGTAGAGATTAAAAAGAAGTGGGCCTAAAATTGAACCTTGGGGGACACCACAATTCAGTTTATAGCTCACAGATGAACACTCATTCAAACTGATAAAAAACTCTCTATCAGTAAGATAGGATTGAAACCACTTAAAAACAGTACCAGTTATACCAATCAGATTGTGAAGTCGATTTAAAAGTATTCTATGATCAACCGTATCAAAAGCTGCACTTAAGTCTAATAGAACCAGGACTGCAAGTTTTCTTGAGTCAAGGTCATATCTAAGGTCATTCACAACTTTAACTAGTGCAGTCTCTGTACTATGTTTAGATCTAAAACCAGACTGGAATATCTCATGGATGTTTTTGGAGTTGATAAAATCATTCAGTTGATTAAAAACAAGCTTCTCTAAAATCTTACTTAAAAAAGGTAGATTGGATACTGGTCTGTAATTATTGGGGTCTAAAACATCCAAACCATTTCTCTTCAGAAGGGGCTTAACCAGCGCTGTCTTGAAAGCAGAAGGAAAAACACCCATCTGAAGGGAAGAATTTACGATTTAAGATGCGGTACTGAATAAAATAGCTGTTTTCTCGAATAGTGTTATATATCATTCATACTCCCACCCACTAGTTGGCAGACATCCCTTACTTAGACCTTAGCTCAGAAAAACGTCATGTTTAAATGCAAAATGTTAGAAGAAATCCCATCCAAACTTCACTTTTTTTTTTTTTTTCAAAAGCGTCTAGCGACAAAAAGCGACTAGCGGCAAATCTAGCGACTTTTTCGTGTCTTATTAGAGACTTTTGTGGTGTTTTGGAGTCTGACTTGGCTCTGACGTGAAAGCACATATCACTCTGCAGTTACTGTGCTTAACGAGCAGCGGGTGCTGCCGTGAGGCCCCCCCATCCAAAAGCACTCACAGGCGGTCAGTCTCACAGCAGCCCCGCGCAGCAGTTCCAGCCTGCAGTCAGAGCAGAGAGGAGACGAATGGCGCTGCGGGGCAAAGTGAGGAAAACACACAAAAACACGACCCCTTGTCCAACATGGGTGAAAGTGGAAATGATACACGAACTCGTAGTATCAGTGGGAGAGCTAATGGATGTGGTAGAAGAAGCGGGAGTGGTGAGAATAGCGCTCGGACCAGCGTCAGTGTCAGTGTTCACTCTTTCTGCCGCGCCGGTAAAGGTGCGTCCATACGACGCAGCGGTGTTCACGAAGCACAAAACACACACAAGTTCAACTCTTCTCACAACACTAGTGGGGATAGCAGGGGGAGACGTGGGTGAAGAGTTCGTAGAAGGGCTGGTGGGTGTCGTAGAGGCAGCAGGGGTGGTCAGAACAGGGCTGAAAGTAGTGATGATGAGTCTTTCAACCCTTTGCAAAATGAAATAATAATAATTATTATTAATAATAATAATAACAATTATTATTATTATTATTATTTTATTAATGATAATATTTAATTATTAATTATTATTTTATTATTAATTATTATTAATAATAATAATAATGAAGAAGAGAAGAATAAAGACAAAAAAAGATGTTGACATATGTATGATCGACTGTGTGTATTCTGTACCAGTACTAATCTGTTCCACGCCACAAGGGGGTGTTATCAATATGATCTGAGATGTATATGATTGGTGACGTCACACCCCCTATAAATAGGAATGTTCTGGACTTGATCATTCTCGATGCCCGCTCCCAACATGAAGGCTGAGAGCAGTTTGTTTGTTTCACTTTAAAATAAATATGCCTTGAGGCTGAAGTGAGTAATTCGTCTCGTCTCCCTTTCTGAAGTTGCACATTGGACTCCTGCTGTGTGTTAGTAGCGCTCCTGCTAACAGGTTATGGGCCCAGTAACGACGACAATGTGCAACAACGGAAAGCGGCGAGCGAACGTTAGCTAGTCAGCTAAAAGTGAGTTAGCTAGTTAGCGCGCTAAAAAACCGGGAACGCTAACAGAAGCTGAGGAGAATGGCGCATCAAAAGGCAAAGTGGCCGATGTTTGACAAAAGTTTGGTGCGGTTCCTGTAAAAGCACGAGCCACAGCGACAAAGCCTGCAGGAAGAGCGAGCGTACACAAAGGTCCAGGTGTGCTCGCACTGAAGATCACGGCGGTGGCGGCAGCAGAGGCAGCGGCGGCAGCGGTAGCGACAGCAGAAGCGGTGCTAGCGGCAGCAGAGGTAGCAACAGCGGCAGCGGTGATGGCAGAGGCAACGGCAGCAGCGGTGGTAGCGGCAACAGAGGCAGCGGCAGCAGTGATGGCAGTAGCAGAAGCGGCGGCGCCAGTGGTGACAGCAGCGGCGGTCGGGCAGCGAGTGGTGGTTGGATCGAGGCGCGGGGACCGCAGCGGCAGATCGAGAGAGGGCTGATCGTCGACACAGGCGCGACATCCCACATGCTGAACGACAGGAGCCGGTTCAAGTCCTTCGACAGGTCATTCAAGCCGGAGAGCCACAGCATGGAGCTGGCCGACGGGAGGCGGACATTCGGGTTGGCGGAAGGCAGAGGAGACGCACAGGTGTGTCTCACTGACAGCGACGGACGAATATGTACAGTGACTCTCAGGAACGCCCTGTACATCCCTTCGTTCCCACAAGAACTCTTCTCCGTGAAGTGTGCCACTGCACACGGTGCCAAGGTACTTTTCGAAGAAGGTAACAATGTTCTTGTGGCGCCTAATGGTGCAAGGTTTAACACTGATGTGTGTGACAGAATGTACTACTTGCGAACCGAGTGTGATGAAAGTGATGTGTGCAATGTTAGCCATGATATCCAAACCTGGCATGAGATAATGGGGCATTGTAATTACGATGACATACTGAAACTGCAGGATGTAACAGTAGGCATGCACATCAAAGGTGCAAAGCGTAAGCCTGACAAAGAGTGTCATGTATGCATAGAGGGGAAGTTTACTCGGACGAGAAACAGAAATGCAACTGACAAGGTGAAAACACCACTTGAGCTGGTGAATACTGATCTAGCTGGTCCAGTGACCAATGGTTCAATAGATGGTTACAAATACATGCAGTCATTCACAGATGTGTGCACAGGAGTAGTTTTCACATACTTCCTGAAAGCAAAGAGTGATGCCGTACAGGCTACTGAAAAATTCCTGGCAGACGTAGCGCCTTATGGCGATGTGAAATGCATCCGGTCAGACAACGGGACCGAATTCACAAGCAGAGAGTTTAAGACACTCCTGCGGAAGAACAAAATCAGACACGAGACGTCCTGTCCTTACTCCCCACACCAGAACGGGATAGCTGAGAGGGAAGGGCGCACTCTCTTTGAAATGGCAAGGTGTAAACTGAACGACAGCAACTTACCTAAGAGCCTATGGCATTATGCCGTTCAGGAAGCAGCATACACCAGAAACAGATGCTTTAATAAGCACATTGGCACAACACCGTACACAGCACTGACAGGGAAGAAGTGTGATCTAGCCCAGATGCACAAATTCGGGTCAGAGTGTTATGTATACAAACAAGACAAGGGTAAACTAGATCCCAGGTGTGAGAAGGGTCTCTTTGTAGGGCACGACAAGGGCAGCCCAGCCTATCTAGTTTACTACCCCACTAAGGGAAAAGTGCAGAAACACAGACTGGTTAAGTTTATTACTAAGACCACATGTGACAGTGAGACTCAGACACAGGACATAGGATTTGACCCTATTGTAAATAGTGACAAGACTGACGCATCACAACCCAGTGCTCAGAGCACAGACACCCAGACTGACGGTCCACAATCCCCAGAGGATGATGGTGAGGAGCACCACATGGTGACACCACAGGCCCCAAGCAGTGGGAGGTACCCCACTAGAGAGCGTAAGCCCCCGAGTTACCTCAGTGATTACGCTACTCAGGATGATAGTGGTGATGATGATAGTACACTCACCAGTGTTGACTATTGCTACCGAGCAGTGTGTGGTGTGCCACTGACCTTTAAGCAGGCTATGGCATCACCACAAGCAGGTAAATGGAAGAGGGCAATGGACGAGGAAATGCAGTCATTAGAGGAGAACCAGACCTTTACCCTGACCAAATTGCCAGAGGGCAGAAAGACAGTGGGAGATAGGTGGGTATACTCTATTAAAGAGGGTGGTGACGGACACGAGCAGTACAAGGCCAGATTTGTGGCGAAGGGGTATAGCCAGAGAGAGGGGATAGATTATGGTGAGACATTCTCCCCCACGGCAAACATGACAAGTGTGCGTGTACTCATGCAAAAGGCAGCCCAAGAGAACTTGGTGCTACACCAAATGGATGTGAAGACGGCGTATTTACACGCACCCATTGACCGAGACATTTACATGGAACAACCTGAAGGTTATGAAAAAGTAGGAAACAACCTAGTGTGTAAACTACAAAAGTCAATTTATGGTCTAAAACAGTCGGGGCGCAACTGGAATGAGATGCTGCACCAATGTTTGATAAATGACAACTTTACACAGAATCCAGCAGACCATTGTGTGTACACAAAAGAGTCAAAGCAGGCAGGGAAGGTGATAATTGTGATTTGGGTAGATGATCTTATCATCGCAGCGAACAACACAAGAAGCCTAGAGCAGGTTAAGGCAATGCTCTCCAACAGGTTCAAGATGAAAGACCTAGGCAGATTGAAACACTTTCTAGGCATAGATTTCAGTCAGACAGATGAGTGTGTAACCATGTCACAACAGAGGTATACTGAGAAGATTCTCAATCGATTTGATATGCAGGAGTGCAGAACACGTGAGACACCGTGTGAGCAAAAGGTTGAATACACTGAGGATGCACCCAAGATGACAGATGTAACAAAATACAGGGAAGCTGTAGGTAGTCTCATCTACTTAGCAACTTGTACGAGACCTGATCTTAGTTTTGTGGTTGGTAAGCTTTCACAACACTTTGCAAACCCCACAGAGGAAAACTGGGTGACAGTAAAACATGCACTGCGTTATCTTAAAGGTACCACTGACAAGCAGCTGACTTTTAAGAAAAGCAGCGATGGTTTAGGCCTTCGGGCATACAGTGATGCAGATTGGGGTGCAGACACCAGCGACAGACGGAGCACGTCTGGCTACTGTGTGAGCATGTGTAAAGAGAGCTCACTGGTATCGTGGAAGAGTAAGAAGCAACCCACAGTAGCATTATCTACATGTGAAGCCGAGTACATGGCTTTAGCTCTCACTATACAGGAGTGTATATACTTAGAGCAATTCCTGAAAGGTATGGATTCCTATGAATATGTTCAAACTGTTGTTCATGAGGATAACCAGGGCACCATCGCACTTGTGAAGAACCCTGTGTGCAGACAAAGGTGCAAACATGTAGACATCAAGTATCACTTCATAAGGTCAACTATTAAAGAGGGGAAGATGACACTTGTGTACTGTCCTACAGATGTGATGGTAGCAGATGCTATGACCAAGCCTGTCTCAAAGGTCAAACTGCAGAAGTTTACAGGAGTAATGTTTGGTAATAGTGTCTGACAAGTTGTAAATATGTTAAGTATTGTGTGTACTGTAAAATGTTTTTGATTTAATTCTGTTTTGATTCTGATTGTTAAAAACTGTACAGGATACAAGTCACTCATAAGTGGGAGTGTTGACATATGTATGATCGACTGTGTGTATTCTGTACCAGTACTAATCTGTTCCACGCCACAAGGGGGTGTTATCAATATGATCTGAGATGTATATGATTGGTGACGTCACACCCCCTATAAATAGGAATGTTCTGGACTTGATCATTCTCGATGCCCGCTCCCAACATGAAGGCTGAGAGCAGTTTGTTTGTTTCACTTTAAAATAAATATGCCTTGAGGCTGAAGTGAGTAATTCGTCTCGTCTCCCTTTCTGAAGTTGCACATTGGACTCCTGCTGTGTGTTGGTAGTGCTCCTGCTAACAAAAGAAAAGAAAAAGTATCCTCCAATGTCAGAGTAGAGGGGGGTAAAAAAATCATAAAAAACGCCTACTGTTTACATGAGTTTTGTGGTGGTAATAGTTGTTGGCTTACAATTTACCTTTTCCTGTTCATTTGATATGTGGACAACATAACAAATGGATGAGGGGGGTGAATCTGATGAAATAAGTTCAAGTCTCTTTCAAAATCTCAGGTATTTCATGTAAATTACATAATCCAATATGGTCGCTGCAATATGACGTCATAATATGCAAATTAGATGAGAAAATTTACTACCTAGATAAACTTTAGGTCATTCTCAATATTTGTCTCATTTACATTTTGTCTCTATCTCAAAGCACTTTCAAGCCAGAGCCTTCTGAAATTTAGATGTCAAAATCTAGTATTTTTAAAAATAAAACCCGGCGCTTAAAGGGTTTTAAGAGAACACCTTTTCTTCAACATTTTAATTTAGATCTTCTAAAGTAAATTTAATGTTATTTCTCTTTGATTTTGCTTTTCAGCTTCAAATGGATCCAATAACAAACCTGAGACCTGTAGATTACAGCATTGTCTGCCTTTTTTGTTTAAGCAACAAGGGGAGTCTTAGTAATGCATCTGACTATGGATTGGCAAAAGCTAGGCATGCCGCCAGAACCAGGAGAAATCTAAATGACTCAAAGAACAGTGTTTTGATTGATCGTGTTGCAGATGTATTGGACTCCGCTGCAGCCCAGAGTGTTGTATGGCATAAAATGTGCTATGCCCACTTCACTGACAAAAGCAAATTAGAACTTTTGCAAAAGACAGTGGGTTCTGAACATGCAGGTAGCAGCAGTCAAACTGCACAAGAATATGCTTCTGAACTTGCAGGTAGCAGCGGACAAACAGCACAAGCACATGACTCTGAACATGCAGGTAGCAGCAGACAAACTGCACAAGCACAACCTTGCAGTAGCAGGTGTTCACTGAGAATGCAAATGGATCCAGTAGATTGGAGTTTATGCCTGTTCTGCCAAACAGATGTTTTAAAGAAGCCATTGAGATCAGTAATGACAGCAAAACTGAGTGATCAAATTATTCAAGCTTCTTCTTTAGACCATAACATTTATGTTTGGCTGGCTGGAGTGATTGATCTAATTGCAGCTGAGGCAAAATATCACTTAACATGTTTAAGAGCATTCATCAGATCTACGGACAAGACAAAGAAGGCAATACAAGAACACTCTGAAAACTCAGACTATCCAGACCTTGCGATGACATGGCTATGCAAAGAGCTGCAAGGGGCAGCAGATAAAGGACATGTACTTCTTCTCGATGATGTCTGGGAACGGTATAAGGTACTCAGTGAAAAATCATCAACCACAATTCCACTCTCTTACTGCAGTAGAAGGGCAACATTTCGTGAAAAGTTGCAGTCACAGCTGGGTGACATCCTCAACCTCTTGATAGGTGTTCATCCGAGCGAAAAACCATACTAATTCCGACAAAGTTCGCAAATACGGTGGCAAATACGGCAGTGTTGGAAATGATGGATGAGGATGAGAGTGAGAAAACATTGCCTCAATATGTGCCTACAGATGACAGTTTCTTATCACTTGTACATGTAGCGCTGAAAATTCGTCAAGAGATGATAGAAACCCCAGGCCATAAAGGTTTCTCTGTAAGTGAGGAT
Source organism: Lagodon rhomboides (assembly GCA_039737535.1). NCBI lineage: Eukaryota > Metazoa > Chordata > Actinopteri > Spariformes > Sparidae > Lagodon > Lagodon rhomboides. The sequence continues at coordinate 28,488,034 of CM077799.1, forward strand.
GACGCTATTGCATGTGTCCCAGATAGTTTATATATGCTACTGAGACTAATCGTTGGTGGTCAAGAGGCACTTGAAAATGACAATTCAGAAAAGAATGAAGACCTTCTCCGTAGAAGAGTGCTGAGCATAGCACAGGACCTGGTTTACTGTGTCAGTCGTGGCAGAAAATGGACACCCAAACATATCGGACTGGCTACTACACTACATCAGGCTACACGATCAAAACAGCTGGTAGAGTTATTCAACAAGGCCGGCCACTGTTTGAACTATGAGCAGGTGATGAAGGTAGACAATGCCTTAGCTGAGAGTACCTTAAAATCTATGGACCCAGCAACCGGTGCTATTATTCCACCAAACATGGTAGCAAATCGATTCATCCACTACACTGCTGACAACATTGACATCCTTGATGAGTCTTTAGATGGAAAGAACACCTTTCATGCAACCCAAATGGCAGCCTGGCAATGGGGAAAAAAAGATATAGAACTTGACATGCTGAAGCCCTCCACTAGCCATACACTGGTTGTGCCAGATGTCCTGGAGAACCTGCACCACGTCAATGCACATTCTGCCACAAGCAAGCCAGTATTCACATCACATGTTAACAAGACCTGGTTTACAAAACCTAAAGGAGACAGTAAGTGTGTGAAATAAGCACAAGCAACAGACATGGCTTTCTTCCTGCGACGTCATGAGTCTGAACCCAAACCCTCTTGGACGGTATTCAATCAGTCAGTCTCGTCAAAGGAACCAGAGCAGACAGCAGTAGGATATTTGCCAATAGTCCTTGCTCCAGCTCATGAGTATGATACGCTCAATACAGTTGTGAAGAGGTGCATGGCAATATCATGACATTTTGGCCAGGAGCATACTGTCATAACAGTGGACCAAGCTCTTTACTGCAAGCTCATGGAACTGAAGTGGTGTGTTGAGGAATATCAGGGCAAGTTAATCCCTCGGCTTGGTGGACTTCATATTGCAATGAACTTCCTGAAGACTATCGGAGATCACATGGCTGGGTCTGGTCTAGCTGAAGTGTGGCTGGAGAGTGGATTGCTGGGGGAGGGTGCTGTGCAGCTTGTCATGTCAGGGAAAACATACAACAAGGGTATGAGAGCTCACAAACTGACCTTGCAAGCCCTATGGCAGCTTTTGTTCCCAACATTCCTCGCGTTTGCTGCAGAATCAAACAAGGAATGCTATGATGAGATCTCTGCTATGGCTGCTGATGACAATCCTGAAATTGTTCCTCAGTTGATAACATATCTTAAGCAGGAACAGTTTGACAGTCTCCTCAAAGATTTCATCGCACGTAAATCTGAAGATGTCAACTTTGTCTTCTGGTGGAACTACATGGATATGGTCTCAACACTGTTGCAGTTTACACGAGCTCAGCGTGATGGACTCTGGGAGCTTCATCTTCACTCCTTCAGCTGGATGTTGCCGTACTTCATGAGATATGACCACCTGAACTACGCAAGATGAGGGCCAGTGTATATTGCTGAGATGCAAAAAATCCCAGAACCTGTACTATCGGCGTTCCAAAGGGGCAACTTTGTTGTGAAGCGGTCTGATCAATGATTCAACCAGGTTGATCCAGACCAAGCAATGGAATGGATCAACGGATCAGGGGAAAAAAGGAGGGGGGATCATTGGCATTACTAAGACACCTTCAGCCCTTTCCACATGGACACTCTCCTACAACATGAGGTCCCATGTAGCAGAAGAGACACATTTGATGTTCAGCAACACATCTGAGAAAACCTACATCCACAATGAAGCTACCAAATTCCGTGAAAAGAGAGACAACATAGACGAAATGGCATTGGTTTTAGTCTTCAAAGGATTCAAGGTGTTTGAATCAGTCTCAAGAAGCTCATTGCAAAATCTCGCCACGAAAGACGTTGCCACAGAGGCTATCCAAAGCTCATTACTTTCTGCCAAAGACCTAGGACAAGAACAAGTGAATTCATTCATTGAAAAAACGTTGATTGTTCCTGAGGACAAAGATAAACCAGAGGTCCCAATCCATGCAACCCTACATAAGAGCAAAGCTAAAACATTTGCATCTCTGTATGAAGTGGCCAAAAATCCTAAAATCAAAGATGACAGAACCGTCGTAAAGGCTGACCGAAATGTCCTCAAACGCCTTGTTACGGCCTATGAGGCAGGTCGTCCAGTTGACTTACCAGCTTTCATAAAACATGAGCTTCTGCCAGTTCCCATATCCCTTGCTGAAATGAATGGGACACTTCGCACTGGAAACAAGTCTGTATTGGTAAATAAGTTAACTGAAGACATAGTCTGTCCTGAGGCTATTGAACTTCCCGAACATGTCATCTTGCCTCATCATAGATGGACAGGCACTGGTGGTTGCCCTAGGAAAGCCAGACAAAGCAGTAACATTTGGGGATTTGGCCGACACATTTGTCAGAGCAGTATTGAAAGCAGGATGTTCCTATAAACAGATAGATGTTGTGTTTGACAGATACAGAGAAGAGACCATCAAGGGTGCTACCAGGACACGACGCACAAAAGCAGCTCAACCAATCAGACGACTTGTTGAGGGTCGTGATGTGCCTCTTCTGAAAAACTGGACCAACTTCCTGTCCCTCCCTGACAACAAAGCTGATCTTGCCAATCTACTCTCTGAAGAACTATGTGCTCAGGCACCAGATGATGAAGAGATAGTAGTTGCTGGTGGGTTCAGAGACAAAGAGATGGAGGTTGGGTCATCAAAAGCAACAACCAACCTGACTCATCTGAGAGCCACACACGAAGAGGCAGATACCCGATTGGTATTACATGCAGTGCACTGCCAGTCAGACACAGTAGTCGTGTCATCTAGAGACACTGATGTGCTTGTGATTCTGGTTTCCCATGTCCCGCACGTAGCATGTAAAAAACTCTGGCTGTTGTCTGGTACCACAAGGAAGCCACAATATATACCCATTGATGCTGTTTTTAACAAACTGCCAAAGGATTCAGCACCAAGCCTTGTAGCATTTCATGCACTAACTGGTTGCGATACCACATCATACATTGCAAGTCACACCAAAAGTACATCGTGGAAAGTCTGGAAAATGCACCATCAATTGCTCAGCAACCTCGGAATTGGTGATCTCACAGAGGAGACTCAAAGATCTTCAGAGGCTTTTATCTGCAGAATATATGATGTGCATAAAACAGACTCTGTTGATGCAGCAAGGCATATACTTTTCTCCAAGACAGGTAAACCAGAAGCAATGCCGCCGACAAGCGATGCGCTCCACTTCCATCTGCGGAGAGTACACTACCAGGCAATGGTTTGGAGAAATGCTCACTATGCCACACCTGAGCTTCCTTCACCCTTGGACATGGGATGGAAACCTGGCGATTCAGGACTACAGCCCATTCTTATGTCACAGAATCCAATACCTGAAAGCCGATATATAAAATAAATACATGCTGAAAATCGGGGCTGTTATGCACTGCAATGTGTGCATGTCACAGTGATGACCAATGTCCTTGTTTAAATGTGGATTTGTAGTCCTCAAGCAAGATGTGATCTGTAGAACTGTTCAAGGGAAGTTTCATGGTGTTTTTATCCCTATTCACTTGGGTTGTTGATGTTTTAATTAAGAGCATAAATGCTTTGTTTGCATAAAAAAATGAAGTCTCAGACAACTTGCAATGGTGTTTTTCTTATTATTGTGTTATATAATAACATATGTCTTTATTATTATTATTATTAGTAGTAGTAGTAGTATTAGTATTATTATGTAATATGGAATACATCACATATCATATATATACTGGGAACATTTAAAGGTGATATTGATTGAATATTTATGTCGGCCTTAAAAAATGACACAAATAATGCTTAATTTCACCTTAAAAGTTGGTATTTTGCATATATATATATATATATATATATATATATATATATATATATATATATATATATATATATATATATATATATACATAAAAAGGCACTGAGCCTCCATTATATCCTTGCTCTGACCCTTGACTATAGATCTAGAAATTTCCTCATCTTTGATTGCCTACTTACAAAAAAACTAGGGGAAAATGGTCCAACGACTGTGCAAGATGGGCAATTTGGTGGCCATTTTGATATGCAAATTAGAAGGTTAAAAAGTTTTTTTGGGATTCAGCACCCTTGAAATATGTAAAGTAGGCCGGTTCCCGACTTGTACCCATAAATGCTCCTCACTTTCACTTTTTGGACAATTCGGTCTAGACTATTACATTAGGATAATTATTTTTTGTATTACATTCTGTCTGAGTCTTTATATTTAAATGATATATCAACTAATAAAAATGCACTTGTTTGCATACATTTCCAGAAGAGAAATCAGAACATTGAATAAAGCAAGCTTCAAACTTCTTGTGTCATTTTGTTGACATATTACAGTCAAAGGTTTTTAGAGAGATTTTTGGATATCTCTTTTTAACAATCACAAACTACGACAACCATGTTCTATAAATCAGGCTCTGAGTAATAAATTAACAAAGCCCTCTGTAAAATCCTTCAGAATATAGATAAGAATAAAACTAAAAAGTTTGGGGTATGTAAGTGCCTCTGAAGCAGAGATTTCTGGCTCAGATTGTGTGAAAAAAAAAACTTATTTTGAAATAACAGCTTTTGAATTGTGAAGTTCTATACATTTTTGGACAAAAATGGTGAGTAGGGAAAAAAATGTAAACTGACAGATATGACCAAGAAACTTCTCCAGTTGATACAACTGGAGAAGAACTTACTTACTCACAATAATTTTTCTTTGACAAGTTTTCTGATATTTGATGTGTAAATATGCAAATGAGAAATATGCATGACTTTGCATACATGTTCAAAACAGAAACGTTAAATGTGTATGTTGGACATTTTCTCTCCACTACTATTAAACAAGACATGTCATGGATGTAAATAAGCTCAAAATCTCAGAATCAGTTCATGAAAAAAAAGTTCTCAAATTGAAATTGAAATGATTGATTTAAACCCAACCCCTCAAAAGTAAGTCCATGATGTTTAGCAAGTAAATTTGAAAATTATGTGATTTATATCTATGTAGAATTTGTATTACAGTCACAGACATCTCATTTCAGACTATAAAGCTTCATTAAAGAGGTCATTTGTAAAATATGGTCCTAATTTGTTTAACATTTTTAAAAATGAACTCATGTCTTTAACATCGATGTCTTGATTGGCATTGTGTCAAAGACATCTATGTACTGTGTTGTAGGGATACCCACTGTGAGAAAGCCCAACAGGTGAAACGCCATCTACGGGTGAAAGGCAGTAATGCGGCCTGAACAGATCAGGACACGCTCAGCCACACTGACAAGCAGCAGACAAGCTAGTGAGCAGACTGTGTGAAGCTGCATGGACTTTCTGTGTGTTTCTCATACTATGTGTGCGTTTTTGAGGAAATGTAAGTGCTTTCTACTTCTTAGTCATGGATATTTTGATCATTTATTCCAGTTTGTGTTACATGGCAGTATTTGTGTGAGTTTGAGTTAGCTAAGTAGCCTGTGGCCCAGTAGTTGTTAGCTCCTCCTCTTGCTAGCACTGCAGCTAAGTTTGGATGCCTGTGATGGCTTAATGATGAATATTTAATTTGCTAGCACCAATATTGCAACTCAGTTCATTGTTGTGATTGTGAATAAGCTCATTGTTCATGAGGAGTTTGAAATGTCACATTATTTACCGTGGTTACTTTGATATGCAAGGCTCCAATGCTGTTAAGCATGCTTTGCCTCTGCTAATATTATGTTTGAAATTGTACCGTTTCCTCCACCACTTATATTACATTCCTGTTTGTATATAAGTAAGGGAGATTACTGGTTTAAATCATATGGCAGTTTATTCATGAATGTTTATTCTAATTTAACTGTTGAATAATATTCTGAGCATATTTTCTAATACATTTGATTGCTTTTCTTTATATTTTCAGACCACACACACACCCCAACATATGTTGTACAATGCTGTTAAAGTCCAACAATCTTTATTAAAGAAGGAAATCAGATCTCTCTGTCCACGTGCCATGATTCTCTAATCGGAATCATAGTCCATGATCCACCGCCTCAACCAGCAATCCTTCTTTCTGAGTCTCGCCCCTCAAACACCCACTGAATTTGACATGCTAACCAGCTAGCCCAGGCCTCATAAGGCCACTTGAGTGAGTTTCAGATGGGAGATGTAACAGCAGCCAGTTCACTTAGTCTAATGAATTAACAAAATAAACTCACAAAATGTGAAGAAAAAATAATATTTCTACACCTATTTGACATAAAATACAACCATACACCATCTGAATTCAAGCGTCCCTATTTTACTGAACCAGCTTAATTGCCTTGTTAACTCATTGTAAAACACACTTCATTCAAACTGGACGTAAAATAAATCAAACTCAGCAAAACCCTTTTGGTTTGGCTTTCCACCAAATAAATTCTTGCTTCACAGAGTAAAGCCTCTCCTGTCCCCATCTGCCATGCTTAGAAGAGATCATATTTCTCTTCAGCAGACTCATAGTCCTGGTCTGTAAATCACCTCCATATCGTAAACCCTGTCTTCACACTGGCGTCTGTCGGTCTCAGAGGCTGTGTGTTCAGTCCCGTCTGGTGACTCCCCGTCATTAGAGGTTGCGGTGAGTAGATTATCAGCTCATAGGGCCACTTAGCTCCGCTACTGAGTGACTTGCTAACAGTAACTAGTCACTAAAGCCAAAGATAGGTACAGCAAAGAGTGCGGTGAGTAGCAGTAGGCGGTAATGCCTCCTCCTGTACCTTTATGAGCAACTTTGAATTCTTACATTTTCTTACAAATTACGCCTTTAGGTGCCTGTTTTTTGGGTCTGTCATCATCATCTGTGTGTTCAATAAGGGTGTCACGATCTCGATTTTAATTCGAAATCGACCGAAATTAAGTCACGATCTCGAACTTCAAATTAAAAAAAAGAATCGTCGATGCTGCCTCGCCCCCACGTCACGTCTAGTCGGCTTGTCAGACGGAAAAAAACACACAAGTGTTGAAGTGCTGCGAGTCAACCTCCTCTAACTTAGCTACTAGCTAAGCCAGTAGCTGTTAGCTACAGCCAGTCAAATGATAGCATGGTGTTACACCATTCCTGTTCGGCTCCCGGACCGTGGTTGGGAAGCACAGGGGAGATGATTTCCTCCAGGGCTGAAGTTTCTGTTTCCCTTCGGGGTGAACCTCCTTTCACGTGTTAAGCTGGTCGGGAAATAAGACCAGGGAGCTTTGCTGTATCTTGAGGAGCCATCGCCTTTATTCACAGCCAAACTGCAGCCTATATTGTACACTTTATTGCTGTCGCTACTACTGCGACTCCTTTCGCTTCTCCTTCCTCTCTCATTCATTCACTGTCCGCACGTACACACGCTCCCTCACTCTCGCTCGCCCACTCACACCTCACGCACACACACCGCCATATTCCTGAAAGGAGCTACGCCACTCTCACAACAATTATCTGTGTGGTATATGTTCAACTAAATTGTTCAGAGAAGACTATGGACTCTGGTTTTATTTTTTGTTTTGTTTTGTTGTGAACTTGAATGTCATCTTCTGTGAAGAAGACTGCAGTTACAAAAGAGAAACTAGATGTTTAAGTTTCAAATTGACTTAAGATATAATTTAGTGTTACATTATGTCATTAATAAATGTTTTAAATTTGACAATGCAGTGTGGTTCATTGTGAACAAAGGTCAGATATTATATTGCATAAAAGTCTAGCCTAAAATGGCATAGCAACCTATGCTTTAAAAAAAAATACATGTAAAAATCGAGAATCGAATCGAACCGTGACTTTGGAATCGAAAATGTAATCGAATCGAGGATTTGGAGAATCGTGACACCCCTAGTGTTCAACAAGACGTCTGAACAAGCCATCTTTGGTATTTTCAGTGCTCACTGTCTTGTTAAAGCTACTTCATGTATCTGCTTGGATGCAGGCACTTTTCTGCTTGCTCTCACTTCTGCTTGCATCCTTTCCACCAGTATTCTTTTTCTTCACTGAGAGATTATAAGCAGGTGTGGTGAGGTAAGTGTGCGTGAAAGCCACTAGAACCTGACAACGCCACCTGGGGAATTTCACCCCAGGAAATATCTTTACAAAACTCTGAGAACTCGATTACTTAACACAAGTTCATGCAACTGAGACAAGACAGAGACGTGGTTCCAAAAATAAAGCCAATTTATTAATTTTAATTGAAATAAGTTATAAATGGAAGCAGCTGTGAAAAGGGGGGTTAACACAGGAAAAGTGAATCAAATTATGAAAATGTAACAATTTTATTGAAAGATTTTATAAAACAAGATGATTTCTTTTTAAAATACTTAATTTTAAAAGAGTGGACAGAAGCCAGCTGAAGGGAGGCAGCCTACCTAAGGGTGTGTTCTAGGAGTGCATCAACTTACCCACCACACGTGCTCATGAAAATCGGCAAATCACTGCAAACGGTGTCCCAGTGAACTTAACCACTACAAACAGTGAGGGAACCACCCTAATGTGCCTAGACTCCACTACAAGTTGACTAATGCCACTGTAAATTAGAAAAAAGGGACAAAAGAAATTAATTCACATAATTAACACACCAGTTGGTCCAACTAACATAATATACAACAAAGGAAATCAATAACAAAGGCAAAACTAAAGTAACAACAAAACAGCAGCTCACAATACCCTATAAATTCAAAACCGGTATGTTAGTAATAAAAACATGTACTTGACATTGGAGATACACTATAAAAGAACAAAAGTTCAGGTTTGTTAAAACCACTTCACATGTGCAGCATGTCTCATCAGTTTATTCCATACCTTCATCCTCTTGTAGATGCAGACACCAGTATGACCAGGCAACAGAGGGCGAGAAGAGCTCAGATAGGGGAGCCCACCAGGAAGAGACAGCCATGAAGTCCCAGGTGCCTTAAATACCCTCAGGTTAATTAGAAAGGGGATGGGCAGAGGAATTGAGAGGGGTTGGCCTGAACACAAGGGTGTGTTCAAGAACCAACAACCGAAACACAAACAACTGGTTTCCCCACCACACAGGGTTAATTTTCTGAACTCCTCAGTACTTTCTGAACGTGCTAGCAGCTAACGCTAACTAGCACCAAAATGCCTCCCTTTACTTTGGATGATTTTTAAGAAGATCATTCAAAAAATACATTCCTGGACGAAACAGAAGGACTGTACACCGTGTAATACATCCAGGAATATTATTCCTTGCTGGAACACACAAGAGTAACCATTTTCCTCGGTTATGGGAGAATGAGTAACAGGCAGAGTCCAGCGCCCTGAGATTTGTGATGCGACTGGTTGGCCTGCACTGTCGTCTGAAAGAAGTGCCTCCTCAACCCCCATACCAAGGAGGAAACAGCCGTGGATAGCAGCAAAAACAAAAAGTAAGAGCAAACCTACTTAAGTAACAAGGATACATCTGGAGAACAGATTTGCTCCACTTTCACAAGACCCAAATCTAAAAGTAAAGGGCTACAGAGAGAGGTAATGACTGGGCCTCAAACACTGATGGTGCTGTAGAGGTAGAAAGCTTTTGCAGCAGGAAGAACATCTCGCTGCTGAACATCCAATGGCAAAATCTCTCATTCTACACACAGGGGCCTGTGATGTTGTGAAGCAACAATCCGGGGTATTGAACAATACTTTAATAGTATGTTGAGCAAAGTCACATCTCTCAATACTGTGGTGTTTGTCAGTGGCCCTCTACCGACTGTCCGAAGAGGTGATGAGAGATTCAGCAGGTTGTTGATGTTGAACAGATGGCTCAAAGCTACTTATTGACAATTTTTACATTTTCTGGGAACGCAGACACCTCTTTAAGGCAAAGGGAATTCTCCTGCGACGGCAGCCGGGTTCCCCCCGCCAAACAGAACGTCAAGTTCGTCCGGTTCAGAATCCAAACTTAAGGAGCCGGGGGGCAACTTGTAGGCCAGCTGGGTCCCCCAGAACGGAGACCTCTCAGGATTGGCAGGCACCGGGGAGCTGGGCTAAGGCAGGGGACCGGCCACGTCGCAGAGGGCCTTGAGGCTCGACGTCGCCAAACTTTCCTGCGATGGCGGTCGGCCCTGTGGTTCCCTCCGCCAAACGGAGCATCCAACTCTTACTCTCCCACGGAATCATCCATGTAAATCGACCACAGGAAATCGAGGGGCAAGTCATCCTCCGAGTCGTCGGAGGGAAACAAAAGGCAGCAATACCGAGGCTGGGGGTCCGCCCGTGCTGGGTCCTGTCTTGGTCGGATCATTCTGTCAGGAATGGTGGTAGTTGACGTGGTGCACGGACATGAGACTGAGGTTGCGGGGATTCGTCATATTTAATTATCTCTCAAGATCCAAGAATACAAGGCGACATGACCGAAACGTGACTAGACTATACAATACAAAACAATGATCCGACAAGGAGTGAAGGTGAACAAAGGCTTAAATACACACACACAGATGAGGGAACGAGGAGCAGGTGAGGAGAGAGAGACGGGACGAGGGCAGGTGAACTAACGAGGGGGGAGCACAGAGGAGAAATAACACAGACAGGGGGAGACAAACCTGCAACAAGGTGGGGAGTAAAAAACACAGAAGAGACACTGACAAGACACAAGAGGGCAAGGAAATCAAAACATAAGACACAACAAAACACAGAACCATGACACCTTCCAAACTTCTCTTTCATAAGAGAGACTAGAATGCAGCAAATAGGAGGAGGTCTTAGTATTCTGTTACTCAAATGTTCTTTTGAATATGTGGCTCTTCAGTTTCTCATCTTCTCAGGCTGTATTTCTAAACATCTACAGGCCACCTAAATACTGTACAGACTTTTTTGATGACTTTGCTGAGCCACTGTCTCTTAACCCTTAGATGCCCCTTTAAAATACTCACGTTATGGCACCTTCGCACATGAATGTGTGCATGAACTTATCAAGCTATAAAAATGTTATAAATAATTACTTTGATAATGATATTGTTTTAAACCAGTATCAGTCCTAATCATACATATAAGTAGTAAATAGGGTGTACCTATGAGCGTGCATGTACAAATCTGTCAAAACTTATGAGCGTGCGTGTATGATTTATGACCCCTCATGGAAAAACAGGTGGTCATTTGTGTGAGTGTGTGCGTGTGTCTCAGAGGGCCCCCTCTGCCCCCCCTTTCATGTGTCCTGCCTGGCTTAGGTGTGTGTGTGTGTGTGGAGGTGTGAGGTGGGGGGAAGTGGTGGAGGTGGGGGTTGAGGATGCGCTGTGGAGGGGATGTCCCTCAAAGGATCTCCTCAGCCCCCTCTCGTGGGATCTGCCTGGCTTAGGTGTGTGTGTGGGGGGGGTGTGTAGGTGTGAGGATGGCTGGAGGAAGTGGTGAGGGGGGTGGGGGGTGGGGGTGAGGATGTGCTGTGGAGCTGCTTGACACCTTCACTCCAAAAGGGTTAAGCTCAGAGAACATGTGCTGGTGGTCAGTCATCCCAACAGTAAGATAGATCAAATGGTAGATTGTTCACACTGTCGTATGTCTCCAGCATTGTTATGTGATGGGAACCGGCTAGCCTCAGTTTTCAACATGTGTTTGTTAGTCTGAATCATCTCCTCAAAAACCCCTATTTACATGGGTAATATGCTTTCCCGTGGTTACCTGTCCCCGATTTTGCAGACCCTCTGTTTGTTGCATATGTGTGTGAAGTCTGTATAGTGTCCTTGCTGATGTAGACACTCTGACTACTGGGTGTGTGTGTGTGTGTGTGTGTGTGTGTGTGTGTGTGTGTGTGTGTGTGTTTGTTACATAAAGAAATGTTACCTGGACTTGTATATTATCATTATTATTATTAATAATAATAATACTGTCTGATAAAGAAGTGTATTTAAATATATATATATGTAATTATTCTTATTTGCAGTCGGGTCTCATTGACCATTGAGGATTATTTATATGGTAAACCGCTAATGCATCAGTATCTGAAGGGGTAAAAAAAACCCCAAAAACAATCAAACTAAAACTAAATAAATAAAATTAATTTAAACAGATTAAGCAGACATAGGGGTAATGGGGTGATTTTTACTAGGTCTGTAACCATACAGCCAATGTCCCCTATCTTATGCTGAATGAGGTTACCCTGGTCACTCAAGGATTATAAAACAAATAGATACTATCTGTGTTTGGTGTCTATGTAAAACCCTTTTTACACATATACTAATGTTTTTATTTGTGTTTAACCTTGTTTTTGTATGTTTAATCCAAGACAGTTTTTTACTATTTAGTTGAAGAATGTTAGATAACTTTTAAATAGCTCAATACATATTATCACACGCCCTTTCGTTAGCCTCCCCTAACTATTGGTATGGGGTCCTGCTCAGGGGAGTGGTTATCCGCGAGTGTATATAGCTACCTGTAAAGATTAGTTCTCTCTCTTTCTCGCTCCTGCCCTGCTGGTTTCGCTGTTGGCTAATGCTAATAGGTTCGTATTGCTACTATTTCTACCAGGCTCTACATTTAAATTTCTTTGAGAAAAGAGCATTTTCATTTCGCAGTACCAATGGATTCTCTGAATGGTGAGTTAATATCTCATTATCCTATTTCTAATGGTATTGATTTAATGGTTCTTTTAATCTCAGTATAATATAGTAAATATTGCAATGCATCCTGTTTTAAAGGTTTTGCTTATTAGGTAACCGCCTGCGGGTTATGGTGTTGGATGCCAGTGAAAACCCTGATACTGACAACCGAGGTTTGTGTTTAATGCTTCTTTGTTTTACTATTTTTAAATTTTTATTTTTGTATTAATGTGTATTAATTTTTTTTTTGTTTTTGTTTTTTCTGCAGCTCTGACCGGCAGAGGTGTGGAATCATCTCTACAAGATAGTGGTGATCTGCATCTGACCCCTGGTCTCTCAACTGTGCCTATTCATATTTTGTTATAATACATTTTATTTTAGAGTTGTTTTAAATTTATTTCTTTATCTTCTCTTGTATAGGTTTCCAGAGGGAAACATCGAGTTCTGTTGCAGCCCTCAGAGCACAGCGGAAAAAAAAACTTGATGAGCGGATAGCTATTTTGAAACAGAGAGTTATTGAGGAGGAACAAAAAGACCTTGATGGTGAAATAGTATTTTGTTTCATACTTAAATAGAAAATGATATTATGTCAAGAGATTAAAGACATACTAACATGCTGTTTTTTGACGATGTGTATAGATTTCCAGTCCCCTCATAAAAAATTCAGACGTCCGCCACCTGCTAAAGCCTTTGGAGCAAAGTCGTTATTGCGCCAAAAACGGGGTGGAAAGAAGACCATCCAGACTGACAAGGACGCAGGGTATGTAACAAATATTTCTAGGAGCCTGTATTGTTAGGTATAGCAGGTGTTATTATTATTGTCCTTATTATTATTATTATTATTATTATTATTATTATTATTATTATTCATTTATTTATTTATTTATTTATTTTATATGTTTGATTTAATTGATTTAATTTTGTTTTTTTTTTTTATTTTTCTGTTTTCTAACTTTTTCGCATTATCACAGACCATCGACCAGAGCATCACAACCGCTACGCATCCCTCAGGAGACATCACAACCGAGAGCCCTAAGAGAAGAGGACGAGCTCGTGGAACTGCTTAGAGAAGTGGACGATCCGTTCTTGCAGCTAGACACAACACAGAGTGACGGGGACCAATCATTCTCCGGGTATATGCTCACCTCTACACAAACAGGTGGTATAGAATCTGAGGTGTCTGACCAGGATATTTTCAGGGTGACCAACACACCTCTAGTGGGTCTTCATTTTGATGATTCTGTGGCTGAGGCAGATGTAATAAATAATCCTCATAATAGTGGTTTCAACCCGTCTTATACCGCTACGATACATACACCCCTCGTTTGTATTAGCCAGGCCGCTTCATCAGAGCATTTTGCTGTCCAAGAGGGGTCTGAATTACCCGAATTAAGCAGACGTTACGGTCCACAGCTAGACATAACTGCTTTAGAGCTTGTAGAGCAAATTAATTCTGAGCCAGAGACATCAAATAATCTGCAAGTATCAGAGAGCGATAGTGTTGATCAGCTGTCTGACACAGTGGACACCAAATTTGGGGAATTAAAACGCTACGTCCAGGCTTTGGAAAAATCTGCGCGTGAGGATAAAGATCTGTTAATAAAACATAACGAAAACTTGACTGTATTAGTGCAACAACTAATGAGTTCTGTTGCTCGGTATAAAGACGAGCTTGTAGAAATTAAACAGTTGTTGAGGAATCATTCTGCGAGTAACACTTCTGTTTCCGTTTTACTCACCACAATTGTGGAGAAGCTTTTGAAGTAAATTTTTACATCTCTAGGTATTGTTTTATTAGACGGCAACATGCCTCCGCCTAAAAAAAAAATTTTCAAGCGGGTAGACGGTGTGTGGAGTGTTTTAGATGTTAGTGGTAGTGATAGTGATGACGAATGGAATACTGATGATGAGGGAGCCGTACCTATTGCCGATGAAGGAGTTCACGGTAGATATATTCGGTTTGCACTAAAAAATGGTCTGCCTTACGGTGAAGGCATTGCCGGCGATGTCGACACAATGTCTAGGTGGGCTAAAGTACGTACTAAACGAGTTGAAGCATTGACAAGACGGGTGATGAATATTGCAGTCCCCCGGGTTCGTTCTGCTCATGCTGTTGCTGGTGTTGCTAATGTGGTTACTAACGCTGTAGATGTTACTGGTGGCTGTAATGCTGCTGTTTGTGCTGATAATGCTGATGCTGCTGATGATGATGATGGTGCTGGTACTGCTGTCCCTGCTGTTCCTGACGTAGTTGACTGCAATGTGATTGAGATAGCCGACGACGATGTTGATGTTAGCATTATTAGCATTGGGGCTGGGTCCTCCTCTGACAATCTTGCTAATAGGGCTGTATCTGGTGATGACTTTGATGTCGTTAATGACGCCGTTGTAGAGATAATCATTGATGAGGGGGATGATATCACCGACATTGCTGATGATGGTCTTGGTGAGGCTGTTGTTGATCAGCCTGGAGGTGCGGCCATGTCGAGCAATATAGATCCAGACAGAGTTGAGGAGGCTTGTTCTATAAATCAGCTAGGGGGTGGTGACGAAGATAGAGGGTTAGAACAGAATGCTGGGAATGAGGCAGAGGAGGGGCCCATTTCCTCTAATGGCGGAGATATGAGGCCTCCAATACAAGTCCGCAATATACCTCATTTTAATGCAATGGAGTTGCGTCAGCGTCTCGATTTCCGAGACATCAGTCTCGATAATCCCGAATTAGTCCCCATGAGAATCAGAGAGCGTCTGTCTGGGGTAATCGACCGGGCATTGGACGGGGTGCATCCCGGTAGTATTTTAAATGCTGTGCTGAGAGGTCCATCCTTAGCCAATGATGTGCAGGCTATTTTGAACTCTGACAATCAATACAACACAGATGTGTTTCTGGAAGAGATTTCACAAGTTTTACAGAGCAATGACACATCTATGACTGACGACGAGCTGGAGTTTATTGTTACGGTGGTAGAGAATAGAAGTGGTGGAAAACGTAAACTGCTTGGTAAAATACCGTATGACAAGATTCTGGCTGAGAAAGCTCGATTTCTGTACAACCCCAACAATGTTGGAGACAACAATTTGTGCTTCAGTCTCTGTCTTGCGCGTTTTGAAAATATAAAAATCGAAAAACAAAACAGAGAAAACAAAGAAAACCCAGGATACGTGCAAATAAAACAACCATCCAGGTATGAGGAAATGCAATATGCAAAAACCGCTCATATGAAAATTATGGGCGAGCTCGCAACCAGTGTGTCGTTCGATAAAGTCCCCGCGTTCGAGAAAGAGATAAACGCCAAAATTATAATATTCCACCACACAGCCGGGCGCAAACGGTTAGAATGCTACAAAACACACGACGAAATTAACAAGCACACCGTGTGGTTATACCTGCGGGATAATCATTATTATTTGATAGAAAACCCGGCAGGATTCTTTGGTGTCTCATACGTGTGTAATTATTGTTATGAAACATACGAATCGCCCTTGCATCATAACTGTAAACTCAGATGTAACGTCTGTTTTACAAACGAGTGTCACGAGTACCCAACCAAAACCAAGAAATGCGCCGATTGCAAACGCATATGTAAATCCCAATTCTGTCTCGAACAACACAAGTTAATGGAGAAAACACACAGAAAGATACCGTGCGACTCGTGCAAGTACTGCGAGGCTTGCGGTAGGACCTACACAGTGTGCGCAGGGGGCAAAACACACAAGTGTCGTCCTAGAAAGTGTCAACACTGCTGCGAAGACATATTGGATGGTAAGGAGTTACACCAGTGTTATATCCAACCTATGGAGAGGAAAAAACCAACGAGTAAATACAAAATATTTGATTTTGAGACTCGGTACCACGACGGCAGACACGATGCGAATTTCTGTTGTGTAAAAGATCTCGACGGTACAAATATGTTCTGTTTCACAGGTCAAAAGTGTGTGGAAACATTTGTGCAGTACTGTCGAAAACCCAAATTTGAGAACTACACATTCATTGCACATAACGCCTCAGGCTTCGACAACTACATACTGTTGGAGTACTTTGTCAAACAGGGGATAACCCCCGAGTTGACAATGAGAGGCAGTAGGGTCATCCTGATGTACGACAAAGCATACAAACAGCGCTGGATAGATTCTTTCAGTTTTCTACCCATGCGTTTGTCAAAAATACCCGCGGCCTTAGGCTTTGAAGACGTGGTGAAGGGTTACTTTCCACACAAGTTCAACACCTTGGGGAATGAGAGGTATGTTGGACCCTATCCAGAGCCGCACTTCTACGGTTATGACAGTATGCCTGACAAGGAGAAAACGGTATTTATGGCTTGGTATGACACTGTCCGCAAAGAAAGCTTTGACTTTGAGAGAGAGATTCTTCGCTACTGTGTCAATGATGTGGATGTGTTGCGCAAAGCATGTTCTATTTACCAGGATACTTTTCGTAGATGCACAGAACTCGACCCCTTTCAATTCACCACACTGGCATCCAGCTGCATGGGCGTGTTCAAAACATTGTTTCTGAACAAAGACACTCTAGCTCTCACGTATGACGGCGCATACGTTGGGCAGTTTAAGGCCTATTCAGATGTGTCTATACAGTGGCTTGAATACCTGAGTCATACTGAAAAAATTGAGATAAAACATGCAGTCAATCATGGCGAACACCAAATAGGCCCATACTTTGTGGATGGTTATCAGACGGCTACAAAAACATGCTATGAATTTGCTGGTTGTTTTTATCACGGGTGTGTCAAATGCTACGCCCCGCTGGTCTAAACCCTGTTACCAGAGAGACTTATGGTGTGCACTATAATCAGTTCATGTCAAAGATTAGTGAATTGAAGGAGAGATATGGGCATAATGTTGTTGTGATGTGGGAGTGTGACTGGCACAAAATGAGAAAGGATGATTCTGCTGTCCAAACATTTCTGCAGGGTTACAGCAAACCAGAGCGCCTGGATCCTCGACAGGCTCTGTTTGGCGGGCGTACAAACGCCATGAAGCTGCACCACCAGGTGTCAGAGGGTGAGAAAGTGAGGTATTACGACTTCACCAGTTTGTACCCGGCTGTGAACTCGCAGAAGCAGTATCCGATAGGACACCCGGAGATTATCTTTACGGGTTTTGAGTCCTTTGACCCCTCAAAGTATTTTGGCTTTGTGAAGTGTGTTGTACTGCCCCCGAGAGGCTTATACCATCCTGTCCTCCCCTATAGGTGTCACAAAAAACTCATGTTCCCCTTATGCCGAACATGCGCTGAGGAGTTGAATCAGACAAGTGATTGTACACACAGTGACAATGAGAGGCAGTTGTCAGGCGTGTGGGTCTCGATTGAACTCGAAAAAGCGGTTGAAAAAGGATACGTGATTGTAAGCGTTGACGAGGTGTGGCATTTCCCAAACAAAACAGACACATTGTTCCGGGAATATGTCAAGACGTTTCTTAAATGTAAGCAGGAGGCTTCTGGTTATCCCGGTCATGTGAAAACACCAGAGGAAAAGGAGAAATACATTGACGAGTATTTCAAAAAGGAGGGTATCCGGCTCGATGCCGACAAAATCTGCGTCAACAAGGCAGTAAGGAGTTGTAACAAGCTTCTTCTGAACTCATTGTGGGGGAGATTCAGCATGAGGAATAATCTGCCGACATGTGAGTTAATAACCGAATCACAAAGGTTTACACAGCTGATGTTCGGCGATCAATATGATGTGCGGCAGTTTTGTTTCATATCAGAGGATGTGGCTATGGTGCAGTGGTGTCATGCCGACATCAGAGCATCCAGAACGAAAGATGTAAATATCTTCATCGGGGCCTTTACCACCGCTCATGCCCGGCTCATGCTTTATGATGTGATGGATAAGTTAGATCAACGTGTTCTGTATTGCGATACTGACAGTATTGTTTTTACTTCGCAGCCTGGTGAGTGGATTCCTCCCTTAGGTGAATACTTGGGCGATTTGACTGATGAGTTGAACGATGGCAATGTGTGTGGGCTCCCTGAAGAAGATTATATCACCGAATTTGTGTCAGGGGGTCCAAAGTGTTACGCTTATCACACAGCTCACAACAAAACGATGGTTAAGTGCAAGGGGGTGACACTAAACGCTGAAAATACGGCCGTGGTAACACACAAGTCTCTGGTGGGTCTAGTTCAGGCCTTTGTTGCCAATCAGAATACAGATGCACACGTGATGACTGTTTCTGATACCATCAAAAGAGACAAAAAGAGGTTCCATCTCAAGAACGACACAGTTACCAAGAAGGTTCAGGTTGTTTACAACAAACGTCGTGTGTTGAGCGATTATACTACTCTGCCTTATGGGTATTAGCGCAGATCAAGGGTTTGATGCCAGACTACAACACCCTTTTAGTCTGGTGGTGAGTGGCCCTTCAAATTGTGGCAAGACATATTTTGTCAAGGATGTTATTGAAAAAGCATTGACGGTTATTTCACACAATATTGACAATATTGTATACATATACTCGTGTTGGCAACCTTTATATAGCAGTTCCAACAGAGCCAAATTCCTCTGCATGCGTAATGACATTGCTACACCATTTGTTTTTTAGAGATGTATACAACCGGACGGTCAGACAGCAAGGCAGTTCTGAGTCTCAAATAATCTGGTGTCTTGGCTTTATAATCAATAAGAAGATAACCATAAGATGTGCTGGTGGCATCATTAAAAGCCTCTAAAAAAAATTTGGGGTTGCCAGGAAACATTTGTCTACCTATTAAGGTGATCTGGTATTTATCTCTAGGGTTTTTAAACAAAACAAGGTAATTGGTATTCAAACTAATAGTACGACTAGCTTTGCCTTGAATAAACAGGTTTTGGACAAGATATATACAACTTAGATTCCTATGATGAACATATTTGGTAAAAACATTTTGTACTTCTATATTATTACTGGCATCATTCATTAAGTCATCGATAATTAGTAGATTGTTTTTCTCTGGCGGTAGCAATACATCATCACACAGAGATTCGGGAAGCCCATTTACAAAGTTAATGTCTCTTATCTGCAGTAACTGGTTATATAAAGGTTGCCAACACGAGTATATGTATACAATATTGTCAATATTGTGTGAAATAACCGTCAATGCTTTTTCAATAACATCCTTGACAAAATATGTCTTGCCACAATTTGAAGGGCCACTCACCACCAGACTAAAAGGGTGTTGTAGTCTGGCATCAAACCCTTGATCTGCGCTAATACCCATAAGGCAGAGTAGTATAATCGCTCAACACACGACGTTTGTTGTAAACAACCTGAACCTTCTTGGTAACTGTGTCGTTCTTGAGATGGAACCTCTTTTTGTCTCTTTTGATGGTATCAGAAACAGTCATCACGTGTGCATCTGTATTCTGATTGGCAACAAAGGCCTGAACTAGACCCACCAGAGACTTGTGTGTTACCACGGCCGTATTTTCAGCGTTTAGTGTCACCCCCTTGCACTTAACCATCGTTTTGTTGTGAGCTGTGTGATAAGCGTAACACTTTGGACCCCCTGACACAAATTCGGTGATATAATCTTCTTCAGGGAGCCCACACACATTGCCATCGTTCAACTCATCAGTCAAATCGCCCAAGTATTCACCTAAGGGAGGAATCCACTCACCAGGCTGCGAAGTAAAAACAATACTGTCAGTATCGCAATACAGAACACGTTGATCTAACTTATCCATCACATCATAAAGCATGAGCCGGGCATGAGCGGTGGTAAAGGCCCCGATGAAGATATTTACATCTTTCGTTCTGGATGCTCTGATGTCGGCATGACACCACTGCACCATAGCCACATCCTCTGATATGAAACAAAACTGCCGCACATCATATTGATCGCCGAACATCAGCTGTGTAAACCTTTGTGATTCGGTTATTAACTCACATGTCGGCAGATTATTCCTCATGCTGAATCTCCCCCACAATGAGTTCAGAAGAAGCTTGTTACAACTCCTTACTGCCTTGTTGACGCAGATTTTGTCGGCATCGAGCCGGATACCCTCCTTTTTGAAATACTCGTCAATGTATTTCTCCTTTTCCTCTGGTGTTTTCACATGACCGGGATAACCAGAAGCCTCCTGCTTACATTTAAGAAACGTCTTGACATATTCCCGGAACAATGTGTCTGTTTTGTTTGGGAAATGCCACACCTCGTCAACGCTTACAATCACGTATCCTTTTTCAACCGCTTTTTCGAGTTCAATCGAGACCCACACGCCTGACAACTGCCTCTCATTGTCACTGTGTGTACAATCACTTGTCTGATTCAACTCCTCAGCGCATGTTCGGCATAAGGGGAACATGAGTTTTTTGTGACACCTATAGGGGAGGACAGGATGGTATAAGCCTCTCGGGGGCAGTACAACACACTTCACAAAGCCAAAATACTTTGAGGGGTCAAAGGACTCAAAACCCGTAAAGATAATCTCCGGGTGTCCTATCGGATACTGCTTCTGCGAGTTCACAGCCGGGTACAAACTGGTGAAGTCGTAATACCTCACTTTCTCACCCTCTGACACCTGGTGGTGCAGCTTCATGGCGTTTGTACGCCCGCCAAACAGAGCCTGTCGAGGATCCAGGCGCTCTGGTTTGCTGTAACCCTGCAGAAATGTTTGGACAGCAGAATCATCCTTTCTCATTTTGTGCCAGTCACACTCCCACATCACAACAACATTATGCCCATATCTCTCCTTCAATTCACTAATCTTTGACATGAACTGATTATAGTGCACACCATAAGTCTCTCTGGTAACAGGGTTTAGACCAGCGGGGGCGTAGCATTTGACACACCCGTGATAAAAACAACCAGCAAATTCATAGCATGTTTTTGTAGCCGTCTGATAACCATCCACAAAGTATGGGCCTATTTGGTGTTCGCCATGATTGACTGCATGTTTTATCTCAATTTTTTCAGTATGACTCAGGTATTCAAGCCACTGTATAGACACATCTGAATAGGCCTTAAACTGCCCAACGTATGCGCCGTCATACGTGAGAGCTAGAGTGTCTTTGTTCAGAAACAATGTTTTGAACACGCCCATGCAGCTGGATGCCAGTGTGGTGAATTGAAAGGGGTCGAGTTCTGTGCATCTACGAAAAGTATCCTGGTAAATAGAACATGCTTTGCGCAACACATCCACATCATTGACACAGTAGCGAAGAATCTCTCTCTCAAAGTCAAAGCTTTCTTTGCGGACAGTGTCATACCAAGCCATAAATACCGTTTTCTCCTTGTCAGGCATACTGTCATAACCGTAGAAGTGCGGCTCTGGATAGGGTCCAACATACCTCTCATTCCCCAAGGTGTTGAACTTGTGTGGAAAGTAACCCTTCACCACGTCTTCAAAGCCTAAGGCCGCGGGTATTTTTGACAAACGCATGGGTAGAAAACTGAAAGAATCTATCCAGCGCTGTTTGTATGCTTTGTCGTACATCAGGATGACCCTACTGCCTCTCATTGTCAACTCGGGGGTTATCCCCTGTTTGACAAAGTACTCCAACAGTATGTAGTTGTCGAAGCCTGAGGCGTTATGTGCAATGAATGTGTAGTTCTCAAATTTGGGTTTTCGACAGTACTGCACAAATGTTTCCACACACTTTTGACCTGTGAAACAGAACATATTTGTACCGTCGAGATCTTTTACACAACAGAAATTCGCATCGTGTCTGCCGTCGTGGTACCGAGTCTCAAAATCAAATATTTTGTATTTACTCGTTGGTTTTTTCCTCTCCATAGGTTGGATATAACACTGGTGTAACTCCTTACCATCCAATATGTCTTCGCAGCAGTGTTGACACTTTCTAGGACGACACTTGTGTGTTTTGCCCCCTGCGCACACTGTGTAGGTCCTACCGCAAGCCTCGCAGTACTTGCACGAGTCGCACGGTATCTTTCTGTGTGTTTTCTCCATTAACTTGTGTTGTTCGAGACAGAATTGGGATTTACATATGCGTTTGCAATCGGCGCATTTCTTGGTTTTGGTTGGGTACTCGTGACACTCGTTTGTAAAACAGACGTTACATCTGAGTTTACAGTTATGATGCAAGGGCGATTCGTATGTTTCATAACAATAATTACACACGTATGAGACACCAAAGAATCCTGCCGGGTTTTCTATCAAATAATAATGATTATCCCGCAGGTATAACCACACGGTGTGCTTGTTAATTTCGTCGTGTGTTTTGTAGCATTCTAACCGTTTGCGCCCGGCTGTGTGGTGGAATATTATAATTTTGGCGTTTATCTCTTTCTCGAACGCGGGGACTTTATCGAACGACACACTGGTTGCGAGCTCGCCCATAATTTTCATATGAGCGGTTTTTGCATATTGCATTTCCTCATACCTGGATGGTTGTTTTATTTGCACGTATCCTGGGTTTTCTTTGTTTTCTCTGTTTTGTTTTTCGATTTTTATATTTTCAAAACGCGCAAGACAGAGACTGAAGCACAAATTGTTGTCTCCAACATTGTTGGGGTTGTACAGAAATCGAGCTTTCTCAGCCAGAATCTTGTCATACGGTATTTTACCAAGCAGTTTACGTTTTCCACCACTTCTATTCTCTACCACCGTAACAATAAACTCCAGCTCGTCGTCAGTCATAGATGTGTCATTGCTCTGTAAAACTTGTGAAATCTCTTCCAGAAACACATCTGTGTTGTATTGATTGTCAGAGTTCAAAATAGCCTGCACATCATTGGCTAAGGATGGACCTCTCAGCACAGCATTTAAAATACTACCGGGATGCACCCCGTCCAATGCCCGGTCGATTACCCCAGACAGACGCTCTCTGATTCTCATGGGGACTAATTCGGGATTATCGAGACTGATGTCTCGGAAATCGAGACGCTGACGCAACTCCATTGCATTAAAATGAGGTATATTGCGGACTTGTATTGGAGGCCTCATATCTCCGCCATTAGAGGAAATGGGCCCCTCCTCTGCCTCATTCCCAGCATTCTGTTCTAACCCTCTATCTTCGTCACCACCCCCTAGCTGATTTATAGAACAAGCCTCCTCAACTCTGTCTGGATCTATATTGCTCGACATGGCCGCACCTCCAGGCTGATCAACAACAGCCTCACCAAGACCATCATCAGCAATGTCGGTGATATCATCCCCCTCATCAATGATTATCTCTACAACGGCGTCATTAACGACATCAAAGTCATCACCAGATACAGCCCTATTAGCAAGATTGTCAGAGGAGGACCCAGCCCCAATGCTAATAATGCTAACATCAACATCGTCGTCGGCTATCTCAATCACATTGCAGTCAACTACGTCAGGAACAGCAGGGACAGCAGTACCAGCACCATCATCATCATCAGCAGCATCAGCATTATCAGCACAAACAGCAGCATTACAGCCACCAGTAACATCTACAGCGTTAGTAACCACATTAGCAACACCAGCAACAGCATGAGCAGAACGAACCCGGGGGACTGCAATATTCATCACCCGTCTTGTCAATGCTTCAACTCGTTTAGTACGTACTTTAGCCCACCTAGACATTGTGTCGACATCGCCGGCAATGCCTTCACCGTAAGGCAGACCATTTTTTAGTGCAAACCGAATATATCTACCGTGAACTCCTTCATCGGCAATAGGTACGGCTCCCTCATCATCAGTATTCCATTCGTCATCACTATCACTACCACTAACATCTAAAACACTCCACACACCGTCTACCCGCTTGAAAATTTTTTTTTTAGGCGGAGGCATGTTGCCGTCTAATAAAACAATACCTAGAGATGTAAAAATTTACTTCAAAAGCTTCTCCACAATTGTGGTGAGTAAAACGGAAACAGAAGTGTTACTCGCAGAATGATTCCTCAACAACTGTTTAATTTCTACAAGCTCGTCTTTATACCGAGCAACAGAACTCATTAGTTGTTGCACTAATACAGTCAAGTTTTCGTTATGTTTTATTAACAGATCTTTATCCTCACGCGCAGATTTTTCCAAAGCCTGGACGTTAGCGTTTTAATTCCCCAAATTTGGTGTCCACTGTGTCAGACAGCTGATCAACACTATCGCTCTCTGATACTTGCAGATTATTTGATGTCTCTGGCTCAGAATTAATTTGCTCTACAAGCTCTAAAGCAGTTATGTCTAGCTGTGGACCGTAACGTCTGCTTAATTCGGGTAATTCAGACCCCTCTTGGACAGCAAAATGCTCTGATGAAGCGGCCTGGCTAATACAAACGAGGGGTGTATGTATCGTAGCGGTATAAGACGGGTTGAAACCACTATTATGAGGATTATTTATTACATCTGCCTCAGCCACAGAATCATCAAAATGAAGACCCACTAGAGGTGTGTTGGTCACCCTGAAAATATCCTGGTCAGACACCTCAGATTCTATACCACCTGTTTGTGTAGAGGTGAGCATATACCCGGAGAATGATTGGTCCCCGTCACTCTGTGTTGTGTCTAGCTGCAAGAACGGATCGTCCACTTCTCTAAGCAGTTCCACGAGCTCGTCCTCTTCTCTTAGGGCTCTCGGTTGTGATGTCTCCTGAGGGATGCGTAGCGGTTGTGATGCTCTGGTCGATGGTCTGTGATAATGCGAAAAAGTTAGAAAACAGAAAAATAAAAAAACAAAAACAAAATTAAATCAATTAAATCAAACATATAAAATAAATAAATAAATAAATAAATGAAATAATAATAATAATAATAATAATAATAATAATAATAATAATAATAAGGACAATAATAATAACACCTGCTATACCTAACAATACAGGCTCCTAGAAATATTTGTTACATACCCTGCGTCCTTGTCAGTCTGGATGGTCTTCTTTCCACCCCGTTTTTGGCGCAATAACGACTTTGCTCCAAAGGCTTTAGCAGGTGGCGGACGTCTGAATTTTTTATGAGGGGACTGGAAATCTATACACATCGTCAAAAAACAGCATGTTAGTATGTCTTTAATCTCTTGACATAATATCATTTTCTATTTAAGTATGAAACAAAATACTATTTCACCATCAAGGTCTTTTTGTTCCTCCTCAATAACTCTCTGTTTCAAAATAGCTATCCGCTCATCAAGTTTTTTTTTCCGCTGTGCTCTGAGGGCTGCAACAGAACTCGATGTTTCCCTCTGGAAACCTATACAAGAGAAGATAAAGAAATAAATTTAAAACAACTCTAAAATAAAATGTATTATAACAAAATATGAATAGGCACAGTTGAGAGACCAGGGGTCAGATGCAGATCACCACTATCTTGTAGAGATGATTCCACACCTCTGCCGGTCAGAGCTGCAGAAAAAACAAAAACAAAAAAAAAATTAATACACATTAATACAAAAATAAAAATTTAAAAATAGTAAAACAAAGAAGCATTAAACACAAACCTCGGTTGTCAGTATCAGGGTTTTCACTGGCATCCAACACCATAACCCGCAGGCGGTTACCTAATAAGCAAAACCTTTAAAACAGGATGCATTGCAATATTTACTATATTATACTGAGATTAAAAGAACCATTAAATCAATACCATTAGAAATAGGATAATGAAGTCTGAATTTGACCTCATTTCTACCAACAAAGTTAACACCCTGCTACTAAAATCTAGACGGTTTTACGAATCAGGAGACAAAGCAGGCAAGTTACTCGCCCACCAGGCAAGGGCTGAAGCGACCTCTAGGCTAATTCAAAAAATTAAGTCAACTACGGGAGAAATATTTAATGACCCAAAAGAAATTAATAATATCTTCACTGAATTTTATACCTCCCTTTATACCTCAGAGCATCCTCGTTCACCAAATAGCACACTAGACAAAATTGAGTTCCCCCAAATCCCTGAGGACGGGGCAGAAATGTTAGGGGCCCCTATTACCACAGCTGAGGTTCAGGAAGCTATTAAATTGCTCCAGAGCTGTAAGTCACCTGGACCAGATGGTTTTACCGCTGAATATTATAAGTCCTTTTCAAACTTGCTTAGCCCTTATCTGGCCGATATGTACAACGAAGCTTTCGCTCTAGGTCACCTCCCGGACTCTCTGTCGGAGGCCTCCATCTCTCTCCTCCTTAAAAAGGATAAGGACCCCCTCCTCTGCGGCAGCTACAGGCCAATCTCGCTTTTGAATGTTGATTTTAAAATCCTTTCAAAAATTCTTGCCCTACGACTTCAGACTGTTTTATCTCCTATCATAGATCTGGACCAAACCGGGTTTATGCCATGCCGACAATCCTTTCATAACACCAGGCGCTTATTAAACATTATAGCTTCACCCTGTTCCCTCTCCCCAGAAGTTGTGGTTTCACTCGATGCGGAGAAGGCTTTCGACCGGGTAGAGTGGAGTTTTTTATACGAAGTGTTGGCCAGGTTCGGGCTGGGTGATACTTTTGTTAAATGGGTTAAGCTTCTCTACGCGTCTCCAAAAGCCTCAGTACGAACCAACGATATTTCCTCTTCCCCAATCCATCTAGGTCGCGGCACGAGACAGGGCTGCCCTCTTTCCCCACTTTTGATTACTCTCGTCATAGAACCACTGGCTCTCTGGCTGCGTTCGGACGCTGGCTTCCAGGGGGTCACCCGTTTAGACTTAGTACACAAAGTTTCCTTATATGCGGATGACCTTCTCCTATATGTCTCAGACCCAATTAACTCATTCCCTACTATTTTTCAAATTCTTGATGAGTACAGCAGCGTTTCCGGATATAAACTCAATTACCAAAAAAGTGAGATCCTACCAATAAACGACTTAGCCAGGCAACTTTCCCAGTCCATAGTACCGTTTAAATGGTCAAATAATGGCTTCCGTTATTTAGGTATTAACATCACCTCCTCTCTCTCTGATCTTTATCACAACAATTTTACCCCCCTAATTAAAAAGACTGAAGAAGATTTTGGCCGTTGGTTGGCTCTACCCCTGTCATTAGTGGGTCGAATAAATTTGATTAAAATGGTTGTTCTCCCCAAGTTTCTATACCTCTTTCAGCACCTCCCAGTTTTATTGACTAAATCCTTCTTTGACAATTTGGACAAGAAAATCTCGACATTTCTATGGAATGGCAAACCAGCAAGAATTCGCAGATCGATTCTACAGTCCCCTAAGGACAAAGGCGGCTTTGCCCTCCCTGTATTTAGATACCACTATTGGGCAGCAAATATACAAAAGCTTCTCTTTTGGATGCGTGAGGATCAAGAACCCATGCCTGTGTGGGTGCATTTGGAAAACAAAGCTTCCCCGTTTTCATTACGTTCAGTTCTATGTGCACAACTTCCACTGCCTGTATCGGGTATGGCTAACTGTCCTATTGTAGATGTCTCTTTAAAGATCTGGTGTCAATTTAGAAAGGCTTTTGGCCTTCCGGCTCCATCTACTCTGACTCCCATACACAGAAATTGCGCCTTTGAGCCTTCTATGTCGGATGCAGCATTTTTGATTTGGCATGACAAAGGCATAAAATCAGTTAAGGATTTATTTATAGACAAGGTCTTTGCCTCTTTTGCAAACCTCCTAGCAAAATATAACCTCCCGCGACATCATCTTTTTCGCTTCTTTCAGGTTCGTGACTATGTAAAAAAATTATTCCCCCACTTCCCAAATCGCCCACCAGAAACCTTAGTTGACACCCTGTTAAACAGAGATCCGGTCGCTAAGGGCTGTATCTCCTTCCTATACAGATCTATCTGGTCTGCATCTCCAATCTCCCTTAATGCGGTTCAGAACGCTTGGGAGGAGAGCCTTAACGTTAAACTAACTGAGCAACAATGGGAATCTGCACTCTCTCTTATTCACTTATCATCAATCTGCTCTCGACACAGGCTGATTCAATGCAAAGTGTTCTTTAGGACCCACTATACAAACGCAAGACTGGCTAAAATATATCCCTCTGTCAGTGATGCTTGTGGTAGATGTGGCTATTCCCCTGCAAATCATGCTCATATGTTCTGGTCCTGTGCTAAACTGGGGTCGTTCTGGTCCTACATCTTTGACACTCTATCTAAAGCATATGGCTTTGTTATTGCTCCTAACAGTTTGTCTGCAATCTTTGGTGTTGCTCCCCTTATTGGTACTCCTAAAAATCTAAAACAGGCCTTAGCTTTTACTACTCTGTTGGCTCGTCGGTTGATTCTCCTTAATTGGAAACTCCCCATTCCTCCTTCACATTCTCGCTGGGTTGATGAGGTGCTCTACAACTTGAAACTTGAGAAACTTAGGTTTACACTAAGAAGCTCTCTGAAATTGTTTCATGTCACATGGGATCCCTTTATGAACTATATAGACTCTTTAGACTTCTCCTCTGAGCTGGAAGACTAATATCTGCTACTGTATTTTATTTATTCATTTATTTATGATTTTGTTTTTTGTTTTTTTGTGTGTGTTTTTATTTTATTCGATTGTTGTTATTCGTCTGGTTATCTGTTTGTTTTGTTTGGCTTCTCTTCCTTTCTGTTTCTTCCCTTTTGGTTAGACTTGGGGTTGGCCTGCTAGTGGGTGGGGGGTGGGGTTACGGGGAGGGAATGAACATTCAGCTGTGATATTGGATACCTGTTTTGTAACCTTGTGGCATCACACTGTCTGTCTAAAATGTTCAAAACTTCATAAATAAAGTTGGGAAAAAAAAAAAAAAAGAAAGAAATAGGATAATGAGATATTAACTCACCATTCAGAGAATCCATTGGTACTGTGAAATGAAAATGCTCTTTTCTCAAAGAAATTTAAATGTAGAGCCTGGTAGAAATAGTAGCAATACGAACCTATTAGCATTAGCCAACAGCGAAACCAGCAGGGCAGGAGCGAGAAAGAGAGAGAACTAATCTTTACAGGTAGCTATATACACTCGCGGATAACCACTCCCCTGAGCAGGACCCCATACCAATAGTTAGGGGAGGCTAACGAAAGGGCGTGTGATAATATGTATTGAGCTATTTAAAAGTTATCTAACATTCTTCAACTAAATAGTAAAAAACTGTCTTGGATTAAACATACAAAAACAAGGTTAAACACAAATAAAAACATTAGTATATGTGTAAAAAGGGTTTTACATAGACACCAAACACAGATAGTATCTATTTGTTTTATAATCCTTGAGTGACCAGGGTAACCTCATTCAGCATAAGATAGGGGACATTGGCTGTATGGTTACAGACCTAGTAAAAATCACCCCATTACCCCTATGTCTGCTTAATCTGTTTAAATTAATTTTATTTATTTAGTTTTAGTTTGATTGTTTTTGGGGTTTTTTTACCCCTTCAGATACTGATGCATTAGCGGTTTACCATATAAATAATCCTCAATGGTCAATGAGACCCGACTGCAAATAAGAATAATTACATATATATATTTAAATACACTTCTTTATCAGACAGTATTATTATTATTAATAATAATAATGATAATATACAAGTCCAGGTAACATTTCTTTATGTAACAAACACACACACACACACACACACACACACACACACACCCAGTAGTCAGAGTGTCTACATCAGCAAGGACACTATACAGACTTCACACACATATGCAACAAACAGAGGGTCTGCAAAATCAGGGACAATATACAGACATCGCAGACAGGTAACCACGGGAAAGCGTATTACCCATGTAAATAGGGGTTTTTGAGGAGATGATTCAGACTAACAAACACATGTTGAAAACTGAGGCTAGCCGGTTCCCATCACATAACAATGCTGGAGACATACGACAGTGTGAACAATCTACCATTTGATCTATCTTACTGTTGGGATGACTGACCACCAGCACATGTTCTCTGAGCTTAACCCTTTTGGAGTGAAGGTGTCAAGCAGCTCCACAGCACATCCTCACCCCCACCCCCCACCCCCCTCACCACTTCCTCCAGCCATCCTCACACCTACACACACCCCCCACACACACACCTAAGCCAGGCAGATCCCACGAGAGGGGGCTGAGGAGATCCTTTGAGGGACATCCCCTCCACAGCGCATCCTCAACCCCCACCTCCACCACTTCCCCCCACCTCACACCTCCACACACACACACACCTAAGCCAGGCAGGACACATGAAAGGGGGGGCAGAGGGGGCCCTCTGAGACACACGCACACACTCACAGAAATGACCACCTGTTTTTCCATGAGGGGTCATAAATCATACACGCACGCTCATAAGTTTTGATAGATTTGTACATGCACGCGCATAGGTACACCCTATTTACTACTCATATAAAATATTGATGATGTTTTTTAATTTTTAACCCTTAAATTGCCAAGTTTTTGTCATGATGCACCTCCATGTTTTTGTCTAAAAAACACAAAAAATGGCTTATTTTCAATATACTTCATGCAAACTGGATTATTAATGTTTTGATTATTGCATCTTGGTGTATGTCAAAGATTAGCAGCAAAATTTATTTAGATGCATTATTATTTTTTTTGTAGTGTCATATTTCATAAAATACTCACGTTATGGCACCTTTGCACATAAATGTGTGCATGAACATATCAAGCTATAAAAATGTTATAAATGATTACTTTTTTGAAATTTTTTTTTATATTGTTTTAAACCAGTATCAGTCCCAATCATACATATCAAATATTAAAGATTTTTTTTTATTTTTAACCCTTAAATTGCCAAGTTTTTGTCATGATGCACCTCTATGTTTTTGTCTAAAAAACACAAAAAATGGCTTATTTTCAATATACTTCATGCAAACTGGATTATTAATGTTTTGATTAATGCATCTTGGTGTATGTCAAAGATTAGCAGCAATATTTATTTAGATGCATTATTATTTTTTTGTAGTGTCATATTTCATAAAATACTCACGTTATGGCACCTTCGCACATAAATGTGTGCATGAACATATCAAGCTATAAAAATGTTATAAATGATTACTTTTTTAAATGTTTTTTTTATATTGTTTTAAACCAGTGTCAGTCCTAATCATACATATCAAATATTAATGATTTTTTTTTTATTTTTAACCCTTAAATTGCCATGTTTTTGTCATGATGCACCTCCATGTTTTTGTCTAAAAAACACAAAAAATGACTTATTTTCAATAAACTTCATGCAAACTGGATTATTAATGTTTTGATTATTGCATCTTGGTGTATGTCAACGATTAGCAGCAATATTTATTTAGATGCATTATTATTTTTTTTGTAGTGTCATATTTCATAAAATACTCACGTTATGGCACTTTCGCACATAAATGTGTGCATGAACATATCAAGCTATAAAAATGTTATAAATGATTACTTTTTTGAATTTTTTTATAGATTGTTTTAAACCAGTGTCAGTCCTAATCATACATATCAAATATTAAAGATTTTTTTTAATTTTTAACCCTTAAATTGCCAAGTTTTTGTCATGATGCACCTCCATGTTTTTGTCTAAAAAACAACAAAGAACCTCACGTATTGACATTTCCACTTATTTATTATAACAAAATGAAACATAAAACAGAGCAAGAACAATATCTATAAATGAACATAACCTGAATACAATAATAACAGCAACAACAATGACAACATAGCAACAACAACAGCATACAGAGAGGTTCAGGGGAGGCAGGAGAAGCAGATCGTGTGGTAATGCTCTTTGCACACATGTTGACCACATTTTTTGCAGGTGCAAAAAACAACTCTCCTTTCTGGGCAGAGCGAACACTGCCTCCTCAAACGGGAGGTGGGATTACTGCTGGGGGTGGTGTCTGTGGTGGGGTCACCAAAGCCAGCTTGAGCCTCCATCACAAGGCTGGCAGCCCCTGGTGTTTGTGGAAGGCGTTGCCTGCGAGCCATCTCTGGAGTAAGCAGCGTCTTCCCCAGCTCCTCCAGGAACAGCCTCCTTTTGAGGGACTTTCCCTGATGCCATGCTGGGTCGATGGCCTTCCACAGGATGTAGGCATTCAGGGCACTGATGTCCACTATGTTAAAAAAGATGGCCAAGGGCCACCGTCTGGTCCTCCTCCTGCAACTGTATGTTGCGATCATCTACAAAACAAAAAAAGGAACAGAATCAGAAAGATGATGAAACATGTTTTATACATAAGAAATACTGAATAGTAAACATTTCAGACAAGCACATACATTCCGAATAATAATAATAAAAATAAAATAATAATATAATATATAAAACACATGTGTGTATGTATATGTTTATGGAGTGCGTAAACATACCTCATCCATCGTATCCACTCCTCCTTTGCAGCGGTTGTAATCAACAATGATTTGGGGCTTCTTTTTGTCCCCGCTGCTGATTTCTGGCGTCCGGTGTTTGGTGCTCATCAGGATGACATTTTTGCCCCGCTTTGGGCAGTACGACACCAGGGTGTGTGTTGGGGTGAAGCCGAAGATGGAGGAAAGGGCCTCTCTCCGTCGTACTCTCAGGAGCTCAGGGGGAAGCTCCGTTCGGTTTTTCCGGAGTGTGCCAACCAGGGCGATCTTTCTCCGGAGTAGCTCCTCTGCCAGCCCGAAGGAGGAAAAAAAATTGTCGCAGGTGACAGTCACTCCTCTCAGGCCCTCCGTCATCTCCAATACCACCCTCCGCCCTTGGTTGCGCTCTACCGGCGCACCAGCTGATCGGCCGGTGTAGAGAGCAACCCTCCACGCACAGGACGTCTGAACGTCACAAGTGACCCACATTTTTAGGCCATACCTGGCCGGCTTCTTGGGCATGTATTGCCTGAATTGGCAACGTCCCCGGTATGGCACGAGCTGCTCATCCACGCAAACATCCACTCCTGGGTTAAACATCAGCGGGAGCTGGGCTGTCCACATGTCCCAGATCTCCCTAACCGCAGCCAGCTTGTCTGCTGCCCGGCGCCGCGGTCTTGACAGCCGGTCGTCAAACCGCAGGATCCTGCTTATCATTTCAAACTTTTTGCGTGGCATGGCCGCCTGAAAAATGTGCCGCCCAGACTGGCCATCCCACAGGCTGCGGGTGGCTTCGCCACGGGACCGGTAGACACCGGCCAGCAGAAGGAGCCCAATGTAGGCACGAATGGTGGTGGCATCTAGGTCCTTCCATTCGGCGATCGTCCTTCTCCCATGCAGGTTGGTGTACTGCAGGATAAGATCAGTGATGGCCGTGGTGAAAAATAAATTGAAACTGTCGGCCAGCTCACCGACTCTGGCCACGGCATAGCGGGTGGGTCCCGGGGTGATTCCTGTCCCTGGAGGATTGAAATGGAGCGTCCTGTCATTTGTCGGTGCCCAGAGAATCTCTCCATTTTTGGACCTCCATGTCTGGTCCACTTCCACTTCCACTTCCACACCGTCAGTTGAGTCGGAGCTGGTGGAGGATGAGCAAGCCCCCGGGAGGTATTCCTCATCCTCATCGGCTGTGTCTGTGTCACTCTCCGAGGTTCCGGAGGTGACAGGGTCTTGGTCCATGGGCTCAGGATCGGGCTCCATGATCGCAGCGAGCGCTTCTTCTGTGTTGTATCTCGCCATCGTCCCAAATGAGAAATGAGAAGCTCTGCTCCTCTTTTGCACTTATGTGTAACGTGCTGCACCTGCACTTGCAGGTGCGCAAACAAAATCGTAGCCTGTTTTGGTACTCTAACTTTCATGTGCTGGGAAAGGTCCTGTGCTTTGTTAATTTCAAAGCTGTGCAGGGGCCCTTGTGTAGATGTGTGTTTTACGTATTTTATAACAAAAAATGTTGTGGTGCTTTGAACATTTGCATAAAAAATACACATGAAACAGAGAATATGGAAAAGTAATGGAAAACGCCACTTCAAAGCTCGCTGCGCCTTTACGCTTTCGGTCGTATGTAATGGAGCGTGTACGCTGTGGACACATGCGCGTGCACACACACACACACTCACATGCATACATTCCCACACACACCTACTTACACACCCACACAAACTTAATGCCTCAGAGTTTGTGTGGAGGGAGGAGGGGGAGGATATAGTGGGAGTGTCCTCTATCGGAAAAAGCAGGTATTTCCTCCCTTTGCCATATATGGTAAAAATGACGTCATCGGCAAGGAAATCCCTCAGACCACACACTTGAAGCCCCAGGCCTCAAATGAAGCGGAGAAATGAGAATTTGCATGTTTTGTACTTTGTATTTAAGCAGGATCAAAAATAGTGTTTTGAATGGGTTTCAATGAGCACATTTATGTGCAAAGGTGCGCCAACGTGAGTATTTTCGTATAGCTTGTTTACAATAGGCTAAAAATAAAAATTTCATAAAAAAATTTGAGAACACTCAAAAATGCACAACCTGACATAGATTATCAACAATATGCATGAAAAAATGATAAAATATGGTAGAAAGTAAAAGTCAAAAACACATAAATGTGTAAGGGGGCATCAAAGGGTTAACTGCATTGACTTTGGTTGTGTGTTAATTGTTGGTGACTTTAACATCCACGCTGACAAACCTGAGGACAGAGGGACTAAAGAACTGGGTTGTGTCTTTGATAACTTTGGACTCACTCAGCATGTGACACAGCCCACACACAGCAGGGGCCACATCCTAGACTTGGTTATCTCCAATGGTCAGAACATTTCTAAGCTTCTGGTATCTGATGTTGCTCTCTCTGATCATTACTGTGTTTTCTGTGAGAGTGATATATATATCTGTGTAAACAAATGTCAAAACTGAGGTCATCTCAAAATGCTACATCACTGAAAACACCAGTGACATATTAGTTCAGGCTTTCTCTTTCACTTACCCTTTCCAGGTTCTCTGTCTATGACCTTGTAGATCATCTCAGTTTTAAAATTACAAATGTCATGGCACCAACTAAAGTCATGGTGGTGTCTGGTAAGAAAAAAAAAAAAAAGACCTTGGAGAAATGCCACGCTGGTCAAATTGGGAAAAAAGGAATGTCAAAAAGTTGAGTGCAAGTGGCAAACAAACAAATCTCCAGGTTCATTTTGACATTTATAAAAAGAGACTTATAATTATAAGCCCATATCAAACCATCCAATTTTAAGAAAAATCATTGAAAAGCTGTTTTTCAACAGCTGAACACCTAATAATAAATGGCTGTTTTGATGTCTCCAGTCAGGATTTCAACCACATCACAGCAGTGAGACCGCTCTTGTCAAGGTCCTCGATGACATTCATTTAAAAAGAGACAGTGGCAAAATATCAGTCTTAGTATTACTGGATCTCAGTGCTGAGTTTGACACGGTCAACCACAGTACACTACTGGACCGACTGGAAAACTACTGTTGGTTTGAATATAAATGATAGAGACTATATTGTGTTTATAGGTAATTACACTTCCGAGCAGGTGAAAATGACAAGCGGAGTACCCAAGGGCTCCATTCTGGGGCCTCTGCTATGCAACATTTACATGTTCCCTTTAGCTCAGATAATGGAAACCCACATTATATGTTACTGTAGTTATGCGACGACAGACAAATTTACATAACCATATCACCAGGGGACTATAATCCCATACAAGCGCTGAGTAGATGCATTTAACAAATCAGTGATTGGATGTGTCAGAGTTTTCTTCAGTTAAACAAATCAGTTAAACATCTATAATGTTGGAAACTACAAAATGAGCCAGAAACCTTGGTGTAATCATGGACTCAGACCTGAATTTCAGCAGCCAAACTCTCACCTCTTTTAAATCAAGGCTGAAGACCTTTCTGTTTAGCTTGTTTTAATGTTTTGTTTCTTGATGTCTTCTAATGTATTTTAAATGTTTTTTGATGTAATTTTATGCCCATGTAAAGCACTTTGAGTTGCCTTGTGTCTGAATTGTGATATAAATTTAACTTGCCTTGCCTTGTGAAGGCATAACAGTATGATAATGTAATTAATTTTTGGATATCTGTATGCAAGTCAGTGTAGTTGTAAAATAACTTCAGCTATTCCCTCTGATGAAGGCAAACTTTATTAATTTTAAAAGATAAGGCAGATAGATAACAGATAAAGCAGTCACCACTACAGATACGTCACATTCTTCAATTCCACAATTTTGTGCGACTGATAGACATCGATGCTTTAACATAACAACAGAAACATTTACTGAAAATAATAAAATACACATCACATCATAAAATAAACACAAAGAACACAGCTAAGTTCATATTATAAAATACTGCATACATGACACAACAGTATTTTTATAGTTTAGTTCAGAAAACCATAAAGTAAAGTAGATATATTAAATTTATTTTTTTATGAACTGAATCAGTTTGTAATATATGTCTGCATTTGTATAGAACTGAACTGTATGTTTTCTTTTATGTGACTGGCTAAACAACCACTCTAAAGCAAAGTCTTTCCCACACTATGATGTATGCAGGAATGCAGTGGAGGGATAACCCACATATATATAA
Organism: Lagodon rhomboides; assembly: GCA_039737535.1. Classification (NCBI taxonomy): domain Eukaryota; kingdom Metazoa; phylum Chordata; class Actinopteri; order Spariformes; family Sparidae; genus Lagodon; species Lagodon rhomboides. The sequence goes on from CM077799.1 coordinate 28,524,871, forward strand.
CACTGCAGTTCACTACTTGATATTCAGTATATCTATGCATTTGTAAAAAAAAAAAAAAAAAAAAAAGAACACAAAACAAAAGTTGGGTTTATGAGAAACTGCCCCTTATTACTGTCACATAGGCACAGATGAAATAGTGTTCCCTTCATACTGTATAAAACATTGGATTTAAGGCCCCTCATGGCCTGGTGCAGCTCCACTTGACTGGGGTGGGTCACTATGACGTTTGTGTGTGCAACTCAATCATTGTTGACATTGTTACCAGTACAGATAATGCTCACCAAAATCAATTTCATGGTCAAAAGATGCCAGCTACACAAGATTTATACCTGAAGTTGATAACTGTAAATGTTGTCTCTGAGTGCAATCTGGGTTTTTGCAGAGTCGCACCATATCAATGCTTTTCTGAGGCAATAGGATAGTATATATGAAAAATGTTCTTGCCTAGTTTATTTATTACTCATCTGCAATTTATGTCTTTATAAAGCATTGACAGTAAAGCAATCACAGGAAATGAAGGCCGAGAGAGAGGGTGAACAATATGCAACAAAAGTTTCCCTTATTTTGAACTAGGACCATCCTTTTCCTAGGTCAAATTAATTTATAATGTTTCGAGACCCTAGTAAAACTGATACAATGTGGAGACAATTTAATCTCATGAATAAAGGTAGCAGGAAGTCACCTTGATATCACAGTAGTGACCAGTTGCTCCACTCAGAAATGTATTTGCAGTTGCAGGTGTGATAAGTTACCTGGAGCAGTTTTTGAATCACTTATAATCTAAAACTACATGGCTTGGTGTGAGATATACAAAATAGGATTGGCCCTGCTGACAAAATCATTTTCAGCCACACATCTCCATATGTAACCTTTGTGAAGATTGACAAATAGATCAGCATCATTCAGGACACTTGGTTCACTGTCCTGCCTCAGTCTTGGGTGCAGGATGGTCCCTCAGCTGAGGTGGAGGGACAAGCCAGAAGCTCTGCAGGACAGCCTCCAGCAGCTGCCACCTTCTCCTCTGCCCGCAGACACAGCTCCTGCAGGAAGTTGGCCGTCTCCATCACGAGGTCACTTTCATCATCTAAGAGCAGAGGAAGAAAAATTCTTCTTCTTCTCCTTCGTCTATTTAACACAATAGGGCACGCTAAACTTTTAATAACACAGCAGTCTGACATGCAGCCCTGGCTGAAGACTTCACATTTTTAAGTAAAATGAAGCAGGATACACACACGGACATGAATCTGAAGTGGATACAAATCTGTGAATAAAACTATTGAAAAGCAATTAAAGTGGGCTATGAAAATAAACTGTTACAGTGGTTCTGCCAATGGGTGAAATACAATACAGAACTGTTTCATAGTTCCTACAGCAGTACTTCTGTATTCAAGTGTGGATTTCCAACATGCAAACTAGTGGCCTCAAAGGCCCAAGCAACATAATGCAGGCTATATATCAACTGAAATGGCAGGTGCTTTATACAGTAACGACTCCCTAATTTTATTATAATCTTGAGGGTTCCCTTTCAGTCGAATCATACATATAGTATGGGATAGCATGTCCCTGCATGGCCTCACTGAAGACACCTCTATTCAAACCTTCACACAGGCGACCTGTGGTGACATATGTGGCCACACCTACACATGTTGCAGGGGTTTCTGGTGTAACAAGCTTCTGAGGAGATTTTTGTGTCACTGTGTCACAGTCACCCACACAAAGACCATGGCAAATTACCAAACACACAATTTTGTTTTTGTTTTGTTCAAAAGAAGTGTATTAAACGACTCAGAGCTTGGTTCAGAACAACCATGAAACATAAAAATACTCAGTCCTCTTGGGAAATTCACCCTTTAACTCAGTTCAGTTTGTTTTTCCGGTCAACAAAAGATGTCCAGTAAGCTGATTACTCACAATGTCACTCAATATCACTCAGTTCAAGGATATCAGTCTCTCACCTCTTTTAAATCAAGGCTGAGGACCTTTCTGTTTAGCTTGTTTTAATGTTTTGTTTCTTGATGTCTTCTAATGTATTTTAGAGGTACTCACCTCTATCTCTCAAAAATATTCCATTACTCACTGTGTGAGGATAGTATTAAAAAAGCGGGTTAGTCAGTCACTCATTTAACTTGCGTGCTGGTCAACAGCAGCTTTCCAAAACATATCCACATGTTGTCTAGTCCCTGGCAATGTATGTGAGCTTGCTCCTATTGTACATTTTTTTAATCTGACCCGACTGCACGCATTTACTGCTGTTATTCAGGATATTTGAGAACTGAATATTCCTTCCCAGTAAACTCCTACTGCTGGCAGGTAAATACACCAACAACGTAATTTAACATGTGACCAGAGTCAGCAGTGGCATTCATGGTTAAACGAAAAAGCCACTGCTGGCTAGAGATTTCCACTTGGGCAGAGTTTTAAACTAGATTTCAGTGTACATTTTCTCAAATAATCATCTATTGAGCAGATGACAAGATAGAACATATTTTTTCCTAGTGTTAATACAGATTATAACATCCCCTGAACTAAAAAATTTCCTCCTCTGACTCCTCTTCAAAGATTTCTCAGAGGTGACAACTTCTTTGTTGTTTCTCCCACTCCTCAGCTGTGGGATAACAAAGTTTAAGCAGGGCAACATTTATGACACAAAAGATCTGCTCCTGAATCTTCCAGAACAATTTCATATAGCACAGAGCTCTTTTTCCTCACCACTCTGCATGGTCCTCTTCATCTTGGTACTATTTTAGCAGAGGCAGATTTGTCACCCTTTGAATAGCTTCAAACCATACTTGCTCCCTCCTGTTTTTGTGATATTGTCTTTTTGGTGTCTTTTGGATTTATCCATGTTCCCTGAAACACACCGCTGTAGATCCGTTATTTGGTTCACTTTCTGATATGGTAGTTCACCTGTAGTGCAAAACTTGGGGCTCAGTTCAGAGTCTACTGGGCATGGAAGTGCCTTTAAGACGCTGTGGAACGTCTTAAAGGAAACAACTCTATCCATCGCGAGTAGTTATAGACAAAGACCAAACAATGGATCAATGGACCCATCGCCCAGTGACAGACTGGGCTATTCTGCTGGACTTCCAGATGTCTTTATCTGAAATGTGCAACAATTGAGTTCAGTGCTGGGTTTATGGAATTTAAAGATCAGACTTAAATCTGAAATGAAGAGCAATATAAATTTTTCTTCATCAAAATCCCTTGGCCTTTAGATGGAATTCAATGATATACAATGATTACTGTTTCCGTTGTATGTTATATTGCACACCATATACAGTACTGTGACTTCCAAAGTATAAAAATGAAATCACAAAAGAAAATGATTTGAAGTGACCACTGTAAACAGCTCAACCCATCAGATGACTTTGGGTCATTGTTACAGTCCTAACATCAAACACAAGTTTTCTATTTAGTTATTATTCTTATTCTTATTATTAATTTGCTTTTTGTGCCCTTGTTACGATAGCGATAGCTAGCTAACGATACACTGCAGCTTATGTCTCCAATTAGAAACCGGCATCAAAAAGCCACTCATAGCCACAATTAATGGTCAAAACAGCACCAAACTTCAGCAACAGTACATGTACAGTCCCAGCACACAGTACGAAGCATCAAACATCTGCTAGCTTTGCCGGATTTGTCTTGAAAACACAGCACAACTCACCCTCTCCTCCAGCAGCCTGCCTGTGTGGGGAAGCCCCGATGAGTCGATTACTGAGTGCAGTAGATTTCCGCAGCTCAAGGATGAAAATGTATGATTATTCGACTCGTCAGGGCTTCCACACACAGGCAGGCTGCTGGAGGAGAGGGTGAGTTGTGCTGTGTTTTTAATACAAATCCGGCTAAGCTAGCAGATGTTTGATGCTTCGTACTGTGTACTGGGACTGTACATGTGGGTGGTTGACGTGACGCTCAATTTTTGTGTTCCCAGTGACAAGTATAACTAAAATTTGATAATATTTCATTAAAATTCATTTTTTTTAATATGCAGTTCATTCTTCTACATCTAATCCATCTGCAAACAATGAGTATCGTTCTTCAACTATGCAAATATTCTGTTTTGAACATGACATTTGTCCACCGGTGCAACTGTCCTGGGTAGCATTCCTTATCTTAAAACGACTGTAATTTAATGAAAATTTAATCTAAATACATTAAAATACTTGAATGCATGTCATACGAGTGTTTACTTAATGAATCTAGAGGTTATAAGTGTTAAGGTCCCTATGTAGAGTTATCATGACACATTACATTTTGTCCACAAAACTGGTGTCCTCCTGGAGCAATGCCATTATGTAGTTAAAAACAGGCATTAATTTGATGACCCCTTTACTGAGAGGGGTCCTTCCAGAATCAGGAAGGACAGACGACATCACTGGAGCAGATGGACTGCACACAAAGTCAGTTCTGTCTCAAATATTTTCATAATATTACTATTTCCGTGCAGTGTTGGAACTGGTCGTCTTAAGGTAGTCCTTTGGTACAACACAATTTAAGTATTGATCTGAATATTTTTACCAATTTACATTGATTGATCATTGAAAATAATGTAAACCTTAACACTGTTACTCAGGATGAAGAATGTCTCTCATATAGCTAGGCCGCAAACTAGCATTGATTTTGAAAATGTCCACTGGTGCAACGCACTGTCCGATAGTACAACATGAAGTCAGTTTCACTTATTTTTTTCCTTTACTCCTATCATAATGAACCTTAACATAGTGAAAGCAAACATGTAAACAAATTTATTTTGTGTTACAAGTTTTATTAAAAAACTAGTTTAAATATGCAAAAGAGATATAATCCGAGTCTAAAAACTGAATGGAGGTTAATGGACGGCTGCATTTGGATGGCCCGTCAAAACTTCTCCTTCTTCCTCACACCCAACCTCCCTCCCTCCCCCCTCCATCTTCAGCTTCCCCAGTCCCCCTTCCCCCAACCTCTCTCCCCCTCCTTCCTTACCTACCTTACCTCCTTACCTCCCCCCAACGTCCCTCCCTCCACCTTCTCCTTCATCTCCCCCAACCTCCTCTGGCTTTTCTCCCCGCCAAACTCCCTCTCTATCAAGCCCCCCCTCCCCTTGTTCCATCTTCCCTTCTTTCTAACCTGCCTCTCTGGCTCCTGACTCCTCTCCTAACTTTTAATGACTAATTTAAGTAGCTTTTTTGCATTTTCTATTAACCTCAGAATTTGAGGACAACACAACTCAAACCTTCCTTCCCTGTTTTGTTAAAGCTAGTTTGATTATTGAAAGTATGGCTATCGGAATGTTTTTAACTTGTGTTGTACTTTTGTTATATTGCTTTTGTGTTGTTATTTTGCTTGTATTGCATGGCGTACTATGTTGTAAAGCACAGTTCAGGAAATAACGAATCAATTCACAATGAATTATTTTAAAGGAGCACAGGATGTTTCACTGTGTTGTGTTGATGGGTTGTTCAATGAATTTGACCCAGTTATTTTATAGATGAATTCCATTCATGGTTATGTGCAAGTATGGCTATGGCTGTGTTGTACTAAAAATTTGACTGAAATTAAAATAATAATTTTGACTTTGTACACGACATGGGCATACTAGTACTCTGTTGTCCAATGGTGCAACGGAATGTCCTGTGGTGCAACAAATTGAATTGTGAGTGGAAAAGGTATTTTAATGAAAAATGTATGTAAAAAGTGTTGGATAGTATAATAATGATATCATCACTATGCAGCTATAAGGATGAAATGAAGATTCCTTGGGTTTTATACTAATTATAATGAATGTAACCCAGACATTTGGGTGAAGTCTCTATGTGTACATCTTATAGTATATAAATTACATAATTCTGAATTTTTGGGGGGTATGTTTGATGTGGAAATATAATTGGGACAAACTAATATGCCTTGGGCTTATCTATCTTATCTGTCCAGCATTCTCTGAATTAAATAATGACATTCTTTATTTTGTTGCACCGGTGGACACATTTTAGGACTACCACACCAAAAAGTGAATAATATGCAAAATATATGAAGAATTAGAAATGGACACATTCAGTTTTGAATTATTCTCATATAAGGGAATATAATTTCATTTCATTTCACATATATTTTTGAATTATTATTTTTTTCACTTTGAATTTGAGTTCACGTCAACCACCCATGTACTGTTGCTGAAGTTTGGTGCTTTTCTGATCATTAATTGTGGCTATAAGTGGCTTTTTGATGGCGGTTTCTAGTTGGAGAGATAAGCTGCAGTGTATTGTTATCGTGCAGACTTTTCTGAGGTTGCTACAACTAGCTAAGCTAGCGGTCAGCTAACTTGACCTCTCGAGGGGGAGTCTTACTCGGTGTCAAGGTGTGGATTACGCTTACACGGGAATATCCCTTTAAAGGGACACTGTGGAATTATTTCTCCCATCTAGTGGTTAAATGTTATTTTGCATTCAAACGAATACTGCTCTCTAGCACCTCACGTTTTCAAATGTGCGTTGCAGCCTGTTGGAACTACGGCAGGTGGGATGTGTCAAGATTCAAGAAGCTATGACAACAACATGTCTTCAAACACCACTTCATCAAGTTTAGTTTCGGGTGATGAGGTACGTTATTTCAAACAAACTTCAAACTGCAGCTGACGAGCGCGTCTGGCTAAGCTCCTTCTCCGTTCCACAGTCACGCTGGCTCTGAGTGAAAACGCCTTTAGCCTTATCTGTACCACGTAGAGCTTTTTGTCCCTCTCGGCAGTTCATCGTTTTTTATAGAGCGGAAGGACATGGAAGCCTCCGTAGAGCTCGCCCGTCCTATGTAACGACAGATAAGTGATTATTCCCTCAGGGGGAGAAGTGAGATTGTTGGCAGAGATAATTTTACACCAATGAGGACTTATTTCTGAATGAAGATGTTGATTTGAGGTAATACATTACTTAAAAGACTACACAGTGTACCTTTAAAGGCAACAGGTTGCATATAAAATACAGAGAGAGTATGGGGAACAGGGCACAGACATCCATTCACAACATTGTGACCTTCAAGTGTACAGTACAAAAATTGAAAGCACAGACAAGAGATGAGCACCTTTCAGGTCTTTCAATCTTGGAGTGTCTTTCTCCAGGTCAGCATCCTGCTCCTGCAGAGACCTGCACATCCTTTTATGGGTGAACCAGTGGAGTTTTTGGCATGTCAAGCTGCAGTAAGTTACCTTAAAGACATAGAAACAAAACATAACTTGGAAGAACATGGGGATTTGATGACATGTTTTCTCAAATACAGGCTGGACCCAAATAGAGGCCCAGTGAAAAAATCAAGGGTGGATAAACTCCTGGATTCAGTATCGCCGCAGCCAAAACAGACTGCCCTCATTATAATGAATGAGATAACCAACATCGTCACCAGATCCAATGTGAATCCAGCCTTATGGTTATTGCTCCTGATGAAAAGGAGGTGCCCTGCAAGGGAGCCTCTGCCACCAGTCTGACTTCTGTTGTAAACCGCTTTGAGTGGTCAGTAAGATACAGTTAATGCAGCCCAATAGTGCCTTCGGCCACCACTACAGATGTTCCCCTTTACAGTAACTGCTCTTACCAAGTCCTTCTCCATTATCCATGCTCTCTGATTCCTCCTAGGCAGGGGCGCCGCCAGGGATTTTGGGCCCCATGAAAAGACATATAGTATGGGATAGTATGGGATCTCACAGGTGGTGGCATTGGATTTGGGGTGAAAAAATACATATATGAGGCTATATGGTCGTTGTGATTTAATCTTCTGATTTCCAGAAAATATAAACATTTCTCTGATTGTATTGAGAGTTCTATTGAGTCACACAGTCTGCATGCACCAGAAATGTTCTCCTCTGTTCCTACTGCAAAGCAGGGGGATAAAAGTCCCAAACTACTGACCAAACATTCTATTTTAGTGATAGCTGAATTTGAACTATATGATATATACACATGCTCTTTTTATTTCAGAATAGTTTTTAATACATGAAAATCATTCTGAAATAAATATGGATTATAGGCTATTTTTATTTTATAGGGGGCTGACAGACAGCTGCTGCTGCTGCTGCTGCTGCTGATGATGATGATGATGCATTTGACGTATCTGTTCGGATGAAGTATCATACTTAATTTAAGTATTTATCATTCCCAAGGTATAAGACAAAGCTAAACCTCTCAACCTGCTTATAATATAACATATAGACGTTGATTATGAGACACCCCCCTTTTTCTCTTTTTGAAACAGTTTTTTGAAGACTAAATGTTATTTTTATAAAGAAAATAATTAAATCTGACTAGAATACACCAGTAATAGTAACACACTGAAAAAAACAAGGTAATGTGATATCTTTAAATGTTTTTAATGTTGTTTGAAATTAAACTGCAGCCTAATGGTATTCTATTTTCTAACATAATTTATCCATCCAAATGTGAAAAACAGAACGACATGTTTATTTTAATTATACTCTGCCTCATTGATCACCATGATCTAAAAGTTGGAATTATTCTCCACCTCAGTTCTTGGCCTACTTTTAACCCTCTGAAAATGATGGTGGATCATCTGGCATTAACATTACTGTCTTCTGAAGGCCGTCACAGGCTCAGTTTTTAAGCATAAGCCATGAGCATCATAGAAATCTTGAAATTGAAATGAATCCGCTGATACCAAACATGTCATGCTAGCTTACTGGGAAAGGAGCTAAATATCACTCCAAATTTGAAATGTTTTTATAACGAGGTCCACGACCTCAATGTGAAATGATTACTTGTAATAATAACTTTCAGTCACCACTTAATGAGGGATGAGATGAGGATGAGGACCTCCTGCTCCTGCTGAAACTGAGCTAGCTTCATGCTGTCTGACTGCCTTCAATCTTTACAACTGCTGACATTAGCTTTAACTGTTCTTAAACTGTGTTAGCTGTGAACTGTGCTCACCTTTCTATTGAAAGAAATTTGTGAGGACTCGTCTTCCCTCTCCTTGCTTTCTTTCCCTTTCTGCCTTTTCCTTTTGTTTAAGGCTCCCTGCAGCTGCAGGGGTGGACTGAACCATTATGTATTGTAAGGGGTGAGAGGGGCCTCAGACAGCCTCAACTACTTTTTTTATACAAATTAAAGTCTCTCATCTGATTTATTCTGCCAATTTTAATTTAGTTATGACACTAATTACTTAGAAATAAAAAAAATAAATGAAATAAAAACAACATTTTTATTTCAGGCCTTTCGAGGGCCCCCTTCCCCATTGGGGCCCTGGGTAATCAGTAACACTTTTCCCCCCAGTTCGACGCCCCTGCTCCAAGGTTCACCCAGAGGAAAAACAGGAGTGCCAAGGTACATACCAACACCTGTGGTTCCCCCCAGGGGAAGAGGGCCGTCCTATCACAGTCATTTTTTGTTATCCTGGACCCTAACAGAACATGAATGCTGCTGGATGACTATTTTGTGTCCTCAGTGGTCACAAATATTGTATCTAATGATTGATTGTTTGCACACACATATTATAAGACCTGTGTGCATGTTTGATTCATGCATGAGGGCTATTGTGGGCTAATTCAACACGGAGACGTGTGTGTGTGTGTGTGTGTGTTGTGTGTGTGTGTGTGTGTGTGTGTGTGTGTGTGTGTGTGTGTGTATGTATGTGTGTGTGTGTGTATGTGTGCGTGTGTTTGTATGTGTGTGTGTGTGTTTGTATGTGTGTGTATGTGTGCGTGTGTGTGTGTGTGTGTGTGTGTGTGTGTGTGTGTGTGTGTGTGTGTGTGTGTGTGTGTAAAATCTTTGGAGGACAAAGGATAAAGGTGTGACTCACTGGATGCTTGGGCGAAATAGACACATGTGCATATCCTGTACTTTTGAACCACGAGGAGCAAAATACATCGAAAAGGAAAAGATTACTCTCCCACTCAGGGTAATGGTAAGGTGTCCACTGACCTTTGGCCACATATTATGTGTGTTAACATACTAACCAATCTGTAATTTGTGTTAATATACAAGTGCCACAAGATGGCAGTAACTTTTTCACAATCAAAGTATTTTTTAGAAAAGATGGGATTCGGCAATGAAATACTAGAGGGCCCTTTGGATACAGGAAGTGTTGGGTATAATGTAGAAAAATGTGACAATGCAAATGGGAGTGGATCAGAAAACAAGGAGGCTTAGTACTAAAATATGACTGACTATACTTATTAAACTGAGGGAATTAAATATAAAGGACCATATCAAATATAAGCCTGCTTCAAATCTAGGTCCTGGTCACAATTTGAGGAAATCCCGTACAATACAGATGGTAGGTCTTAACAGACTTTGACTTACTGCTTTACAAAGGGAGCACCTTTTGTCTGCTCCCTTCTCCCCACATGCAGCACAGTAATCAGCATCTACAAACGCCATCTGACCTGTCAGGGCCTGGGTCAACACGGAGAATGCTGTTGGTTCATTGCCCTGGAAACAAGATGCAATGGTCTATTAAGGTAAAAAAAACAGTTATTAAAAAAAATTATGATTTCTCCACACCCTACAGTATAATACCCGCTATCATCACCTGCTAACAACTGTGCCAACAATATTCCTCCTCATTGATTATTGAGGCCTTTTGCTAAAAGTTATATTTTTTGTACAACTAAACTTAAATTCTGATATCTTCTTCACTTACAATCTCTACTGGTGCAATGCTCCTCACCAGCTGCTGAAGGAGTGTGGCCTCACAGTAAGGAAACTTCTTGATGCAGTCCCGGATGAACTTCTCCTGGTACTGTGGGAAGCCATCACTGTCTCTCCCCCTCAACAAGCTAGAATGCAGAACCATTAAAGCAGGTCAAGGAAAACAGATAAATGAAATGGCACTTATTATGACTGAATATGAATATTTGTATTCTCTCTTTGGGTTTTCTCAATAATACAATAATATTTGTTGAACATATTTATGACCCAAAGAGGATGAACTTATTAATTGACCCTGGTGGCTACTAAAAAAATTAATTGACTAAACTTCACAAATTATTAAAGATTTCACACTATAACCAAGTAAACTCTTCACCTTGGAATAACCCTGCAGTTAAAGTAGGGGAAAAAGTGCTTTTTTGGCATTCCTGGCTGCCGGGTGGCGTAAGAAGTATATCCAACCTTATTAATGATAACGCATTCAAATCTTTTCAAGAACTCAGTACACAGTTTACCCTAAAAGATGTAACAGATTTCTGGAGATATTTGCTAATAAGTAGTAGTTTGGGGAGTTTAATTAAGCAGTTACCTTGGGATGATACTACGGTACAGTCCTACTTTAAATAACCTAAATGTAAAAAAAACAGCTTCCACATTTTATAAGATAACTGCGAATACAATGTATGGCACTTGTGAGAATCTTAGGCTAATATAGCAGAGGGATTTGAATGTGAACAATGACAAGGACTGGTGGGCAGAGATGATTTCCAGTGCAGGCTGGTTCACAAGAGAAGCCAGATACAAATTTATAGACTATAACATACTTCATCGTTATAACTTTACACCTGTCTGGCTTTATAAAATGGGCTTACTAGAAAATAGTTTGTGCTGGATATGTAAAGGGCAGGTGGGCACCTTTATCCATGTAATGTGGGCCTGCCCTCTGGTTCTGCCTTTCTGGAAAGAAATAATTAAAGCAAGCTGTGCCTGATTCAATTTAACTTTGCCTCCTACGGGAAAGGTCGCATTTTCCACAATATCCAAGCCAGATTATCCTCCGTCATTGGAAAAGTCAAGTCAGAGCGTTAATGACAGAGAACGCATCATTTGAGTTAATGTTAACACGAAAACAGGTCTCATTTTCAGCTGTGATTATTTGGGTGCGATACAAAAGGTATAACTCTTAATAACTTTTTAATCAATTTATTATACAGTATTTTAGTGGCCCATAAGATAAGAAGTGGGCCTTTGATAACAATCCACAAATTAATCTAACCACTATAATGACTTGATGTTATCATCTATAGACGGTGTAACCAACTGTAAAATGCGTGCTGTAAGTACTGCTGGTATATTCAAGGGACAAACCCATTCCAAGGCTTACCTCTTGACAAGAGCGTCCAACTTGTCATCTCGTTTCTGTAGGAAGACCAGGCATTTCTGCAGTACACAGCTGATGTAGTGCATCTTCATGGCCAGAACCTCGTTCATGTCTTGTTGCTTCACACACTGCTCACAGAGCAGATCCATCACCTGGTAACACTTTTCCAGAGCTGCCACGTCGATCAGTACAGGGTTCTCCTTCACCAGCATGACTATCTGACAGATTGGAGACTTGGTTAGACAAACATTTCTGAGCAGAGCTGCTCTGAGGGCAAATATACTATCTTTGACTGACATAGAGCATCAAATCAAGTAAAGCTTATTTATAAAGTGCCAATTCACAAAAAAAGTTATCTCATACCACTTTTCAATTGGAGCAGGTCTAAACCATACTCCTTAATTAACCCCATGCTGATTAAAGTCAAGGGAATTTTCGTAGTCAACAAAACATTTCTGGATCCTCACAGCAAAATCAGTCAGAATGGTAGTACTTGGAGAGCCTAATATTTTCTGAGGTGGAACACAGCATTCTCACTGATAAGGTTTTATGGGAGGTACAAGATCACATGCTCATGAGCCTGTGAGTAATTGGGCATGCTTTAGCTCAGGAGCAGCCCTCACCTTGACCGGATTCAGGTTGGTGGTCATGATGATCTTGTGCAGGGGTCCTGCAAGCCTGGGGGGCAGCTTGGGCTCCCTCTCCAGTCCCTGTGGTCTGGTGTAGTACTCCAGCCTTGCCCGTGAGAAGAAATTGTTGATTACTGTAACACAGTCATGCTGGCCTGGAAGGAGAAGGTACGGGTTAAAATGTAGCGCCTGCACCAACTAACTAGCAGTATTTGCCTGTCTCACCTACAAAAGCTGCCATCTGAGCAGCAGTGCGACCCACAGAATTCACCATGTCCGTCTCTGCTCCTGCATCAAGCATCATAGAGGTGATGTCTGTCTTTCCTGCAGGACGAGGAAACACTGGTTTGATATTTAAAGACACAACACTACAATGCACCAACAATGTCTAACAATATCTAACCTAAAAGAATGTAACAGATTAATTCATAAAATATGAAATATAACCTTACAAAAGATGCAGCAAAATTGAGTGAAACACATAGTTTTACCTGACAAGCCAGCAAACATGAGAGCAGTGTATCCATATTCATGTTGGTTGCAATTAACATTGGCCCCGTGCTGCAGCAGCAGACGACACAGGTCTGCCTTGCCCTTATAGGCTGCATGCATTAGTGGAGTCATACCATTCTTAAGAAATAAAGTAGAGGGGGGGAGTCAGTACATTTGGAGTTAGTATGAATATATATATATGTTTTGTATTTACTTAAAACAGATGAAAGATTCCAACCTAACATAGATGCTTCATGAAGTGATCTGATAAGATGTGCATTTACATCCAGAACTTTATTTTATGCTGTGACTCTCAAAAATATGTTTTCACTCCACAGACACTTCTTTCACAGTGTAAGCTTATGGAAAAAGACATCTTTTTGGGTCACATTGCATCACCTGGCATTGTCACTACACGGTTTGGCCACTACGGAATTTGGCTTCAAAGCCTGGCACTCTCCCTGGGGGGCTTGCTTTAAGTGCTTTATATATTTAATCTCAAAGTTTTTTGACATGTGCAAAGTGGTCCCACAGGCTTTGAAGTGTCTAATCTGCTGGATATATAACCAAAGATGAATAGTAAGAAGTTGTTTTTCCAATTTTAAAGGGACACTGTGGAATTATTTCTCCCATCTAGTGGTTAGATTTGATTTTGCATTCAAACGAATACTGCTCTCTAGCACCTCGCGTTTTCAAATGTGTGTTGCAACCTGTTGGAACTATGGCAGGCGGGATGTGTCAAGATTCAAGAAGCTGTGACAACAACATGTCTTCAAACAGCACTTCATCAAGTTTAGTTTCGGGTGATGAGGTACGTTATTTCAAACAAACATCTGGCTAAGCTCCTTCTCTGTTCCACAGTCACGCTGGCTCTGAGTGAAAACGCCTTTAGCCTTATCTGTACCACGTAGAGCTTTTTGTCCCTCTCACCAGTTCATCGTTTTTTATAGAGCGGAAGGACATGGAAGCCTCCGTAGAGCTCGCCTGTCCTATGTAACTACAGATAAGTGATTCGTCCCTCAGGAGGAGAAGTGAGATTGTTGGCAGAGATCATTTTACACCAATGAGGACTTATTTATGAATGAAGATGTTGATTTGAGGTAATAAACTACTTAAAACACTACACAGTGTACCTTTAAAGATAAAATTGAATAATCTAAAAAAAAATTCCCATTGCTCGTAAAATCAAAGATTTACACCACGCCTCTTCATCTGATTTAAAATTCATTCAGTCCATCAGTCCATTCTGATTGATATGGTTACAATTTTATTCTGATCTTCTTATTCAGTACTGGAAAATTAGGGTCCATGTAAATGTACCTAATATCTCATATGTTAGAAAATGGTCTGCAGAGTACCTATAGCTGTCATACATTACATGAATAAAAAAAAAAAAAATGTTTTCCTCTAAATATAGTGTACAGAAAAAATGAAATATTAGTTATAATAAGAGTTATATTATGACAGACTGTGTACCTGACACTGTATCAGTGGTCTGTCCACACATTCTGCACTGTAACTACAACTGGTGAGCCCCAGTAATTTCAGAAGCATCCAGTAAAAAGTGAACAGTATGAATCCTGATTTCGGAAATCCCTTTTTTCTAAAGCCTGGGTCTTTAACACGGATCACAGTTACTGCAGGGAGCAGTAACTCTGCCAAATATCAAACATTAACTGTTTGATAATCATGATTATGATTATGATTATTACGAACAATAATTTGTTTGATAATAATTTTATAATAAAAATAATAATAAACATACTATTACCAAAGATAAATGTGTAAAAAGACAAATAATAATAACAACAACATTTAATTAGCACAGCGCTGCCCATGATTCCCTCTGCATCATGTGAGCAAGCTAACCTAACCGCAACCTTAAGGGTGTACAAGTCAGTTAATAATTACTGTAACTGAATCGCGTTGGCCAGGTATATGTATTAATATTTATCCCAAGACATTCTTGCGATCCACAATGGATCGTTTGCAACTTATCAAGCAATAAACTCCACCTCAGAAACCACTGGGGAAACTGTAGAGGGTGAGGCTGACGTGCCTAACAAGAGCACAATGCTTTATGTATCACACCCAAAGAAGACACTCTTTCACTGCTAATATCATGAATCCTAAGTGTGCAGCAGACAATGTAGTCAGTATGTGTGAAAACAACAATTTGGTGCTTGGCCTCTGTAAATGATGGAAATCCCATCAATATCATCATCATTGGAAATAATAATGAATGAAAATAAAATAAGAGGCAAAATTAGGTGAGGTCCCAAATTATCAATTTTTTATACAACTTTTCTGTGATGCTGTACAACATTTTGTAAAATTTGAATTGAATTATTTTATTTTATTTACTGCATTTACTTGAACCTGATTCAATTATTAATTTGTGAACATGTGTGCCTTACATCACACACAGAAGACCTTTTGTGTCTGTGTTGTGGTTAGAGGTGACTGTGTGGGCAGTGATGTGAAGCCCTTTAACCACACCTGATTCTGACAGACAGGCAGTCTGAAGGACTCTGTGAGCTACATGTAGTGGCGTGATGCTATTATCAAACACCTTTGAGGGTTGCATCTGCCTCTCAAGAGTCTTTTCCATATGTCTCCATCACAATGGATAACATATGTTTCAGTGACATAACTGCTGCATTATGGGTAGAGGAAATGCTCTGTCAGGGGCTCGGGGGTGGGTCAAGTCATCTTCATTAAGCAATGTGAGCCCCCCTGTAATATTGTATATCTCTGAGCACCACAAACCAATTGCCATAAAAATATAACATTTCAAAAGGGTCATAGCAGAGTTTTCTCAACCTTGGGTTTGGGCTCACATCATAAGCAGACAAGACGCATATATTTATAGTGTATATGTTTGCTCAAAAAAAGGCTCTTCATTATTTCCATATCAAAGATCATGGTGTTGGCGGGCCGACACTTGTTGGAGGTGAGGATTTTAGGATGTAAACCTGGAGATCAGATTAAATATTTAAAAATAGGAGTTTGACAAAACTGAATAAATCCTACTCCACTTTCTATTGTTTTTGAATTTTGAAAACTCCAGAGAAAGCCACTGAGATCTTTTGACCAATATAAATTACTGATTATAGAATACTAAAACTGCATCAAAACTGAGTCAAGCTATTTTTTTCTTCGATTTTCATACCTCGTCTAAACAGTCGACTCGTACTTCTTTGCTTGCAAGCAGCTGGGCAGCCTCCTGTACATCACCTGCAGAAAAAATCACTGTAAAAATGTAGCTGATGGAGACCATAGAGGCAATATATAGGAAACAACAGAGGAGAGACATAACAAATGCCTCTATGACTTTTTTTGAATTTCATTTTATAGGGCTGCCATCCTGGTAATTTCCTAAAACGTGTGAATTTAAATAATCCAACCCCGTCTCCATTAATCTTTAGCTAATAATTCCGCATAGGCTTCATTATTTAATCATAATTTATTTTTATCATTATAAATACATACATATACTTTTTTTTAAAACGGTTCGTGTTTGGAAATTGCTTCAACTCCACATTTAAACTGTTCCACAGTTTTACACCAATAATTGATATAGAAAATATTTTGAGTGTTGCACAGCCAGAATTTAAAGATTATTATTATTATTATTATTATATTATTATTATTATTATTATTATTATTATTAGTAGTAGTAGTAGTAGTAGTAGTAGTAGTAGTAGTAGTAGTAGTAGTAGTATTAATAATAATAATAATAATAATGGAAACTAAGGTTCTATTAAACCTTAATAAATAATCATTCATCAGTCATTTAATCTTGGAAATGTTATTCTTAATATATGGTTAATATTTATGCTGCATGTATACACATTTGCCATTTTTGCATGCTCAGCTGCCCTGCTGTGAATACTGTCTAGGTTATACTGAAATTAAATATTTACAAATGACACACCAAACTACATAATTACCATGGTTTTATCTTTAAAATGTTGCAGTGGCTTCCAAATGCACATAGTGGTATCACTGAAACCACATGGTAAATATTGATTTGAATACAGTGCAATGTCACGGTTTGGATCATTTCTAATGCCGTAAAATGATCTTAGTTATTATTTACATTGTACTGTAAATAGAATATGATGTATAAAAACATGTTTGTTATTAACAAAGATTTCACCATAAAAAAAATTACATTTGGGGGAAAAAATAAATGTGTGAAGTGAGTGAGTGAGTGAGTGAGTGAGTGAGTGAGTGACTGAAGAAAGCTAAAAATTTTACCTCATAGGCCTTCTACTTACCAGCAGCAATAACTTGCAGAATCCTTCTCTCAGATGCCGACAGATCTCCTCTCTGAGGTGCAGCCATCCTGTCTGATCTGCTCTGAATGAGCTGGGTGGTTCTCTGCTGCTGGGTCCAGTTAACAGTCACAGTGTACAGGAGGACTGATGAACGACAGTACACAACTGAGCCATCACTGGAACATACCACTATACTAGACACAGAGGGAGTCACCTGTTTCCTGCTTAGTAAAACTCAATCACTTCACTCAATTCAAACACAAAATTAGAATACCCTTCTCTGACTAGTCACTCTGACAACTGTGTTAAATCCTTAATGAAGTCCAGACTCCCCTGCAATAAAGTGTCAGGTCAGCCCTGGCCACTGCACAGCAGACTGACGCTCCTGAGCGTGGAGCAGTTCAGACAGAGAGCCAAGATTATACATTCAAAATATAGAGCTTATACTGTAAAACATAGCACCACATTATACATTAATGGGGCACTAATGTACGTAGTTTTGTAGAAAGAATTCAAACTCAGAATTTTAACATATACAATATTAATCAGATAATGATACAAACTTTTTCCAAAAGTGAATAAACAAGGCTGTTCTCAGAGGAAAATAAGGTCCCAGAACACTGTTTGAAGCTAGAAAGGTGGCAGGGTCTGCCACATATAAACAAAGTATAACAGTATAAATTGTGTTGTCCTTTAAGGTCAGTTTGTTTATTCGGTTTATGCAGTCATAAAACCAAAGAGCGTTTGTTTGTTTAGGCAGGAAAAAAATCAAAAAGATCTTTCAAGATATATATATGATGATCAAAATGAAGAGCTTTCTCTTCTCATTAATATTTCTTCAACAAAAAAAATACAGATTGCTGCTTTAAGATGACTGCCAGTGTAATGCAGTTACAATTAGCTCTCCCTTGACCAGCTTCAACAATAAAATGCTGCACTTGTTAATGCATCAATAAACATATTGCAATAATAAGGGGTAGTTTTGCTGCACAGTGATAACTGTTACTTTTGAATGTTACATTGTACTTTGCTGGACTTTTTAAGAGTGTAGTAACTTACAGTGAAAAAGAGAACAGGGACAAAAAAAGTGTCTCTAATCTCTCTAACAATGTTTGAGTCCTGCTACATCTATCTTAGAAAATGGAGTGCTGATGAAGAGTTCAGGAGTCTCACAGCCTGATGAATGAAGCTGCTCTGTAGTCTGGTGGTATGGCAGCAGATGTCACTGATGTCACT
Organism: Lagodon rhomboides; assembly: GCA_039737535.1. Taxonomy (NCBI): domain Eukaryota; kingdom Metazoa; phylum Chordata; class Actinopteri; order Spariformes; family Sparidae; genus Lagodon; species Lagodon rhomboides. The sequence continues at coordinate 28,543,520 of CM077799.1, forward strand.
GATGCTCTGTAGATGGTACCAGTGATATTCTGGTGGTTTTAATCACCTACTGTAGAGCCTTCCTGTCCTGGGCCGTGATGAACCATGCCAGTTTGTGATGTTTCCAGTCAGGATGCTTTCTATTGCTCCTCTGTAAATGTTCACTGGAATCTTGCTCCAGAATTTAGCCTTCTGAAATTTCTGTAGGAAGTAGAGCCTTTTCTGTGCTGTGCTTTTTTACCAGGGTGGTGATATGCTATGTAATGCTATCTACCCTGTCTCCTAAAAAATATGTTTATGCTAATTTGCAACCAAAAATATTGAAAAATAAATAAAATGTAAGCCAAAAAAATGTTCATGAAGAACATTGTGTATGTAACACAAACACAAACAACCAGCTCACCAGCAAAATTAGGAACAATTGATGCCATAATGTCCAAGACTTTTGTTTTTCTTTTTTTTTTTGTGGGGTTTGCAAGTCATCTTTGTCACTATTAATGCCAATTTTTACCATTGGCCTGGTATAATTCTCCATAGCATATCCATTTCTAACTGGCTGACCAATGACATTGTGGTCCTGCATGGTAGCATCAAACCAGGATGACCTCCACCCTTTACTCAGCCATGTCATTGCATTGTGGTCCATGTTGTTGTCCTTGGTTTTCATTTACACTGATTTGGAAACTAAACTGCACACCACGAAGGTGTTCATTCAGATCTTTGGTAGCCCAGTAGTATCTTGGGTGGGACAGGCACCAGTCCCAGTGACCATCACAGAAAGCTGTAGAATTGACAGATAATGAAAGGTCCCTGATAGCATCTTTGAGGTCCATGATCGTGACTCCTTCCACTTCTTATACCACTAAAAAAACACACACACTGTGACATCAATACACAGCTTTGAATGATGCATTGGCTTACTCTCTTGATCTACTTCCCATAAGTTAATAATCGAAAGCTTGTTTTTAGCAAGGCACAGGACCCCTAACCACACACAAGCCCACAGATATAGTGGAACCTCAGAGAAGACAAGTGTAAGTGTAAGTGTGAAATAGTAATTCCTACACTGAAACACTGTGAGAAAATACATAGTTTGTAAATTCAGTAATCAGTGCTTTAAAGAGCAGGATCAGGATGTGAGAGGAGAAGGGGGAGAATGCCTTTTGGTAAGGTGTCAGAAAGCCACATGTGGAGCAATTCTCAAGATTCAATTCAAGATTCAAGAAGCTGTAATTATCCCAAGGGAAATTGCTGTGCAACAGTTGCAATACAAAGTGGTGAAGTGATTTAAGAGAGAGATAAAATATGCTTAATTAACTTAAAATAAATAAGTAACTAACTAAATGCAATAGATGACAGTTAATACACGGTAAATACAATATACAATTTTACGCACTAAATACAAACTAATAAAGTAATGACGTGAAACTTGATAAAGTGACATACGGCATCAGGACATAATGTCTCAACTGTCCCTATCTCGACCAGAGGCAGATGAATTATACAGTTTGATGGCCACATTCTCTACATGGGGGTTACAAGAAGGTAGGTAAGATGACATTTACTATCCTAATAAAACATCATAGGGTCACTGTCCTGGGAAAGGCATGATCAGTTCAAACCTCAGGGAGTCACTGTTTTGGGAAGACATAATGTACGACTGTTGTAAATGAAGGTAACCTCCTCTCTGTTCTGTATTTAAGGCAGTAACATTTTGAGAACTGGAGAGAACGCTTTGGCCTTCCCTCCACGCTGCGTGTTATTAAAGAGATCTGATTCATACACTGAAGTCTAAAATTCTTCGGAGACTTAGCAACTCTCTACCTCACAAAGGAGAATTTCCACTACATTTGGCAACGAGGATGGGATGGATAATCTGCTGATTGACACCTGAGCCTGGACTGAAGGTTGAACTGTCGACAGGAGTCTGAAGGAGACAAACGGAGGACTGGATCCCACCTGAAGTCAGGCACGGGTGCAGACAGCGGACGCTCCATCGAATAAGTGAGTACGGTGTTTTGAATCATTTGCTCAGTTTTGAAATCCTAGGTGTACTCACGTAATCTCTGTGTGGTAGTGAGGACTGGGAAATTAGATACTGTATGTGACCTTTTTTTACAGGCTCTGCTGAATTAAGAGCAGACAAATGGGTAAATCATGTGATTAGAGATTTTCAACTTTGGCACTATGTCACCCATTTTTTTTCCATTAAAAGGCAAATTAAGCACATGATGTTTAAGATGGTGTAGAGTATGTTAGAAGAAAAGGAGAAATGAAAGTAGGGAAGAAAAAGATAGACTGACAAGTTTTTTCAAAATCAGTGTCAGGATTGAAAGAAATGGGAAAAGAGAGTCTGAGTAAGAAAAAGAAGGAGCGAAAAGAATGTAGGGCTAGAATTAAGAAATGGAACTCCTCCCTGCTGTCTCCTCACCTACAACCCCTCAGCGACACCTTCTCCACATGAGGCCAAGCACTCCAAGATGACTCTACGAAAGAAGGGGCAGAACCAATACACCCTGACTTTTCAGCCCTCTTTCCATCTTCTAAAAGGAGTCACAAATTAACCTTGAAATGAAGGAGGTTGCAGAGGAACCACCTGACACAAAGACTGGAGTTTGGTAGGCCACTGTTATGCCCCGGCCTAGGGAATACCGAAACATAACATGGTGATCTCTCTCCTTTCCCCACTCTCGAGAATGAATCACAAAACACGTATAATGCAGTCCAAAATAAAGGGAATTTATTTACCCAAACAAAATTAAATACTTCAGGGTGAGCATCGCCTAAAACAATAAACAAAACAAGCTGGGTTTAAATCTAACTTCCCTATTCCCAAAAATAAGAATCAACAAAAAAACAGGTTTCTAACCTTACTCCCTAACCAAAACAGGAGAAAAGATGCCACAAAAGAAAAAGGCTACTCACCCCTACCAAAACTGGACTGAAGAATGCTTTTCGTAACTATATACAATATTTACAATTGAGAAACAAAATCTCAACACAAGCAAACATTAACTTTGCCACACTGGCCAGATCAGATAGAGCTGCGAGCAGCCTCCAGGATTTTCTCCAATCAGCAGCCTCCAGGATTTCCTTGAATCACCAACCTCCACCTGAACGGGTACAGTCTGAGACACTGTAGGGGCCCCTGCCCATGCGTCCCTTGATTTCACAAAAACTAATGTCTAATTACTAATCACCCCTTTCATTCCTAAGCAGACTGTTTTCAGGACAGGCGCCTTTCTGTCTGATCCCTACATCTGGCTAAAGGAGTACGATGTCGTCTTGCAATAAAACCTTCAAGACAAACACTTTCTTAAGTTATTTACGATGATGAACTAACACCACTTGAATACCCCATTTTCACCCTCCATCCTCTCAGGAATCCACTTTCAGAGCTCCAACAGGAAGATGATCCATTTCTTCAAAAGATGTCATGATTAACCTATCTGCAATTGTAAATCACGAAAGGACGAATGTTTTGCTTCGACAGGGAGATGGTGTATCTGGTTACTTTCCTTACCCCCCTTTGTCAAGTCCTTATTTACGACATGCTTTTCTGTGTTCTGTGTGTGTTACAGGGTGAGACTTGGATGGATCAGACTTCAAGGAGAACTTTTTAAAACTTCTTATTTTCCACTAAATGTTTCTAAACATGTTCGCGTTAATAAGTATTGATGTTGAACAGGAAAGATATGTATTCGTCCTCTGTTCTACTGCATATTCAAGTGTTTTATTTTAATCACGATATCTCTTTCTTAACCTTTAAGTGATTTCAACAATGCCATATTATTTAACGTAGGCATAATCCACATATTAAGCCATGGTGAAATTCTGGGAAAGGTGAAACACAATCTTGAACCATTAAAACTATAGTTACTTTAAATTAAGTTTTGTTAGTTAAGACTTAGGCTACAATATGGTCTAAGGCGTGAACCTATCACTCCTCCCTCCCAGGGAGCCTAATAAAATAGAGAGACATGTTCCCTCTTGCTCTCTCTTACCCTCTCTCTCTTCATGCCAAGGCTCTAGGCCTCAGCTCGCGCTCTGGCACTTGCCAGCGCTCTTCTCTTTTCTTTTTCTTGTTAAGTTTTTACTTTTATTTAACTTTGACTTTGCGACACAGCGATCTCCACAGAAACCAACCACACGTTGATTTCTCTCAATTCTTTTAAGTATTTTTACTTTTAAACTCTAGCAGAACTAAGTTCTGTTTGTTTTGATTTTGTTTAATATATATCGTTAAGTATCACCGCCTGACTCAGAGGAAGTGAATTCAATTTAATTCATCCTCTACTGAGTAACTATACAGAGAAGATCCGCCAAACCAGCGTTCATCTTCCAGTTTTTCTTAGTCAAGCAAGTTGACTGTTACAAATAACCTTAAGACAACCACCACTCAACTAAGAAGATCTCTATTAAGACGTTGCAGAAATTGACTGCTTCAGAAACTGTGAAAAAGGTTTCCAACGAAAGAGACATTGTTGCCAAGCCAGACCGGCTTTGACCCCCAACGATCTCAAGCGGACATCCCGCTGGGTCGTGGACCAAGAGTGTCATCAGCTGAGTACCGGACGAGCCGCAACTTCCCTCGGGTTACTGGACCGACCCTGCAGACGCAGTCGAGCAAAGAGCACCCGAGGAGACCAAGGCCCGGACGTCCTGACTCCCAGACTGAACATCTCCATACAGATGAATTCACACACGTGAGATATGAGTTGGTGTCTTAGGTTATGATTTCTACCTCCTGATCTTCTATCTTTTGATCTTAAAAGAAATTTGTTAGGGTCTCGTTAGAAATTAAAATTACTCTCGTAATATTTAAAGACTTTCACCCGACCCGCAATTTCACCATCCGCACATTAGTCACATTTTCTATTTTCCATTTTCTGTTATTGTTTGTCTAAATTACCATTTCATTTATTTACCCTGAACTATTAGTTAATAAACATATATAATTGTATGTCGTTGTCTGTGCAAGTTTAATTTAAAGGTGGAGAACCATGGAACTGTGAAAAGAACTTACTGTTTAGAACATGAGATTGAACTTAATTATGAATTATGAATTATGAAATATGAAATTGAATATGTCAATTTAAATTGATTAGGACTGTTATAAACTAAACGTTTAGTCCAGATTTGAGTAATTTCCTCCGGGTTATTCAAACAGATCAAACAACGGAGGTGGTGCCCCTTTTACGAGTGTATAATTGATCCCAGTGATTAATTACGATTATCAAAGTAGTGTTTCTCCTACAACACAAAGCAACACAGTTCCCCCCCTGACAGGGAGGGGAAACACAACACAGACAGAAAACAACAGAACCGAATACAAATTATGACCCCTAGGGTCATAACAGCCACAGAGTCCTGGACAGAGATTGCAGTCTAAAAACAAAACAAGAGGAGAAGGAGACTGGGTCCACATTGAACTATCCATGAGAGTGCAACAGCACTGAGAGAAGACCGATGATCAGAGGGAAGGCGATGGGAAGCCTGAGCTTAATCGGCAAGAAGGACAAGACCCAGAAGAATCCTGGCCACATGCACCACCTAAAGGTGTCTGTTCATTCTTCAGGATTCCCTTGACACAGCCAGAGGAGACAGTGGAGAAAGGTCAGCGCACTGAGCAGCACATAGACAAGAGCACAATTACACACAAATAATGATGACACACACACACAAACACTAGCCCCTTTTAGATAGAAAAGGTGGCACATTTGCAGCAAGGTAAAGGCTGCAATGTGCCACCTTTTCTATCTAAAATGGAGGTGTAAGGCAAGGCAAGTTTATTTGTATAGCACAATTCATACACAAGGCAACTCAAAGTGCTTTACAGGATCATAAGAAGACATTAAAAATTGCAGATAAAGAAAAAAACATTTAAAAACAAGTAAGAATACATCAAGAAACAAAACATTAAAACAAGTTAAGAGAAGGGGAAGTAGGCTAAAATAGAAAAGGTTTAAAAGAAACAAGACTAGAAAATAAAAATCACAGTGCATTTAAAAGCTTTAAAATGGCTTCATTGAAAAGCAGCGGCAAACAGAAAGGTCTTCAGTCTTGATTTAAAAGAGGTGAGAGTTGGAGCAGACCTGCAGTTTTCAGGGAGTTTATTCCAGATACGTGGTGCATAATAACTGAACGCTGCTTCTCCATGTTTAGTTCTGACTTTAGGGACTAAAAGCAGACCTGTACCTGAAGACCTCAGAGGTCTGGATGGTTCATAACTTGGCAGCAGATTAGAAATGTATCTTGGTCCGAAACCATTCAGTGCTTTATAAACCAATAGCAGGATTCTGAAATCTATTCTTTGACAGACAGGAAGCCAGTGTAAAGATCTGAGAACCGGAGTGATGTGATCTACTTTTTTGGTTCTTGTCAGGACTCGAGCAGCAGCGTTCTGAATCAGCTGCAGCTGTCTGATGGATTTTTTAGAGAGTCCTGTTAAGACACCGTTACAGTAGTCGAGTCTGCTGAAGATAAATGCATGGACAAGTTTTTCCAAATCCTGTTGAGACATAAGTCCTTTTATCCTGGATATATTCTTAAGGTGATAGTAGGCTGACTTTGTAATCATCTTAATGTGGCTGCTGAAATTCAGGTCTGAGTCCATGATTACTCCGAGGTTTCTGGCTTGGTTTGCAGTTTTCAACGTTACAGACTGAAGCTGAGCCGAGACTTTTAGTCGTTCTTCCTTGGCTCCAAAAACAATTATTTCAGTCTTATCTTTGTTTAACTGAAGAAAACTCTGACACATCCAATCATTGATTTGTTCAATGCATCTACTCAGTGTTTGTATGGGATTATAGTCCCCTGGTGATATGGTTATATAAATTTGTGTGTCATCTGCATAACTATGGTAACATATTTTGTTGTTTTCCATTATCTGAGCTAGAGGAAGCATGTAAATGTTGAATAGTAGAGGCCCCAGAATGGGGCCCTGGGGTACTCCGCTTGTCATTTTCATCCGCTCAGATGTGTAATTACCAATAGAAACAAAGTAATCTCTATCATTTAGATAGGATTTAAACCAATTTAGTGCTGTACCAAAGAGTCCGACCCAGTTTTCCAGTCGGTCCAGTAGTATATTGTGGTCGACCGTGTCAAACGCAGCACTGAGATCCAGTAATACTAAGACTGAAATTTTTCCACTGTCTGTGTTTAAATGAATGTCATTAAGGACCTTGATGAGAGCAGTCTCAGTGCTGTGATGTGGTCGAAATCCTGATTGGAAAACATCAAAACAGCCATTTATTAGTAAGAAATTGTTCAGCTGTTGAAAAACAGCTTTTTCAATGATTTTACTCAAAATTGGGAGGTTTGATATGGGCCTATAATTATTCATTACTGATGTTTCTAGATTTTTCTTCTTCAGGAGTGGTTTAATGACTGCAGTTTTCATGGCTTGGGGGAAGACACCTGATAGAAGAGACATGTTGACAATATGTAGCAGATCTGGAGTCATGCAGTCTGAAACTTTTTTGAAGAACCCTGCTGGTAAAATATCAAGGCAGCATGAGGAAGATCTCAAATGTTGTATTATGTGTTGCAGGTTTTTGTCACTGATTGGGTCAAATTGTGTCATGGTATGAGAGTTGGTTTTAGGTGGACACATGGACAACACACCTCCTGTACCGGGTATGGTGGCACTGACCGTTTGTCTAATTTTCAGAATTTTGGCAGTGAAGAAGGATGCAAATTCATTACAGGCCCTGGTGGATTGAAGTTCAGAGGCTACTGGCACGGGAGGGTTTGTTAGCCTGTCGACAGTAGCAAACAAGGCACGTGCATTGTTATTGTTTTTAGTGATAATGTCTGAGAAGAAGGACTGCCTTGACTTTTTCAGTTCTAAATTAAAAATGTAAAGTCTCTCTTTATAAATGTCAAAATGAACCTGGAGATTTGTTTTTCGCCACCTGCGCTCAGCTTTTCGACATTCCTTTTTTTCCATTTTGACCAGCGTGGCATTTCTCCAAGGAGATTTTTTCTTACCAGAGACCACTTTTACTTTAGTGGGTGCAATGGCATCAATAACATTTGTAATTTTAGAACTGAAATTATGTACAAGGTCATTGACAGAGAACCTGGAGAGGGGGGGTGTGGAAGAGAAAGCCTCAATGAATATGTCACTGGTGTTTTCAGTGATGTAGCGCTTTGAGACGACCTCAGTTTGAACATTTGTGTACACAGATATATCGCTCTCAAAGAAAACACAGTAATGGTCAGAGAGAGCAACATCAGATACCAGAACCTTAGAAATGTTCAGACCCTTGGAGATAACCAAGTCTAGGATGTGGCCCCTGTTGTGTGTGGGCTGTGTCACATGCTGAGTGAGTCCAAAGTTATCAAGGACACAACACAGTTCTTTAGTCCATCTGTCCTCAAGTTTGTCGACATGGATGTTAAAGTCACCAACAATTAACACACACTCAAAGTCAGTGCAGATAAGAGACAGTAACTCAACAAGGTCATCAAAGAAGTCTGTACAGTATTTAGGTGGCCTGTAGATGTTTAGAAATATAGCCCGAGAAGATGAGTTTAACTGAAGAGCAACATATTCAAAAGAAGTCAAATTTCCATAAAACATCTGCTTGCATTTGAGTAACTCATTAAACAGAATACTTACACCTCCTCCTTTTTTATGCATTCTAGTCTCACTTACGAAAGAGAAGTTTGGAGGGCTTGACTCAATGTGAACAGCTGCACTGTTAGCCTGGTCTAACCAAGTTTCAGTTAAAAACATAAAGTTAAGATTGTGTTTGATGATAAAATCATGTATTAAAAAAGATTTTCCTGCCAGAGACCTGATGTTTAATAGAGCTAAATTTAGAGAGTCAGAACCAACTGTGCATTTTTTTGCGACAGTTTGTGGCTGACGAGGAATGGGAGCTAAATTTAATAGAGTGGCAGGTTTAGTTAGGCATTTCCTGTTTCTCAGCAGATTCACCATTTTTCTGTTACCTGTAAACACAGGAATTGAAGAGGCAACCTGAGCTCCAGGGGGCCCTGGCTTTTCTGGGGGGAAACATTAGTGATATCGACTTCATAGCCTGGACCCATCACATATCACTTAGAGCTAGTTGTATTGTCTACATGGACAGGATGTGCTCTGCTGTTTGCAGAAGGATGATTCGGAGGAGGTAGAGGGGCGTGATGACGTTTTGGTGATGGTGGTTTCAAGCGTGGCGGTAGGATGGGGGCTGGGTGGTGAGGAGAGATTTAGGGGAGAGAATATGGGATTTGGGCGTGGTGTGAGTTTGAGTCCAACATTGACAAGTTTTTTCATCTCTTCAGTGAAATCCAGGAGCGGGGAGGAGGGGGAGAGGCTGAGTGGAGAGGGCAGAGAGTTGGTTGGGGTTGGTGGAGAGTGGAAGTTCCCTCTTGTTGGGACTTGGGGGCACTCCTCTTTGGGGGCGAAGATGGCAGCGATGAAGACTCCTCCTCCTGGCACAGCTGTCTACTCTGTTCAAAGCTTATCTCAGGCAGTAGCAGTTCTTCTCCCAAGGGCTGTCTTATCACTTGTTTTGGTTTGCCCAGCCTGCTGTCCTTGGAAGGGGAAGCTGATGTGTGGTGCACTGAGTAAAAAATGTTGGAGGTTAACAACCTTACTCCCGACTTGTTAAGGCAAAATCCATCTGCCTTAAAGAGGTGTCTGCGTTCCCAGAAAATGTTAAAGTTGTCAATAAAGTTCACCGATTGAGCGGCACATGTAGCTTTGAGCCATCTGTTTAACATCAACAACCTGCTGAATTTCTCATCACCTCTTCGGACAGTTGGTAGAGGACCACTGACAAACACCACAGTATCGAGAGCTCTGACTTTGTTCAACAGATCAATAAAGTCTAGTTTCAGTACCTCAGATTGTTGCTTCACAGCATCACAGGCCCCTGTGTGTAAGATGAGAGATTTCACTGTTGGATGTGCAGCAACGATGTCCAGAATTATTTCTGAGATGTCAGAGACCATATTGTTGGGAAAACAGAGTACTTTGGTGTTCTTCTTGCTGCAAAAGCTGTTTACCTCCTTCACAGCAACATCACCCACAATCAGTGTTTGAGGCCCAGCCATAAGCTCTCTCTGTGGCCTTTTACTTTTGGATTTGGTCTCATATCTTTCCTTGTTCGTTGATGAAGAGCTTGTGAGGTCTTGATAAAGTGGAGTAAATCTGTTCTTCAGATGTATTTTTGTTATTTCAGCAGGTGTGCTCTTACATTTTGTTTTTGCTGTTGTCCACGGCTGTTGCTTCCTTGGTACGGGGGTTGAGGAGGCACTTCTTTCGGAGGACAGTGCAGGCCAACCAGTTGCATCACAAATCTCAGGGCGCTGGGTTCTGCCTGTTACTCGTTCTCCCATATCCGAGGGAAACGATTTATCTTTAGGCTTTGCGCCAAGAGTGCTCCAGCAAGGAAGAATATTCCTGGATTTGTTATCCAGTCCACGGTACTCCTGTTTCGTCGAGTCATTGTTGGGGCTAATTAGCCGTGTGTTAGCAGGCTCTTGTCTGCTGTTTTGATTCCATGGGAGAGTTGTTTCATTCCCACATAGTCCATTCAATTCTACATTTACTGCTATTTGGTGGACCTTTGTTTCCAGCACAGCAATTTTCTGAAGGATCTTCTGAAAGTCGTCCACGGTAAAGGGAGGCATCTTGATGCTAGGTAGCTTTAGCTGCTATTAGGCTTGTGCTACTTCGTAGGCCTCGTTCTGAAAGTACCGAAGAGTTTTGAAAGAAAAATAAATGAATAAAAATGGTGAAACTAAGCAGCAGCCTACTCTATCTCCAATGAATAATAGTCCCAGGAGTTGCTGCCTGTAATCTCTCAGTGAAAAGTGGAAAAGTGAAGCACGAAGTTGGGCATGAAGAAGAGCAGGTCGAATTTGTCTTCAAAATAAGAGCTTTACATTGCACCCAATCGGAGTTTAGAACTGGGTTCTTAGCGGGGGGCTTTTAATTTGAAAGTAGCGACCGCTATTAGCTTGCCGTTACTAGCTTGCCGCTACTAGCTTGCCGCTACAACAACAAGCGGACAACCAAGACAGCTACAGAGACCGAGGAGACGCTAGCATGCATCTCCTGGATCTCTTTCCAGTTGTTCATCTTCGTGGATGAAGTGACGAACTGACTGCCGTTCAGCTGTTCACTGGTTTTAAAACTCCCAGGCTGTGGGTGCGCAGCGGTGCACGTCATCGACACCTCTGCCCATCTCAGGATATGCCACCACATTGCCGCCTCGGATTTACACTGCAGCGGAAATGCAAATAAGTGTAACGTTACCCTCCGAGGCGCAAAATTGGTGGAACAAAACAGACCACCAATTTGCCGCCTCCTGTCTAAATCCGCGGAGCGAGCCACCAAAAAGGTGGCAAATTGGTGGCTTATTGCCCAGTATAAAAACGACTATTGATTCTAACACTATTTAATAACTTGAGGGCTCTAAGCAAGTTTAATTTTTAAAGATTTTCTGTTATTGTCCAGTCAAAATCAACTTTTAGACTAGGTTAAAGAAAATGTCCAATTAGCCCTACACTGTAAAAGCAAATAGTATACCTTAGTAGAAATAACAAAGTAAGTTTACTAGATTTTAACCAAAATGTTGAGTTTACTATCAGTGGTTAAGTGTTGTGAACATAAAGGTGGCACAAGCTCACAGAAATGGTATTATTCAAGTTAACTTACTCAGAGAGTTTGAGTTGTCACTGGGAATAATGAACAATAGGTGGTGTTAATGCCCCTCATGGTAAATCGCAGTTAAAGAAGGTGAAGAAGAAGAAGTAGCTTCGTCTTTACATTTGTAACGGCTGTGTAACGACTGCGCCACGGTCACCGGAGCTGATCGCTGCCACTCTAATCAATGAGACCGTCCCCACCGGGCGCGCCGCGTAACGTCCCAGCAGTGTCTCAGCAGCAGCTCTCCGCTCTGCACTTCTATTTTTTGACAGAGCCGTTGCTAAACCGTGCAAAGCTCAACAGAGCAGATTGTACCAGGCAGGAAATCCGACACAGAATCAACGTAATACACTTCCGCCCCCTTTCAAAATAAAACACAATACGCAGTTCATGTAGCCTATCACAACTTCACATCAACGTTACGTCATGACCGGGGGCACAGTGGAAACAGCATACAATCATTTATGACATAACCAATCCTTTTTATAAGCACAGTGGAAGAAAGGACAAAGCCTGGCATTTAATTGAGCATGAACAAGACAACCGAGGTAAATGTTTTCTCTTGTTTTTAAATGAAATCTCATTGTTGCTAATCTTAAATGATCCTCTTTCATCAGATATACTTGATAAAAGTTTTTTTTTCAAGAAAAATTGAACTAGATAAGTTATCTGAAAATAATCGCGCATGTTGTCAGGTTTACTTAACTTTCAAAGGTGAGTATTTAGTGCATTCAATAGTATGGTTTACTTGATTTTAGTAAAGATTTGATGTTGAAGGTAGCAAAATTGTGCAATAGCAACTTGTGTTTCAGGATAGTTATTAAATACTTATTTGTGAATAGTGTGTGTAATTTGACTGAGAAAACTTTTTTAATTAGGATTAAAGTCAAAGTTGAAGTAAGCTAATGTTAGCCTATGACTGTAGCAAATCGTAAGTAATTTCGAAGCCGTATTTCTCTGCAATGTGTTGCCTTACAGACATGTAACTTCTTTCTGTGGAAAGCTCGAAATATGTGCTGACATTTGATGGGCTCCACATGTTGATAGGAGAGATATTGGCCCTTATTTGTCAATCGACCGTACAACAGAAAACTGGGCGTACGGTCATTTCCACGCAAAGTTCAGCATTTACCAATTTGGACGTGAGCGGAGACTACGATTAAATCTCACGCCAAGTCTCAACTCGTGTATGCAAGTTTTCAAGTCGTGTTGATTTGCGGTGCAGCATAGTAAATCTGGCAGAGTTCGAGAATTGTTATTAGACCATATATCCCTGACATTAAAGGTAGCCTACTAGTTTCAAATAGTTTGCAATTAACGGGGTTAATAGTTTATTGCTGTAATATTAATTTCTCTTTCATTTTGAGAAAGATTTTGAGGCAGGTGACATACTTACAAGCAATACATGCAATGATTCATGTGCTCAGTGACAAAGTTTATCCTTTCAAGGAATACCTGGTAACTCCTCTGGCAAACCCTGCTACAGAGCAGGAGCGCAGATTCAACCATGTGCATTTACGCACACGGGCCACGTTGGAGCACTGCATCGGGTTGCTTAAGGGCAGATGGCTCTGTCTAGGATCCGCGGGGGGAACCCTACTGTACACGCCAGAGAAAGTTTGCAACATCATTTTAGCCTGTGGGGTTCTGCACAATATTGCACAAAACAGGGACCCATTTGATGTCCCGGTGCAGCCAAATGAACCTCTGCGCAGAGAGCCTGGCCATCAGAGCCCCAACTGGAGGCTACACGAAGCAGACAGGACCTCATTCATCACTTCTAAAAGTGTTAAATACTTATGTTTGGCAACTATTCAATACAGGGAAACAGACAATGCACAACGTTTAGTCGAACATTTTATTCATGTGATGCACGTTTAAGTTTATCGTTTCTCTTTAAATGTGTCGTTTATTGCTATAAGTGAGCGATTTATCTCCGCCATTGACCGACACATTTCGGTTTGTTTTTCCAAGACCTCTGCTGTCAGAATCCAGGGTCGTGGTGGTGTGCATCCCGCCCACCCGCTCGTCTGCCTGGGTCAATGCGAGGCTGGGGTCCAGCTGGCCTCCTCCAGTCAGCGTGGTACCGTGCCTGAGGGCCGCAACACGCTTTTTGATGGCGAGTTTGAGGTCTGACCATTTTTTCTTAACCTAAATATAAATTGCGATATAATCTATTATATATATACATATACATATATATGAATATACATATCGTGGATGTATAAATTAAATATTCAAACCTCAGCTGGAGTTTGATTGACGACGGCAACGCTGTTGACCGCAGCAGTGATTTCTTTCCATACAGCATTCTTCCAACTTCCTTTGAAGCCACTTTTCAGGCTGCCAAATAAAACTAATTTGTTTAACTGTACGTGTGATGTTATGGTCTCAATTTCAAGGTCGGAGAAGTTCCCCTTCTTGGACGTATTACGCATCTCCATGTCGTAAACTCTAGGGGCGAGGCCTCTAAACTGAGAATATTTAAGGGCATGGTATTTAAATGATGATTGTTTTCAGCCCCGTATCAACACCCGATCATTCATACGGTGTGATCGATGAGATAGGAACGTTTCATGAATCACACGTGAACCCTGTCGTAAGATGATTTCTGCACTGGTTTCTAGTTAGATTGATAAATAAGGGCCAATGTGTGTGTCACACACAGTCGTTGCCATGGTAGTTAACAACTGGAAAGCATGTCAATATGGACAGCAGGCAGAGGCAGGATGGAATGGGAGAAGAACAGGGTGCACATGTGGGTCCGCAGATCAAAAAGTATAAAACATAACCAGACCAAATTACACACATCTATAGATGAGACTTGTGGCTACTTTGTCGTCATATCGGCGAACCGATAATATTGAACATCCCTAACCCATAGCCAAACAATCTGCTGGGTAATGGTTGCTTTTAATCATTAACCTATGTTGGTATAATTTAGTTTATGCCGTGTGTGGGTTCTAAGCTGTTAGGATGCTTGTAGATGAGCCATGTTATGAGCCAACTTATTCAGTAGCACTGCTTTACCTGTGATTCAAGGGTGGAGGCCAAAGCACATTCATGGTCACACCAATGAATATTTAAGTTACAATAGTGTGTCAAGATTGGTGACCTGGTGCATGAAGGATATATCACAGATTTTTTTCCTTTTTCTTTTCTTAGGCTGATGATGTAGATGCAGATATCAGCCAGTTTGCAGTTTCAGTGTTCTCTGTAATCCCGGAAGACGAACCAGGCCGGACTCCAAACTCCTTACACTTGGAAGGTGAAAAAGCCATCATTCTGGAGGGACGGGTTGTCGTTGATGGTCTGCCAGATCTGCCAAAAGCTGTATGTGTCCTATTTGGTTTGATCTATGCTCTGAAATTGGACTATTCAAAGGCCATGCAGAACACCTTTGAATTTATTCAGAGGGTGTTTGTTTCATTAGGAGGCAAGTCTCTGAAACCCAAACTACAAACGCTGAAAAACCTGCTTGTTCACGCTAAAACGTGGAATGTGATCGTTCTACCTGCTGTTGCAAACAAATGCACTCCTTTAAATTGAAGGAACATTGCCGCTCCAATGTTGTGAGGCACTGCATAGGACCTAACTGAAGTTTTTATATCATCTTTTTGAAGTTTTTTTGTTGTTTTTTGTAAATATATTTTGTTAGTATTCACTGGTACTCAATACCCTTTTTTTATGGTATCAGCTGAAGTAACCCAGTACCATTGGATTGAAACTTCTAGTCTAACGGTACCTGCATTTGATCCTTTTTGTATACGGAGCTAGGGGAAAAAAACAAACTATTTGTATGTTTTATCTACCTCACTGTTTTATCAGATACATTAGGAGACAGTTATTATTTCTTTGATTTTTTTTTTGTTATTACTGTGATCGGACTTTCATCCTGATGTACTGTACTGGCTACAGCACTGCAAAGGTTGTTCAACTACGCATCTGTTTACACATATGGGTTTGTGAATAAACTCTTGTCAAAGTTCAAGGTTGTACTTTGTGCTGGGGCACCGCCAGGGATTTTGGGCCCCATGAAAAGAAATCTAATTAGGCCCTTGTACAGGCCAGTTACTTGGTTACTGCTCACTGTCTCCCTTGTAGTCCCGCATCATGTCTAATTTATCTCCACAACTGTAGACTCACAGGTTGTGGCATCGGATTTGCGGTGAAAAAATGAATATAAGAGGCTATATGGTCGTTGCGACATCTTCTGATTTCCAGAAAATATAAACATTTCTCTGATTGTATTGAGAGTTGTATTGAGTCACACAGTCTGCATGCACCAGAAATGTTCTCCTCTGTTCCTACTGCAAAGCAGGGGGATAAAAGTCCCAAACTACTGACCAAACATTCTATTTTAGTGATAGCTGAATTTGAACTATATGATATATACACATGCTCTTTTTATTTCAGAATAGTTTTTAATCCATGAAAATCATTCTGATATAAATATGGATTATAGGCTATTTTTATTTTATAGGGGGCTGACAGACAGCTGCTGCTGCTGATGATGATAATGATGATGATGATGCACTTGACGTATCTGTTCGGATGAAGTATCATACTTAATTTAAGTATTTATCATTCCCAAGGTATAAGACAAAGCTAAACCTCTCAACCTGCTTATAATATAACATATAGACCTTGATTATGAGACACCCCCCTTTTTCTCTTTTTGAAACAGTTTTTGAAGACTAAATCTTGTTTCTATAAGAAAACCATTATTTAAGAAAATAATTAAATCTGACTGGAATACACCAGTAAAAGTAACACACTGAAAAAAACAAGGTAACGTGATATCTTTAAATGAAATTGTCTTGTTTGAATAGGCCAGAAATTAAACTGCAGCCTAATGGTATTCTATTTTCTAACATAATTTAACCATCCAAATGTAAAAAACAGAATGACATGTTTATTTTAATTATACTCTGCCTCATTGATCACCATGATCTAAAAGTTGGAATTATTCTCCACCTCAGTTCTTGGCCTACATTTAACCCTCTGAAAATGATGGTGGATCATCTGGCATTAACGTTACTGTCTTCTGAAGGCCGTCACGGGCCATGAGCCTCATAGAAATCTTGAAATTGAAATTAATCCGCTGATACCAAACATGTCATGCTAGCTTACTGGGAAAGGAGCTAAATATCACTTCAAATTTGAACTGTTTTACCGCGAGGTCCACAACCTCAATGTGAAATGATTACTTGTAATAATAACTTTCAGTCAGCACTTAATGAGGGATGAGATGAGGATGAGGAACCTGCTGCTGCTGAAATATGGAGTAAGATAGCTATCAAAAAGATGTGTGCATGATTCTAACCATTCATATTCGTAATGTAAAAACTTTGTATGTCAAATCAAATTGTTGTACCCAAAATTCTGCTGTCATACACGTGAGTCTGAGAAATTGTTCGGGTTAGGATTGTTTTTATGTGAATGAATGAATCTAAAATCTGTGAGTGTAAAATCTTGTGAGTACAACTCTAATTTTTATGACTACAAAGCAGTGGCGATTGCTCTAAGACTGCAAGGGAAGCTCAGCTTCCCCTAAAATGTCACCAAAAAAAAAAAAAAAAGTGGTGAAATATGTACTGCTGTGTGTACATTTCATTGACTAAATACGCGCTAGAAAGCCTTCATCTTTTGTTCAGAATCAGCTACTTATCACAGGTAACCGGCGCAACTTCCTTCTCATTCATCCCCACAGCGCCACAGCGCTTTTCACAGTCAGACGCTCAGCTTCTACTGACTTCAGTGGGGAAGCGTAGAGCGGGTTGTTCCACTGCAGCGAAACCAGACGGTCATTGGATAAATGCTGGGCTTTGTCCCGCCCATCGGAAGCTCAGCTTCTCTGGGGGTCTATGGGGCAGTGGGCTGGCCTGGAAGCTCAGCTTCTGCATGATGATTGGATGAGCTGTCTGAGGCGGAATCCTTTTTTGATTGACAGCTAAATGAGCGAATCAGCGATCTTGAAGAATAAACATCCACCGGAGCATTTTCCAAGTTTTTCATTCCGTTGTTCTGAACTGATCCGGAGACTTTACCGATCCCCAGCGACTTTGTCACGATCACTCACACTCACAGGCGGTCACACTTCACAGTAACCTGGCGCAGCAGCTCCAGCTGCTAGCATTAGCAAGCTGCACATCATGGCAGATAATATGAATGTTGTTAGAGTTAAACAGCAGGGCAGGTCAGCTCCTAAGATTGATTTAGTGCAAAAGGTGGGGAAAAGTAACAGGTCTTTTCAGGTGTCCTGAATAATAATAATATATATAATAAATAAACAAACACGTTTATGATGTAGGCCGGAAAAATGAGCTTCCCCTCCTTGAAAGACCAGCAGCCGCCACTGCTACAAAGTCTTTCATATGAACACGAAATCAAGTTTGTGGGTACGTCACGTAGACGTCACGTAGGTCACAGGCAGGTCACAGGGAAAAGCAATCGAACCGCGATTCCTCCAAACGCGCATGCTCAAAGCCAAGAATGGCTGACAGTAGTGGACCGGGTGGAGCTGCCCGCTCAGGTGAAGCATCACAGGTCACCAACTCGTATATTCAATATTTATTTCATAAAATTGTACTATTTTGAATAATATACAGTTCATGGACTTACAGACTTACTGCTTTAGCTTGCAAGCTAACAACATGCCAGTGACGCTAAGTTAGTGCTATTTTGTCGATTTATGAATTGTGTTATTTGGCGTATAAATTTATCCATCGTATAAGTCCAGTCTCTTGTCTTCTTTGCTAATCCTCCTCTCGGCCATGTGCATTCGTTTACAACAGCGGGAAATCAATCAGTGGATCGCCGGATTATAATAGTCTTTTTATGAGTATGTATGATGTATTATGTAGTCTTATCTGTCATATACAAGAGATTACGGGGGCGTGTTTGTGTCGCGGTGCCGCAGAGACGAGAGCTGGGACACCGGGTCGGAGTCTCCGTTCTCCATGTAACAAGTTACAAGTCGTTTATTTAACCAGCACTATTACTCTGAAACTGTTTTAATTCAACTGTATTCTCTCCCCTTATTCACCACTGTCCCTATTCTTACTCTGCTTTTTAGGGCCCAGGAAACAGATGAGAAAGAGGATGTCCCTTTCACAAAGGAACCTTTGGTTTTTTTTTGTTGTTTTTTTTTTTATTTTTTTGGATTGCTTTTTTGTAAATAGTTGTAGAATTTTCATCCCCCCCAACTTAAAGGGATAGTTCGGAATTTTGGACATCAGGCAACATTTTATTTAATTTTTTATTTAACATTTCATTCAGTTCTTCTAGTTGCCGAGTTCGCTGTGCTATGGCTAGTGCAAGTCAATGGTCCTAGTTAGCATGGCATTAAAAACACTCATACCGACTCCACAGTGCACCCGAGGCAAATCAATTATAACGGCAGACTATTGATGTACATATCTGTGTTGATAGAATGTTTGAAATAAAACCAACCTTGCATTTTTAAGGATTTATGTCTCAGCAGCAGCAGCATGTCATACTTCCTAGTAGGCAGCGGCGGACTGATATCACCTAGCACTTATAAGCAGGGTTCTAAATTAACACCCGCCAACCCACCAAATGCTGGTTGAAAATCATTTTGGCGGGTGTTAATAAAAACTCACTAGCCAGTTTGGCCGGTGCGGGCCGGTGATGCATGAGGCAATCATGTCGGTCAGAGCCGCTCTACTGCTTTTGGTCATTTGTGGCAGTAGGCCCATTTACTACATTTCCCATGAACACTGCCGTGATGCTACGTGATGACGTTTCAGACACCCACTGGCTTCGCGTGATATTTGACGCTACAGCAGCAGGGTGGGAAATTCACGGCCGCCGTCAATAGTACGCGGCCGTGGCCGTGGCCGCCGACTTAACTCACTTCAGTCGGTTCGCGCAGGTGGAGTCTCATTATCGCATCGATGTTCTCACGTGAAAGCCTCTCAAACAGCAGCAGCGTCTCAAAACGGAAGAACGACACTTACAGCACAGGTGCGCAAGCGAGCTCAGCCGGTTTTGATGTGATATGTGACTTACGTGACAGGATTTAGTTCGGTAAAGTTGGAAATATATTCACAGATTCGAACTTCCCGCATCAACAACTCATAAGCGAAACATTGTTAAAACGCAAACGACGACTCTTAACTACCGTAGTAAGGTAGACAACGAGCTACAACCGTATTTTCATCAAAACGAGCGCTCCTCTGAGCTGGACACATAACACTGGTCTCTGTGGTCAGCTGTCTGTGAGACGAGGGCGCAGGGACCGTCTACAAAGTGCCCAAAAGAGATAGTACAAAAAATATTCAATAACTTCACTATTATTCAGTGTAGTGTCACTAAAATCACTCCACACATCAATGGTCTCCTGCTGGTTATACTACAACTGTTTGTTTGGAGAAAAAAAATGTGCTTTGGCATAATTTGGGGGAATTTCTGGATATTTATCTGGGAGAAATAATCAATAACTTCACTAATATTCAGTGTAGTGTCACCAAAATCACCTAACCCTACTTTAAAAAAAACCTAAAAAAAAAATTTAACATTAACTTGATATTGGCATTAAAAATGTTTTAATACATAATCCATGTCTTATTATAAATTAGGATGTTATGGTATCAATCTGAAAGGTAAAACCATCGAATTTTACGCAATGGCCTTTGTGCCCTGTCATGTGGCCTTGGTGCCCCTAAAAAAAAAAAAAAAAAGTGAGTTTTTGCGCAAACACGGAACAAAAGGAACTGAGGGTGGCTCGGAATCAGATGGAGAGAGTTCAGAGAGCTCTGCAGACATTTAATTCAGAAGAACGATGAAGATAGATAGATAGAAGAAACTTGGAAATTGAATGAATAAGAAAGGAAATGTTTGAACTATGTATATTGTTTAATGTATTGTACTTTCTGTACATTGTACTTTCTGTGCATGTTTAATGCCAACAATGTCAATAAATTGATGAAATGCATTCAGTGGCACTCATAATCTCTGTTATTTTCACCGGGAAATAATTTTGGCTAGTGGAAATTCTGATTGCCTGGTAACTTTCTAAAGTTACCAGCCACATTGGCTGGTGATCAAAAAAGTTAATTTAGAACCCTGCTTATAAGTTACCGGATCTATAATAGTTTGTTTACCTGCTGTCATTGCTACAGACGCAGAGTAGCCTGCAGTGCGCTGAGACTTAGCTTCTTCAATCTCACAGAAATGGCCACTTTTGGAGAATTTCAATATACTGATACTTTGAAGACTCTGATGAGGAGTTTTTCTCCACCCAAATCCAACCGTACCCATACCAGCCTGAATATACAGAGGAAGAATTGCGCGAGAGGGATACTCAAAGGGCAGAACGTGAACGAGCGTCTGTGGAGACCGAGATAGCCCCCCGCTGGAGCTGAGAACCGGGAGCAGAGTAAAATTCCGCTGCTGCTGAGAAACTAGTCCCTCAAAAAAATGGATGATTCATGCGATTAGTTTTGTTTCAAATATTATTCTATCAACACAGATATGTACATCGATAGTCTAGTGTTTTAACTGATTTGCCTCGGGTGCACTGTGGAGTGTGCAAGACTGTTTTTAATGCCATGCTAACTGGAACCATTGACTTGCGCTAGCCATAGCACAGTGAACTCGGCAACTAGAAGAACTGAATGAAATGTCTTGAAAACGTCTCCAGACATCTCCAACACACCGGTTGAGTTGGAAAATAGGTCTTATGTCCAAAATTCCGAACTATCCCTTTAAAATACTTGTATTTATTAATATTCCCCCTTCTATACTTTTGTTGTTCTCACAATTCTCTCTCTCTCTCTCTCTCTCTCACACACACACACACACACACATTCTTGTTGTCTGTCATTGTTTAATAAAAAATACTTTATTTGAAATCCTTCATTTGTATCAGCCATCCTTACAATGATGTCTCAATAGCTGAGTCAATATCACCATAAGGTGCCTTTGAGACTTCCCCATTTCCCCCTAAAAAAGCTGATATTTTCCATTGAACCTCATATTCATTGCATTAAGTATATGTTATGCTGTTAGAAATGCATATTGGTCAAGCTCCCACACTTTTTATAAATTAACTGCAACCTGACAATTTACATGCAAACAGCAAAATATGTCCACCCTGTCATGGACAATTTCAAAGCAGAATAAATACATTGTAATTATAAAATGTACATTTTCAGAAAGGTATTTAGTCACTTTCTCAACAATATATTTTAGTTAATGGGAAAAGTATTTAGATAATAATGAAATTATTGCAAACTATTAGTTTCTCCAAAAAATCTGCGAGAGTTGCACTTTCTTTTCTAAATAAAATCTAACAACAAAGATATTTGGTCAAACTTTCAAACAATACTATTTGGCCCTCATTTGTTTATAAAGGAATCACACAAAAGATGTTGCTAACTTGTGAAAATAATTTGTTTATTTTCATAAAACATGACAATAACAGGGTGGACAGTAACATGACAGGGTGGACCCTGGGCATGACAGGGTGGACACATTGTGAAATGTCATTGAATGGCCTCATAAATGCGAGGAACAATGCAGGACAATTATGTAAAAAAAAAAGCCTTTTCCCATGTAGGGGGAAATTACCAGTGGAACAGACTGGTTTTGATCCACTCAACCTGCCCAAAATGAGACATTAATGTGGCCTTCTAGCGTTAAACTCTGTACATCATTCTGCGCAGTGAAACTCAAACATTCAACTGAACAAGAAGAAAAATGTTTTTAAGTGGAGAACAGTTGATTTGAAATAACTGAATATTACAGAAAGATCACTTGGACGCATCTCCAAACAGTCTCTCCCTTTCTGCAGAGACATGGCTCAGTTCTGCAGTTGCTGTTCCACATACTTCCATGCAGACGCTTCAATCTGTACAGAGCACTTGTTCAGAACCTGTGGTTCTTGTATTAGGCAAAGTACCTGCCAGTCATGGTACCAACAGATGTCGTCCCGAAGACTTGGCCAACGGAACTTGTTTATGCCGTGGCTTTGCACACACTTAACTTTCACACTGTTCCCTTCTGCACGATGATACCTGGGTATGCTTCATTGTCATAATTAATGACGCACCACTCTCCAATGTGCTTTACCTCAATGATTTCTGGTCTCCTAGGATTATCTGGTGTCTTTCCACATGCTGCGGACTTGTCAGATGTAACAGGAACATTAGCTAGAGTGACCTCTTGAAGGTTAAAGCAGGGGCAGTCCAAAACACCTTCCTCCCTTTTACACAGACATGAAATGTCTCTGTATTTCATTTGGCCAGGTGTCAGACTGATATCTTGGTGGATTCTCATAGTGCCTTTTATGGCAGCTATTGCAGGTACCTCAGGTTTTGATTCAATATCCCTCTCTGGGATGAAGAACAGCTCGACAGATGTGTCCAGGCTTTTCAGCTTGTTATACAAGCTCTGGGCATCAGGAATGTCTCCTCCATGGGCTAAAATCCGGTCTGCTGACCTCTTGAGGGCCCCACCCACACCGTCTGGTGCCCCCTTCCCATGACTAGCCTCAAAGAAATTCCACGTTATTTCTTTGAAGCCATACTTGTAGGGTTCCGTTGAGAGGTAGAAGAAATTTCCCTTTTGTCGATACTGCGTTGCAGGCCCATCGCTGAAAAAATTAAGTGTGCTGACTTCAGGGCGTCGTTCTCTCACTACCTTCAGAACTGGATCAAGGTGGGCCCAGATGGCCACAGGGTCATGTCTTCTGGAGGGTGATATGGGGCAGAAGGTGTGTGGCGCTTGT
Source organism: Lagodon rhomboides (assembly GCA_039737535.1). Taxonomy (NCBI): domain Eukaryota; kingdom Metazoa; phylum Chordata; class Actinopteri; order Spariformes; family Sparidae; genus Lagodon; species Lagodon rhomboides. Next base: position 28,566,925 of record CM077799.1, read on the forward strand.
TCACTAGTGGTGTAGAGCACTCCAGTGTGCAGACTGGCCTGCTTGTGTGAACCTCCAAAATGCACAGATTGTATTTCTTCGCTGTACTTACATGAGTAATTTTCGCTAAAATCTATATGGATGAGGGACTCATTGTGCTTCAGACTCCTCCTGAGCTCACTGTAGGCATCAAACTGCCATTTAATGTTGAAGACATGGCTCCTAAAATGGAGAAGCCTCTCCTGGAAATCTGTGTTAAGGTCATGCTCTGTTGTTGTTATCTCCCTTTTCACTGTTATTGTTGACACCTTCTCATCCTTCTTGATCTTCTCTGTCATCCACTGAGAGAAACGAATGTTCTCTTCCCCAGGGGTTTTCAGCATCGGGAGACAAGTTAGGAGGCAGTCATTGCACTCACCATAAGCACAGACCTTGGCTTTCGGGTCACACATGGTTCCTTCAGACATTTCCTCAATGTTTCTTGAGGACAGTAACCCATGGCTCTGCAAGGCATTGGCAATGAATTGCAAGTTTTCATGTTTTTTGCAGAGACATGTGTCACGGTCAGAGGAAGAGGGGGTTACCACCCAAAAGGGTCTGAGACGGCAAAAGGAGGTGTATGACATGTGGCCAATGTGCTCAGAGAGAAACCTCTTATGCAAGTTCTTCATTGTATCAGTAAGCAACCTCTTTTGCATTTTTTTTTTCAGCCGTGTGACTGTTTGTTTGCGGCCAGTTGTCATTCGACTAACATCATCTCGAAGAAAAAATGATGTAACGTTCTTCCTAATCTCATTTCGACTGAAGCACCTCCTCCCATGGTAGGTCAGATCCACAGGATACTTTGCTCTCTTCTTAGAGTAGCCAAAAGCAGTCTGGGCATGCTTTTGGAGCTTATACTTCTTCAGAATGTTTCCACTGACCACTTTTGCTATCAGCTGCTTCTCTCTGTTTGTTTTTGCATGTGCATATTTTCTTCTAATTTCTTCAATCAGGGATGTATGGAAAAGAAGAGCTCTTTTGATTGGTGAATTCACTTTTTGACATGCCAACAAAGCATTGACTTTTGTACGTGGTGATTTGGACACACTTTCTTTCTTGGCCCGATGGTACCTCTTCTTATATTTCTCAGGTTTACTTTTTTCTTTTGCAAGCTGTGCCTCTAATATTTCGATCTGTTTTTTCAGTTTTCTCTTCGCACTCCTTCGAATGCTTTCCCCTTGACGCCGTTGCCTGAAACACAAAATATTTGTAAGGATTTTTTATAAGATTTTAGCAAGTTAGTTATCATTATGTCATTTTATGGGGACATAAACAGTTGATAATTGCCCTTCAAATAAATCTTAACTTCCTAATGAGTCTCATTAGCTAAACTTCCAATGATCTAACCTGGAGGGCCCTGGTTCACGCTGATTTTAAGGAGTTTCAGCAGGGGAGTTGGGTGGTGTCTCCGACTGTAGCAAAGCACTGGCCCTGTTTCTGGCTCTGGCTTGACGTTTTGCCTCTCTCCATTTCTTTCTTTTTGCCCTCTTTTCTCTCTCACTGAGCTCATTGACACTGTTCTTCTTTCCAGTCTCTCTGTCTTTTTTCCATTTGTCCCTTTCTTTCTCAAGGTACTTTCTTCTTCTGTCTGGGTCAGCATCACAACGTTCCCGATATCTCCTTGCTATCTCAGCTCCTTTCGATCTCATTCCTTGAAAAAGACGGTTCAAAATGTTCCCTTACACACTTTTATTGGCAGTCCCGGTAAACTAGGCTTGCCTTATCAAACTAGGCTTGCTGATACCGATATCGCCAAAAAATCTGTCCATATTGTCCATTCTTACTATGTATAGCATGTACTGCTATAAAATGTGTGTAATAGCTGTTGTAATATGTGTAACATTATCAGCATGTGGCCTAAACTATGTGCATGTCCTTCCTCTCATGAACCATGTCCACCCTGTCATGGAAGGCTTGCTGACAGGGTGGACAATGAAACGGTGGACATTTTTGGCTAATGGTAGCATTTAATGAGCACATGGTGGACCTTCACTTAGCAACATGCAACAGTTAGCAAGCTGACCGTGTACTGTTTTACAAATATATTTCAAAGTTCTGATAGGTTTTTCTATCAATTGATTTTTCACTATGACAGAGTGGACATGTTAAGCTAGACAACATCCAACTACACACATAACATGATGAAAATTACGAAACATAAGTGTAAATACTTACTCTGCAACTAGCCACTGCTTCAGCCTCCATGGAAGAAAGACAAGATGCTCGTAGTGATGCCACTGAAAACATCAGTGGGTTTCTTAAAGGGGCAGTTACCCCAAAATGACAGGGTGGACAGCAATTTCAGGGACACATGCAAAATGTTTAATATGATTATGAAAATAGAATATACATGATCAAAATGACTTGTTTTATCAAATAATTTATTGTGGACAATAAAACCATGTAAAAAATTTTTTTATTTAGTATCATTTAACCACTTATTACACACACTGTAATTAGCAGAGCAGTGTGTGGGACATGCCAAAATCACGTACATCCAATGAAAGAAATATGTATAAAATGAAGGAAACACATTTTAAGAGACTTATCATTGTACTGATATGTGTGCAAATGGCCACTTATAATAAGACCTCAGACTTTCATTATTCTGCTACATTTTCATGATAAATGAGTGAATCTGATGAGGACACCAAAGGCACTTCATAATGATATTGACTCAGCTGTAACAGGAGTTACAATTGTTTTGTTATAATAGAATAGAATAGAATAACTTTATTGATCCCAGACTGGGAAATTATTTTGTCACAGCAGTTGTCACACACTTACCTATAGGCCCAAACATACAAGCATAAATTAGTTTTTATTCTGTAATAGTTTTGATAATATGTGTATGGCTAAATGTTAAAATCATATTCTTAGTCTTAACATGATCATGTTTCACGTTATGGTCCTGGGGGTGGCCACTTTCATCAGAAGAAGTGAGCTAGCTGCTGGGCGAATGCTGAACGGACCATAGCAAACCTCTTAGTGCTACCACGAAGGTAAGCTAATGGCTGAATTGGAATTTGTAAGCAAACTCACGGGAATCAACAATACAGCCAGTCACGCTGAAATGAAAATCATGAGACGTCTGTCATCAGATGAATGATATGGAAAAGAAAAGTTAAATATGACCACTAAGCTTTTACACTTGGCTTTGGCACATGCGTGTTTGGAGGAATCGCGGTTTGATTGCTTTTCCCTGTGACCTGCCTGTGACCTGCCTGTGACCTACGTGACGTCATTTCAGCAATTTTCTACTCGTACCCACAAACTTGAATTCGTGTTCACAGGGAAGACTTCGTAGTCGTAAAAAATAGAGTTGTACTCACAAGACTTTACACTTACAGATTTTAGATTCATACTCACATAAAAACAATCCTAACCCGAACAATTTCTCAGACTCACGTGTATGACAGCAGAATTTTGTGTACAACAATTTGATTTGACATACAAATGTTTAACATTACGAATACTAATGGTTAGAATCATGCACACATCTTTTTGATAGCTATCTTACTCCATACTGAAACTGAGCTAGCTTCATGCTGTCTGACTGCCTTCAATCTTTACAACTGCTGACATTAGCTTTAACTGTTCTTAAACTGTGCTTGCTGTGAACTGTGCTCACCTTTCTTTTGAAAGAAATTTGTGAGGAGTCGTCTTCCCTCTCCTTGCTTTCTTTCCATTTTGCCTTTTCCATTCATTTAAGGCTCCCTGATTTTGCTTTCTTGGGGAAAGACATGTCTTGATAAACAGCAGCCACTCCGCTCGTTAAGCTGTTTGGAGACGCAGCTAAGTTCGGCACCTGCAGCTGCAGGGGTGGACTGAACCATTATGTATTGTGAGGGGTGAGAGGGGCCTAAGGCAGCCTTCACTATTTATTTTTTTATACAGAGTAAAGTCTCTCATCCCATTTATTCTGCCAAGTTAGTTACGACACCAATTACTTAGAAATAAAAAACAAAAAAATAAAAACAACATTTTTATTTCAGGCCTTTCGAGGGCCCCCTCCCCCATTGGGGCCCTGGGTAATCAGTAACACTTTTCCCCCCAGTTCGACGCCCCTGACTTTGTGACTGCTTACTAAGGGTGTCACAATTTCGATTTTAAATCGAAATCGACCGAATTTAAGTCACAATCTCGAACTTCGAATTAAAAAATAAAATCGTCAATGCTGCCACGCCCCCACGTCACGTCCGGTCGCTTTGCTAAATGGAAAAAAAAACACGTGTTGAAGTGCTGCGAGTCAACCTCCTCTAACTTAGCTACTAGCTAAGCCAGTAGCTGTTAGCTACAGCCAGTCAAACGATAGCATGGTGTTACACCATTTCTTTTCACAGCCAAACTGCAGCCTATATTGTACACTTGATTGCTGTCGCTACTACTGTGACTCCTTTCGCTTCTCCTTCCCTTCCCTTCCCATTCATTCACTGTCTGCATGTACAGACGCTCCCTCATTCTCGCTCGCCTACTCAAACCTTAAGCGTCAGTTATGGTTCCGCGTAGTGATCACGCAATGGCCACACAGTTGCTTGGGACACAGTCATGAGACCGTGATGGTTCTGAGTTGGGTTTACGTGTCGAAATGCAATTCAATGCCACACTGGTAGAGGGCTCTATGTTTTTTTGTAAAGACTGACTGACCGACCGAGACTCTTGTGACGTATATCGTCGTTAGCCTCAGCCTATTTGTTTACCTTCCAGCTTTTCTCCTAGTCACAGTGAACGATGGAGACAGAGAGACTGGCGTTGGAGCTCGAAATTATGGAAGCCGAGGAAGAGCTAGCTCAACAATGCTATTGTTGCTTGTTGTCTTCAAGTTAATATTTCAAGGAGTTTGAGTTTTTGGATTATTACTCAAAGTGAGCTAAGAAAGCCGCCTGGTTACCCAGCAGAGAACTATGACCACCGATGGTTGCATACCTGTTGCTTCCTCCGAGAACACCGAGGCAGCCAACCTGTGGTCTGAGCTCCGCTCCATCGAGGCCCTCCTGGATGATGTTCTCCGGCGACAGTCTCTACTCCTCTCGCGGGTGGATTCATTACATCCGTCTTGGATGATGCCGCCAAGGTCCCCGCCAGTGTCGTTACTGTGATCGATCCGTTAAACACCTGGACAACAGTCGGGGCGAAGGACGGCCAACGGGGTTCTCTTCCCCTCTTCTCTCCGGATGACGATGAGAGCCTCATCACTCTTTCAAACTTCTATGCTCCGCTGGAGACTCTTCAAGAACCCGGTCTGGAGGTCGAGCCTGAGGCTACGAGCTCCCCGTGTGACTCTACGGAGAAACAGCCCGCAGTGACCATCACATCCGTCCTGGGCGTGCAGCCAAATGCTGGACGTTTGCCTTGTCCTGCGAAGCCGGGCAAAACTTCCATCCACAAGTCGAGAAAGCGGTGCACCTCTCCCCTGCCTGCAGAAAGATGTGAAAAGCGCCGTCGCTGCCTATCTCCCTCCGAAGTTTGTGGTGACATCGGCCGTGCTCCACCGGCGCGTCCACCTGCAGCAGATGCTGGGCCAGGCTCCTCCGCGACGACTGATGACGTCACTCACCTGGGGTCCTTTTCTCAACTCTCTGACCCAGCGACAACTGTTGGCGCTGAGCCTGCAACGCCCCCTGGCTCCCGGGAGCCTCAGTCTTCTGGCACACACATAATTCAGGAGAATCTCTCTTCCTATAAGTATGATGACACTTCACTGCCACAAGCCCTCCTGCTTGGTGACTTCTCCATCAAGGGAGTAAAACTTCCAGCTTGCATCACCTACTGTCTGTCTAATGGCAGGATTGGTGATTTCATCCAGCTTTTGCCTAAACTTCTTCACTCACATACATCTGTCAAAATAGTCATTATACATACCGGGACTAATGAGATAATGGACAGGGAATCAGCCAAACTGCATTTAGACCTTGAGGAACTATGTTTTCAAATTGAAACCTTGGGAAAGCGCTGCATTCTATCAGGTCCCCTCCCCTCTCCTTCCATGGGCTCTGAATATTTTAGCCGTCTCTATGGACTGAACCAATGGCTGTGCCACTTCTGTCTGGCTGCTGGCTTTAATTTCGTTTCCAACTTTGATTCCTTCTGGACTAGGCATGACCTTTTTAACACTGACAAATCTCACCTGAACAGGGTTGGAACCAAGCTACTCACCTCCAACCTAGTGAACTATATAGCCTTTGGTATCTACTGACACAATGCTCAGCCTGACCCTCCTCCAGTCTGCACACACTCCACCCAGCATAGCAATTATGAGGGTCCTGCTGAACTGTCCCACTGCACAGACCTATGCATGACCCCTGCATACCTGCATACTCCCATTGCGTCCTTACAGGCTCCTATCACTGTGCAAATTGGTTCCACAACAGCAAAGAGGAATAGGCCTAAATGTTCCCTGGCTCGCCGACCTAACCCATCTCATCTACTTCCTGTTCCTAAGAATCCACCTGTTCCAGTGGAAAAAGACACTTCTCTCATAGTAAAACTTGCTCTGCTGAATATCAGGTCACTCATAATCAACGATCTTATATCTACATATAAACTTGATTTCTTACTTTTAACTGAAACCTGGCTTGACTCAGTAAATTTTAACTCTACCCTAATTGAATCTTCTCCCCCCGACTACAATTTTATGAGTGTCAACCGTGAAAATAGACGAGGGGGAGGAATAGCTAAAATCTTCAAAGCTTCCTTTCAGTGTCAACAGTCATCCTATGGTGACTATGCCTCCTTTGAATATATTTGTGCTGTCCTCAAAAGCTGTCCAAAAATCCTGCTGCTAACCATATACAGACCTCCAAATTTACCAGTTGCGGGCTTCCTTGAAGAATTCTGTGAATTGCTCTCTGAAATCTGTGTTCACTTTGACAACATTGTCATATCAGGTGATTTTAACATTCATGTAGATAATCCTGAAAACCCTCATGCAAGGGACTTTCTGGCACTGATCAACACTTTCAATCTGACACAACACATACAGGGTCCCACCCACTCCCAGGGCCACACACTCAATCTTGTCATCACAAAAGGTGTAACAGCTTCTACATCTGTTGTGGATTTAGCCTTATCTGACCACTGTTGTATTTTCTTTGAAGTCCGCATGTCCCCCTACCGCCAGAATAACTCCATGTTGATCAGAAAGAGAGTTATAAATGACAAAACTTGTGTGCTCTTTGAGCAGGCACTCCTAGAGTCCACAAGCCCAGTCTCACAGACTGCCGATAACTTGCTAGATGACTTCAACTCAAGAATGACACATATAATGGATGACATTGCTCCTTTAAAACTGAAAAAATCCACTGGCAAACAGAAGGCTCCGTGGACTAACGACCCGTCAGTTAAACTGCAAAAAAAAGAATGCAGGAGAACAGAAAGGAAATGGCGCAAATCCAAATTTAACTCAGACTATCTGATCCATAAAGAGACACTTTGCAAATACAACTCCATAATTAGCAAAGCTAGACAATCCTATTTCTCCACAATCATCAACAGAAATGTAAATAACACTCGTGCGCTTTTCTCTACTATTGAGAAGCTAACAAACCCCTCTCCTCATCTGGCACCTGAGCTACTATCAGTTGACAAATGCAATGAATTTGCCTCTTTCTTTAAGAACAAAATAGAGAATATTAGACAGCATATAGCATCTACACCGCTTGGCATTCGTCACTGTGAACCACCAACTATTCTGAGAAATGAGCTCATCACTCTGTCAAATTTCCGCCCTATTGACTTGGACACTCTTGAGAAGACTGTACAAAGTCTAAGCTCCTCTACCTCTGAGCTGGACATTTTGCCCACCAGCTTCTTCAAATCTGTGCTCCATCTAATAGCAACTGATGTGCTTTTGATAATTAACACGTCTTTACTGACTGGCACGTTTCCCAAGTCCCTTAAAATGGCTGTTGTAAAGCCTCTGCTTAAAAAGAACAACCTGGATGGGTCTGTCCTCAACAACTACAGACCCATATCGAATCTACCTTTCATCGGCAAAACGATTGAAAAAATTGTTTTTAATCAAGTGTCTGCTTTTTTGGCTTCAACTTCCTGTCTCGACCTTTACCAGTCAGGCTTTAGAAAATATCATAGCACGGAAACAGCCCTGGTAAAAGTAGTCAATGACATTCGGCTAAATAACGACGCTGGAAAAACCACTGTTCTTATGCTGCTGGACCTCAGTGCGGCGTTCGACACTGTTGACCACAGAATACTATTTGAAAGGCTTGAATGCTGTGTGGGTCTCTCTGGCTCTGTCATCTGCTGGCTAAGGTCCTATTTAGAACACAGGAGTTTTTGTGTGAGTATTGGTCATCATACCTCAGCACCGACGTCCCTAACCTGCGGTGTCCCTCAGGGTTCAATCCTTGGCCCTCTTTTGTTTAATCTGTACATGCTCCCGCTTGGCCAAATCATAAAGAACCACTCCATCAGTTACCATAGTTACGCAGACGACACACAGTTATACCTAGCCCTATCTCCAAACGAGCTTGCTCCCCTTGAATCCCTTTACCACTGCCTTAATCAAGTTCAAGACTGGATGTCAAAAAATCTTCTCAAACTAAACACAGACAAAACTGAAGTTATTATTTTTGGGAAAAAGGATCAGAGACTAAAGACTGCCACACTATTGGGAAAGAAAGGTTTTGAGGTGGCAGAAACTGTGAAGAACCTTGGGGTCATTATTGACAGTGACCTAAGCTTCAATAGCCACATGAAGGCAGTCTCAAAATCGGCTTTTTATCATTTAAAAAACATTGCGAAGGTTAAAAACTTCATGTCACCGGTAGACCTAGAAAAACTTATCCATGCTTTCATCACCAGCAGGGTGGATTACTGTAATGGTCTCTTCACTGGTCTCCCCACAAAAACAATAAAACCTCTTCAAATGATACAAAACGCAGCAGCAAGGCTATTGACCAGAACCAAAAGAAATGAGCATATCACACCAATTTTAAAAACCCTACACTGGCTACCAGTGACCTACCGAATTGATTTTAAAGTTCTTTTACTTGCTTTTAAATCACTAAATGGCCAAGGCCCTCTCTACATAGCAGAGATGCTGCAAACATATAGCCCCTCAAGATCACTCAGATCAGCAGGAAAATTTCAAATGGTACAACCCAGCGCCCGCACCAAGCAGGGAGAGGCAGCCTTCAGTTGCTATGCGGTCCGTCTCTGGAACCGTCTGCCTATAGACATCAAGACCTCTCCCACCATCCCCATTTTTAAATCCAGACTAAAAACTAAATTTTTCCACGACGCCTTCCACTAATCCACTCTTGCACCCATGGTCTGTTAGCTTTCATGTTTTTATCTGTGCTGTGTTTTGCTGTTTTGCCTTTTCTTTCTTCATTTACTTTGTAATTATTATTTTTTTTGTTTGTTTTTGTTTTTGTCACTTCTGTGTACTATGTTTCCCGTGAATTCCCATGCCTTCATTTTTATTTCAATTATTTTAACTTTTTTAACTGATTTGACCGCTTATGACACTGACATTTTAGATATTTTTTTTATGTGATTGTTATGATTATGTGAAGCACATTGGGCTACCTTCTGTGTATGAAATGGGCTATATCAATAAAACATGACTTGACTTGATGACTTGAAGAAATATGAGAAAACAATAATAAGAAGAAAATTAGTGGAAACCAGAAAAGCGGTCTCCAGCGGATGTAGTTAGCGGACCAATCACAGTCAATGCCACTGCGTTGGTGTTTGCGTCGCTTCGACGCACGTCTAGGATTTTTGGAAGGTGCACGTCAGGCCCTTGCGTTGGACGCAAGGGGGGTCCGCAAGGACGTAATGGGTCCCTAAGCCCCCTTGCGTTGTGTCAACACGGAAGCATAACTTACGCTTTACGCACCTTACGCACAAACGCCTCACGCACCGTCCTATTCCTGAAAGGGGCTACGCCATTCTTAAGACAATGGCAACTGCAGATTAGAGGCAGACATTTGTTCGGGAATCCCACGGGTCACAGGATTTCTGCGGGATAAAACCTGTAGCAGATGCAACATGGTTATTTTCAGTAATGTTCAAGTTTTTTCAGAGATGAGTTTTTTTTCTCAAAGTTTAATATTAATATTATAATGTTCTAAAGCTAAATGTTACTTTTTGTAAGTGTTTTTAGTGTGTCTGTTCAGAACATGCTGGCTTCTGTTATGTGTTGTGCTGGTTTATAGTTTAACCATTAGTGAGGTAGCATTTCCTGACACCAGCTGTTTCATCCCCAGTTGAAACACACCTTTCTGGAGTGACTCTCTCTGTTCTGTATTTGTAGTTTTCATAGGTTTCATAGGTCCATAAGGTTTTCATATTGGACAATATATACACTGATACAGATATATCTGTGATAGGCTAATATTGAACGATAAAATTGGCCGATAATTGAGTCAGTTGGGTTCTACTATTTTGCACAATGTTCATTGTTTGTCCTTCAAGGAATTTAAATGGTACAAAATTCTGTGTATTGTGAGAAGCACTGAATAAACTCAGTCCACTGCATACAATGTGTATTTACTCATCACTGTAATTAATTTATAAAAAGACAATTGTAGTAGGTAGAGAAAGAAGATAACTGGATAAAACTGTTGTCATATCTGCCATATCTTTTGAAATAACACTGCAGAACACAAAGTAATCTAAAAAGAATGGGGAGAAGATCAAATCAAATTCAATGTATTGCCTAAAGGCTAGAAGAAGAAAAAAAAATGAGAGCGGTACAGGAGTGGGAGTCATTTTACCAGGAATGGGATGGGACAGGAATTTGAATGTGAGAAATTACATATGTGGCAATGCTACGAGGGTATTCTGTTTTACTTTACAATTATGAACCGACAACGCCACCTAGGGGAATTTCACCCCCAGGAATTATTACGAAGGACCACCGGTCTACGGTCAACCACTGGACACAAGTTCGAAAGACACCGGCACTGGACGTGATTCCACCAAAAAAATACAAAGTTTATTATTATTAACTGTAGTTTGTCTAAAATACAATCATTCAAGTTTTCAATAAAATATACCAACACAATATTGCACAGACCCAGTTAAAGCATTTGTTACTTTGGTCTCTGAATATCTCACACACACACACGCAAAAGAAAAGAAAAACAGTTATTGATCACTAAAACGGCAACGGGGCCCGAAAAACCAGCCCAGACAGAACAGCAGTGGCCGACACTGCAGCAAGTAGAGGCCCGCTTCGGCAGGTGAGCCACGGGCGGGACGTGGGGGCTTCGGTGATCCAGCGCCAAGGCGATATGCCACAACGCAGCAGCTTTAACTGTTAACAGCAATCAGAGGTGGAGAGTCATATTTAAAACATCGGGACAGGCACAGGTACACAAGAGAGGTAAACAATTGAGACAGCCTACCGTGGAAATTGAACGCCACGCAAAGCATGGAGATCTATGTGCCACGCTCCCCCACTTCAAACCTCCGTCGGAAAATAGGCCGACACCGTTAACGAGGCGGGGTGGAGAGTCAGAGCGCACACACCGTGCAGCCCGTGTAACGCCACCCATACACACCACTGAAACAGTGCTCCCTCGGCCGCAACCTCCAGCCAAACAAACGGCCGATCCTACCACACGCAGAGAGCACATCAGCTACCACCCAGAAGCCATAGATGCCCAACTATAAATCATATTGCTAAACAGAAAAACTTACCGAGGAGTATAAAACATATAACCTGGCAAGTTAACCTTCCTTGCGACAGCCACACCGACCGTGCCACGCTGCCGACCCCACGTGCCTGCCACCCAGCATAGGCAGGTAGACACACCTGAGGCAAATGATCCTCTCCCACATACAATTTCCATGGCACCGCCCCTTGATCAATTCAAAGGCGGACGACCACCCACAGCCCAATGACACACAGTGAGCAGGGAGCAGAGGTGGAAAGCCACACAGGCTTGCTACACCCCAAAAACAAAACAAAAAAATAAATAAAATAAAAGTGGACGGAGCCACTCTGCCACACATAGTTTGTAAATTCAGTAATCAATGTGCTTTAAAGAGCAGGATCAGGATATGAGAGGAGGAGGGGAGAATGTCTTTTGGTAAGGTGTTAGAAAGCCACATGTGGAGCAATTCTCTACATGGGGATTACAAGAAGGTAGGTAAGATGACATTTACTATCCTAATAAAACATCATAGGGTCACTGTCCTGGCAAAGGCATGATCAGTTCAAACCTCAGGGAGTCACTGTTTTGGGAAGACATAATGTACGACTGTTGTAAATGAAGGTAACCTCCTCTCTGTTCTGTATTTAAGGCAGTAACATTTTGAGAGCTGGAGAGAACGCTTTGGCCTTCCCTCCACGCTGTGTGTTATTAAAGAGATCTGATTCATACGCTGAAGTCTAAAATTCTTCGGAGACTTAGCAACTCTCTACCTCACAAAGGAGAATTTCCACTACAACGCATACGTTATCAGTTTAAAACTTGTCCAATTTTACACATAAAGTTTGTTTACAGGTCTTGGGGAGTGATACTGCATATGTGAAAAAGCTGTGTAAGCCTATTTTGGCTCCAGAAGAAGCTGCATGTAATCTAAAAAATTGCCTCCATTGATGTCACTCAATGCTCTTCCTGCTCATAGTTTAGTTTGAGAATCCAAGCACACTGGAGAGCATTTCTCCTGCTGGGTTGCTGACAGTGCTGTAAGTTGAAGAGTCCAAGGTCTGCTCTAGGCATTTTTTATTTTTATTTTTTTTTTGCATTGAGAGACATTAGGATTCGGTGGCCCAAAACTGTAGTTTACAGCCTGCTTGGCTATCAGTCCTGAATTGCTTTGTGTACAGAGACCGCAGCTAAAAACAAGAAAGCTGAAACTTGTTTACTACCCAACTTCAGTTTTCAGTTTGTCTCGTCTCCATCTCCATCAGTGCATGATGTCACATGGATGGATTTTTTAGCAAGTGCACTAATTAATATAAAAATATATATTAAAGGAGCTACTTGTAATTTCCAGCCACCTGCATCAAACGAATTAGGGGCAGTGTTCCCCCCTTTCTCAGGATTTATTTCAAACCCTTTTTGCCATTTATCTTATAGATTTCTAAACGTGTTTCTATGCAAACTCATCACTGCAAATTGTTAAAACTTTAAAGACTGAAATAATTACTACTATGTTTATATAAATGTACCCGTCAGGGGCGAACTGGCCATCTGTGTCTTCTGGAGAATCACAGAACGGCTGGTACTCCAGGATAGAGAGCCTGTAGAGACAGAGTGGCGTCATCTCCCTTTACTGCAATGGTTCAGTTTTTTCACAGCAATGGCGGAGCATGGAGCCCTTCAAAAGTTCTCGGAAGTTAGCACAAGCTAACTTCCGAGAACTCAATGTAATTCTTATGGAGCAGATGGTCGGAGCAACACTTGTTCAAGGTAAGATGTTTAATGAATGACATTTTCATATCAGAAGTGCATCGGAATTAAATTGACATGAGTAATTAAGTATGTTGGCAGATTGTCCCCGTCTAGATTAGAAGATTTAGAGAATATTAACAGATAAAAATTTAGGCTAGCACACTGGGTAATGATAGCAACACATGGAACAAGCTGATAAATGTAAATTCTGTTGTCTAAATATAACTTGATCCAACGCTATCAGTTTATATTAGTAGCGAGGTTAATGTGTAGGGAGTGCGATTGTAGTTAAACATAAATTTAATAGCATTGAGGCTGCGGAATGATGGGTGAAGCTTATGATATGAGGACATTGATTCTGGACTGCGAGCTCATAATGTCTCTCACCACCGCATTGCACTGACTCAACACCATCGTCAGTTGCTGTTGTATATAGATATACAGTCCCTGACAAGTGTGTTGTCGCTTATCCAAGTTGTAGAAACAACAAATAATAACTTGACTTGTAGTCTATCAATTGGAATCAGAAATGGCTTATATGAAAGGCAAAGGCCTCTAGGTCATGCTTATTATACCAAAATAAAGTTGTGTATCATTCATCGAGTTTTATCATTTAATTAGGACAGAAAGGTAAGATTTTGCTTGGACAAAAGTCTTGTCGTGTCTTTAAATAAGTCAACCAATCACAGATTAGAGCTCCACCTGTGACAAATACTGTAATTAACGCATTCCCAGGTGTGTATAACAAGAACCCCAGCACACCAGACCTTCATGTGAAATGCAACCTGACCTCTGACAACATGCTAAAGATTCAACCACAGACCAAAGTGCTGATCATCAAGAACCTGAAGACCAAGTCTGCTGCTGAGGTGGCAGACATCTTTAATGTATCCAAACGTCAAGTGGAGAGGATAAAAAAAAGATTTGAAGAAACTGGTGACATTCATGACAAGCCAAGGTCAGGCAGACCCCGCAAGACAGCTATTCGAGAAGACCGTTTGTTGCTTTGGCAGTCCAGGGCCAGCCCTTTTTCAACTGCAGCAGAGCTACATGGGAACTGGTCACCAGAAACTGTATCTACAAGAACAGTTTGTCGAATTCTCTCACGCAGTGGTCTCTATGGCCGAATTACTGCTCACAAACCAGCATTAAACAGAAGACAACAAAAGAATTGTGTTGCATTTGCCCACAGTTTGTGAAAAGGATGGACAGTGGAAAAGTGGCAGAAGGTTGATTTTTCTGATGAATCATCCATTGAACTGCATCCCAATTGCCGCAAATACTGCAGAAGACCTGTTGGAACTCGCATGGACCCAAGATTCACCCAGAAAACAGTCAAGTTTGGTGGAGGAAAAATCATGGTTTGGGGTTACATCCAGTATGGGGGTGTGCGAGAGATCTGCAGAGTGGATGGCAACATCAACAGCCTGAAGTATCAAGAGATTCTTGCTACCAATTACATTCCAAACCACAAGAGAGGGCAAATTCTTCAACAGGATGGCGCTCCTTCTCATACTTCAGCCTCCACATCAAAGTTCCTGAAAGCGAAGAAGGTCAAGGTGCTCCAGGATTGGCCAGCCCAGTCACCAGACATGAACATTATTGAGCATGTCTGGGGTAAGATGAAGGAGGAGGCTTGGAAGTTGAAACCAAAGAATCTTGATGAACTCTGGGAGTCCTGCAAGACTACTTTCTTTGCCATTCCAGATGACTTCATCCATAACTTATTTGAGTCATTGTCGAGACGTATGGATGCAGTCCTCCAAGCTCATGGGAGTCATATACGATATCAATTATTTTTCCCAAGGCACCATGACTTTATGTTCAGATGTTATTGTTGCATGTTTGTGTATTCAAAATAAAATATAATTTCTACCATACATTATTTTTGTATGCGACAAGACTTTTGTCCAAGCAAAATCTGACCTTTCTGTCCTAATTAAATGATAAAACTCAATGAATGATATACAACTTTATTTTGGTATAATAAGCATAATCTAGAGGCCTTTGCCTTTCATATAAGCCATTTCTGATTCCAACTGATCAGCTACAAATCAAGTTATTATTTGTTGTTCCTACAACTTGGATAAGTGACAAGACTTTTGTCAGGGACTGTATATAGAAAGAGAGCTATGTGTTAAATATTGCAGCCCATACAATTATACAATAGCCTACTATATTAGGGCTGTCAGTTCTTATTTGATATTTGAATACAGGTGCAGTGATGCCACTTCACAACTTTATTTTGCATGCTGCAGGCCAGGAGTGCTGAGTAGACAATGGTGAGACTGAAAACACATAATGAATGCAATGTTTTTCAAGCAGTCATACTAAACAAATGTCCCCAACAGGTGATATCGTCTTGTGTATATTTGGGAACTTACAGTAGGAGCACTTTGCTGTGGAGCGTCAGTGATGCTACAGGCCAGGAGTACTGAGGGAACCACAGTGAGACTGAAAACATAGTAAGGTGGGTCAGGCATAATAAATCACACTAAATGGGTATAACCTTGCAATATTATTAAAGGAATCATACTAAACATAACTATTGCTATTAGTCATTTTATTTGATACACCTGTGCAACATCATGCAGTGCAGTACAACAGCTGTGCCATAAATTCTGCTTTTATAGATCTTATACATGTTCACTTTTTGTTGACATTATCAGAAAGGTGTTCATTCTACTTTGTTTGTTGAGGTCATAGTGGGTGGTGGTGCTGTGCTGGACTGCATTATCTCAACAATTGTTGCTTATATTTTGCCTTCAAGTATTTTGATGGAGAGGGCCAAATATCAGGAACACTGATGAATATAATGCACCTGAGTACAGCAGCATCCACTATGACTCTCGTAATAAACAGCAACCAGAATGATCACCTTTTTGACAATGTCAGCTAAAACTAGAAATATGTAAGTCTTATAAATGAAGAATGTATGGCAAAGCAGTTGAACTGGATTGTCTTAGATTGCACAAGTGCGCCTTATGACATGAGTGATGAGTCTGTATATTAGTAACTGTAATGAATATACAGTTAATTAATAATTTAAGTAATCATACGGAACTGATGTATGTAAGGACCAAAGATCTTACAGCTCAGGAGTGATGATGACGAGGATGTTACATGTCTCTTGTTAATGATTGTAGCCGGGTTCTGGTAGTTGGTGGAACAGTGATGTTTGCCAGATACAGGTAGGTGGAGGGTTAGTGATGCTGGCTTTGTCCTGAAACACTTTCAGCTGTTCTGAGGTTGCTTGATGTTGAACCTGTTCTTTTTCACCTTCTTGGTTTGGCTCTTGCTTCTAAGATGGCCGTCTTTTAAGTGTTATTTTTTCCTGTAATTTTGTATTTTTATTTTTTGCTTCAATCCGCAACCTCAACCTAATAAATCTCCTGATGATCTTTTCTTTTACTCCACAGCATGATGGAAGCTTTCCTTGTCCAACACACCCACTGCGTTTGGAAGCTCCATGAAGGAGGAACCAGTCTTTGTCCTAAACAGTTCCTCAGTGTGGTGAATGAAATTATAGGCTTCTTGGGAGGGGTGGCAATTTGCAACTAAACTTCCCTTGGTTTTTGCATTGTTTTTCCTGTTCTGTGTTCTCCGTTTTTAATTAAAAAAATCTTAACTTCCCAGTGGTGTGGTGTTTGAAAGTGTTTGAATATGAACTCACATATTTTTTTGTTGTTAAAATCTTTGTAGGTGGTTAAATTGCTCACCCTGACTTTAGCCACCCATGCTTTTCTCCTGTCTCTATCTTCGGGGAAACCTTTCTCCGAGTCATTGGAGCATCCCCATGCAGCTCGGCATACCATGTTGAAGACTGTATTCAAGAACAACATAGCGGAAAGGACACAAACAGCTTGACATGCTGATCTGTTTGACTTCTTTAGTACTGTTTTTAAGGAATTCATCATGGTATTAAGTGCATTGGGAAAAACAAGACTGTGTGTGATTTACTATACATCAATGAGTAGGGTAAGTTTGAGATAAGTAAGAATAGTTAACAAATAGTGATAGAATTCCATTTCTTTGCAATGAATTCAAATCAAAATGTATCCCAACTGAAGTCAGGCACGGGTGCAGACAGCGGACGCTCCGTCAAATAAGTGAGAACGGCATTTTTAAATCATTTGCTCAATTTAGAAATCCTAGGTCTACTCACGTAATGAGAGCATATCTAAAAGGGTCCATGAGGGACGCCTATATCTCCATATAATTCCTGTAGGGTATTGGATGATTAATGTGTAAGGGCTCAATGAGGAGTGCCTTTTGTTTTCCATATAATTCCGGTATTGGATCATGTTAAACATGAGAGAAACGTAAAAAAACAAACAAAAAAAACATTGTTGCTCGGAACGAATGTGTCGTACAAACCACCTGGCTGAATAAGTTACTCAGAATTAGTGTGTGCTTGATGAGATCCAACCATACGCTGTATGGAAAGATCAGTGTGATTGTGAAGTTTGTGTGAATGATAAGCCCATTGGAAGTGTAAGACCCAAATATAGAAAAACCTAAAAAAAAAAATGTTTAACCTTTCAGATGTTGTTGTAGGAGGCCTCTGATGCAGAAATTAAAGAGTTTTTAGAGAAATGTTGTAATATTGCAACATTGGGCTTAGGTGGGAGCAGAATTTTGTTGTACTCACGTTGTCTAAACAACAATTCAGAACAACTAAGGGTTCATTTTATAGGGTTTTTTGCTTACTTAGCCCCATAAAGGTATATAACATTAATAATAATCACACATTAGTTATATTTTTATGAAGTTATTAATTAAAAAAAAAATACACAGGATAAAAATCTAACTTTTTCTAGCAACTTCTTCATTCTTTTTTCTTTTGATGACTGACTTTCATTGGTGGTGAAAGTCCTAAAAAGACCAGAAGATGTACATGTACCAGCGACAAATTTGATGGGGAACTTATATTTAGGCTTCTCAACTTCAGTGTAGGTTCTGGTGGCTTTGTCCCAGCATTGAATCAGGTGCACAGGTTCAGGTCCAGCAAAGGATGACACTAGTGTGACGGCCCTGTTGTCATACCATTTGACAGCATAGATGTTATGATTCCCCTCAACTCTGATGTCATGGCTTCTTCTCCCCTTTTTCTTCAAGCTCCTCTCATCATCAAGGTTACAGTTGGGTGGGCGCACCTGCTCAGCTGTTCCCACATATTGAATTCCCCTAACCGAGGAGCTTCACTAATAATGGAACACAGTAGAAGTAGTTGTCTGCAAAAATTTGTAGTTCTGACCTTCTGGAAGTGTGGAAGCAAGCTTCATCACATCACCTGACAATCCAAGTTCAGATTTGGCTCGTATTCTGTTGACACTGCCTTGATAGACATCGAAGTCACACATCATGCCAGAGATTCCAGTTCTCACCCTAAATGTAAATTTAGATGGCTTAGCCTATGCTCTCAACTTATCATGCTAAATGAAATATGCATCTCAATCATTAGCCATTTAGTCACACAATACTGCCTTGCCAGCTTGCTATGCCCTCTACTTATCATGCTAAAAGCACTATGCATCCCAATCACCAGCTATAGAGTCACACAATACTGCCTTGACATGACAATACTGCTTGTTAAGCTCTCTAATTATCATACTAAAAGGAAAACATGTATACCCCCACTTACATCCACACCCAACATTCAGGAACATTTTCATCTTTCCCAGAACTGAATTGTCTGTTGATCCGCTTTGTGGACAAAGTCATGAAATTTTAGGTCAGACTGATCAAATTAACTACATTTTTTAGAGATAAAACTTTTAAGTCAGTCAAATTTGACCAGAACACAACACAAAGGTAGTATGTATACTGTCCATGTATAAAGAAAACACTCAGTGGTGTAGTGGAGGGAACACAACCTGTCTGGGCCCACTGCAACAAGCCTGCTATTTTGGCTACCACACTCACCCAATGTTGTAAAATTACAACAAATATATAACAAGCTCTAAATGAAATTTGATGAATCTATTCCACAATAACTACATATGTACATGTTCTAGACATTGTAATAACAACAAAAAAAAATATAAAAGACATTTTTCTTACGTGAATCTGATGAATCCAGTCCAATGAAATAAAGAGATGTTGTTCGAAGGAAACCTTGAGAGGTTGTGTGAGTTCATGGCCATAAGGGCGGGACTTCTAAACAAATTTACTATCCAATAGCATTGTGAGACTGAACAATAGGACCCAATGACTATGTAAATATGGTAGAAAATAAGATAAAATATAACAGATTGTTTTTTAGGATGGCTAAAGGTAACGTTGTAATTTTACAACAGTGGGTCTTACAGGGTTTTAAGCAAATCTGTCCTGGTGAGTCAGTGAAAACAGGAGGAACAAAACGGGGAAATTAGAAACTGTATCTGACCTTTTTTACAGGCTCTGCTGAATTAAGAGCAGACAAGTGGGGAAATAATGTGATTTGAGAAGTTCAACTTTGGCACTATGTCAACCATAGGGTGTTTTTCCATTAAAAGGCAAATTAAGCATAGGATGTTTAAGATGGTGTAGAGTATGTCAAAAGAAAAGGAAAAAGTAAAGTAAGGAAGGAAAAGATAGACTGACAAGTTTTTTCTAAATCAGTAGCAGGATTGAAAGAAATGGGAAAAGAAAGTTTGAGTAAGAAAAAGAAGGAGAGAAAAGAATGTAGGGCTAGAATTAAGAAATGTACCTCCTCCCTGCTGTCTCCTCACCTACAACCCCTCAGCGACACCTTCTCCACATGAGGCCAAGCACCCCAAAATGACTCTACAAAAGAAGGGGGAGAACTAATACACCCTGACTTTTCAACCCTCTTTCCATCTTCGAAAAGGAGTCACAAATTAACCTTGCTTCTCCAAGACAGCCTTTTCTCCACCAGCAGCTTCTATTGACTACTGGGTGCAGAGTAAAGATCACAGAGGGGATGATGTTCCAAACCCCTCACCGAGGCAAACAAGGAAGCAGACTGTCATTGAGATCCAGAAGTGTTTGTACACAGGCCATGTCATCCGAATGAAATGAAGGAGGTTGCAGAGGAACTACCTGACACAAAGACTGGAGTTTGGTGGGCCACAGTGTCCTGGACAGAGATCAGAGTCTAAAAACAAAAGCAAGAGGAGAAGGAGACTGGGTCCACATCGAACTATCCATGAGAGTGCAACAGCACTGAGAAAAGACTGATGCTGCAGAGGGAAGGCGATGGGAACCCGGAGCTTAATTGGCAAGAAGGAAGAGATCCAGAGAAATCCTGGCTACATGCACCACCTAAAGGTGTCTGTTCATTCTTCAGGATTCCCCTTGACACAGCCAGAGGAGACAGTGGAGGAAGGTCAGAGCATTGAACAGCACATAGACAAGAGCACAAGTAGACACAAATAATGATGACACACACACACACTGATTGACTGCTAAAGACTAAGCATTGATTCCAACACTGTTTAATAGCTTGAGGGTTCTAAGCAAGTTTAATTTTTAAAGATATAAAATATGCAAATTCAGTTTATTGTCTGTCTATAGTTAAAGAAAATATCAAATTGGCCCTAAAGCTGTTGAAATCATTGCTTTTGTCATTCAGTCTAGCATAAATCAAGCTGCCATTGTTGAATCCCTAGTCTCACCATGTACCTCCCCATATCTTGCCTGAAATTAAACCAACAGGGGGGTGGAGATCATTAAAACACTTTAGGGTAATAAATGAAGCTGGTCAGCATCCATCCAAATGTTGTAACACTAATGTTAAACATTCTATCAGTTCTGGGTTGCTATCACTATCAATGGTAAACTTTATTCTTGGATGCAGATGCCATAGAGTTTTCTTCTGCAATCTCATTTTGGATTGCTGTGGAGCTGAAAACCTGTGGAGCTGATAATGCACTTGTTTCATTATGTTGACAATGTTTGTGTATATGTTTTATATGCAGGGGCATTGTCAAACTGAGACAGTGTCTATATTTTGTTTTCTGACAGAAAACGGTCCTTAAGTTTTGAAGGACAAATTTGCTTTTTTTATTATACTCCGGAGGGTCGGGATTTTGAGTCCCTATTACATCCAAACAATCTTGGATGTTGAAAAAAAAAAAAAAAACTAAATGAAAACAAAAGATTGCCTTATTGGATTTTAGCAGGCATTTGTTGTCCATGGATTTTATAATTTTGTGGAGATCCCCCAACCCATGTCTGACTTTACACATGGGTGAAATATTTGACTAAGACTGACATTGACTGACTTGAGAGGCAGAAACAACCTCTACTGACTTAAATCAAGATTGATGCATTTTTTATTTTTTTTATTTTTATTTTTTTTATTTTAGGCTTTTCAAACCATAGATATCCCTGGAAGATTAAAAAATTAGACAATAAATAATAACCTTGTTCTGAAATGAGATGATTAATTTGAAAACCTTTAGCCCCATAGTGGCGAATAGAAAATAACTTTTTAAAATAATTTTCCACCACAAAGACAGCTATAATATAAATTTCAGGGGTTGTAGAAGCTGCTTCTTAAAAATAAATAAATAAATAAATTATGGCCACAGCTGATATAATTATGTGTACTAACTGTTCATGTTTTGCATGCTGCTCCCTAAAAATACTCACCTAATCAAAGCATGAGTATTGAACTAACAAATGTGTTACTAACAATGTCTCATGTCACCCTAAACTGCTGTCCTTGATCCATTAATTTTGCTTCCTACAGCTTAAGATGGAGAACCACATCCATATCTGGAAGTGGCAGATACTGTGTCAAAACAACAAAGCATTATTTGACACACCCCTCATTAACCCTAAAATCTATCTTCTTTCTAGATGATTCTGCTGTGAGACATTCAACCAATGAATCCTTTTATGTCTCATGAGCAATATGTAAATCCTAATAACATGTCTGCTCAGGCAGCTGAAAATGTTGCAACAACTTATGAATTTTTCTTTCTAGGAACAGGAAAGGACATCACAAGTAACACTAAATCCCTATCATCATTACCTTTACCTGTCTGTGTAGCAGTGCACAAATATGAAGGTCATACAGGTTCTGTTGACCCAGTGCAGCTCCAAAGGCAGCTGCTCTTTCACCTGCCTCCCCCAATACCTTTGTCTGTCTAACATTATGTTTTTCCTTTATAAATGTTTTTTGTTTTTAACCAGGAGATAATGCTGGACAAAATACACTATGAAAATGTGTATCATATCTCATCTGGCCTCATGAAAGGCCTCCCAGTACTACCAAATGCCATATTCCTTTTAAGCTAAATTGATACATGGTCTTGACCATGTATCAAAAGGGAAGAACAGGTTAACTCTGACAGGAATAACATTTGTTGTGTATTTAACCATGCCCTGGAGATTATATTCCCTACAGTAAAAGCTGGCCCTCTTGAGCCTACGTTGATGGTGCTCCACAGCATCCAGCCTGGAGATTGGGTAGTCGTAAAGGACCTGAGAAGGAAGCACTGGCATCAACCCCGGTGGACAGGACCACATCAGGTGCTGCTGATGACACCCACTGCCGTCCGGATAGCTGAAAGGGACACCTGGATCCATGCATCCCAGTGCAAGTCTTTTCCGAACCATGCCGCCGATGGAAGAACAACGACCTAACCTTCGAAGTGCTGAGAGGGGATGCCATTGGAAAATGATGACTGCTCTTCTCATCGTTGGGTTGATCACCACAGTGGCCGTTGCCCAATCCTGTTTCTCAACTGAGGAAATTTTGGACTCCAAACATCCTCATATATTCATACCTTTCACACCACCAACTGATTCACTTGCAGTCATCGATCACACTGATGTCATTTACACTGATACTCAGACACCCCATCTCTTACTGAAGGGTAAAAATGGACTGTCTACAAGAGCGGAGGAAGACAGAAAAACTAAAACAGGATCAGAAGATCCTAAAAGGACATGAACTAAAACTTGCCACAGAACAGGTGATCAGGAAAAAACGAGAACTGTTTGGGAAAAATGATTGGAAACCCTGGGGTTTCGATGCTGGTGAACTAATTAATAACTACAACGAGAAAAATAGTTGGTACTCTTTTATCAGGTGGATGAAAACTAGAATGTACAATGCCAACATGACTGTTTTAGCCATTCAGAGTCCTCCAGCAAATTGGCATTCTCTTTTCCAGCTTGAAGTAAAACACTCTCCTTGTTTAGATCCCGTTGTTAGTTTAGTCCAATATTATGCTACACAACCAACAATGGACAAGGACACACGAACATATTGCAAGTTTTCTCACAAAACATGGTATAATGCAAATAGAAAACTGCATAATCATACAACGGACCAAACAAACGTGTATTTGTCTTGTATAGCATGGTTCTGTGATCATATGCTCCCACAATCTATCCCTTTCAAAGCTACATATGCAGAATCAACTGAAATCCCTATAGACCAGAGCATTTCACACCCTATTTGTGTATGCTCAAATGGTAATGGTCAATTTATGGGGGTGTCACATTGTCCAAATCCTGTTGCTAGTCTAACCACATACAATTCCAAAATCAGTAGCACAAACATTACATTTAGAAATGGAGAAACAGTGATAATTAAAAATTTCCTTCAAGCTCCTGCGTACAAAGGCATACCACCAATTGGAAATTTTTTATTGGTTGTGTGGAAATGAGGCATTAATTTTCTTACCTCCAGGATGGTCTGGATGTTGTTATTTTGTTAATCTCACCATTACGAATTTAGCCTTGCTTCCTATAAACCTTAAACAACATTCAGAAAATGGTCACATTCACAAACGTGAATTGGCACAGTTTTCTAACCTTGACTCTTATCACTGGTGTGTTTCTTTAGGTGAAAAATTGGGTTTTGGATTATTCCCATGGTATGGTGTAACATTCCTGGCTGATCATATAGATAATATAACTCATTCAATGTCTGCTTTTGCTAATGAAACAATAAAAGGTTTCCAGTATCTAGCTGCAAATGATAAATCCCACAGATTCACTGTTAAAACATGAAATGGCCTTTGATTACATTTTGGCAAAAACAGGAGGTCTATGCATGACACTAAACTTCACTGGTGAAGCATGTGTCACACTTATTCCTGATAATTCTGAAAATATTACAAGTGTAATCACAGCACTTGAAAAGATTTGCAATGCATTTGGTCCTTCTGAATCAGCAGGTTTTAGCTTCAACAAATGGTTAAACAACCACTTTGGCCCCTGGGGTGCTCTCATCATTCATGTGTTAATCCCTGTTGTAATTGTTTTTGGTATTGGTTTTGTTTTTCTGTACTTGTGCGCTGACATGTATGCGAGCCCTGATATACAGATGAATAAGCGGCGTAGTTGGAGGAGAAAAGACATATGTAAAAATACCAATTGAGCCAATCAACAAGAATGAGCAAGATGTAAATTCTAAACCCATATGATGATTTTGATGATGAGTTGGTATAATCCTGTTTTCATTAAAGTGATGTTGAATTTCTTTATGTGTTTTTTCTTAGTCACTGTAACAAACAGTCAGTTGTTATGATTTTTGTAGTTGTAAATAATTTTCCTTTTTTCTTTTGATAGTCTTCAATGTTTAGTCTTGTGTTGTCTTCAAACATGTTTGTATTGACACTTTGTGTCAAAAGGGAGGAATGTAAGAAATTACATAGAGTTCCTGTCTTTGATCAATGTGCTGTAAAGACAGGATCAGGATGTGACAGGAGGAGGGGAGAATGCAGTTTGTCTTGAGGTGTTAGAAGGCCACAGGTGGGGCACACCCTCTACATGGAGGACACAGAAATGTAGATAAGATGACATTCACTGTCCCATCTAAACATCAAAGGGTCACTGTCCTGGGAAAGACCTGATCAACCCAAACATCAAAGGGTCATTGTGTTTGTTGAGAAAATGATTGATGTCTGTTGTAAAAGTAGGCAACCTCCTCTCTGTTCTGTATTTAAGACAGTAACATTTTGGGATCTGGAGAGAACGCTTCGGCCTTCCCTCCACGCTGCGTGTTATTAAAGAGATCTGATTCATACGCTGAAGTCTAAGAAATTCTTCGGAGACTTAGCAACTCTCAACCTCACAAAGGAGAATTTCCACTACACATCTGCTGGGAGGGTAAAATTGAAACATACTCATTGAAATTATATCAAGGCTCAAAGTAATGCATAATTAGCGGTGAGGTCACTTTGAGTGACAGCTAGCTGCGAGCTGCTTCACCTCAGCTAGTTCCACTCACTGATCTTCACCTCTTGGTCGTGTTTGCGGTGTTGATGCCTTTTGGAGAATTTTTAATGCAAATATCAGGAAAAAAATATGGCTTGCTGTGCAGTTAATTGAACTTACAGTGACCCTGTTAGCATTAATCTGCAGACAGCTGCTGGAGCTGGCAAGCTTCACACTAAACACCTGGAGTTGAGGAAAGCACTGAGTTTGAAAGATTTTTCTTTCAATTTATGAAAGAAGTTTTCACCCCATCTGACTTTGTAGCATGCTGCCAATGAAGTAAGACTGAACACTCTGCACTGTCTTCAACACTGAGAGAAGGTGTCTGCTCCTTGTTCAGCTGTCTTTCTTAATATGTTCTGTGTCTCAGCAAGCAAGTGATGGCAGTCAACAGACACACACAGAGTGTGCTCTTGATCTGACAGAGACCCAGACAACAGGGACTGATGTTGTGGATTAGAAAGTGCTGTAATCTGTGACCCAGCCAGTAGCACTGCAACCTGTCTGCCAGAGCACAGTGGACTCCTCCAAGCCCTGCTGCAGACATGGGTGTACCATGTGTGCATGAGTGAGTGAATGAGAGAGAGAGAGAGAGAGAGAGAGAGAGAGAGATAATGAGCTAGACACACTCTCTGGTAATATGACACGTGTTGAGGGCCTAAGAGTAAGAGGCAGGTCTATACTGCTGGGATGAGCACACTATATTTAGAGCAGAGCACAAGGTTTACTGGCAGAACGACAGTCAGTCAACATAGTCCAGCTCACTTACAGGCAACGCGAGGAACTCACTGCTGGTAAGAATGTGGTTTTTCAACTTTTAAAAAAAATAAGACTCAGAGAAAGAGCTGCTCATGAGGCAGATACAGACTTTTTAGGCAACTTTGATATCGGTGGGTAAAGCCAATAAAGCACAGTTATAGATAAGTAGTGGTACTGAAGCTGAAGTGAAAAAGCTATTCTGTATAAGCTGCGATGTCTAATGCTCTTGCATGGAAAATTTAGGGTTTTTTTTACAATTTGGGTTAATTCCTATTGGTTATGATTAGGGGTGAACAACTAATATTTTATATAGGCCTATTAGGATTGGCGTGCTGTTTAAAACCTAAATAAAAACAGAATTCCATAATTTACAAATTAACTGTGTTTACTGACAAAAGTTTTAGAAAGTGTTCCTGAGCTCATGCAGTAATATCCTTTATATAAGCAGGGCTAATTGCATTCTGGCGCTGTGCCGGATCTCCGGCGTGACGGCGGGAAAAAAAAGAAATCGGTTTTGCCCGGAGATCTAACATACAGTTCTCTAGATCTCACAGAGGCGCAACTTTCACTCAATCACGCTAATGATAGGTCTAGTGCCAATCAGAAATATCAGAAATATGGTGGGGCGGACCTTGGCCAAACAGATTGATCCAGAAAGCAGTCGCACCACGTGCTGGGGGGGGGTTAGGGTTAGTTCCAGCTCTTTTTTACCCTCCCCTGTATTAGCATGTGTTTGACAAAGTGATGAACCTTCCTTTGCTTGTGTACACTGAGCCTTTCGAGGATGCTTCTTTCATATCTACTCTGATCCTATCAACTGTTACCAATGAACCTGTTTACCTGTGGAATGTTCCAAACAAGTGTTTTTGGAGCATTATACATCTTCCTCAGTCTTTTATTGCCCGACTACTTTGACACCTGTTGCGGAATCGAATCAGAATAAGCCTATAATCACAGAAATCGAAGTTGATACAACATTAAAGATATTGGTTTTGTTTTTTTGGGGGGGATCAGGGTTGTTCTTGTACGATTACATTTACATGCTGTTTACTTTCTGACATAGTTACTTGTGTTAGCATAGCTTCCTTTTTACTGCTAGCCAGCTAACTTTGTCTCGAGCGTCTGAGGACGAGGACTTTTATATTTCTGTCTTTTATTTTGTATAACACAGTTGTGATTCATAACATTTTCTGGATAATCATCAAATATCCTTAACAACTTAAAAAAAAAAATATGATTGCACTAAAACACACTGGAATCAATTTGACCTTGCATTTTGTTAGGAAACAAATATTCTTATCGTATCACAGATAGGAGACGTTAGTTCTTTAGTGAAAACCAATTAATCATAGTATGTTAAATAAGTAATCTCCCTGTTGATTTGTAGTTTTGAATAATATTTACACACATCTGGGGGATACACAATTCATCCATTTCCTCTTACATGGCATGACACACACAACATATATCCTGCAAGAGGGCAGCATATTAAAGCCAAATTATCCTCTGCACACTCTCTTGCCTCTGTTACTTTCAATAAGCTCAACCTTCAACACAGCATCCACTTGCAGGTAATTACACCATGCTGTATAGTAAAGTTCCAAATTAATTACTATTGACAAAACATAACCAGTATTTGGTTGGTTGCTGTTTTTAGGACTTGTATGAATACCGGTAAGCAGCAGAAGCCAGTGCTCACAGGCCAGAGGTTTAAGACCAGGAAAAGGGGTGAGTACTATTTAGAGCTTTTAGGTAATGTTTGCATCATTATGACCCTTGTATTAGCTATAAGACAGTGCTGATCCTAACCAAAGCTAAATAAGTCAGTCTGCAGAACCAGCTTTTGCAAATTTGGAAAAAATTCAGAGACTAAACTGTAATATTATTTACATGACCATTTGATTTTCCAAAGTTGTTTGTGGTGAGTCTGTGAGTCTTCCCAGCTCCCAAGATCCACCTGTGACAAAGAATCTTGCAGCCGATTTGAAGCTTTATTTATCATTTATATACACTTAGCTTCAGGGTGGCTAACAGTTAAACAATAAACAAAAAGGGAACAAAAGGTGAGCAACCCAGATTTACTTCATCATATAAGAAGAATGAAAACTCGAATCACTAACCTAACTCTTAACCAACACAGGACAATAAACTGTGAAGTAAAATGCTACCCACCCTCACCACACCTGGCCAGTTACATCAGTTAAAAGACGTGTCACACTTTACACAGGAACAGTTTAGCTGGTTGGAAGAGCCTGTAGACGATGGGAGAGGCCAGCCTTTTAAACTGCAAGCTTAGGGGTTGAACAGATAAGCTTCCTGGAACAACCTACATGCCTACAGTCAGTCAATCAGCCCAGCTCACCTGTAGCCCATCACAGACGCCACAGCAAGGAGAAATCCACAACACATGCTCAGGAGAGTTTAAACTACACACATAGATACATAGAAAATGTTCATATGTTCTTGGGTCTGTTCATAAGGGACAGTGAACACACTCATGCATCAATGAACACACACATGCCGTGCAACAGATTATAACAATGTGAAAATGGAGTCGAACTGTAAAGACAGAATACAATATAATCACTTAAATATTCCTATACAGAGGTAAATATTCAAGTGCAAAGCATGGTCAGCACTGCATTAATCCAAAGTTACAATAAACAATAAAGACCAACCAAACAAATGATTATGGCTAGCAGCTACATATTTTTACATAGCTTTAATAAAGGTTTGTTCTGGTTTTGGTCCGACATTTTTTGCGCCTCCATTTTTCCACATAGCTTCTTGCAAGTGACGCGGGAATTAAAGATGGAACTGACAAGCCTCTTAGACCCAACAATTCATACACCTGCTTCTCTGAACAAGCAGTGTAGAGACGTGATGGAGTCTAGGCAAGATGATGGGATTCTTCTCACCACCATCCAGCTGTCCATTCTTGAGTCAACCACCAACTTTCATGACAATTTCATCAAGGATGGAATTGAGCTTAAAGACAGGGCTGCTTTTAGATAAAGTTGCCCCCTTGGTGAGAACAGTGATTTCGTCTGGGAATGCTTCTGCCTGAACTGACTTGACAGTGACCTGCTTAGCCTGACTCAGTTCATCTGGAGTACGAAACCTGCTATATTGATGCCAACCTCTGCAACAATTGGGCTGGTCAGTGGTCTTGTAAGAGCGGGCCATGTGGATCAAGAGAGCCACTGCTCTGACCAGTGTTTTCAAGGTGGAGAATCGCTTAAAGCCATCAGCTGTAAGGTTTTCAGGCTCGATCTGGCTTGTCAACTGTGGACGTATTTCCTTGTCCATTTCTGGGGTGACCAGCTCAAAAAATTGTGTGCTCTTCTTGGTGGATCTGGTCTTGCTCATAGAGGAAGGCTGGTCGAGTGAGCCAGGTTGTTTCAGTGAGATGAGATGCTAAGACTGACCTAGAAGCATGGTCTGCTGGGTTGTGTTCAGAAGGTATGTAGCTGTAGCTGCTGCTCTGGTCGTCTGGACTGAGGTATAAGTTGAACTTGTTTATGCACATACACATAAAAGTGTTTGGTGTCATTATATATGTAACACAAGAACGACTTTGCTATTGGAGTAGAACTTAATGGTGTCTGGCTTGAGATCTATTTCTTCCAGTATTAGCTCTGCTAGCTCCACCGCTAACGCTGCTGCACATAATTCCAGCCGGGTAATAGTTGGTTCGGACAGGGGGGCCAATTTTGCTTCCCCCATGATGAAACCTACATTCTGCCCATTTTTGTCAGCAACCCTGAGGTAAGCCACTGCTCCAATGGCTTTGGTGGAGGCGTCAGAAAATACACAGAACTCTATGTGTCTTGACTTGGAGAGAGATGTTTTGGTGTAGGGGCAAGGATTGGGCAGTTGCTTCAACTCTTGAAGTGAATTTCTCCAGAATTGCCATTCAGTGATCTTCTTCTCTGGCAGTAGTTCATCCCAGTCATTGTCCATAGTCAGCTTCCGCAGTAAAGCTCTCCCTTGGATAGTGACAGGTGCTACCAGGTCTAGGGGGTGAATCACACTATTTACTGTGGACAGGACACCATGCGGGGTGAAAGGTTTGTCATTGTCTGTTGCTATTTCCCAGCATAGTCAAAGACTTTGCTGAGGTTTAGGTCCCTCAGAACTTTTGCTTGATCTTCTGAAGAAAATGGTTCCATGACAGCAGGATGGTTTGATTCAACCATATGCAACTGTATGTAGGATTCATTGAGAGATGCTTCAGTTCTCTTTACGAGATTGATAGCTTCTGTGGCTGTTGGTAGGGATGTGAGCCCGTTGTCAACATAAAAATGGCTTTCCACAAACTGCTGTGTGTCAACACCATCGTCGCCTGTGCCATCTTGAGCAGCCTCCCTAAGCCCGTAGATGGCGACAGAAGGCGACGGACTCTTCTCAAAGATTTGGACCTTTATTCAGTAGTCGGTGATGTCCTTAGACAGGTCATTGTCCCTATACCATAGGAATCGTAGAAAGTTTCTATGATCCTCCCTCATAGAGAAGCAATGAAACATCTGTTGCACGTCAGTAGTATTAGCAACCTTCTCTTTCCGAAAGCGGATCAGAACTCCAAGGAGACTATTGTTGAGATGTGGGCCTGTCAGGAGTACACTGTTGAGAGACACACCACACTGCTGCGCGCTGGAGTGAAATACCACCCGGATCTGACCTGCCTTTTGTGGGTGATAGACTCCGAGGGTTGGCTGATACTCACTCTTCTCCTTATTCAGTGCAGGAGCTGGCTCATTATGATCATTCTCCAACCACTTGTAGGCGACATATTGCTCTTTCACCTCTGGCTTCCTGTCTAAGCTGCGACGCAGAGGCAACAGGCAAATTTGTCCTTGTTTTCGGTTGTTAGGAAGACGCTGCCTGAGCCACTTGAAGGGGAGGGGTGCGACCCAGCTCTTTGTTTCTTCTCTATAAACTTCCTCATCCATAATCTTTCAAAAGACTGTGTCGTCAATTGTCCGTTTTACTGAACAATGTGCATCCGATTGGGCGCTCTGTGACTCTCGCTTCGCTGCCCTTGACTGAGTCGGACAGGTTGCTTGGTTGCTCCCTGCATAAAGCTCTCACAGGGAGTGAGGAAGGTGGGTCTACCGTTCTTCAGTACATTAGTCTTGAAAGTGATCACAACTGGCTTGGGAGCTTTTCCGAGGCATACATCACCCACCAGAACCCAGCCCAGGTCCAACCTCTGGGCAAAACGGGCATTATGTGGTCCGTTGACCTGGTGTCGAACCTTATGTACCCTAACAATATCAATTCCTAGTAACGAAGAATTTGGGCCTTTGGATCAAGCACCGGAATGTGGTCTGCCACGGGTGGGGGAAATGAATAGCTGCCTCTGCCATCGGTATTACGAGAATATAGTTACATTCTAAAAGCATTGGTAAAATCAAGAGTAGGAGTAAGAGTATATAATATATGCAAATTAAAAAATATATATAGCATTTTAAAGACCAAATATTATCGGTAAGGTACACAATGGTTGTTCGATGTTCGTTGTTGTTGTTTAAGATTCTCCCCACCGAACGGGGCGCCAGGAGAGGACACGTTGTTTTAACTCGTTGTGGTTTTTTATTTACTTTGTTTGATTGTCCTTATACAGTTGTGTAGTCCACAAATAACAGCTTATAAACCTGTAGAATAGAAAGGTTACGGTGTAAACAACAATATTGATAGCCACATACATAATATACTATAAATTCTGAATAATATACAAATATAAATTGCAATATAGTCAGTATTTAGTGTCATAATAATATAGTAATATATATAATATAATATAGTATAATATAATTAGTGTTTAAACTGAATATGCAACAATTCCCCACACAAGCAACATTGCACATTAGACATTAAACATACATTAAACATTGCACTGCCACACACAAGCCACATTGCATTGCCATAAATTAGCCAAGTCAATTACTTAAACCAAATGTACATCAATGTCAATGCTACACATTAAACCAATAGCCCAATCCACAAAAGTGCTCTCAGTATGTTGGCCTAAAGTGCTAAACAGTGAGTGTAGTTTTAAGTTGCAACGCTGAGCATAGCAAACCATTACCCGTGTAAAGTGATTAACTACATTACCCAGCCTGCACCGCAAGCAGGAAGTATATTCGTGTGACAGTGAAGACGCTACAATTCTAAAACGTTTACCGGGATATAGCCTCGGATACTATCAAGCAGACAATGTTAAACATCAGACCGCAAACAATGTTTTATCAGCGTGACCAAAGTAACCAATAACCAAGTTATCAGGCATACAAACCGCGCACATACACAGCGGCAGCACAGCGGTAGCGTAAACAGACAAACAAACTTAAACCGCGGCTCAAATGGACAGAAACAGCAGCTTACCAGTGGCGCATCTCTCCTGACGAGACAACATGCCAAAACTAGTGCTAGCTCCCGTTTATAGCCTGTGCTTCAATCAGGTAAGTGAACTTCCCACTGGTCGCTGGCATGATGGCGGACTGAGCGGACGCGCTGCCGAGAGCGCTTACAAAAACTTCCTCACAAGTTAAATAAGAACTGTTTCCCCGCAAAAAGAGTTTTGGGTAACTTGTTTAAATGCCGAACAAAAAGAATAAGCCAGTCTCCATGGATAAAAGCAATGTGTTGTCAACGAGTACCGAAGTAGGCGACATACAAGCTAGCAAGATGCAGGCTAGCCACATGAAAGCTAACAATGAGGAGGCGGTACCTGACGCGCTTTTGAATATGCAATGGATGCTACTAATGCCGGGACCGACAAGCATCTGATGAGGTTGATGTTTCTCCAAGAAGCACACCAACAAAAAGTTCTCACATCCAGAAATGGGTAAGGCCAAATGAGGAGTTGTCACTTGAATCAATACTAACTGCAGTAAACACCTTGTGTGCCAGATTTGATAAACAAGAAAGAAAGCTGGAAGATATCAATACTCAGATTCGCAAAAACAGCACAATGATTGGCAGCCTGGCGAAGTCGTTGGAATTTAATGCAGCAGAACTCAAAGATTGCAAAAGCAAAGTGTCAACTTTAGAAAAAAAAGTGGCTGCCATGGAAAAAGAAAACACCAGCCTTAAAGAGAGAGCTGGTGAACATGAGAGGTACAGCAGAAGGTGGAATTTGAGAGTGAAAGGTATGAAAGAATCCGAGAATGAAAACACAAGAGATGTGATCATCAATCTACTCCAGAGAATCGCACCACAGTGGGCACAAAAGATGGATGAAATAGTGGACACTGTTCACTGAATAGGGAGAAAGGAGGAGAAGACGTGCCAGGTCATCATCCAATTTGTGAAACGCCAACACCGAGACGGGATATGGAGATTGACGAAGGAATCAGAAACATGCAAGGAAATGTGAATTCGCTTCACGGAGGACTTAACCATGACAGATAAACAGGCGAGAGAAAGGCTTTGGCCCCAAATACAAGAAGCAAGAAAAGAGGGGAAGAAGGCGTATTTTTGAGGACCTTTCAGATTCATAAATGGGCAACGAATCCAGTAAGATGTGTGAACATCTTAATGTAACCCTGAGGAATAACAATGTGATCCTGTAATGGTGGGCACATAAACTGTTTGCTGTTCAGAGGAATTTTCAGAGTTTAGTGCACAGTTAAAGAGGTTGGTTATCATCTGTGCTCATTTCAGTGCGTTTACAGTTACACAGTACACTTTCATTTCATTTCTATATGTCTTTTTTGAAGTCAGAGCTTTCTTTTTTATCATTAAATGCAAGAGGACTTAAGGACAATATTAAGCGTAAGGCTACCTTTTTATTTTGTAAAGGACTTAATGCACATTGCATTTTTTTTTACAAGAGACTCATTCATGTGAAGAGGACACTCTTTTTTGGAAAAACCATTGGGGTGACAAGATTCTTTTCTCCCATGGAAGCAATCGCTCAAACTTTCCTGGGCAGGCTGTATCCTCCAAAACTGATAAGGATGGTCATTGGATTGCAGTAGTTATTAATGTTGAAGGATCTTTTGCAATTTTAATTAACATCTATGGATACCATAATATTGGTCAAATAAAGTACTATTAAGTGCCCTTACAGATATTATTGAGGATTATAAGCAAAACTATTCTATAAGATTCACTTTAGTAGGCGGAGATTTTAACATGGTTCCAGATGAGTGGTTCGACAGATGTCCATCTATTTATAATGATAACCATACTAAACGACTTTACAGGAATTCAAGAATGTTAACTCTCTTTTTGATATTTGGAGGGAAAATAACCCGAATAGGAGGCAATTTTCATGGCTGAAACCTAATGGAAGATCAAGATCTAGAATAGATCTATGGCTGGTATCTCCAGATGTACTAAATTGTGTTGCTAATGTTTCAATGTCAGCTGTGCCCCTAACAGACCACTGTGTAATCGAATTGACATTGAAATCAGAAATTTATCCGAAATACCGAAAAAAATTATTGGAAATTCAGTGCAGCTCTGTTAAACATGGATAATTTCGTTGAAGAGGTTAAAAGCTTGTTAACGGCAATAAAAAATGATAAGGATATTGATACTCATTGTAGGAAGTGGGAGTATTTCAAGTATAAGGTCAGGAATCTATCTTTTAAATTTAGTAAAGCCAGATGCAAACAACAGAAGGAAATTGAATTTCAACTGGTCCAGGTAATTAATCAATACTGTAGAAAATCTGTGTTATCAGAGGAAGACAACTTAAACTTATCAAGTTTACAAGCCAAATTAGATCTGTTATTTATTCAAAGGGCACAAGGTGCTTATATCAGATCCAGAGCAAAATGGATTGAACAAGGAGAGAAGAATTCTTCTTATTTTTTAGCTTGGAAAGAAGAAGGCAAGAAAGAAATAAAATCAATGTCTTGATGGTTAACAACGTAGAATGCTCTGATAGCAAAACTATTGCAGAGGAAATTTATCAGTTTTACTCTAAACTGTATTCTTCATCCTTCTCACATGATCATTATCATTTCTAGAGAGTATTAAACAACACATTCCTCAAATTAATCCAAAATTTAAAGAGTTATGTGACTCAGATTTAACGATGAAGGAGTTAGATACAGCTATTAAACAAATGTCAGCAGATAAAGCTCCTGGTCAAGATGGCTTGCCTTCAAACTTTTACAAATTCTTTTGGGAAGACATAAAGGAAATACTATTTAATGCCATAAACGAATGTATTGCAAATAATAATTTAATGTTTACAATGAAACAGGGCATAATTACACTGTTACCTAAGCCTGGCAAGGATAAAAGCTATATTGAAAATTTGAGACCAATAGCTTTATTAAATGTTGATTATAAATTACTTACACATATCATAGCAAATTGATTGAAAGTGGATATAGGCCAGTTAATTAGTGAAACTCAATCCGGATTTATTTAAGAAAGGTCTATACATAATAACATTAGACTGGTTTTGGATTTATTAGATTATAATCATCTGATCGAAGATAAAGGCTTCATTCTTTTTCTAGACTTTTATAAAGCCTTTGACTCTGTCGAGCATCCATTTATATTGAAAGCTTTAGAATACTTTGGTTTTGGTTCGAAATTCATTAAGGTTATTGACATGTTATATAATGACATAAACAGTTCTGTCTCTCTCCCACAAGGAACTTCCAAAAGATTTGCGGTCAAACGTGACATAAGACAAGGTTGTTCTTGCTCTCCATTACTGTTTATTTTAGTTGCAGAATTTTGGGCTATTTCTATAAAAAAAAATAGCCCAGAAATTAAACCTTTAAATGTGTTAGGAATGAATTTGAGCATAATTCAACTTGCAGATGATTCCACTATCTTCCTCAAAAGTTCAGATCAAATCCCTCTGGTTATCCAAAGAATAGAGAGCTTCTCTAAAGCGTCTGGACTTCATTTAAATTTAAAAAATGTGAACTTATGGCTATACATGACCATCCTCTAATAGATCTGTATGAAATCCCTGTTAAAAAAAGAAGTTAAATATTTAGGGGTAATCATTACAAAAGATTATAAAGCTAGAGAAGAACTAAATATTGTGTCTAGTAAAAAGAAAAGTGAATCGATTCTTAATTCCTGGTTACAAAGAGACTTATCATTATTTGGACGCATATTGATTACTAAAATTGAGTCTTTATCTAGAATAATGTATCCCACTTTCTCAATTGCTATCCCTAATATTTTAATTAAATCAATTAATCAAACAAATTTCAACTTTTTTTGGAGAAATAAACATCACTATCTCAGAAAAGGAGACTCAGTAAAACCATTAGATGAAGGAGGTTTAAATATAATTGATTATGAGGCAATGAATGGTATGATAAAACTAAAATGGTTAAAGCAATTTACTCAAAATACTAATGGTTTCTGGTTTCACATTCCCTTTAAAGTATTTGAGGTGTGTGGGGGCATTGATTTGTTGTTGAGATGTGACTTCTGTTTGTCCAAACTTCCCATTAAGTTATCCAAGTTTCATGAACAGGTCCTGCGATATTGGAAAATGATCTACAAGCACAATTTCATTCCACACAACTCCCCTATCTGGAATAATAGATACATATTATTCAAAAGGAAATCCTTTTGTTATTATGATTGGGCAGAGAGAGGTATTTGGTCTGTTTTACACCTGATGGATTCAAGTGGCAAGTTTCTTAAATATAACGAATTTAAGGAAAAATTCAATGTACACTGTACTAAAAAGCAACACTTAGTGGTGACTAAAGCAATACCACAAGCGATGGTGAATACAGTGAGAGGTATGTTACTTCATATGGTGTTAGTACCACAGCTACCTTCACTTAAAATCAATGACATTGATTTTAGGGGGGGAAAATGTACAAATAAAATTATAAGATATGCTCTCACTTCTGAAATCTTCCCTCTATCGTTAAAAAGGATACACTTGTTAAAGGATTACCCTGATGAAGTCAGGGTTCGGATCTGGACCATATACCTCTCTCTCCCGGTCCCTCCAAAAATGAAAGAAGTTCATTTTAAGATCTTAAATTACGTTTACCCTTGTAATGAATTTCTTAGACAAAGATTCAATTTGGAAACTAACAACTGTAAATTCTGTAAATCTGATATTGAAACCCTTGAACATGTATTTTTTGATTGCCTTTATATTAGGACTTTCTGGGGATTTTTGGACTTTCGACTTTTGAAAAGGGCTCTCAAGCACCAATCTTAAATTTCAATATGATTAAAATTGGTGCTCTATTGCAGGACAAAAAAAAAGATATGTTGTACAGTACACTACTTGTTATGGCAAAATACTTTATCCATAGGTGCAGATTTTTAAATGTCACTCCACTTTTTTTAATCTTTATGAATGAGCTGCTTAATTTAAAAAAAAACCTTGAAATGTATAAAAACTAAACAAGCCTTATGGGTCTATCAAAGCTTAACTACCTGGATTCCTGATTAAATAATCTCTGACTCCATTTTTTTTTGTTTGTTTGTTTTTGTTTTTTGTTTTCTTTGTTTACTTTATATTGTACGTTGTTTATATGAACTTTTTTGACTTTGTAATGCCGGAATTTGTTAATAAAATAAGGAAGGAAAAAAAAAAAGTGAACTTCCCACTTTCACCTCACCTGCATTAAGCGTAAGTTATGCTTCCGTGTTGACACAACGCAAGGGGGCTTACGGACCCATTACGTCCTGCGTCCACCGCAAGGGCCTGACGTGCACCTCCCAAAAATCCTAGACGTGCGTCGAGGTGACGCAAACACCAACGCAGCGGCATTGGCTGTGATTGGTCCGCCAACTACATCCGCTGGAGACCTATTTTCCGGTTTCCACTCATTTTCGTATTATTATTATTTTTTTCTCATATTTCATCCTCGGCTTCGATAATTTTGAGCTCCAACGCCAGTCTCTCTGTCTCGGTCTTCATCGTTCACTGTGACTAGGAGAAAAGCCGGAAGGTAAACAAATAGGCTGAGGCTAACGACGCTGAGTCTCGGTCGGTCGGTCAATCTTTACAAAAAACATAGTGTCCTCTAGCGGTTTGGCATTGAATTGCATTTCGACACGTAAACCCCACGCAGAACCATCAAGGTCTCATGAGTGCGTCCAAGCAACTGCGTGGCCATTGCGTGATCACTATGTGATCACTACGCGGAACCATAACCGACGCTTTACATTGTTGTTGAACACCCGTGACGTAGTGAACATAACCCCAGAACGTAGTGAACGTAACAATGGTAGAAATGCAACGGGTTAACAGTAAATATCATAAATGCAAACTGCAAAACAATAAGTACAAATCCGTAATACAGTGAACCCTCGCTATAACGCGGTTCACTTTTCACGGTCTCGCTGCTTCACGGATTTGCATCATGCATTGTGTTCTGCATTCTGATTGGCTAAACAGTCTCTCCGCGTCTTCTCTACCTGTGTGTCAATAACGTTATGGTTTAATATGTACACGTACGTAAAACAGCGACAACAACTACCGATAACTATGTTCTTCTCTCCAAAAAACACACCTGCACCGCAGGCTTTAGAAGAAAAAAACGCCACAGAGCGGAGTCAGGATGCAGCGGCTCAGTCAGAAGAGCAGTGAAATACTGTACTGTACACGTGAGTCACTATTTGTCCTACTGTACTTTTTATTTTTTTTCATAATCATTTTTCATTTTCTCCCGTTCCAATCCGTCACGGTGGGGCGGTGCTGATCCCCGCAATATTAACCCTTCAGCTCGTATTGATGATTAAAATTATTATTTATTTATTTATAACTATATTATTTTACAGTACAGTACAGTAGTTATTTGTAAAAAACAAAACAAAACAAACGTTTATACAGTACTTTTATTTGTTAAACAAATGCTTGGGCCTGTAAAAAGGTTTTGTTCCTTGCTTTCAATGTTTTATGGAGTATTTCATTGTATAATAACTGTAAAAAAATAAAGGTTTCTACTTCACGGATTTCGCCTATCGCGGGTTCTTTTTGGAACGTAACCCCCGCGATAAACGAGGGTTCACTGTATACACAATGCCTACGGTTAACTGTAGTGATCATAAATATCAACCTGTGAATAGTGAACACTTTTGATGTGGTCGCAAAACACATCTTACAGAGTAGCACAACCCGACCCCGTACTGTTGATAATGAAGTGCAGTCTAAACTGAATGGAAACCAGTAGCTGCCTTTAATGTGGGGAGAAAAAACTTTAATCTTAAAACACTATAGTTTATATAAAATGTGAGCACTTATGTAAAGTTTATGGAGTAATTCAGTTAAAAAGTTGACAGACAATGGTATGCACTATCTTATGTCGTTCTTGCATTGATCATGTGATCCTCTGTCCTAGATGAAAAGGAGAAGTTTGAGCCAACCGTTTTTCGAGACACCATCGTTTCAGGCCTCAATGAAACCGGCGGTGACTTGGAGGCTGTAGCCAAGTTTCTAGATGTCACAGGGTCACGACTGGACTACAGACGCTATGCTGACACTCTGTTTGACATCCTCATCACAGGAAGCATGCTTGGTGAGTTATCATGGTCATTGTGGTTGTCTAGACTGGCTGAGCTTATCACTACTGGCTTTTACTCAGACTAATGAGTATATCTCTGGATGACTGCATGTGCTTGGGTGCTCAGCCATATTGGGACAATACAATTTGATTGCTCAGTTTGATTTAATTCCTCTGTAAGACTTATTTGTTTTATAATAGGCAGTATTAGTAGGGGTGGCTGTGACTCAGGGGTAAAACCAGCGTCTTGTTATGGGAAGGTTGTTGGTTCGATTCCCCTGGTCTGCATATTGAAGTGTCCTTGGGCAAGATACTGAACCCCAAACTGCATGGCAGCCACCGCCATCAGTGTGTGTATGTATGTATGAATAACTGTAAGTCGCGTTGGACAAAAGCAACTGCTAAATGCCCTAAAATGTAAATGTAAAATGTAGTAAGGGTTGTATAATTCTTTTTTTTTTAAGTATATTTTTTTGGCCTTTTTGACTTTATTGACAGTACAGCTTGAAGACTTGACAGGAAACAGGATGGGAGAGACAGGGAGTGACATGCAGCAGAGGGCAAATATATCTGAGTTTGTATTATTACTTTATTAATAAATACAGAGACATTATTGTTTTTTGTACTAACCATCAATATTCCTCAATACAACACTGGGAGGGGGTCAGTTTGGTCATATCCTGGTGGAGCCCTACCGGTACAGTTATTCACATGGACAAGGACAAAGAGATCACAGCTAGCTTTGTCAGATTAACACAGTAATCCCCACTAATCAAAGAGATCTCCTCACTAAGAACCAGGGAACTCAGGGTACCTGTTATTCAGTTTCACTACATTTAGTGGGACAGTTAGTACTTATTCCTCACTAAAACAATACCGTTGAAGATAAATCTCATCTTGTTGTGTCAGCCAGGCTATTCTCTGTATTCTCATTTTAATGACACTTTATTGGAGGAAATTGTAAATTAATTGCAGATCCCAGAGATGGGATCTTCCCCATGGTATTACAGACTGTTGGGACCCACAGATGAAGTCATTCATTGTGGATTTCATAATGGACTCTGAGCTGAACTCAGTGTCCCAGAATTCCCCATTCTTCACACCTAGGTGCAAAATTCAGCTTTGAGGTACAATTGGTCAGGATGACAGACCCCCTGCTGATCAGGTAGTCAAAACTCCTGCGCCTTCCTTGTTCTCTCTCTCTCACTCGACGCCCTCGGCCTCTTCAACTTCAGATCTTCAAGGGCTCCTCTCCACTTCCCCCACACGGGGCTGCCTGTCCTCAAGATCTCTTCTCCTGGGCCTATCAGCTGTGGAGAGCTACAAGCTGCATTTGTAGCAGGCCCAGAGAACTTCTCCTCACTGCAGCGACACGAAGTCCTGCCAGTATTGCAGATCAGTTAGCACCAGCAGCTGCGACGCAAAGCTTGCCAGCTAACTCCACAATCTGAGGAACACCAAGCAAGTTAGCACCGAGCTGCTATCCTTGCAAAGGAAAGGAGCAAACTGTTTCCTCCTCTGCCGACTTTCATCAGACCTTGCACAGCAAGAAGAGCATTCAACATCGGAATCCCAACCTTCTCCTGCAACCACCAGCACCTTTTCTTCAAAGACTGGTAACGTTGAACTGGGCTTAGATAGCATAGCATAGCACGGCTAAGCACAGGACTTTAAACTCTGCTTGATGTAACGCATATGTGTTCAATGTATGTGTTTGTTCACTGTTGGTGTTATTGTGACCTCAGGTCAGTTATCGGTAGTTTGCTTTGATACACAGCTAATTTGACGTTAGTCTAATGCTGCTTCACACAGACTCAGGGTCTCTGCATGCAACTAACCATCTTTTCTAAACTGGCATCACGTCACACACACACATTCCTTGAGCCTGGAGCCTATCACACCTACATGTGATATCAGTGACCACCATTGTTTCTTTGTTCTGCCAGCCACACACACACACACACACACACACACACACACACACACACACACACACACATACCTGTATATAGTACATGTTAGTTAGATTGTGTGCTTTCATCTTTGTGTTAAATAAAGACTTTTGAACCTTCTTGCTGTTTATTTAATGTTGCACAAGAGTGAATGTTGCCAACCTCTACACTGTCAAGAACTCCAAAATCCATCAACCATTACTAGCTGTTATGTTAAATCTGGTTGTAGTTATTAAGTTAATTATTAATCAGAGTTACAAACAGTTTAGTACCTTTTTATGAGACTGATTTGGTAAATTTGCTATGTTTTCCCTTCTTCAAGGGTGGTGCCCCGAGGTGATCTAATGTAAATTGGATCATATTATTTATCATAATTAATAATTATCCCTGATAATCATTAATTATTATTGATAGCTAAATTTTACCTAAATTCCCCTTTTGATGTTGCATAAACACTATTTAATTGTGCCTTATTTAATGCAAGGCCCAACACAGACCATATGCAGAGCTCATTTAAAGTTATTAGAACTATTGTTGCAGTAAGTAACTCTTGTTTGGCCTGCTGTCTTCAATGTCAAATACAAATCACACGTTGGTCCGCTGATAATTGCAACTGAAAGGCAATACATTATACTGCTAGTGAAGACCACTGTAGCAGTTACAGCTGTAGTGTATATGATCCATCAGACTCACATGAGGTGAGATGAAAATCATGGCTGAAAAGTGTGTTGACAGGGGAAGGTCAGAGCTGTAATTTAACCTTCGTAACCTTATGATTGCTCCTAATCTGTCTGTAGTATGGCTTCTTCCTGTTTACATCTTACATCACACACACACACACACACACACAAAAACACACACACACACACACACACACACACACACACACTCCCAACCAATCCTTTCATCTGTCTACCTAGTTTATTCTCTGTGACTTCCAGGCAGCATTCAGGGTGGCTCACTATCTGTTAAGCCAATTACAGTTAAAAGGTTTGCTCTCATCCTGAAGGAAGAGTTCACTGCATTAATAATAATACAATAATACACACCAGTGAGTTGGTTATCCACAGTCATGGTCAAAAGTTTCCATCTACTTGTAAAGAACATGTGTATCATGGCAGTCAGTCCCATTGATTTCTACAGCACTCATGTTTCTGTGATGGAATGAGTGGAACACATACTACTTTGTCACAAAAAACAGTCATGAAGTTTGGTTTAATAATGAAATTATTATAGGTCTTCTGAAAAAGGGACCAAATCTGTATACAGTCGGTTGTTGGTCTAGCAGATTTGGTCACATTGTCAGAAGACCTATAGTAAATTAATTATTGAATCAAACTTTGTGGATGTTTTTGTGACAATGTAGTATGTTGTGGGATCCCCCAAATTACATTGATTATAAATAAGGTTTGGACAACAACTGGAGGAAGATAAAATGAGCCAGACACATTATGATCAGCGGAAAAAACATTTAAACAAACAAAAGGGAAAAGGGGATGCAATTCAAACACACTCTTTTCCCCTTTCAACCACCATC
This sequence comes from Lagodon rhomboides, assembly GCA_039737535.1. Taxonomy (NCBI): domain Eukaryota; kingdom Metazoa; phylum Chordata; class Actinopteri; order Spariformes; family Sparidae; genus Lagodon; species Lagodon rhomboides. Next base: position 28,610,222 of record CM077799.1, read on the forward strand.
CCCCCTTGACCTCAGCACAACCCGGCACTTCTTCTCAGGTATTTTGCTGGAGGTGTAAAGGTAGCCATCCTCCTTATGCATGTCCAAATTTTAACCAGCAGAAGAAACACAGACCTCCCACCAGAGCACACGGCCAGCCACATCAGTCATGGAAGCCAGAGACAAGCCAACCCTCTGCTAATACTCTTGGTCCCACAGAGGGTCAGGCAACGGCATCTCCTTCTTTCCTTCATCTTTCCTTCACGCCTGCTTATGGACACAATGTCGCCTCTGCCTTCAGTAGTCCACTACCACAGCAGTTGAAAGTGCTTCTCACTGTCAGTTCCTGGAAAGGAACACATTGTTCAATGAACAACTATGGAACAGCATCAAAGCATCAGAAACCAAACTGAACCCATGGACAGGCATTCCTTTATACCTGGCAAATGGAAAACTGGAGCACCCTCTTGGATGGACTGATGTGGAGATATGCCTGCATGGAAAAACATGGTCAATACGCATTGGTCTCCTCAAGCACTGGCATTCTCTAGTTCTGGGGTTGGACTTTGTCTTTTTCACTGGTATGCAAATTGATGTGGCAGGGGGCTCCTACTGGTTTCATGGGGAGACTGGGAGGTACTATTTCCAAACCAATCAATCCAGCACACCGGGGGGCGGAGCCTAGCAACCATGTTGCTCTCTACTTGGCAAATGTGCCTTGGTCCATACAACCTCCTTCACCAGAAGTGTCAGACTTATTGGAAAAGGTAGCTCAAGGCTCACACCTGGAAGGAGAAATGAAAGAGAGGCTTAGAGAGATGCTGCAATACAATAATGATATCTGTATCACCAAAGTAAGACGCACCGGTTTGTTCAAACACCCAATATTTCTGACTGATGAAATGCTGATAAAACCGAAACCTTACCGTCTTTCACCACCAAAACAAAAGGTGTTCAAGGAGCTTCTGGACAAAATGTTGGAAAGCAATGTGATAGAACCTTCATCTTCAGCATGGGCTTGCCCAGTGGTGATCGTTCCTAGGAAAAGTGAAAAAAAAAACAGATTCTGTGTCAATTACTCTTAGGAGAACTTAAAGGTGCACTACCTTTGTGTATTTGGATGATATGATTATCTATTCTGACCCCTGGCAGCAACACTTTAAGGATGTCCAAGCAGTCATCCCTGCTCATCCTGATATACACCGATGCCAGTGAGGTCGGCCTGGGTGCAGTATTGGTTCAACAAACAGAACTAGGCAATGGAGAAATCCTTGCTTATGGCAGCCATAGTCTGAACCAGCTGAGAGCAACTACTCTGCTACGGAACTTGAGTGTGGTTTGGGCTGTGGCGAAGTGGAGAGTTTACCTGGAGAGAAGCCTTTTTAAGGTGGTAACGGACCATTCTTCACTTCTGTGGTTGTCCAAAACCACCAAACCCACTGATCAGGTGAGCTCTCAGGCTCCATGAGTTCACCTACACTTTGGAGTACAGAAAGGGCAGATATAACACAGTTTCAGATGCCCTGTCTAGAGCTCCAAGTGACTGTCATGAGTCTACTCATGGTCCCATTTGTGCCAACATTGTGTGTGCCATGCAGGAGACCTCAAAGTATGTACCCAACTCCATTGAAGTAGTGTGGAATGCCTAGCAGAAAGACCCTGAAAGTCAACGTAGTTGGACAATGGCTGAGTTCCCACCTCCAGAAAATTTTGACTTTTCCCAGCCAGAACAATGGCCCGAATGGCGTCAGAGGTTCCATCGATACAGGATAGCTACGAAGCTAAACAAAGAAGATGGAGAGGTACAGGTCTGTACACTGCTCTACTCGCTGGGGAAAGAAGCGGAACAAGTTTATAAGACTTTCACGTTTTCGTCAGAGGACGAGGAAGATCCGGATGATTATGAGACTGTTATGGCGAAATTGGACTATTACTTTGTGCCCAAAGTGAATACAATTCACAAAAGAGCCCGCTTTCATCAGCGCTCCCAGAACCCGGGGAGACCGCGGAGGAATACATCAGGAGCCTGCATGATCTAGCTGACACCTGTGCTTTTGCTGATGCCAAGAATGAACATTTTTCGTGACAGGTTAGTCATAGGGATATTGGATAAAGAACTGTCAGAGAAGTTACAGTTAATGCCTGACTTGACGCTCAACAAAGCAGTATGCAGGGACAAGCAGAGGCACACAAGTGAACACGGACACAATAAATGGGGCAGAGGAAAACAAGGACATAAATGTTTCAGATGTGGTCGGGCGCATATGAAAGAAGACGTGCGTCCGGCACGAAACGCTGAATGCAGCAAGTGCAGGAAACTGGGACATTTTGCGATCGTGTGTCGCTCCCATGTGGTCAACGTGGTTACTGCACCCTACGAGGAAGGAGAAGGGAGTCAAGCACATTTCCTACGAGAAATAACAGACATGGGAGATTCAAATGATGCATGGACTGTGAAGCTGCCTATACAAGGTATTGAAATAAACTTTAAGATTGACTCAGGAGTAGATACATGTGCTATATCTGAAAATACTTTTAATAAGCTAAAGCACAAGCCACAACTTAGAAAACAAGCAAGAAGTCTAGAGAGCCCAGGAGGTACACTGGACTGTATGGGCCACTTTATAGTCACTACAGTTTGGAAAGAGAAAAGGTTCAGGTTTTAAGTGAATGTGTTAAAGGGCTCAGATAGCAGCCACCTCCTGAGTCACAATGTAGCTGCTGCCATGGGCTTGATAAAGCGAATAGAGGAGATCAAAAGTACAGAACAGCTGAAAGACCCCTATCCAGCAGAGGTTGGTAAACTAAACATAAAGCCAATCAAAATTCAAAAAGAGGATGCCTTACCTTACAGTGTGACCACTGGCCGGCATGTGTCAGTACCAATGCTCCCAAAAGTGAAAAGAGAGCTAGACCGCATGGTAACCAGTGGGGTAATACAGCCAATCAAAGAGCTGATGGAGTGGTGTGCTCCTACAGTGGGGAGAACAAGTATTTGATACACTGCCGATTTTGCAGTTTTTCCCACTTACAAAGCATGCAGAAGTCTCTAATTTTTATCATAGGTACTCTTCAACTGTGAGTGACGGAATCTAAAACAAAAATCCAGAAAATCACATTGTATGATTTTTAAGTAATTAATTTGCATTTTATTGCATGACATAAGTATTTGGTACATCAGAGAAACAGAACTTAATATTTGGTACAGAAACCTTTGTTTGCAATAACAGAGATCAGACGTTTCCTGTAGTTCTTGACCAGGTTTGCACGCACTGCAGCAGGGATTTTGGCCCACTCCTCCATACAGATCTTCTCCAGATCCTTCAGGTTTCGGGGCTGTCGCTGGGCAATACGGACTTTCAGCTCCCTCCAAAGATTTTCTATTGGGTTCAGGTCTGGAGACTGGCTAGGCCACTCCAGGACCTTGAGATGCTTCTTACGGAGCCACTCCTTAGTTGCCCTGGCTGTGTGTTTCGGGTCGTTGTCATGCTGGAAGACCCAGCCACGACCCATCTTCAATGCTCTTACTGAGGGAAGGAGGTTGTTGGCCAAGATCTCGCGATACATGGCCCCATCCATCCTCCCCTCAATACGGTGCAGTCTTCCTGTCCCCTTTGCAGAAAAGCATCCCCAAAGAATGATGTTTCCACCTCCATGCTTCACGGTTGGGATGGTGTTCTTGGGGTTGTACTCATCCTTCTTCTTTCTCCAAACACGGCGAGTGGAGTTTAGACCAAAAAGCTCTATATTTGTCTCATCAGACCACATGACCTTCTCCCATTCCTCCTCTGGATCATCCAGATGGTCATTGGCAAACTTCAGACGGGCCTGGACATGCGCTGGCTTGAGCAGGGGGACCTTGCATGCGCTACAGGATTTTAATCCATGACAGCGTAGTGTGTTACTAACAGTTTTCTTTGAGACTGTGGTCCCAGCTCTCTTCAGGTCATTGACCAGGTCCTGCCGTGTAGTTCTGGGCTGATCCCTCAGCTTCCTCATGATCATTGATGCCCCACGAGGTGAGATCTTGCATGGAGCCCCAGACCAAGGGAGATTGACTGTCATCTTGAACTTCTTCCATTTTCTAATAATTGTGCCAACAGTTGTTGCCTTCTCACCAAGCTGCTTGTGTATTGTCCTGTAGCCCATCCCAGCCTTATGCAGGTCTACAATTTTGTCCCTGATGTCCTTACACAGCTCTCTGGTCTTGGTCATTGTGGAGAGGTTGGAGTCTGTTTGATTGAGTGTGTGGACAGGTGTCTTTTATACAGGTAACGAGTTCAAACAGGTGCAATTAATACAGGTAATGAGTGGAGAACAGGAAGCCTTCTTAAAGAAAAACTAACAGGTCTGTGAGAGCCGGAATTCTTACTGGTTGGTAGGTGATCAAATACTTATGTCATGCAATAAAATGCAAATTAATTATTTAAAAATCATACAATGTGATTTTCTGAATTTTGGTTTTAGATTCTGTCTCTCACAGTTGAAGTGTACCTATGATAAAAATTACAGACTTCTACATGCTTTGTAAGTGGGGAAACCTGCAAAATCTGCAGTGTATCAAATACTTGTTCTCCCCACTGTATGGTTGCTGTACCAAAGAAAAACAAAGACCAGCCAAGGATATGTGTTGATTTAAAAATGTTAAATAAAGATGTGAAGAGAGAAAAATATGTTCTACCCACCATAGACGATATCCTGCCTAAACTCACTGGTGCCAAGGTGTTTTCTCTTTTGGATGCAGCCAGTGGTTTCTGGCAGATACCACTAGACACTGAAAGTGCCAAACTGACAACATTCATAACCCCCTTTGGGAGATATTATTTTAACAGACTGCCCTTTGTGATCATAAGTGCGCCTGAAATCTTTCAGTGTGAAATGATTGAACTCCTGAAAGATCCCAAAGGTGTAGCCATTTACATGGATGATATTCTCATATATTCAGACACTCCAGAGGAACATGAAGAGAGGCTGCAGAAAGCCCTGGACACACTCAAGAACGCAGGTTTAAAGTTGAACCATGAGAAATGTCTCCTGCGTCAGCGACAACTGAACTACCTTGGACATTGCATTGATGAGTATGGCATTAGACCCGATGAGGCCAAGGTCAAAGCCATTACTGACCTTGAGCCACCAAGCAATGTCTCTGGTCTAAGACGAGTCCTGGGTATGATTCACTACTTAGGCAGGTATTTGCCAAACCTGTCTGAGGTCACCAAGCCCCTCAGTGACATTCTCAAAAATGATGCAGCATGGGCCTGGAGTACAGCACAGGAGGAAGCCTTCAAAAAAGTGAAAGAGCTTATCACACAGTCACCTGTGCTAGCATTCTATGATGTGAATAAGCCAACCATTGTTAGTGCAGATGCTAGCAGTTATGGCTTAGGAGGAGTCCTATTACAGAAACACGACGGACAGTTGAAACCTGTTAGCTGTTGTTCCAGAACACTCACTGAGGCTGAACAGCGCTATGCGCAAATCGAAAAAGAGTGTCTTGCTGCGGTCTGGGCTTGCGAGAAGTTTTCCAGATATCTGTATGGTTTAGACACCTTTATCCTGCAGAGTGATCACAAACCTCTCATCCCCTTAATAAACTGAAAATATCTCAACTCTGTGCCTATGAGATGTCAAAGACTGTTGCTACGAATGATGCGCTATAACCCTACAGCTGAATATGTGCCAGGGAAAGAACTAGTTACAGCTGATACCCTTTCCAGACATCCTCAGGCAGCTGAGACTCAAGAAGTTGCAGAGCTGACAAGTGAAATACAGGCCTACGAGGAAGCAGTCCTGAAAACATGCCCCATCTCACCAACCAAGCTCGACCTGATCAAGCAGCAGAACCTGCAAGATGCTGAACTGCAAATGGTCCAGCATTATGTGATGACACACAAGTATGCAGTTAAGGTGCCTGACAAGGTAAAAGCCTACTACACTTCCAGACATTGCTTCACTACATCCAATGGGCTGATATTGTACAATAATAGAATAGTAGTGTCACACAATATTAGGCCAGAGATACTGCAGCGCATACATGATGGACACCAAGGCATTGTGAAATGCAGAGAACATGCTAGGTGTAGTGTGTGGTGGCCTAGGATAAGTAAAGATATTCAGGAAATAGTCAGCACATGTGAACACTGTCAAGAGTCCAGGCCTACACAAAAAAGAGAACCCCTGATCACTACTCCACTTCCCAGCCGTCCATGGGAAAGAGTAGCAGCTAACATATGTGAGTTGAATAAACAAAACTACTTGGTAGTTGTTGACTATTTTTCAAGATACATAGAAATAGCCTATCTCATGTCCAGTGAGACCACTAGAGCTAAACTGAAAAGCATATTTGCCAGATGGGGATGTCCAAATGAATTAATTACAGATAATGGTCCCCAGTTCTCAGGCAGAGCTTTTGCACAGTTTTCTCAGGAATATGATTTTAGACACATAACAACTAGTCCTCACTATACTCAGGCCAATGGAGAAGCTGAGAGAGCTGTACAGATAGCCAAACGAATCCTGAAACAGGCTGATCTTTTCTTAGCCATCATGAGCTATAGAGCGACCCCACTGCAGGACACAGGTGTGAGTCCATCTCAGCTCATGCTTGGTAGGCAGATCTGCACCACAGTTCCCACTTTGGAATCTAAGCTACAACCTGCGTGGCCAGATTTCCAACAAGTGAGACAGACTGATGAGAAGACTAAACAGAGCTACAAGCGTGCCTATGACAACAGGCATGATGTCAGACCCCTGCCAGAACTTGAGCCTGGCAATAGTGTTGCCGTTAAGCTGGACAATGAACGTGGATGGACAAAGACAGCTACAGTCCTCAAACAATGTGACTCGCCAAGGCCATATTTAGTGCAGACAGACAGAGGTGTGCTGCGCAGGAACCATCGTCACATACGGCCCCTCCTGTCTGCTCCAGAGACTTCAGTGAGGAGTGGAGAGAGAAGCATCGAGTGTGATGGACAGTTGCACTCACTTGCTCCAGAGGTTGATCCACCTCTTGCCACACCTCCAGTCACTGTGCCACCAACTCCGGCACGTGTTACCTCCAGTGGCAGACTTGTGAGGCCACCAGATAGATATGGAGACTATGTACAGTAGTTATGACAAAACTACATGATATCATTGCCTTAGTTCAAGACGAATCCATGTTAAGAGACTGTTTCATAAAAGACAGTTTGAAGTGAAATGACTGTTATAATGAAGAGTGAACCAGAGAAACTTCTGTTTAATAGAAAAGAAATACTTAAAGTGTTCTGTCTACACTGAGTTAATGGTCAGCCTAAGAGAAAAAAAGAGCTCTACACCTGAAAATATGGATGTTGGTAAATTCATAGTTATGGAGATGTTTTGAGTTAGTCTGTAAACAATAATTAATACTTATGTGTTACAGTATAGCATACATTCTGTGCACATGTCTTAAAAACACTCAAAGAAAGGGTGCTATGTTGTAATGGTGTAGGAACCAGATAGTGGTAGTCCAATGCCGGACCTTTTATGTGGTAACACCAGTGCGTCCAGTTATCCCAGTGTTATGTTTTACCGTGAGTCAATTAAGTGGACCTAAAGATGATTGCCGAGTGACAGAAAATCTTTTGCATTACACTACAAACTCAACCTTCACCGGCCACTCTGGGGACCACTAGATGTATTGCTACAGCCCAGAGAGGCTGTTCCTGATTCGCCAGCTTATCCAAAGATCTCACAGTTTGAGGAACTTCAGGCTTTTGTCACTAAAAGCCTCTCTCTGACCCGTAAGCTACAGAAAAGGAACTATGATAAGCATCGCAGAGAGGTCACTTTGGAAGAGCAAGCCTGAGCCTGGCTACATGCCCATCCCTTTTCCAAGGCTGGGAAATTATTGACAGCTGGTTCCAAAGTGACAAGGTCCCTACCATATTATTCAGCAGGTTGGGCCGCTTAACTATGACTTTTTTCTAGAGGATACCCGGAGAAGACAAACGAATTGTACACTTCTCCCACCTCAAACGTTGCTACCCCATTGCACAGCAGGTGGAACAGCAACAACGCCAGAAGTTGAAGAAGATACTTGAGGGTGAGACTGAGGATGAGGATTTCTTTGGATTTCCGGAAGCAAACCCTGCTTCTCCATCTGGTTCACCTGAGAAATGGAAAGCACAAGGTGGTGAGATTGATGATCACAGCAATCCACTGATCTCTGAGGAAGAGGAGGATAGAAACATTATAGACCTGTGAATTGAGTGAGGAAATTTTACTTATTGCCTTACTCCATGGGGCTGTGTTTTTTTTAAGGGGGAGGAGTGTGGCGATCGCCCAAATTACATTGATTATAAATAAGAAATATTATTTATTTTTCTTTTCACTTATCTTCACACACCCACCAGCCCTGTCAACCAGTGATCTGGCTCTGATTTACCAGCTTCCCATAAGTACGGCCCCTTATGTTTTTCTTTAGGATGGGCCACAGCGTGCATTATGTCATCTGACGGCGGCGAGCAAGGAACATGAACAAGTCCTCCACTCCGTCAGCCTGCCCCAGGCATTTTAAGCCATGTAAAGTGTAAAGCCCCAGGCATTTTAAGCCGTGTAAATCTACTTTACAACAGTTAACTTAGACCCAAAGATGTGATTGCCAAAGTACATTTTCAGTTTTAACCAGACTCAATTTTGTTCTGCCTGTTAGCTCACAGCTGAATCCTGTGTCACAATATTGGTACTTAACAGCTGCATCTTTTCAAATGCTGGTATGACCATAAGTTATGTACCTTTCAGTGATCCAGTACAGTTTAATAGAAGTCATCAACGTCTCTTCTCTCTACATTTAATACAACAGTACCTTTGGTAACACCTCTGGTGTCCCCTTCAGGAGTCACTATTGAGAATTTGTATTTGTTATTTATGCCCTGAGCAGTGAAATTATATATCCACCCTTGGTCATGAGCTGCAGCAAGACACTTAGTCATTCGGCCAGTTTTGGGTTATATCCATGTCAAATGGCTGCTGAATGGGATCTGCCATATGTTGGGTTTAGGAACTTTTTGAGAAAGCCCACGCTCCCTAGGTTTGATTGTGATGGAGATAATGAAGAGAGCTTTGTCCTCTTTATTATAGATCTACTGAATGTAAGGGTAGCCAGTAGTGTTCGAGATTTCTTTGTTCTTCTTGTGTCGCATGCCCACATCAAAAGAGTCTAAGCAAAAAGCCTGAAAGAACAAAATAAATATTAAGTAGTGCTTAGTATGTGAGCTCACACTCAGTTGGATTCCAAATGAAGCATAAATATTTATTTTATCGGCTGGGTGACCATCACATGACTGTCTTGCTTGTCAAGCTTGGGACCTCAATAAGAGCTAACTTTAAAGCTTGTACTCCTTTCTTCAGCTCCTGGAGGGACTCGTATAGATGAGGGTGACAAGACCAAGGTGACAGCATACTGTGTATTTACCACTGAGGAAAGCCACTCTGCGCTACGCCTGTATGCTCAGGTACACCCAGATTTCCCTCTATACTGACTGTGCTAAGCAAGAGGGAAGAGGACAGGTTTTTTTTCAACCTCATGTAGACACACCGATTGTTATTTTGACTAATAATGTCACTATCTACTTTTTGATTGCAGGTTTTCAATAAGCTCATTCGGAGATACAAATATCTGGAGAAGGCCTTTGAGGAGGAAATCAAAAGGGTAAAGGCTTAATAATATACTGTCAACTATTTTGTGTATATGCCTACTTTTATACTCTACAGAGAAGCAATAAGAAGTGTTCATAGCAAACCAAGGTCCAACAAGCAAAGTAAAAAAATTCAAGTACGGACTTCTGGGAGAGGCCATGTTCGAGACAGACGCATAGTTTTTCACTCTGCTTCAATCGGTCCAAAAATCATTCCCCCACTTGAAATGAGTGGGGGGTAATCACAGAAAGGCTGGAAGAGTTCAAAAAAGCAGGTAACTGGACAAATAACATTGAAAAATCAGCTAATGGAGCCCTCCGATGAGGAAAGTAGCACTTGCTAGCTAGCAGAGAAGGGGCAGGTGGGCCTGGAGACGAGCTGCTCCGTGAAGTGTTATCTATTTCGAAAAATCTCTGTGACTTTAAACAAGATATACACACGGCCATTTCTAATTTAAAGAAAGGCTTGAAGGAGGAGCTGTCAACGCTCAAACAAGAGCTCTACCAGAAGCTACTCAAGGTCGGGGAGATGCTTGAGGCTCACAGCCAAGATATCACCGATGAGGAGGACCACATCTCTGAAGTTGAAACGAGCAGAGCGGTAACTAAGCAGGTGCTGCTCTGTCTGCTGAAAGAACAATGCAAAATGCAGGAAAAAGAACAATGCAAAATGCAGGAAAAAGATGACTGACGTGGAAAGTAGATCTAGAAGAAACAACATACAGATGTACACCGTGCCTGAGGAGGACTCCGAGGGTGACTCTGTAATTAAGTTTACGGAAAACCTGTTAACCACGCAGCTCCCTCTGCCCTACGGCATGTCTCTCCAAATAAAATGCAAAACACAAATTCTCAAGGAGAAAGGCATCTGCTTCCAAACTCCATTCATGAAGATCCGAATCCACTGGAGGCTGCATGGGAGCTGAGGGTGCGGGGACTCCATGTGACTGTCACTAGAGAGGACCCACCATGGAGGAGAGCATACTGAAGGCGTTTCCATGGCAACAGGGAGACGCCAGGGTTGGAGGAAAAGGGATAGAGACATGGGTGAGAGAGAAGCTTCAAGAGTTCAGGAGATCACCTGTTTTTGTTAAAAATATGGTCATCACACAGTTTGGCGAGTGGACTGAATGGACATTAAAGAAGGTTACTCCGAGTTACCCAGGCCTTTTTTATTTATAAATAATTTTAAATACCAATTGAACAGTTGGCTTTAGCAGTGTGGCTTATGTAGTGGATATGGCATGTACGTGTAGGTTGATCACTCCTCCACTGGGGAGGGCCCCAACCATCTCAAGAGGGACAAGGATCCCCTTTTTCAGGGAAGTATCTGTTTCTGTTCTGATGTTCTTGACAATGTGTTACTGTTTATTTTTCAAAGTAGGGGAGATCTATTTTTTTAATTTTCAAAGCTAGAAATCTACACTTGTAAAGGGCACTATCACATATGATACGACACTCAAAGCTAAAATCCTGACTGTAGATAACACATGGTTAAAATAATTTCTCTAAATGTTAATGGGCTTCTCAGCCCAATCAAACAGAAAAATTCTTACGAAATTAAAAAGAGAGAACATAGATATAGCATTTCTGCAGGAAACTCATATGACCAGTATAGAACACGAAAAAACTTAAAAGACAGGGATTTAAATATGTATTTCCTCTTCAAACGGCCCAAAACATACAAGAGGGGTGGTTACACTTATGCGCAACAGTCGCACAAGGAACTCTTATATGTGGTGGAGATTTTAATATAGCTCTGAACCCCCACCTTGAGTCATCAGGAACAAGAATATTTAAATCCAAAAAGACACTGAAGAATATAAACTCAATAATATCAGATGTAGGACTGATTGATGTCTGGAGACAACGAAATCCATCACTGAGAGACTCTACTTTTTTTTCCTCTCCACACTCAACATACTCAAGAATAGACTATTTGTTGTTATTCGGAACCGATCTGAGCAAGGTACAAAATTGTCACATTGGAACAATGGACATATCTGATCACTGCCCATTGTGTTTGACCCTAACAGCGACGTATAGAAAGAACCTTCAACTTTAATTCAAGGATATCGAATAAACATAGGATTGAGCAGTTTGATAAAGAAATAGCCTATTATCTAGAATGTAACGATAATGGAGCGGTGTCTCCGCCAGTATCTGGGATGCCTGTAAAGAAGTAATGAGAGGAAATGTGACATCCTACCTTAAGAAACAAAGAGCAGAAAAACTCGACAGCCTTCAGGAAGAGAGTCCAAACACAAGAACTCAATAAATTCTTCAAATAAAGTTGAGATGACAAAGAAAAGAAATCAAATAAACGAAATACACCCTCAAGAAAATCAAAATTCATTGATATTTAACAAAAATATTATGAAGGGGGTAGTAAATTTACAAAACTATTAGTTAATATATAAGATAAGAGACCCCAAAACTAAGGATGTCCACCATCAAATGAAGGAAATTAAACATTGTTTTAAGGAATACTATGTAAAAAATGATATGCACAACCTTGGACCGAGAAAAATCCAAAAATTGAGACATTACTCAAATTCTTTAACTTGCCATCCCTCACAGAAGACCAAAAGAAATCTCTTATTTCACAGCTAACAAAAGTAGAACTTTGCTCTGCTAATGCCATATTGAAGGCCAATACATCCCTGGGCACAGATGGATTTTTTATCAGAGTGGTATAAAAATCTGAAAGAGGCTCTGACACCTTTTCTACTGAGTACGTTTAATCGGGTTCTGGAGAGGGGGGAGATTCCAGCATCATGGTAGAAAGCGATCATCTCAGTTATACCTAAGGAAGGAAATGTTAACTGGAATTTGCAAACTACAGACCAATTAGTGTACTTAGCTTGAATTACAAATTATTGACTTGAAAAAATTATACCTGAAATAATTCATATTGATCAGACAGGATTTTTCCAAGCCCATCAGACGCATGACAACATCAGAAGATTGTTACAAATTTTTAGACATATAAATCAAAACAAAATGCAGGCTATGCTGAGACGCTGAAAAGGCTTTTAACTCGGTCAGATGGAAATTTTTATTCAATGTTATGGAGACCTTTGGATTTGTCCAAACAATTATCAAGACACTAGAAGCCATGTATAATAAGTCATCAGCGAGATTGAAACTCAACAGAGAGCTCACCTCTTTTCAGTTGGAGAGATCCACAGGACAGGGCTGCCCATTAAGTCCATTATTATTTGCGATTTTTATTGAACCACTAGCACAGTGGATTAGACAGAACGATAAAAATCCTATAGGTATAAGGTAGTTATATAGGTAGAGGTATAAAAATAACAGCAGGGGAACAAAAACTGGCCTTGTTTGCAGACGACATTCTTGTGTATCTCTCTTACCTGAGCTGATGTCAGTGCTGCATGAATACGGGTCATACTCAGGCTACAAACTAAATTCCCCTGGGAATCCATTTACCTATCGATTTATTTGAATTAGAAGAAATTAATTACGGCCCTCTCAAAAAAGAAATGATTATATTAATAGAGGGAACCTAATCCCCTACCTAAATATTAGTTCTCGCATAGGTTCAATAAAGATGTATGTCATGCCAAGACTCTTATTCCTATTTCAATCAGTGGCTTTCAGGAAAGCAGAACAATATTTTGCAGAGTGGGACAAAATAAAATGTGAAGGGTTGATCATACTCTGGATATTAAAGCAAGATGGGAAACAGAGAGCAACTTCACAATCACAATAGATGAATGGGACAGGATCTGCAGACAGCAATGGTCTACGACAACCTCTCCCTCCTAGAGAGGATTCAGCTTGAAAAACGTGACTCGATTCTTCTGCACTCCAGCACAAAAGACTAGTTACTCTAACCAGACCCCCTGCTGGAGGTCCTGTGGAAGTGCACTGGCCAACCACATGTTCTGGAGTTGTCCCTGTGTGGCTCCATTTTGGAGAAGGGTCCACATTGTCCTGGAGGCAGTTTTCAAAATTAAAATCCATTTTAATTTTAAAATAATGTACCTTGGGTATTTAGAAGAGCTTAACTGGGGAAAGCAAGACAAGTACTTGAGCAAGAAGAGAGTTGTTAGGGGCTTGCAAAAGGTGCTGACCAGAAAATGGCTTAAGACAGACATTCCGACCATAAACTATTGGATTGACTTCATTTATATAAAAATATTATGGAGAGAATGACTTTTACATTAAGAACTTAGATTGATATGTTTGATGAAAATTGGTCTAAATGGCCCACCCATGTACAAAATATAACACCTGATTTTGTGTAGTACTGCTTTGTTTTTTTCAACTTAAGATGTTTCTTATTGTTTTTAAGGATTAATATGACTGGGCAATTTAATATATACGGATCTGGAGAGATGTGTGTGTGTCTTACAAGCGGACTTGCTGCTCATTCAAGGAATGGACTTTCCCCCTACTGTTCACTGTATGTTCTGTGTCCGGTGGGCACATGTATATCTGTACAGTGTTCTGTAAAATGAAAACTCAATAAAAAAGAAAATATTTAAAAAAAATAGCATAAAATGAAAAAAAAAGGAAAAAAGCATATGAGCTACAACATTAAAACTATTTTCTAATCAATAGTTAATCATTTATATGATATGGAAAAAGAATGGGTCTGCAAAGGGACAAAAGCATAAATGAATTCTATGTTCAAATGGTTTTCATGTGTACAGTGTTAGTATTGGTTTGCTCTATGTTGTTGTGTAGCTGCTGCTCTTCCTGAAGGCCTTCAGTGAGTCGGAGCAGAACAAGGTAGCCGTGCTGACAGGCATCCTGCTGGCCAACAGTGCCCTGCCACCTCCCATCATCACCAGCCTCTTCACTGAAAATGTGGTCAAAGAAGGTGAGAATACAACTCTACTACTACTCTACTCTACTACCAGATATGATAGCTGCCTATTTCCAGGCTTCTCTACTCTGCTGTTTTTTATTTTCAAGCACTGTTAAGTTACCGCTAATGAAGCTCAACACTTTCTCTAAAGTGGTGTTAGTCCCCTTGCTGAAAACATCATTGTGAAACATCTGAAGGAACTGTTGAGCATTATAAATAGATCAGAACAGTGGGGAAAAAAGGAAAGCAGATGTGATTGTTAATGATTCGTAAATAAAATGTAGACTCATACCAAAAAGAACTTGAAAATCTTGAAAATATTCTTCACTTGAAGGTATTATACATCTTCCTTTCATTAGATCTGACTGTACTGAAGGGAATCTTTTGTTAGCTGAAGAAGAAAAATGTCTCTCCAAATTGACTTTTTGCAGGGATATCTGCATCCTTTGCGGTGAAGATGTTCAAAGCATGGATCGCAGAGAAGGACGCCAATTCAGTAACGTCATCTTTGAGGAAGGCAAACCTTGATAAAAGACTTCTGGTAAGAAAGATCGGAGTTACCAGAGTGTGGTATGATGAGCTCCATCTGTTTCTCTAGAATTAGCATCAGAGAGTTATCATGTAGGGAACCAATGCTGGAATGCAGAGCAAACACAACACAACCCTTTTCTCTGTTTTCTCTGGTCATGAAGCACCAATTAAAAAAATATTTCTGTCTTTCTACTGTATGATAGCCCAGATTTATGCAAGGGCCAGCTTTCCAGCAGTGAAATACCACTGTTACATTGCACTGACAACAGACCCTTTGGGGAAGACAAAGGCCAACCTGTTTAAACAGTTTGTGATCTGTGATGTTTCTGCTTATAGTATGTACTGTGTTGGTTTGCTAGCATCTTTGATAAACCATATCTTCCCAACAGCAACATCTATCCAATGATCAGACTAACTGCTAGTTTTGGGTGAATTTAATCGCTAATTTTCTTTAGTTGATGGCCCAATAGGCATCTTCCCAATAATCCCGATTTCCCCAGCAGATTCCCTTTATTCATTTTCCTCTCCAAGTTTCCACCCGGGGTCACATTTCTCCTGTATTTCTCCCAATTTCTTACAGATTTTTGCACCTTTTTCCCTTTGTAGTAATCATAATCTGTTTCTGCCACTGCACTGCTGTGTGCCTCATCCTCTCAGTGAGTGAGAAGAGAAGAGGAGAAAGAAATACTCAAGCAAATTTCAGATTTCCTGGAAAGAAGAATTGTCTTTTGTTTCAGAAAGTTTTAAAAGAAATGGGCATGCATTTTGTAAAATCTTCTGTGGTGATTTTTCTGTTCCTCACCGATGTCAGTCACCATTGAGGGGCTGACAAACACAGTGGCGTGCACAGACTCTGTAAAGGGCAGGGGCAAAAGATTCATTAATTAATTAAGTTCTTGTCGGAGGAGCAAATTATTCTGCATTCTTTCAGAAAAATGAAAAGTTAAATTAAAATAAAATAATATAAGATGTAAATCAAATTGTATGTAAGCTTGTACATGATTTTTTTGTAAGCAAACATTGTGATTGGTTCTATAGAAGTGATCCTTCTGCATGTAAGTGCTGTCGGTTCAGTAGTAAAAATAAACCTCAGGCAGCAAGTGGAGCTTTTGCATGATGCCAGCGAATGTTCTCTCTCCTGCCTCTCTAATGTAATCTACATTATGTTTGACTTGTTTGATTGGATTTCTTCCTTTCTTCTGAGTCCTCCTTTTCTGTGGCCTGTCAATCACATTTGGCCTCAGCCTAAGTCAAATACACGACTGAGGCCAATTTCTGTGGCCTCAGTCGTGTATTCGTCTTTCAGGAATCCACTTTCTGTAGGTGGCTACGGTCACTCTCATTGTCAGTGATAACAAAAAAGTGATTAAGTGTTTACATGCTCTAATAAGTACCCAAAAGTTTAGGTAAAGATATTGTTTTATTTGTTTTTAGTCACCCAAATGAATATTACTGAATGAATGAATATGACTTGAGTAAAAGTCTCAAAGTATCTGATATTAAACATATTTCAATATCAAAAGTATTTTTCCTGACCTAAGCATACTTAAGTATTAAAGTACAAGTAAAAGTAAAATAAACATGAATTTATACATATGTTTACAGGGTATACTCTGGGCTGACTGGATCCAATATTCAGCATTTTTCTGATTGTCAGTATCTGTGTTCTTTTTTTATGTTTTTTTTTTTTTTTCTGGTTGCCAATAAAATAAATGGGTTTTTTTTAAACTCTTCTAATTTGGCTCTGATGCAGCATATTATCTGCAAAGTTTTAGTAATGAAAGTTATTAAATACATGAGTGAATGAGTAAGAAGTACAATACTTATACAACCGCACATATTTCCTCACTATGTAGCTATGTAGTTTCTGTTTGTCCTTTCTTCCAGGGGATGAGGTGTTCTTTTTTTCATTTCTAAAGCAATTGAATTTTATTTTGTTATTTATAATTTAAAAAAAAATTGTTTTCCACCCATGTCGATCTCAGGAGCTGTTTCCTGCTAACAAGCAGAATGTGGAGCATTTCTCCAAGTACTTCAACGAAGCTGGCCTCAAGGAGCTGTCGGACTTCCTGCGTGTGCAGCAGAGCCTGGGAACCCGCAAAGAGCTGCAGAAAGAACTGCAGGAGCGCCTGTCCCAGCAGTGCCCCATCAGAGAAGTACAGACTGCTGTGGGAGTCATACTGTCAGTGTCATCAGAGTTTGGGCCAGGCCTTACTATGTGTGTCTGTGTATGTGTGTGTGTGTGTGTGTGTGTGTGTGTGTGTTTGTGTTTGTGTGTTTGAGTTCAGATGGTGGTGTATGTGAAGGAGGAGATGAAGAGGAGCGAGCTGCAGGAGCAGGCTGTGATTGGGTTGTTGTGGACCTGCCTGATGAACGCTGTGGAGTGGAACAAGAAGGAGGAGCTGGTCACCGAACAGGCTCTCAAACACCTCAAAGTAGGTCACACACAGCTGATCACAGTGCTGCACAGTACAACAAGGTGTCCCGCATCAGCTCATACATTCTTTCCACTGCAGTCAATAGGGCTTCTGACAGAGGTCACTTTTAGTGGCTGTTCAAAAATACTGTGCTCCAGCTTCAGAATGAACGGGAGACAGCTATAAGGCATGTATTTTAAAGGTGTAATATGCAAGTTTTTACTACCCAATGCTACAACATCAGATAGTGCCCTTGATGAGGTTGTTGATTACTATGATCAATGATTTGGCCACCTCACCATGTGAGCTCTGGTTTCCACCCCTTGTTGTATCACTTTTGTTTTGTCTGTATTAACCCTGATATTCATCCAGATATTATTTCATAGTTTCAATGACTTACACGTTATATTGATACAAAGAAACAGTTTAAAATGTTATCTAAATATGCCATACAGGAAGTTTGTTAGTGACAGCAGCATGTTAGCAGAGCAGCAGCAGCTTCCGTCCTACATCTGTCCCAGAGGATCCATTCAGGCCCAGTACTGCTGTGTAGGCCCAACACACAAACACTGTGGTTTCACGGTAAAGCAGAAGAAAATCAAGTAAAGATATTGTTTTATCATCACTTTGGTAAAAGTGAAAGTCATCCAAATGAATATGACTTGAGTAAAAGTCTCAAAGTATCTGATATTAAACATATTTCAATATCAAAAGTATTTTTTCTGACCTAAGCGTACTTAAGTATTAAAGTACAAGTAAAAGTAAAATAAACATGAATAAACATTCAGGCCCAGTACTGCTGTGTAGGCCCAGCACACAAACGTTGTGGTTTTGTGGTAAAACAGAAGAAAATCAAGTGGAAGTGTCGAAATATACTTTGGGTTGTGGTTACTTGTGGATAGAAGCAGCAACGGTTGAGTAAAGGCCCAGTATGTTCATCATTTTTGTGTTTATCAGAATCAAGATTCAAGAAGCTTTAATTATCCCGAGGGAAATTGCTGTGCAACAGTTGCGATACAAAGTGGTGAAGTAATGCAAGAGAGAGATAAAATACACTAAACTAACATAAAAAGAATAAGTAACTAACTAAATGCAACAAAATGACAGTTAATACATAGGTATATACAATATACAATTATACGCACTGTAAGTACTAGGGGTGGGAGAAATAATCGATTCTTAGATGCATCGCGATGTGGACGTGGATGATTCTGAATTGATTCACAAATGTCAAAAATCGATTTTCTGAATGTTAATTGACAACGTAATGTTGACGGAACGCAAGAGGCGGAACTCGGAAGTGCGGAAGTGCAGCGCCCAGACAGTCGATGGCGTGCACACAACAAAAAACATGAGATGGCTGAGTGCAACATTCAACCGGCAACCTCTGCTTTAAAAGCAAGCATGTGGAAGCAATTTGGCCTCTAGGAAGTTTAAGGGTAAAAGTACCTGGAAAAGAGCCACGCCGTATGCAAGTTGTGTCGAACCAAACTGAAATATTTTAGAAACTCGACAAACATGAGAAACCACATGACACGTTTCCACCCAGTGGAGGAAGAAAAACAGTCGGTTGTAGCTGCTTCCAACCAGAGGACCATCGAGCAAGCAATATCACATTTTCCACCGAACTCGGAAAGGGCGAAGCAAATTACAAACTCTAATGCAACTTTTATTGCCCAGGACCCATCTCGAAGATATTTCACTGACACAGCGATCCCGACACTCGACAACAAGACCAACACCGAAGTCATGCAATATGATTAATCAATGTGATTTAATTGCGGCCTTTGTCATATTTTTTGTATGAGAGCTGCTTTATGTATTGTTTAGCTGTGACGTCAATATGCTGTAAACAGATCTGCAGGTAAACCCTGAGTCTTCAGTAGGTTTACTGTACTCAGTGCATTTTGACTTTCCTTTCTGCAGATGTTTAAGTGCCTAAGACCTTTTTTTTGTATTAAAACTGTTTTTGAATGTGGTATACAGCAAAATGTTTGCTTTTTGGTCGGAGGGATTCTATGCTCAGGATTTTGTTTATAGTGAGAAGTCTTGGACTCTTTATTATTTATTTGTGAACAAGGGCAGCCAGTCCACAAACATTATTTTTGTATTAGAGCTGCTGGTACAGGATTTTATATGTTTGAATGAAAGCTGTGATTTTGGTACAACAAAATGTTTTGGTTTTTTTTGTCTGGAGATGATATTGCTCATTGCACATCACAGGAGGATATGTTGGTTAGAAGTCTATTATCTTTTATGTTAGTGATTCAGAATATGCTGAAGCTGTATTAATTTACTACATGTATGCTGCTACAGGCACACTCTTCTTCTCCTGTTGGTTCTTTGCAAAGCTGGGATGTTTGCTGGCAAATATATCCTTCCAGTTGACTTGCCACATTTCTTTCATTTGTTTTATTAATTAAATATATTGGAAGTAAATTAAGTATGGATCATTACAAATACTTTGCTTTGAAAGTACCAAGTAGTCACACAGTGAGATAAAAGTAGGAAGTGATTAGCAAACTCTGATTTAATTATTATTATTATTCCATCATCTGCCGACATGGACTTCACTTTCACTGCTATGCCGACGACACTCAACTCTACATCACCACCAAAGAAGTTATCAAATAAAGATAGTTGAGCAAAAAGTTACATATTTGCCTCCAAAAATTAGTCTAGAAGAAAGTAGCAGAAAATTAAAAATACTCAAACAAAGTGCAAGTAATTCAAAATTGGACTTAAGTACAGTACTTGAGTAAAAGTACTTAGCTACATTCCATCACTGTATTGGCTTCGCACTTCTTTAATTGTTCTAATCATTTATTGAAAGATAAGAACCATTATACCGAAGTCTGTCACAAGATTCCTACAATCATAGATGAAGATGAGTTTAATGTTTAGCTAACAAGATTTCAGGATCTTTATTAGTGTTGTTGCAATACTGGAATTTCTAACGACAATATAATACCTTGAAAAATATCTGCTTGTCACTCAAATAAAAAAGAAAATAGCTTGTCCACCTAAGTGGTGAATCCACCTTAAGTGAGCCTGGGTCAAAGTTCTTGCTAACTCTGTGGCTTACCACCTTCACTTTAATCAGTTGGTGATACCGCTCAGTTTGCGTTCTGAGGAGTTGTAGCATTTATTTTATTTTATTTATTTATTTGTAGTGGCCTAAACTGTACACACACTACACTGTTACATCCACTCCTATAACATTACTGTTACTAACCTCATACTCACCTCGTGCACACGTGTGTGTGCGTGTGTGTGTGTGTGTGTGTGTGTGTGTGTGTGTGTGTGTGTGTGTGTCAACTTGCTGTTGATGAACAAAGACCGCAAGTAAGAACAGCTGGTACCTGTGTATATAAACTGCAGACAATGAGTATAGAAACAGTTTAAAATATTCATTCAGAATCAATATGTATTGCAAAAATCTATAATTTTGACTAATCCATAGTGCATGTTTTAACACATCGGTACAAACATAATGTTCTAGCAACCATATTGCCATAGGCTACAGTACTGGCATTAGCAGAGTTATTGCAGGTATTGGAAAAGCTATTTTGGACCGAGTGAAGCTACAAGCTAGTCTTCATTGGAAGTAATTGAGCTAAAACACTTCATTACCTTTGCTGAAAGTTTGAAGCTACACTACATCCTCCTCAGGAACAGTGGCTTACAACATTGATGCTACATGAGGGTTACTGGGAAATGTACTGTATTTAAACTAAAAGTGTTGCCGCATTTTGCTACATTAAAGGCTACTTCCTAACAACGGCTATGTGTATATTTGATATTAGTGTAGTATTAATAGATATCTCCCACCACATTCCAAAACATGCAGGTTAGGTTAACTGGCAAATTCTTATTCGCTATGGTGTATTGTAAATGTGAATGGTTGTCTCTGTCAGTGACATGTCAGCACACTACCCCCAGCGTTGGTTTTAAATATTAGTTTTAGTATTGGCATTAGTTTGGGGTTTTGTACCTGATTTACAATTAGCCTTGGTATTAAAATTGGGGTTCAAATGAATGTTGTAAATCAGACTTCAGGTGTTCAATGTGTGACTATGTGTGTGTTCTTTGTCAGCACTATGCTCCTCTGCTGGCAGTGTTCAGCACTCAGGGTCAGTCTGAGCTGGTGCTGCTCCTGAAGATCCAGGAGTACTGCTACGACAACATCCACTTCATGAAGTCCTTCTCAAAGATAGTGGTGCTTTTCTACAAAGGTCAGCGTCATGTACTGCATCAAGTATATCAGTTGTACCCTCCCGCATCTGGTCCTCATGTATCTTTCCAGATGTGTTGTGTGTCCATGAGTAGTAGTTTTAAGCTTGCTGTACTGAATGTTTCTCTCTCTAAATGTAGCTGATGTCCTAAGTGAGGAGGCCATCTTGAAGTGGTACAAAGTTGCCCATGGTGCCAAAGGGAAGAGTGTCTTCTTGGAACAGATGAAGAAGTTTGCTGAGTGGCTCCAGAATGCTGAAGAAGGCAATAACAGTATTACTTATTATTTCTTAGTTTATGTCTTCCACACTCTGCCAGGAGTATTTGTTAGTACTGCAACCAAACGTAGACACTCATGGAGAGACATTAAATAAAGTTGAACTATTTCTGTTCTTAGGGCATATTCTACAGATTAAGATACTGCCTTATTTTTTTTTGTTTGTTTTTAAATGATGATATAATTTATACTAAATAAATAAAACAGCAGTATAAATAGTCAGGTAGTCTATATATAGGCCCAGGCCCATAAGACAGCCTAACATCCACTGGAGTGGACAGATGTATTTTCAGTCAGCAAAAAAGATGAAGAAGTGAAAAGTGTTAGTAACAAATCAAACAAAAGTGTCTTACACCTTATTTAGTTGAAAATTTTGTTTTTACCTGTCTGGCTTTCTGAGATTTAAAGGATTTAACAATTATTCCTGAATCACTTTTTATCATGTTGATGATGACATTGGACATTTAACTCCTTCACAATTCAATATAGTGAAAGAAAAGTTATTGGCTGATTTTTCACTTGTTTAAGAGTAAAAACAAGAAGCATTGAAAAAAAATATGACTTTGTGATTTAATAATTTATGGATGAAAGCATATTTTCTTTTTGTGATATATGCTAATTTCGAAGCACAAAACGGAGTGTTGAGTAATGAGTGACTAATGAGTAATTCTCAGAGTAACCATCAGATGGAGCTGTTGTCTGAAGCTGTCTTTTCTTCCTGCACACAGAGTCAGACTCAGAGGGGGAGGAGGGCTAGAGGAGGAGCAGCAGGAGGCCTTGTGCTCTGTGTCCTGTGGCCTGTATGAAAACGTAGCAGTCAGGCACTCAAACACCAACAACCACAGACCCTCTGCCCTCCATTCTTATCTAACCAGCAAGTCTGAACACTGGACCAGGAGTCAATCTCACAAATGAGCCAGCCTTACTGATGTCCACCTTAGCAGACTCCATCTAAAACACTGTTTAGGAGCATGACCTTTGCAGTAGAGTTTTAACAGGTCAAATGTGTTTATGTAACTTGGCAATACTCATCCTTTTATTAATAAACTGGTTTTATATGTTTATGCGTACATGCTCCATTCCTCCATTAATTAAACACAAATCCATTCATAGAGGGACCTTTTCAATTGTAACCTCCAGTAGATGCGTGACTGGGGCAGCTGTAGCCCCCTGACAGCAAATGTGACAACACCACTCTGGGAATTTCACCTAGAGAACTCACATGTCTGCTCCTTCTCTCTGTATCGGAACTTGTGTGTTAAGTGGGCACTTAACACATAAGTTCCGATACAGAGAGAAGGAGCAGACATGTGAGTTCTAGTTCAAACACTTTTCCACCTTTATTTAGACATCAGATCAATTTGGGGTTCAAATTAATAAGGATAAAAAAATAAGAGCATGTTAAAAGTAAATTACTTTATTACAAAATAAACTTAAAACCCTGCATGCTAAAATGGTTACCAGTGCAGGAAGGAGGGTGTCAGGGAAACCCACAGGAGGGAGTGAGTGAAGGGAAGGGGGGGTCACCACCAGGCATGGGGATGAACAAGCCACTCACACTGCAAAGCAGAAGACACACAGGTTAGATCACACAGGATAGTCATGCATTTATAATTAAACTCACTTCTATGTTTAAAGGGACACAGCCAAGTTAGCATCCAATAGACCCAGAGGGGGGAACCACCTAGTGACCCCCAACTGTACGCCTATGACAGCCCACCTGCACTGGCACTAAAGCAAACCCCACAATATCACTGGTTCACCAACATTTGGTCACAACAAGCCATCTTCCCAAACACAGTCCTTAAACTAAATTCCTGTAAATAAACCCAAAAGAAAAGAAGGTAAATAAACAAAGAAAACCAGTCAAAATATCAAAAATTAGTAGTCGAAAAAAGATAAACAAAACCAAGCAACCAGACATATAAAGAAATGAATAAAAAAGGGGTGGGCAAAAACAGCAGTAGCGCTCGTCCTTTGCCAGTACCACAATTAGGTCATGCGTTATTCTCCATCATATTCCCGTTCCTAGTATGAAAGGCATGTATATTAATCCTGTTCAAGGGGGCATATAATAGTCAACGTCTCCACAGCTATTGTCTATAACCCCAAACCATATAAGAACATTTAAATAAAATAAAGAAACTGCATACCTGGGAGTTGCAAGTTACACCAAACAACTTATGTGCATGGTCTGGCACTAAATGCACCACTCTCCTCTCCCTGTGCCACACTGCGTGGGGGAAGGGGGGAGACGCCACCATTACCTTAAATTAGCTTTCGTGTTACCGCAGACACACCTGCAGACACCAGGAGGTATCTCATAAAAAAAAAGAGTCAACAATATATATGTGACAGACAGGACAAAACTGCATACCTTAATTACCCATTAGCATCCCTAAAGCAATATGGTGTCAGGACAGAGAGAGGCAAGTCTGCTGCTGGCTACCTTTTAACAAGGAACTGAGTGATTAGGCGTCACCTGACGCTAATCACTAGCCCCATTCACACTGCCGTTTGGATGCTGCTTTAATGCAGCAGATGGTCAGTTAACAACACAGGTCCCTCACTCAATTTAATACAGAGAAATGTCCCACAAAGCAACGTTACAGGACCAAACAAAAGTAACGTAGTAACTGTAACTGTCTTTGGCAACTTACATGAGGAAAAAAATACCGCAGATATACATGGAGAAGCAGCCCAATTGTTGAAAAACGCGCACTAAAGTGCCCTCTTGGTTGGCAAAACACACTAAACTGCCCTCTTGGCTGGTTAAAACATGATAAACTGCCCTCTTGGGTGGCAAAAACGCATGCTAAAGTGCCCTTCTGATTAGTAAAACACAACTGCTCTCTTGAGTGAAGAAAACACACTAAACTCCAGAAGACTATTAAGACCAAGAAATACTATGAAACATTACTGTTGCAATGACTTTTATGTTGGGCACTTTTTTTTATCTATATTGAGCCAGAACTATATCTCACAGAACCAGTTTGGATTATCTGGTGCTAATATGGTGTTAAAATGCACTAGAATACAGGAAATGGCATCTACTTAATTGAAAAGGCTCTGGGGGAGGACCCCCAGACCCCCCAGGGTTTTATTTCTTCCATACATCCATGTCTCTGTGTGTTCTTCACAGTTCAGCATTGAATCTACACAGTACTCGTGGATGCTCTTCCTAACCACAAACTAAATTGAGTAGTCTGTCTAGTTAGTCTGTTTTAGGCTATATAATGTGCCTTTTGTATAACATATAAACATGTCTAAAGTGCCCTCGAGAACATGCGGAACTTAGTGCCCTCTTCAGTGGCGAGAACGCACTATATGTGCCCTTTTTTTTCTTTTCACCCCTGCCCTTCAAAAGGTCTGTGCACGCCACTGCGGAGATCCTTTGCTCTGTGTGAATGACCATCGGCGGAGAATTGGCGAACCGCCGCTGCGGCACTGTGTGAAAAGGGCTACTGATTGCAAGGTGTGGCTGAAACGGGAGTGGGGGGGGACTCTACCTGTCACACATGCCTAATATTGATGACTCAATTTCTACATACTGATGTGGTGAGGACTAGAGATATACTGGTTCACCACAAAAACAGTCATTTGAAGTTTACTTTTGCTGTATCTTTTATTTATCTTTATCTTTACTTTTATGTCGCACCAGCATTTCAGTTACAAACCCTCAGTGACTGTCACTGAACTTTTAAACAGGGAGGTCACTATGTCAGTGGCACACAATTAGAAGAAATGAAACACTGTAGCATAGAAAAAGAAAAAACTGAAAATCAAAAATAGAAGTAAATACAAAATTAAAATAAGAAAACAAATACAAAATATATTGAATAACAATATAATAGATTAATAATTATTTTAAAAATACACCTTTGGAAAGAGTCAGGATAGGTAGGCCTATAATAAGAAGTGTGTAAATAAAAAAAAAACAGTTATGACACTTTAAATTCAGAGCATGTCTAGACCATAATTTACAGACACCCAACATTTACCCATGAGCGAGCATATATATATATATATATATATATATATATATATATATATATATATATATATATATATATATATATATATATATATATATATAATGTAGTATATGAGTTATTGATTTGTGGCTCCGGCAGACCTTCCAGTGTTCTGATGAACTGAGCTGGATGGTGCTCATGTCCCTCACATGTACCTTTCTTTGTTTGAAATTTCTCCCTCGTTCTTCCCTAAATGGCCTTTGAAGTATTTACTATGTTAATCAAAAATGTTGGTCGTCCTGGTAAGTGCTATACATTATACTGTATTTTACATCTTACAAATTACATCATCGAAATAGATATTTTGTTGGTAACATTTTTGATAAAATACTAAAGATATATGAATGTTGTTAGTATAATGTGCATTTTATGTTTAATTAGGCACTGTAGCTTTTGCTGATAGATAGTTGTTGTTAATCCCCTCATGATAAAAACACACACATAATAGATTTTTCACTTAAAATGTATTAGAATCATACCAACAGTCAGCCCATTTTCAGAATCAGAATCAGCTTTATTGGCCAAGTATGTGAACACATACAAGGAATTTGATTCGTCGTGACTTGTTTTTTTCTTCGCTCGCGATGTACATAGACGTAGACATGAACATAACATAACAAACATTCAACTAGAAAGAACAACAACAACAAAGAACAGTAAGTTAACAAATGATATAAAAATAAACAAGTAAATAAGTAAGTAAAGTGTTCAGGTATATATATATATTTAATGAAACTTTGAATATATTGAATGAAACTTGAATATATTGAATGAAACTTTGAATATATGGAATGAAGCTTGACTTTATTGAATGAAACTTTGAATATATGGAATGAATCTTTGAATATATGGAATGAATCTTTGAATATATGGAATGAATCTTTGAATATATTGAATGAAACTTTGAATATATGGAATGAAACTTTGAATATATAGAATGGAACTTTGAATATATTGAATGAAACTTTGAATATATGGAATGAAACTTTGAATATATGGAATGAAACTTTGAATATATGGAATGAAACTTTAAATATATTGAATGAAACTTTGAATATATTGAATGAAACTTTGAATATATTGAATGAAACTTTGAATATATGGAATAAATCTCTGAATATATTGAATGAAACTTTGAATATATTGAATGAAACTTTGGATATATGGAATGAAACTTTTAATATATTGAATGAAACTTTGAATATATTGAATGAAACTTTGAATATATTGAATGAAGGTTTTGAATATATGGAATGAAGCTTTGATATACTGATAAAAAATTGAGAATACTGAATGAAATTCAAAACCTAGTTGTATCCTTTTCGTCAAAGTGATAGCCTTCTGAATTTGCTGGTTTACAAAATGGCATCAGTTGAAATATTCCAATACTTTGTTGAACTAGAAAACTCTTTCGCTACAGGTTGTACTCCAAATGACACTAACAGTTTGGAGACTACATCGCGTCACCTTGAGGATCATATTTCCATTACTGCGACATTCATAGTTCTTATGAGTAATAATGTTCAACAAAACATTGCTGAAAGAACATTATGTGTCATTCTTGAAGGAATTTACGAGTCTCTAAGGGAGATGTTGGTGGAAATAACATTACAGCTGGAAGATGATGTACAAGCGCATGGCATGGGCACTCATTCTGCATCTCAGAGAGGAAGGCCGAGGTAAATAGTATTTAAAGTGTATGGGGATAGAGGCTGATGCAGGGCAAAAGTAATCTCTATAGTACATTACACAATAAATAAGTTACAAACTTATTATAAGTTATTATTATATAAAAATCATTATAGGCTGCAAAGTAATAAGACAATTCATTCACATTGTGTGAATTAACACATTTATACATTTGTTTTTATTTTATTTTTTTCTCTTTGAAGGTACAACATACCAGCTGCTCAGCTGATTCACATGCGGAACTTAGGATTTAGCTGGATGGCCATATCTCGGATGCTGTCTGTAAACATCCGAACACTGTACAACCACAGGACACAACTCGGTCTGGTGGACTATGGGAGTTTCACTGACATTGCAAATATCGATCTGGATCGACTTATTGCTGAGATTCTCAGACAAACCCCCGGTTCCGGGGAGACCTATGTCACTGAGAGGACGAGGAATCAGAGTTCAGCGTTGGCGGGTACGGGAGCGTTTAAGAACAGTAGATCCAGTGGGGCGAGCCTTGAGAGGACGAAGGGCAATTCAACGGAGGGTCTACAATGTCTCTGCCCCAAATCAAGTGTGGTATGTGTTGTTTTATAAATGTGATTAACATTAGTTATTGGAACATTCTTATTACAAAGCAGAAATAGATGTACAGCAAAGTCAATGAAGTTACATTTTTATTTACATACAGTGTGGTTTATTACGATAATAATAATAATAATAATAATAATAATAATAATAATAATAATAATAATGATAATATCAGATTTCTTCTTATTTCAGGCATATTGACACAAACCACAAGTTAAATCCAGATTTGTGTATCATGGAGCAGTTGATGGCTACAGTCGCTGCATTACCTTCCTGAGATGTAGACAACCGAGCATCAACTGCCTTGCATCTTTTCCAGGGTGCCGTTGATGTATTTGGACTGCCACATCATGTCAAGGGTGATGCTGGTAGCGAGAACATTGATGTTGCACGGTTCATGATTGAGAATCGAAGAGCAAACAGAGGAAGTTTCATGGTTGGACGTAGTGTCCATAATCAAAGGATCGAAAGATCTCAGTCTCAGTTTGAAGTGATTAATCTTTCAGTTGTACCGTTTAAGGGATATCAGACAGAAGATTTGCTTATAATATACTTTTCTTTCATGACAAAATGTGATGTTATCACTGTATAGATATGTGCCAGGACCCCTAAACGGACACAAACTCTAATGTAGCGGAGTAGAAGTATGAAGTTTCATACAATGCAAAGACTCAAATAAAGGACCTGAAATCTGTATTTAAGAACAATACTTGGGTAAATGTACTTAGTTACTGTCCACCTCTGATTATATTATATATCATTATACATAATGTATTAATTTAACCCTATTGATGAACTTATATAAATTCATTTTGTGTACGTTTTTTCAAATAGAAAAAATATGACAGTCTGGGATACATATCCCGAAAAATGACAATGAACCATTTATTAAGAAGGCCTTACCATAACATTTAGAGGGAATAATCTGCGTTAATCACTCAATTGCTGCTCTGGGTCATATCAGACGGTGGAGATAAATGACATACATCGTACAGTTGTTCAGGTTGGAGGACTGGTTGACTATAATACAAAAAGAAGTGCCTCACACTTATCAACTTAAAAGTTCACCAAGTGCACATTATTAAATCTGAAACACAAAACCATGGCTTGAAATATATCTTCGAAAGTAACAAAGAACATTTCTACTTATATTTCTTTATGCCTTTATTCAAGTAAATACTGTCTCTAGGAAGAACAAAATGAAATAACAGCAATTCTTTTTGAAAAACAAACATCCTCATCATAACTCAAGCCCTCTACAATATTACCTCTCACAATCTTCCAAACCCTGGTGAATTGTGTATGGCAAAATCCATATCAGATTTGAAAGCAGTGTATACTGCATGAACTGGAATGCGAAGAATGTTTTCACAAGTATTCGCCAGTGGAAATCGGGAATGGGTGATGAACTCGAGGCTTGGCT
This sequence comes from Lagodon rhomboides, assembly GCA_039737535.1. Classification (NCBI taxonomy): domain Eukaryota; kingdom Metazoa; phylum Chordata; class Actinopteri; order Spariformes; family Sparidae; genus Lagodon; species Lagodon rhomboides. The sequence continues at coordinate 28,639,883 of CM077799.1, forward strand.
TTGGAGAGAAGCCCAGTGCTGGAACACTGTCACATCCAGTGAAGAAAACAAGAATATTCCCCAGAGATACATCATTTTCAACTGTAAGACATAAAAAGAGAGTAACACAATGACTAATAATGACTACATCTACCAGCATTTTCATAAAGTCATAGTATTATACCACTGAAGTGATGCAAAGTGATATAAGAGAGGTGAGTCGTTAAATTCCCCTAAACCAGCATTAGGCATTAGTTTTTGTTTTTGAAATTACACAGTAATTTGAAAGGATAGCTCATAATGCCACAGACTAGTGTAGTGTAAAACTATAAACTTCAATCATATACTTTATGTATTCACTTATATACTCTATGTAACCTAATGAAATATGTTGTGTTAAAATCAGGTTTGGAATGCTTTAAAGCTGCATGAAATAAATCACATAAACCTTATTTAAAAAGAGAGCTATCACAGGCCAGAAGCTTTTGGTGTCATCCAAGATGAACTATCCAGTAAAGAAGCAGCTAGGTAGCCCTGGTAGCCCTGAAAACACTTGTGTTTTGAGCTAGGCTATGCTGTGGAAAAGTACCTAAAGTTTCTAATATGCTATAAACAATCAGGACACCCTTATAAAACAAAGTCAGAGGATAAGCAGGTTCAAAAGCACCCAACTGGCCTGAAATAACACCCAACAGAGTCGGTCCGAGTTAGCATAAGATGGGCTGAACCACCTCGGTGCAAAGGCCCCAGAGGAGCAGGACAAACAAACAAAAAATAAATTTGGGGATTTTTAAAAAAAATAATTTATTCAAACTGCCGACAAACACTACTGCTGCCCCAATTAATGTATTTATAATTCATATAAACTGCCTTACATAGTGGAGCATCTCAAATAAAATGATTTTTAACCAATGTCATGTACTACTATGATGCAGTCAAAACAGTTTAAAGAATAATGTCTTGTTGAAACACTGTCCAAAATGCCAAACTTACATTCAGCATCCTGAAGGTAGTCTTGCCAGAAAGCCAGTGTAAGGCACTCTTCTTGGAATGCATTACTCCCTCTTTCAGAGTGAAAGACCAGGAAGAGATTCTCTACATCAGCTGCTGTTAAACTCTTTTCAGCCTTCACGAAAAGGCACTTCACCTGTAGAGGGTATCTCTGGAGAGCAGGGATGGACTGGATCCTTTTTTCAGGTCTGGATACTCCCAAGAATCCAGGCCACCGGAAGTGTTGCAGCAATGCGCGTGGCGAAAAATTGGTGTTTTTCCACCCCAAAAAAGACAATTTTATGCAGTTTTTACAGTTATGCGATAGCAATTACAACACTATTAAACTGAAAGCCAGACAACAACACTCTATTGTACACAACCATGATGTCAGCTCCACACAGTCCTCCATAACGGTACTTTTTTCTTCTGTAAAGTCTTTTCTTCTCTAATCTCTTCTCTACCCTCACACATTTTCCTTTTGTCCTATATTATTTATATAATATGCAGAATTTGTCAGCAAATCATACAATAGCTAAGAATACCATATATGCAAAGAATACCAATATTCAATGTAAAACTGAAATATGTAGATCAACAGTAACTTCAACTTATTTCAGTAACATTAAATATTGGAAAAAAGACACTCAGTTTAGACAGATTACAGATAGCCATGAAGGATGTTATTGTTGCACTTGCAGTTAGAAGGAAACAAAGGCCATCAACTGTGTGCTCATCATGGTATTATATTAAGTAATATTATTATATCAACTCTGAGGGTACACATGACAAAGGGGAACAAAGTGGTCTTAAAGCCAATCAATAACTGACAAGCATTGGTGTGGCGTTTATAAACTTACTGGCGTTTATAAATTTACTGGCGTTTATAAACTTACTGGCATTTATAAACTTCCTTGTCTCTGCTGCATCATCCACATTGCTGGCGAGGGGTGGGGATGGGGGTCTAAACAACTCTGTCATTTTATGACATTTTGCCCCCTCCTTCTCTAGGGCCTTCCTTTTACTTTCTCTCTCCCTTTCATGGCCACCTTTCCTTTTTCCTCCTCTCTTTATGCTGCCGGGCCCGGGATCCATTTCCATCCACTTTCTTATCATCGCAGTCTGATGGCGGGCCATAAAGCAACTAACGTGTGTACTGTGCTGTTAGAAGTGTTGTCTGCCTGGCAACAGCAGGCTATTGGCTGAATTTCATTTATTGCCAGCATGGCCTGGCCCGGCTCCTTATTGGCCCGTCTGGCAGCCAGGCAGGCCAATAAGGAGCCAGGCCATCTGGAAATCAACAGAGTGTTCAGATGGGCCAGTCCGTGCCTGCTGGAGAGCATCTAGGACTCCTAGAGACATTAAGCTATCTCTGAACCTATTAAAAGGGAAACAAATTGGAATGTGTTGTTCAGGTGTTTTTTTTTTATGTTCAATTTATATATACATATACATATACATATATATACATATATATATATATATATATATATATATATATATATATATATATATATATATATATATATATATATATATATATATATATATATATATATATATATACATACATCATTGAAATTGTTTGTATACAGTGGTAACTAGTTTCTATGACAGCAACTCAAAAGTAATCTGCCATTTTTCCACCATGAAAGGAGCCTTCATTTTTCTGCCAGGGTACAATTATAGCATGTGGTCATACAGTCCCTGACAAAAGTCTTGTTGCTTATCCAAGTTGTAGAAACAACAAATAATAACTTGACTTGTAGTTGATCAATTGGAATCAGAAATGACTTATATGAAAGGCAAATGCCTCTAGATTATGCTTATTATACCAAAATAAAGTTGTGTATCATTCATTGAGTTTTATCCTTTAATTAGGACAGAAAGGTCAGATTTTGCTTGGACAAAAGTCTTGTCGTGTCTTTAAATGAGTCAACCAATTACAGATTAGAGCTCCACCTGTGACAAATACTGTAATTAACACATTCCCAGGTGTGTATAAAAAGAACCCCAGCACACCAGACCTTCATGTGAAGTGCAACCTGACCTCTGACAACATGCAAAAGATTCAACCACAGACCAAAGTGCTGATCATCAAGAACCTGAAGACCAAGTCTGCTGCTGAGGTGGCAGACATCTTTAATGTGTCCAAACGTCAAGTGGAGAGAATAAAAAAAAGATTTGAAGAAACTGGTGACATTCATGACAAGCCAAGGTCAGGCAGACCCCGCAAGACAACTGTTCGAGAAGACCGTTTGTTGCTTCAGCAGTCCAGGGCCAGCCCTTTTTCAGCTGCAGCAGAGCTACATAGGAACTGGTCACCAGAAACCCCTGTATCTACAAGAACAGTTTGTCGAATTCTCTCACGCAGTGGTCTCCATGGCCGAATTACTGCTCACAAACCAGCATTAAACAGAAGACAACAAAAGAATTGTGTTGCATTTGCCAAGGCCCACAGTTTGTGGAAAGGATGGACAGTGGAAAAGTGGCAAAAGGTTGATTTTTCTGATGAGTCATCCATTGAACTGCATCCCAATCTCCACAAATACTGCAGAAGACCTGTTGGAACTCGCATGGACCCAAGATTCACCCAGAAAACAGTCAAGTTTGGTGGAGGAAAAATAATGGTTTGGGGTTACATCCAGTATGGGGGTGTGCGAGAGATCTGCAGAGTGGATGGCAACATCAACAGCCTGAAGTATCAAGAGATTCTTGCTACCAATAACATTCCAAACCACAAGAGAGGGCAAATTCTTCAACAGGATGGCGCTCCTTCTCATACTTCAGCCTCCACATCAAAGTTCCTGAAAGCGAAGAAGGTCAAGGTGCTCCAGGATTGGCCAGCCCAGTCACCAGACATGAACATTATTGAGCATGTCTGGGGTAAGATGAAGGAGGAGGCTTGGAAGTTGAAACCAAAGAATCTTGATGAACTCTGGGAGTCCTGCAAGACTACTTTCTTTGCCATTCCAGATGACTTCATCCATAACTTATTTGAGTCATTGCCGAGACTTATGGATGCAGTCCTCCAAGCTCATGGGAGTCATACACAATATTAATTATTGTTCCCAAGGCACCATGACTTTATGTTCAGATGTTATTGTTGCATGTTTGTGTATTCAAAATAAAATATAATTTCTACCATACATTATTTTTGTATGCGACAAGACTTTTGTCCAAGCAAAATCTGACCTTTCTGTCCTAATTAAATGATAAAATTCAATGAATGATACACAACTTTATTTTGGTATAATAAGCATAATCTAGAGGCCTTTGCCTTTCATATAAACCATTTCTGATTCCAATTGATCAACTACAAATCAAGTTGTTATTATTTGTTGTTCCTACAACTTGGATAAGCGACAAGACTTTTGTCAGGGACTGTATATGAACATACCTTTCAAAAGGTGCACGGGTCCGCTGGAGGACATACCAGTGAGCCAAGTCCAAAGCAGTCTCTTGTTTGTTTTGCAGTGTTATGTGAACATTGTGACCAGCAAGACTGATCAAGCTGGCTGCCTGTGCAACTGCATCTTGCAGTTGTGATTCAGTCTCAGCTTGTAAGATCTGAAAATATTAAAATAACATTAGGATATGAGAACAGTACATATTTATCGACTTTTATTAATTTCTTATTAAGATTAAATATGTTTAACGTGCATCTTAATAAATAATTTGTTTATAATGCATTAGAATCAAAGGAAAATATGCTCACCGACTGCACCAGTGACCTTGTTTCCTCATCAGTAATATGTTCAGTTTTGACCTTTACATTGTCCGGACCTTTTTGAAGACACTCATACAAGAGTTCAGACAGGAAACATGGACTCTGTCCCCCATGGGCAATTGACATTGCCATAATCTGGCCAGCATAGAAGTATCCATTGTCTTTCATCGCTGTTATCAAATGAAATTAAACATCACATGTCAAATGGTTACATAGAAATGTTCAGGTTGATTTTTATCATTGTTAGTAATCAGTACATTTCCAAAAACATTAAAACCCTGAAATGTCTTACATTAATCTTGCATCATCAATCATCATTAATCATCATCAATCATTTCAGGTACAAAGTTTTTATTGATCCAAAGAAATCCAATAGAGGCCTCACTGAGAATTAATTTAATCGTAAGTACCTTTGGAGTTGCATGTGAGGACTTTGGCATTAGGTGGACCCTCAAAGATGCCAATTTTGTCCTTGATTTCATGAAGACAAAGTCGGAAAAACTCCCGAGTAGGTCCTCCATTGTCCACGGCACCCTCAGATATTCCATAGTCATCAGTAAACTTTACATCTACTTTCTTCTCGGGTGAAAAATTGGATCTGCCCATGGCTCTGGATGCTCCATCCCACACATTTCTTCTTATGATATTGAAGCGCACAGTGATGTCACCGTTTACTCTCGATGAAATCTGCTCCATTAGTCTCTCTAAAGTCATCTTTAAATCACTGGAACAATAATAAACAATAAAACAAATTTGTTGTTAGTGTCAATGGTAATAACTCACATACTGAACTACAATCCAACATCCACAAATTGTTATTAATATTGATTAAAATGCAAATTTCCAAAAATGTTTGTGATAAGGTAAAGGGATGAGGGAAAGAGTTTGACTTTTTTCATGCTTTTCCAGAACTACTTAACCAACTGATATATTGCACATAGAATGCAAAGAGCATGAGAAGAATTTACAACACTGAAAACCACCCTTCATCCAAAGAGGCACTGAAACTACTAAATCACACACATCAGCCCCTTCATAACTGGTATTAAAATCCACTTTCTGTGATCGGATTGCGATCAGATAGCACTTGACCACATCCAATCCACATGCAACAACTCTGCAGGCGGGAAATACGTTGTAAAAAAACACATTAAAAGAGTTTGCTGCTGCAAATGTTTGTCAAGTGACATTAATGGGAAGGCGCATGATCGGACAGCAACACGATCTAGATGTGGACATCAGAGATGCACATTAATACCAGGTGTAAATGTATGTGGTCAAGTGCTATCTGATTGCAATCTGATCACAAAAAAACACATTTGAATACCAGCTGTAAAGGGGGCCATAGATACACATGAAAAATAATGCATGTTATGGCATGGGTAATCCTTGTTCAGAGAAGTTATACACCATGATTTTAAAAAATAGGTCTATTGTATATTGTTGACAAAATGACCACAGAAATGATTGGATAACAGATAAAGAACAGTAGGTTGCAGCTTGCTTATTGCTACTTGTCTCTGGGCTAGAGAGTCATTGTTATCCTGGATTACAACACTCAGATTTTATATAATATCTTCTACTGACCTCTCACTTGTGCTGGAATCTAAAGACCTTGAAATGGCTTCCTGGAGATCAAGGTCATCAGAGAGGTATTCTTTCTCAAATAGGTCAAGGTATGTACTACAAAATAAAACAAGAATATTTTATAATTAAGGTACAAATATGATGTTTGTTCACACAAATATCTGCATTATCACAGGACAAATATCTTCCTTGATGGTTCAATAACTTGAATTGTCTTGAATGGACAGTGCATTATTTAAAGATGTAATATATGCTATTTGACTGCTGTCTGTTGTAAACAAACGTGGAGAGGACAGAGTGGTGGTGCTGGATTAGGCAGTGGCTGCACATCATTTAAAGAGCTCTCAGCCAGCACATATGGCAACACAATCAGCAGCGGGGTTGTGTGGCAGTGTGTGTACTTGTGCTTATGTAACCACTTTGAAACAATCAGACAAAAATTTTAGATTTCTCTGATTCACCAGTTGTCTCGCCACCACTGCTCACTCTCCTTGTTCGCTCTCTATGTCACTCTACCACTGCTGCTCTCTCTCTCTTTCTCTCTGATGCCCCACTCAATGAAGTGGTGATAATGCTGTGTAACTTGACCACTTGGCTGATACATACACAAATGAAACAGAACGGACCCATGGACTTGCTAGCACTACAGTACACGCGTCTGTGGGCCGGCAAAGGTTTCTTTGTTCATCAGAGAGGTTCAGATCAAAACAAATCCAGAGGGAGTGCAACTTTCCTCTCTGTTCAGGACACCATGACTCCACAATAACTTTACATAGCAAATAGTTCTTTGCTGAAAATACTGTATGAAAACAGATGAAAAAATTTAGAAAAGATGGACCTGTAGGATGTGCTGGATGAACTTTTGCCAGATGCACTAGGTTGAGTGGGACCATGGGACACACCGGAGGTGTTATTTGCAAAGATGCAAGCCTGTTGCCGCTAGCATTGACAGTGGGGCCAACCGACAAGCCATGAGTGTTGCCAGTGGAGATGGCAGGAGTTCCACTGGACATGGTGAGAGTCTCATCAATAGTGATGACACTAGCACTAGTGGACATGGTGAGGGTGTTGGCTGGGATGGAAGGTGCATCAGTGCAAATATCTTGGGTAGCAAAACACCACATAACTTCGTCACCACTGGAGAACGAATGGGCCTCAGAAGTGGAGATGTCTGGGACAACTTCTTTGGAAATGTCAGGCGCACTACCAATGATTGTAACTGTAACATGGAAAATTTACTTATGAGTAACATTTACCTTATTTGATAGTGAGCATCAGAACACATACAGGGCTTGTACAATACATGTATTATGTGGCAGATACAAAACAGTGTAATTTATTTATTTTTTGGCACAAAAATATTACATTTTTTATTTTTTTTAAAATACTTAACATCAATCAATCAATCAGACTTTATTTATATAGCACTTTTCATACAAATAAAAATGCAGCACAAAGTGCTTTACATGATAAAAACAAATAAAATAAAACAGTGAAACACAAGACCAAATACAGACAGTCAGACATATGCACAAACACGCACACGCACACACACACACACACACACATTTAAACATACACGCCACACATAGTGGGAGGACAGTAACTGAAGCGCTATCTTACTGTTGACATGTTGCAGTGAGGAAACACCAGAAACTGGATAAAACTAAATAAATCAAAGGAGCTAAAAATAAGTAAAATTAATAAATAAATAAAAGATAAGAAATTGATAAATACCATTCATTAAAAATAACAACAGTGATAAGTCGACGTAAAGGTTAAAAGATGTTAATAAAACAAAAATCAATTCAAATCCGAATTAAATTTGCCTTGTTACAAGGAATAAAATTATAAAATAAATAAGCTAAATACACAGATAAAAAATTAAAACATATCAATAAAAGAATAGAGTATAATAATAAAAAACTATAAATAAAATTTAATCAAAAGCTAGGCTAAAAAGGTGGGTCTTAAGTTTGCTTTTAAAAATGTCCACACTTGCAGCTGCTCTCAGGTCTTCAGGGAGGCTGTTCCACAGGCGTGGAGCATAATCATAAAAAGCTGCTTCACCATGGGTTTTAGATCTAATTTTCGGAATTAATAAAAGACCTCTATCTGAAGACCGGAGGGTTCTGGATGGCTCATAGTTTAAAAGCAAATCTGATAAATAAGAAGGACTAAGACCATTAAGAGCTTTGAAAACCAGTAAAAGAATCTTAAAATCAATCCTGAAGCATACAGTTAACCAATGCAGAGACTTTAAAATTGGTGTAATGTGAGCTCTCTTTCTGGTCTTCGTCAGTACTCTTGCAGCTGAGTTCTGTAGTAGTTGTAGAGGTGCAATGTTCTTTTTTGGAAGACCAGAAAAGAGAGCATTGCAATAGTCAATTCGACAGGTAATAAAAGCATGAATTAGTGTCTCTGTGTTCGCTTTAGAGAGTAATGGACGCACTTTAGCAATGTTTTTAAGATGATAAAAACCGATCGTAGTGATCTGTCTGATGTGGTGTTCAAAGGATAGGTCTGAATCGAAGACCACACCGAGATTTTTAATTTTGTCAGATGGTTTTATTTGTAGTGCGTCGAGTTTAAAATTCAGTTTTTCCCTCAGTGCTTCAGGACCAATAACCAGTATTTCTGTTTTGTCCTGGTTGAGCTGCAAGAAGCTTTGTGCCATCCAATACTCAATTTCTAAAATACAGTTAAAAAGGGCATCAATTGCCCCTGTGTCGTCAGGAGACACGGCAATATAAAGCTGTGTATCATCAGCATAACAGTGGAAATTTATGCCATGTCTCCTGATGACATCACCAAGTGGCAGCATGTAGAGATTAAAAAGAAGTGGGCCTAAAATTGAACCTTGGGGGACACCACAATTCAGTTTATAGCTCATAGATGAACACTCATTCAAACTGATAAAAAAAAAACTCTCTATCAGTAAGATAGGATTGAAAGCACTTAAAAACAGTACCAGATATACCAATCAGATTGTGAAGTCGATTTAAAAGTATTCTATGATCAACGGTATCGAAAGCTGCACTTAAGTCTAATAGAACCAGGACTGCAAGTTTTCTTGAGTCAAGGTCATATCTAAGGTCATTCACAACTTTAACTAGTGCAGTCTCTGTACTATGTTTAGATCTAAAACCAGACTGGAATAACATATGATGTAACCGTGTAAACACAAAAATATTTACCACATTTGTCAGTGTCAGATATTTCTGCCAAACCAGGGTCATTTGTACGGCTGCTTTCTCCATCAGAACATGACTGTCAATGCAAACAGATAAATACAATAACTTTTATGAATCCAATAGACTATACTGACAACAAAACATTGTAACAGACTTTTGTATTATGTCAGAGCATACTACAAGTAACTGTTTAAATCAAGTGTAAATTACAGCATTGCCATCGTGACTGCCACTGTCATAAACATGTCATGAAATCGTCAGTAATACTTACAGTCTTTTTCCTCACTTGACAATGATTTTGTCAGCCCTGACATAAATGGACTTCTGATGAAACAGCTTTTTGACAAGGTCTCCATTCAAAGTCTGTGTGGGGGTAAGGGATGGCTCAACTAATTTTTTTGTAGCATGGAAGCAGGATTTGTAACCTAAAGGAAGGAAAAACACTGTATATGAAACTTCTGTTGAAGCTAAAAGAGCACACTACAGTACAAGGAAAATATTTATTTTCAATACATCATTTGTATGAACACGGACATTTACATTCTGTCATTTTCTCAGTTCAACAAACTTCAGTTGTTATTTAGTATAACTTTTTAAAAGATATTTTTTTCAGAATTTAACTTGATAGCAACAGTTGAAGACAGGAAAGGGTGAGAGAGAGAGGGGATGACTGTTATGATTGGATGTTATTACATGTTTGACCGCTAGGCGGCAGTACTAGTTTGTAGTCAACCTATCGTGTGATAACGAAGTAGAACAAGACTGCATAAAAACATGTATGTTGTTGACAAACGTGGAATATAAAAGAACGTTAAGAACTAACAATGGCCTCATCCTTTTGAACAAACACGAACATGACATGGTACCAGGAGTAAATTCAACTCGACGACATGGATTTGAAACCACCGGAAAGTTTGAAACTAACGGGAAATGTCGACGAGAACTGGCGCACCGTCAAACAGCAGTTTAACCTGTATGTCGCGGCTATGGGACTAGAGACGAAGCCGGAGGCAAGAAAGGTAGCGCTGCTGCTAACGATAGCAGGGCCACAGGCCATAGAACTATTTAACACGTTCGTGTTTGACAGTCCTGATGATCGTGAAAAGTTGGATGTAGTGCTTAGTAAATTTGACGCTCACTGTTCTCCGAAGAAGAACGAGACGTACGAGAGGTATGTGTTTCGGTCTCGTACACAGCGACAACACGAGCCCTTCGATAGCTTCCTGACGGACTTGCGGCTGAAGGCGCAGTCCTGCAACTTCGCAACGCTGAAGGACTCCATGATCTGGGACCAGATCGTCTTCGGCGTGGAAGATAAAAAGGTCAGAGAGAGGCTACTACGAGAAACGGAGCTGACACTGGCAGGCGCCATAAAGATCTGCCAGGCTAGTGAGCTGTCCCAAAAGCATGTGAAGACGTTCAGCGAGATGTCTGCAGTCGCAGGTGAGCGACAGCGCGGCAGCGGTTGGAGCAGTGTCGTATCAGCAGAGACGGCGCACACAGACCCGGCCTGCACAGCAGTCGGAGGACGTGATGATAAACTGCAAGCGCTGCGGCTCACAGCACAAGCCTAGACAGTGTCCAGCGTTTGGTAAGCAATGCTCCAGTTGCCAAGGCAAGAATCATTTTGCTAAACAATGCTTCTCCAAACGGAAAGAGGGGAAGAAAGGAAAAACTGTAAACTTAGTAGAGGAGCCTGAGCTTAGTGACACGTTCTTTGTTGGTATGGTGAATTGTGAAAGTGAACAAATAAATAATCCAGACAACGTACATGATGTCACTAGAGAAGATAAATGGATAGCTCCTCTGATGATAAATGGGACTGTAGTCACCATGAGATTGGACACTGGTGCAAAAGCAAATCTCATAAGCATGTGTGATGTAAAGGCAATGAAAAATAAGCCACAAATAAAGAGAAAAGAATCTGGACTGAAAGACTACAATGGGCAGCCAATTAAATGTTTGGGCACATGCAGGTTGAGTGTCACAGTAAAAGGAAAAGTGCACCACCTATTCTTCTTTGTTGTGAATGAGGGACTTGAATCACTTCTTGGTGACAGAGCCTGTGAAGAACTGGGGCTTGTGAAAAGAGTGTATCGTATCGTCCCAACCACAAACCCAACAAATGACTCTATGGACACAATAGTTCAGAACTATTCAGATGTCTTCAAGGGTTTTGGTGTTTTGCCCTTCACATATAAAATACAGTTGAAAGAAGGTGCCCAACCAGTTGTGCATGCAGCACGCAGAGTTCCTGCTCCACTGAAAGACAGTCTAAAGAAAGAACTTGAGAGAATGGTCATGCTAGGGGTGATCAAAAAGGTAAATGAGCCTACAGACTGGGTCAACTCAATGGTCATCACAAAGAAAAAGAATGGAGAGTTGAGAATATGTATGGACCCCAAAGACCTAAATGAAAGCATAAAGCGTGAACATCATCAAATACCCACACGTGAGGAGATCATCAGCGAAATGTCAGGTGCCAGCTACTTCACAAAGCTTGACGCCTCACAAGGTTTCTGGCAGCTTAAACTGGATGAAAGCAGCACAAGGTACTGTATCTTTAATACTCCCTTCGGCAGATACTGCTTCCTCAGACTGCCTTTTGGAATAAAGTCAGCACCTGAAATATTTCACCGAGCGATGGAGCAGATCATCGAGGGCTTGGATGGAGTTCGAGTATACATCGATGACATCATCATATGGGGGTCCACAGCCCAAGAGCACAATGAGAGGCTGAACAGAGTCATGGAGCGCATACAAAGGTATGGACTAAAACTCAACAAGAGTAAATGTGAGTTTGGCGTTCAAGAGATCCTCTTCCTCGGAGACAAGCTGTCTGCGTGTGGTGTCCAACCAGCTCAAGACAAAATACATGCAATACAGAACATGCCAAGGCCCACAGACAAAATAGGTGTGCTACGCATCATGGGGATGGTAAATATCATAGGAAAATTCATTCCCAATCTGACAGCAAAGACATCATGCATACGAGAACTGCTGCACAGGGACTGTGAGTTTAAATGGACAGTGAAACATGAGCATGAGTGGCAAAAACTCAAGAACACACTGACCACAGCACCCGTGTTGTCATTTTATGACCACACGAAGAGGATAAAACTGTCTACAGATGCTTCCAAAGATGGTATTGGTGCCGTTCTACTACAGGCTGAGGGTGAGCACTGGAAGCCAGTAGCCTATGCATCTAGAGCTATGACAAAATCTGAATGCCGATACGCTCAGATCGAAAAAGAATGTCTGGGACTGGCATATGGTTTGGAGCGGTTTCATAGCTATGTGTACGGCCTGCCGTCTTTCACAGTTGAGACAGATCATCGACCACTGGTCGCCATCATTAAAAAGAATCTGAATGAAATGTCTCCATGGATTCAGCGTTTAATGATGAAGATGCAACGATATGATTTTGAACTGATATATACTCCAGGTAAACACCTAGTCCTTGCTGATGCCCTATCCAGAGCAACTACAGGCGACAGTGTGAGTGCAACTGACGAGGACATACAGTGTCACGTGAACATGGTGTCGGCTACACTGCCTGTGTCTGACACAAAGTCAAGACAATTAGCTGAGGCTACAGCAAAGGATGTGGAGCTACAGCATGTCATGAGGAACATGGATGAGGGATGGCCAGCTGGTTCATGTCCACAATTCTACCATGTCAGAGGTGAGCTTAATACTGTGGGTGGTCTGCTGTTAAGAAAGGACAGGATTGTCATTCCGCAGGCACTGAGAATGGACATGTTGCACAGGATCCATGAAGGCCATCTCGGCATCGAAAAGTGCAAAAGGAGGGCGAGAGAGTCGGTTTTCTGGCCTGGAATTAACAAAGACATTGAGACACTGGTGAGTAAATGTGAAACATGCCAAAAACACAGGAACAAGCAGAGCAAAGAGCCTATGGTGGTAGCTGAGGTGCCAACAGCACCATGGCACAAAGTAGGAATGGACTTGTTTCATCTCAGAGGTAAAGACTATTTAGTGGTGATAGATTACTACTCAAACTTCCCTGAGATGGCGCTACTAGCAAACTTGTCATCAACTTGTGTCATAACTCATGCAAAATCCATCTTCGCCAGGCATGGCATCCCACACACTGTGATGAGCGACAATGGTCCCTGCTTCAGCAGCAAAGAGTGGTAGAAGTTTGCAGTGCAATATGATTTCAATCATGTGACAGCAAGCCCACACTATGCACAGTCAAACGGGCAAGCTGAAAAAAGAGTTCACATTCTCAAGCAACTCCTAAAGAAAGCCACCGACAGTGACTCGGATCCCTATCTGGCTCTATTGAGCTACAGAGCATCACCTCTTCAGTGCGGTCTATCACCAGCTGAACTGCTGATGAAGAGAAAGCTCCGAACAACTTTGCCAAGTCATCCAAATGACAAAGTAAAGCAAAAGAATCCCTCAAAGATTGAACATAAGCTACGCCAGCAGAAAATGGTGCAAAAGTCATTCTATGACAGAACAACCAAGCATCTCCCTCCACTGACTACCAACGACACAGTCAGGATTGAGGATGCTGATGGATGGAGTACGAAGGCAACTGTCCTGCAAGAAGTTGCTCCACGATCTTACACAGTGAAAACTGAGGATGGACAAACCCTCAGACGCAATCGTCGCAGTCTGTTGAAAACCTCTCAAGGGGGAACTCAAGATGGCGGCATAGAGAGAGGTCGGCTTTTTCTGGGCTCCACACCACCGCACTGATACTTTCTATAAAGCCCCACCCAACTCGATATTCACCACTACTCTCTGTCATATATTTTAATATGAATATTGACGAGTACTTTCTGAGAAGCCAGGACAAAATGCCATCGAAAGACGGTAAAAAATCGACCAAGTCGAGCAAACCGGAAGTTACTGCTAGCTTGTCTGACTCTGCCCCAGTGGAAGAAGAGCAACAACAGCTGCTAACCAGTACCGAGGCCGTCCTTGATCCCGCTTTTCGCCAAACTATTCGGGAAATAACGGCAAACATAACCAGGGTGATTGATGAAAAACTAGGGCCGTTATCCCAAACTATACAGGCCCACGCTCGGCAGCTGAAAAAGATCGAGGAGAGAACTACAGAGGCAGAGAACAGGATAGCTGCGGCTGAACACACCTCCGAGACGGTGGAGACGCGGGTTCAGGTGCTTGAGAGCCAAATACAAAGCATGGCCGAGCATATCGACGACCTCGAGAATAGAGGCAGGAAAAAAAAATTTACGGATTATTGGTCTACCAGAAGGCGCGGAGGGGAGTAACCCAATAAAGTTTTTCGAGAGTTGGATACCCGATCTGCTCGGGTTGGAGACCAAAGCTGGCTGCGTCAAAATTGAAAGGGCTCATCGTAGCCTAGCCCCAAAGCCGGGACCGGACCGGCGATCACGACCAGTCCTGATCAGGTTTCACAACTTCGCGGACAAACAGAGGGTGTTGGACGCCGCAAGACGCAGCGGGACCGTGAAGTACCAGGAATCCAGCATCATGTTTTTCCAGGATCTGTCAGCCGCGGTTGTACGCAAACGAAAAGGATTTGACGATGTGAAGAAACGTCTGCGGAACATCGGGGCCAAATACATGATGCTCTACCCAGCTACGCTAAAAATAATCCACGATGGGGAAGCCAGGAGCTTCGACTCCCCCGCTAAAGCCGAGGCTTTTGTTGACACTCTCAGATGAGCTACACGTGAGTCACCAGCAGATCGGTTTATGCTCATGGGCAGGTTGTCTGTTTGGACTAATTAGTTGTTTTGAATTTTGTTTGTTTAGGGGCGGATCATATATCTATGTGAATAATGATAGCTCACAAAAGACTGGAATTGAACAATTTGAAATCACAACCTTTGCCCTACTGTCCCATGTTTATGTTGATCACCATGTGTAAACCAATATTACAGAGGGGTGTGTTTCTTTGTTTATGGGTGGATATCAATACTATTCAGGTGGTGTTAATTGAGCTTAGAGCTCTAGGAGAAGTTAACCAAGTTAGTGTCCAGTTAGAAGAAGGTTATGGTAATCCCCTGGTTATCTCGAGGGGAAGGTTCCTCTAAAAGTGCTGTTGGCTCGTCTGTTATTTGTAATCTGTGTTGTCTGTTTTTTGTTTTCTGTCTGGGTAACATTCAGGTGCACAATTTAGATAGAGATTATAAAACATTTAGGAGCTCTAATCTTTTCAGTAAAAAATGTCATGACCTGTGATACATTGAGGCTGTGTACTTGGAATATTAAGGGAAGCCACTCACCCATCAAAAGGAAAAAAATATTGTTATCTCTAAAGAAGGAAAAGATTGATATTGCTATGTTGCAAGAAACACACCTGAAAGACGAGGAGCATTTAAAGCTGCAACAGTGCGGATTTGATCAGGTTTATTTCTCATCCTTCACCAGCAAAAGCAGAGGGGTGGCAATACTCATTAGGAAAAATTTACCAGTTAAAGTGTCAAAATGTATTAAAGATAAAAAATGGACGGTTCGTACTTATTTCAGCCTCCTTACATGGGGAGGACTTTGCTTTGTTAAATGTCTACTGCCCTCCTGGTCATCCTCTTGATTTTCTGACGGAGGCATTTGGCAAATTATCTGACTTTGCAATGGAAAGTACTATTGTAGGTGGTGACTTTAATTGTCTTATGAATCCTTTGATGGACAAGTTTCCTCTAGGTGCGTTACCCCTGTCAAGACAGTCCAAACATGTCATTGGTCTCTGCGAGGACTTTGGATATGTGGACGTTTGGAGGACACTCCACCCTGCAGATAAGGAATTCACCTTTTTTTCTAACCCGCACAAGTGCTACACAAGAATTGATTACCTTCTTGCCCCAAAACAGCTTATAGAATCTATTGTCTCCTGTTCAATTGGAAATATTATAATTTCAGACCATGCGGCAGTGTATATGAACGTTAGATTAAATAAAATCTTTAAGAAACCCGTGAGTTGGAGAATGGACACCTCAATTCTAAAAGATCACAATTTTATATCATACTTCAATACAGAATTTAGGCATTTCCTTGCCACTAACTCTCCCTCTGTTAATGACTCATCTCTGCTTTGGGAGACCTCCAAGGCTTATGCAAGGGGGTTGATCATATCCTATACCGCTTCCAAAAGACATAAAAATATGGAACAACAAGCTTTATTAGAAAAAAGGTTGAGTATATCGGAGAGGGAATATGTCAAGAAACCTACAGCAACTAAATTAAAGGAAATTACTGCTATCCGCTCCGCATTGGACTCTTTACTAACAAAAAAGGCGGGGGAAAAATTAGGATATGCAAAACAAAAATTGTTTGAACATGGGGACAAACCCGGAAGATATTTAGCCAATTTATTGAAAAAACGAAGGGCCTCTCAAATTATTGAGTCTATTTTAGATGGGTCAGGGACTTGTTCCTCTGACCCTAAATTAATTAATGACTCTTTTAGGAATTTCTATTCAATATTATATCAGTTTCTTGGCCAATAATGCTAAAACACTAATGGATGCCTTTTTCTCTGAACTAGATCTCCCAACTATATCACAAGATCAGAAATCTAAATTAAATGCCCCGATCTCAGCGACTGAGCTGCGTGAGGCCATTGAACTCCTTCGAACAGGCAAAGCACCAGGCAGTGATGGTCTGGGTAGTGAGTTCTATAAAGAATTTCACAGTCTTTTATTAGGGCCTATGAGGAATATGCTTAACCACTCCTTTGAATGTGGCACCCTCCCACCATCATTAAGGGAAGCCAATATTTCACTGATTCTTAAAAAAGGGAAATGCCCTGAGGACTGTGGCTCGTATAGGCCGATCTCGCTATTGAATGCGGATTTAAAAATTCTTTCCAAAATTTTAGCAAGACGCTTAGAAGGTCTTCTGCCAAGCATAGTGACGGAGGACAAAACTGGCTTTATCAAGGGCCGTAATTCCTATAATAACATTAGAAGATTGCTGAATATTATCCAGATATCTGAACAGCAGGAAATAGATGGTCTTGTGATTTCCCTGGATGCTGAAAAAGCTTTCGACCGCGTTGAATGGTCTTACTTGTTTGTTACACTTGATCGGTTTGGCTTAGGTGATGGCTTTGTTAGATGGGTGAAGGTCCTGTATACCCAACCAATGGCTGCAGTCGTAACTAAAGGACTTAGGTCCACAAATTTTATGGTCCAGAGGGGCACCAGACAGGGCTGTCCGCTGTCGCCACTTTTATTTGCGGTGGCTATCGAACCTTTAGCGGAAGCTATCAGGAGAGACCCTTTAATGGTTGGATTTGATTTGGGCCAAAAATCACATAAAATTACATTATATGCAGATGATGTGTTGTTGTTTATGTTAAGACCCTCTGTATCAGTCCCTCATCTTACCCAGATTATTGACCGGTTTGCTGCCTTTTCTGGATATAAGGTAAATTTTTCTAAATCAGAGGCAATGCCTCTGGGTAATTTACAACAGCCACCAGACAATCCTAATCCTTTCCCGTTCAAGTGGTCCCCTACAGGTTTCATATACTTGGGCATATATATTACACCTAAATTTAACCAGCTGTTCCAAGCCAACTTTAACCCACTTTTCGAGAAAATTAAACAGGACTTGGAGAGATGGAACAATCTTCCCATCTCATGGTTGGGCCGAATTTCACTCCTGAAAACAAATGTCCTTCCACGGCTGCTCTATCCAATACAAATGATTCCCATACTATTTAATCATAAAATATTCAAAAAACTGAATGGTTGGTTTAGTTCTTTCATCTGGAGTAAACGAAGACCATGGATTAGGATGTCAGTGTTGCAATTACCAGGCGCAAAGGGTGGCCTGGACCTCCCAGATATAAAGCGATATCAATTGAGTGCACATCTAAGATACATAGCTGATTGGATCAAAGATGATGCTTCGTCAATCTGGCTTGATATTGAGAAGTCTCTATCCAATTGTCCTCTAAAAAATTTACTTTTTGTTGATAAACTGAAATGTATCAAAAAGCTTTGTAGCAGCCCAGTTACAATTAATACTGTTAGAGCATGGAGAATTACGAGGCATATGGAGGGCAGATCGGGGCTTACGTCTGTTCTCACCCCAATCGCTGATAACCCTGACTTTCTTCCAGGGACCCTGGATAGTGCTTTCCAATGCTGGGCAGCTAAGGGAATTTCTTCCTTGGGTGATCTCTTTGCTGGTCCCACCCTTATGTCTTTCAATCAGGTTGTGGAAAAATATGACATATCAAGAAATGACCTTTTTCGTTATTTTCAAGTCAGAGACTTTATTATAAAAGATACATCTCTGCTTGCTGTCACACAGCTGGAGAAACAAATACTTCTTTCTCAGGGTAATGCTTCCATCAGAAACTTTTATGCCAGTCTGAGGGATCGCTCAAATGTCTGTGCTCGGACGCTGGGGATGATCTGGGAGGGGGAGCTGGGTGTAGTGATAACTGAGAAGATATGGGAGGATATTTGGGATAATGCAAGGAAAATAAGTGTCTGTAACCGGACCAGAGCGATGCAACTTAAGATACTGCATAGAGCACATGTTAGTCCTATTCGTCTGTCTAAATACAGAAAAGATGTCTCTCCATTTTGTCCCAAATGTAAGACAGAGTCTGGTGATCTTACTCATTGTTTCTGGTCCTGCGTTAAAATACAAAGATATTGGAGAGATGTCGTGTCTGAAATGCGAAAGATTCTGAAGAAGGACCTTGAGCTTGACCCTGTCTCCCTCGTTCTGGGTCTTCCCAGTGTTCGTGTAACTAATGTGTATCAAAAAAAATTGTATAATGTTATGACATTCTGTGCCAGGAAAAATATTCTTCTGCACTGGATCTCAGATAGGGCCCCCTCAATGGTGGGATGGCATAGGACAATAATGGAATATATACCTCTGGACTTTCTCACCTGTCTTTTGCACTCCAAGTCTAGTGACTTTAGAATAATGTGGAAACCATTTCTTGACTATATTGATGTGAATATCTCTGCTATATTGACAAGAGCATTTGTTTAAAAAAAAAAAAATCGGCTCCCACTGTATTTTACTTCTATTTAATCTCATTTCATGTTGTGTGATACACCTGCTATGTCTACCTGGATCCAATTGTTTGTTTGGGTTTTGTTTTTGTGTTGTCATTCCCAGTTTGTTGTTGCTTTGTTGTTTGGTCCTGTCTTTTGTATGCTTGTTTATTAAAAAAAAAAAAGGAAAAAAAAAAGAAAACCTCTCAAGGGACTGTTGGTGAGCTCAGTGTAACTGGTGGTGAATCTCAGGTAATTCCCACACCTGCTATGAACTGGCACACTGATTCTCACGCACCTACTCCAAGTGAACCTGAGTTAAGGAGATCCACAAGAGAAATCAGAAAGCCTGATAGACTGAACTTGTAAACAAGAAAATCCAATATACAGGTTAAACATGGTGAATAAAATGTATATTGGTTGATGTTATGAGTGTATTCTAATGGGTCTAATGTTGGCTTAGATCTACGTTATGCTACCTGATACTGTTTATGCTTAAGATGTGTAGCAGGGTTATGCTGAATGAGAAAAGGTTAAAATAACTGACAGCTACTGTGATATTTCATGTTGATACCTTTTGTCTTAGAAAAAGGGGGATGTTATGATTGGATGTTATTACATGTTTGACCGCTAGGCGGCAGTACTAGTTTGTAGTCAACCTATCGTATGATAACGAAGTAGAACAAGACTGCATAAAAACATGTATGTTGTTGACAAACGTGGAATATAAAAGAACGTTAAGAACTAACAACGGCCTCATCCTTTTGAACAAACACGAACATGACAATGACATGCAGCAAAGAGCCCGGGTCGTACTCAGACTTGGCCTTTAGAACATGGGGTGTACACTCTAATAGGTGAGCTACCAGGATGCCTCAGTTCAGTATAACTTAAATGGAATTGTTATGAGCTATTTACAACCATAATGTATTGAAAAAATGTGTGTGGTCATCTTGTTATATATCCCAGCAAGCCTGTCGGAAATCAGCAGCAGCAAAAGGGAATGTAAAATAATAGAATAATATTTTAATTCACAATACACAAGCACTCAAAATAAAACTTTCATAATATTATATGTTGTGGTATTCTTGCAAAAATCCAATGAAAAGAGGTAACAAATCTAACAAAACAATTCCAAAACTTACCTGCATCCCTCCACAGCTGGCTGGAAGGCTGCTATTATTGCTTGCATTATTGTGTCAGAATCCCAGTCACAGGCAAATTCCAAGGCAGACTTGATGTGGCTGTTTTCAAAAAGCCCAGCTTTTTTGGCACACCTTGGTACATGTGTAGCTTTGTGGTCTGGCAGGAGAATCACCTCTTTGAAAAAGGACTGAGCCACAGAACGTGAACTGCCTTGTGCCTGAAACCTTACAAACATTAAACAAAATATTTAATTCTGTATACAAACAGGCAGTGTTAACAGTGAATTTATTTTACACTGGTATATTTTGTGGTTGATAGACAACATTTGTGTCTTACCACAGTATACCATTGGACTGTGTTACAGTGATTAATACAGCAGTAATACAAATTATTAATTCCATAGTAATTATCTCTGTCAAGCATAATCTTGGAAGGGATTATGCATTTGTCTGTCTGTCCGCAGTTAACTTCATACTACTGGACCGATCAGCCTATTTTGGCACACTTTTATGACTGTATCATTGAAAAAACAATTTTCTTGACTCTTCTATTTTACTGTATATCCCCATTGACTGCTGACTCTTCACTCCGCCTAATCTAGATTCCACTATATACACATGTTGGATGTGGTGTGTATCGGTTCTGTAAAGTGATGGCTGTGTGCGTAACGGGCCCAGAGCTCACAATGTGTCACTGATCATCAAACACGTTCAATACTAAACTAAATGTTCAGCCTTCATTGGTCTATGAATGTGGGTGATTCTTATTGTATCTAAACAATATATGAAGAGCTTCTCTTTCAGTTTACGAAATCCCTGCAGCCGCAGCAGCTGATACACAGATAAATCCGCAGTCCCGCAGAAGTGCCGCGCCAGAGCGCATTGCCATTACGCACGGCCATTCACTGTGTTTTACCTTCATTAAATTCACCTGAAAATGATACCAAGCTGCTATTGTATAACCATACAGACCTACGTACAGACCTCTACACACAGCAGAGTGTTCCGTCAATAGCTCTGCTTTTTTATGACGGAGACACGTGTTACCAGGGCTCATCATAACTCCTTTCCTCACTTCTCTGTCCACAAATCAACACACACACACACACACACACACACACACACAACTTCGCTTGTTGCAAAATGTTGTTAAATATATTTGTTTAACGTGCCTTTTTTTATTGGGCATCAACCTCGCGTTTACACGATTATTGTGGGGAAATAGACTAAAAGTGTAAATTTATACTTACGACCTGAAGTGTTTATTTTTTAAGCGCTTCAGGTCGCCCAAGACGTGAGCCTGCACAGAGCAGTTGCATTTGTTGCGCTAATGTTTCGGAATTGTTCTGCTATAATTTCACATGCCTGGTGGAGATCTGCACTAAGATATAGAATATCGTTATATGCACTCTACTGGGAGCCCTAATCTAGTTTTAAATAAAGCCTAGCTATTCTTACCTCTTGTGTCTTGGGCCCTTCTTTGTATACGGGCGAAGATTGTATAGAGGGACTGTTGTGGGGCACTCCTGTGAGGTTGAAGGCATGCTTCTGTCAGGATTTTGACTGAGGCCTGTTATAGTCGGCCTGCCACAATTAAAAAGGGAGCTAACTTCTTCGTCAGGAGAACGGTATTGGGCATGGGCACTACCAGGAGGATTTTGGCCCATGCAAGCACTTGCCAATGAGTTAATAATGTCCTCATTGCTCAGTATTGCTGCTAAAAGGTTCCGAGCTGACTGACTCATTCTCACTTATTGCGGCAGCAAAATACAAGATGGCAGCAGTACCTTGATGACGTCAGTCAAGTTTCATTCAATATATTCAAAGTTTCATTCAATATATTCAAAGTTTCATTCAATATATTCAAAGTTTCATTCGATATATTCGAAGTTTCATCCAATATATTCAAAGTTTCATTCAATATATTCAAAGTTTCATTCGATATATTCGAAGTTTCATCCAATATATTCAAAGTTTCATTCAATATATTCAAAGTTTCATTCCATATATTCAAGTTTCATTCCATACATTCAAAGTTTCATTCAATATATTCGAAGTTTCATTCAATATATTCAAAGTTTCATTCAATATATTCAAAGTTTCATTGCATATATTCAAGTTTCATTCTATATATTCAAGTTTCATTCCATATATTCAAAGTTTCATTCAATATATTCAAGTGTCATTCAATATATTCAAGTTTCATTCAATATATTCAAGTGTCATTCAATACATTCAAGTGTCATTCAATATATTCAAAGTTTCATTCCATATATTCAAAGTTTCATTCAATATATTCAAGTTTCATTCCATATATTCAAGTTTCATTCAATATATTCAAGTTTCATTCCATAAATTCAAGTTTCATTCCATATTTTCAAGTTTCATTCAATATATTCAAGTTTCATTCCATATATTCAAAGTTTCATTCAATATATCCAAGTTTCATTCAATACATTCAAGTGTCATTCAATATATTCGAAGTTTCATTCAATATATTCAAAGCTTCATTCAATATATTCAAGTTTCATTCAATACATTCAAGTTTCATTCCATATATTCAAAGTTTCATTCCATATAATCAAGTTTCATTCAATACATTCAAGAATTGATTCCATATATTCAAAGATTAATTTCCTAAATGGCATGCCATAATATATATATATATATATATATATATATATATATATATATATATATATATATATATATATATATATATATATATATATATATATTATGGCATGCCATTTAGGATATATATATATATATAATATTACTTACAGTGAGTGGAACATGATAAGGCATTAAACACCGAGGCGGCTGTCCGTGGTGCCATCTTGGGCATTGGCCATCTTGAGTGATTTTTAACCCAGAAAGTGTGTCAGTGCAGCAAAAAGATTATACCTTGTCTAAAATGGTTCAAATGAAGAGTGGGCAAGTTTCTATTCCAAGATTATTTTAACTCTGTGATGAAGTGATGCAGTCATGGGAAAAAATAATAATAACAATAACAATAAAACACTTTTATTTGCCCAAAAGTCTTGACAGTTGGAAGTAGAAAAGGTGGCAGGGTTCGCCACATTAAAACAGTAAAAACAGTAAAAACTGCATTGTCTTTTAAGGTTTGTTTACAGTTTTTTACAACCGCTATGACCCGTTTGTCAGAACCTTAAACACTTTTTCTGTTAATGCACATTACACCTGAAGCATACAATTCCCCAAACAGTTAATTTCATGCTCAAAATCACGCAGTGTAACTAAACACAGACACACACTTCCAAAATACAATACAGTTTTTTTCAATCGCTAACAAGCGCTTACCCATACTTCAGATACTTTTTCTAAACTCTTAACACAGACTCACACCTACAAAACACAATTGGCCAAATGGATAATTTTCTTCTCAAAAACACATTTTGTTAAATATATACTAACTCTTCATTTCAAAATAGAACACATCTTTCTCTGCACACACTAACTTTACCAAAACACTGGAAATCTGACTCAAAATGAAATTATTCTGTCAAAGAATAACACTTGTTTTCACTTCACAAGGTACATGCAGTCAATCAAAGTACACCAGGTTACAAAATACTGGCTATTGTTGACATTACAAAAACTGCATAAACTTTTATGTTTCAGTTTTACAGGTATTTGCATGCAAAACATGCAATCCACCGTTTTTACACTAAATTTATTGGTTGGGAACTGTATGTCCACATGTAATGTTCACATTCAAAAGCATACCAGAAAAAAGCAAATCAGTTTTTTTTTTTCCTTTACTGTTTACTACAGGAGGTACAGTAGAAATACTGTTTACAATATGATAGAACAGAAAAAGTTTTACACTACTGCTTTCAGTGAACGCCTTTTGGCCAGATTGAATCCTGCCTTATCTATGTATATGAATTCATGAGGGGCCTGGTTGGCCTCCAATTCCATAACTCTCTGAGACAAAGTTTATGTAAATCTCATTACTGTATACCATACTGTACTGTAACCTATTCCTGTGTAAGTTACCTACTTGCAAAGTGCAAAGCTTATAGAACTGGACATTGAATTGAATATACAGTACTATACCTGGATATATTGTCGTCGTAGCTCCTTGACTCTCTCACTGTTCCTCTCAAAGGGAACAGTGTAGAGCTGCTTCATCCGTACTCTGTGTTTGGACAATGTCCGCGTAATGGTTGGGAGGCTGATGCTAGCGATATTGTCAAATATCTCATGTTCCTCCAAAATTCTAGTTTGAATTTCATGCAGTTTTATTGCATTATTTGCAACAACCAGTTCTACAATGGCAAGCTCTTGATCATTATTGAGGAGCTTTCCTCTTCCCCCAGAGGGAGGAAGACGTTGCATTTTTTAGAGGGACAAAAAAATCAACATATGCATTACTGTATGGCCTTATTGACATGTCAAGTGAGAATAGAAACAATCCATGTAAAATGCAATACTTACCTGTTGTTTGTTGAAAGATGCGTATAACGGAGGCAACCGTTGACTGCCTCAAATTGGGCTGCACTCTTTCACCAGCCTCTCTTAGTGAAAGACCGTGGTTGATTACATGGTCAATGGTAGTGGCACGAATTTCATCACTGACCACTGTTCTTGCAGCCCTTGGAATGCCACCACCACGCATTCTTACACCTCTACCTTGCCCTCTCCTTGGGCCTGCTCCTCTCCTTGGGCCTGCTCTTACTCTTCCTCGTTCAGACATTACAGTGTTTGTCTTTGTCTGTTTCTGTTTCCAAAAACATCACTCCTCAAAGTCCTCCTTTTAACCCCTGCCACTGAGTCTAAGCCAGACTGGAATCAGCTGTGGTTGGCCAAATTTACCCAACATAAATCAGCTGTGTGTCAATTATTCAATTGTTTCTTTATTATCAGCTGAGATATATTGTTTTTGAACTGATATCATTGCAGAAGCAGAGGTTTTTATACTGTATCTAAGGTTTGGAATATTGTTTTTGCTATTGTGGGATGTTGTGTGTTAACATTCGTAAATAATAATAAAACAATCCACAATTTTGTTGGGAGGTATAGCTTGTCTGTTAAGGAAATGTGTTTGACTGCATATTGTGTGGAAACGACATGAAATGTGTTTATGGTATGGCCACAAAATACCGATGCTGTGCTAATTGTGTTTAGAGTTTTGAAAATGTGACAACTGGTTGGACAAACGCTTGTTAGCGACTGAAAAAAAACATAATACACTAACACAGTTCACCAAATCTACCAAAGCACTGACACACGTTGCCCTCCAACAGAAACATTTAGTCAGTCACAGCACAGTGTCATAAAAAAACACTGACAACTGATGAAATAACACAAACTGAATCACTTTGCATGTGTCAAATGTACTTTTTTTCCTTTTTCTTTTACAATCAACAGATTATTGTATTGATCATACATGTAAATTAATGTTTGTGATGATGCTCTTCATTTTTCATTTGTTGGGCATGAATTTTGTTCCTTTGTTTGTACAACACTCAGTACAAAAAGTGAACGACCCATGTCAGAGCAGCTTTGCAGAATGTTTGTGAAAGAAGAAGATAGTAAATGATAGGATTTGCAGCAAACACTTTACTGTATTGCAAATGAAAATGACTTACAGTAGAGTAAAGAGGAAAAAAATCAGCATTTTGCTGTCATTCATAACTATATTGTCAAATACACAAAAAGAAAAAGGAGCAGAAG
Source organism: Lagodon rhomboides (assembly GCA_039737535.1). Lineage (NCBI taxonomy): Eukaryota > Metazoa > Chordata > Actinopteri > Spariformes > Sparidae > Lagodon > Lagodon rhomboides. Next base: position 28,666,203 of record CM077799.1, read on the forward strand.
AAATCACTGTAAAAGAGGAAGAAAAAAAAGCTAATCTGCTCGGTCGTCAGCATTGGGCCACATATTTTCATCGACATCACACACTCTCAGAAATAGGGGTACAGTACGAGTCCTTTTTTGTACCCCTAGGTACAATCTACACTAATGTACCCCCTAGGGCTCACTATTGGACCTTAAGGTAACTATTTGTACCCTTTTGAGGGCCCAAAAGGTACATATATGTACCCCAGTGGTAAAAGGTACATATATGTACCTTTTCTTCTACATGCTGGGGTACAATTGTATTAGGCTCTACAAATGGCAGTAGCCTAAATATTAATATGTTTAAATAATTATTTAGTCTTTCTTCAGTAGTAGTTATACTTTTTAAATGTGAAGGTTTCACTGTTTCCTTAAGTATTCAATGAAGATTTTAACTTCTAAGCCATTTTTGAGTAGCCTTGAAATATTTATTTTTTTTAGCAGATTTGCAGGTATGAAAAATTACTAATCATCCAGTCAATATTGTATGTTATGATATTCACAAACGGCCAACCATGGATGCACAGTAAAATCAGCTACCTACAGCCTGGCAGACAAAGAGCCCGTCCACACCGCAGTATACAGTATGCAAGTTTCCCAGAATGCATTTCGCGGCAACCGGCAGCAGTAGAGCTGCTAAAAGCTGTTTTAATTCTCGCTTTAGCGCTGTTAATACATCACTTTCTTAAGTTTTAATATTTTTTTATGCGAGAAAGTACCTATTTAGATCCTTGGTGATACGTGATACGCCTCTGCCAATAACTGTCACTAGGCAAGTAAACCACTATTGACTCCACCAGTCAACTTATATGTCACACTTGGACATAGTATTTAAAGATGTACAAAACTGACATGTGAAGATCTTCTGTCACGAGTGTTATTTTCATGTATGCAGTTTTAAGGTTGGTGGAGAATGGACTTGCCTGCACTGGACAATTTTACATTGTTTAAAGTTAAATGAAATTGAAATGTGAAAATAAAAAATACATTCTGGGTACAAGGGTACACAATTGCCACCAGAGGTACAAGATTGGTCTTTATAAGGTACAAACCACAAGGGTACAAATAAGTACCCAGTGTCAAGGGTACAAAATTGTACCTTCAGAGGGTACTGCCCCAGTGACAAGCCATTGTACCCCTAAAGGTACAATTCTATACCTTATTTTCTGAGAGTGCACCTGATGTCTTCTCTGGCCAGGTATCTTGGGAAGTATCTTTTTTGCATGCCTTATCCAGCCCTGGCAGTTGTCAGCTGTGATGTTCTGGCATGCAGCAGCCATTGCATCCAGGAGGGACATTTGGTCATGTGGATGATGATCGAATACTTTCCACCTCCAGGCTGAAAAAAACTCCTCTATTGGGTTGAGGAAAGGGGAATAAGGGGCAAGGAAAAGGGACATCATCCTGGGATGGGCATCAAACCAAGCTGTGACTGCATGTGCATGGTGGAATGCCACATTGTCCCAGGTGATCACATATGTGAGCAAGTTACCCCCCAACTCACCCTGTCCCCTTTCCCCCTCAGGTACCAGTCTATCATACAGCTCTTCTAAAAACTGGAGAAGGCGTTCGGTGTTGGAGGGGCCAATTTGACTTTTATGCAGGAGCACACCATTGTTAAATATTGCTGCACACATGGTGATGTTGGCTCCTCTCTGGCCTGGCACAGCAACCGTGGCTCTTTTACCAAGGATGTTTCTGCCTCACCTACGTTTTTTGGCCAAGTTGAAGCCAGCCTCATCAATGTAAATTATGTTACATGGGACTTGATTGGTCTCCAACTCCATGACTCTCTGTAAGCAATCAAACAAAATGTATGTAAATTAATTAGAGTGCTTTACGTGTATAGGGCCATAGTAGTTTACTGCAAAATACACAATTAGTACAGTGTATTTTGGATTTACAGTACTAACCTTACCTGGACATATTGGTGACGGAGTTCCTTGATGCGAACACTGTTCCTTTCAAAAGGGACTTTATAAAGTTGCTTCATCAGGACTCTGTGTTTAGTCAGAGTCCGAGAAATAGATGTAAGGCTGATTGCTCTGATGTTTTCAAAGACAAGGTTATCTTGTAAAATATTGGCCCGAATTTCTTTCAGTTTTATTTCATTGTTAGCAATCACCATGTTGACAATGGCAAGCTCCTGTTCTTCATTTAGAAGCCTGCCCCTGCCCCCTGAAGGACATAAACGTTGAACCCTTAGAGGAACAAAGTTATATATTACTGTAGGGGCCAGAAGAATACAGTTACTGTAATTCATGTTACACTGTTCAGTAGGAAAGGCCCATATACAATACAGTGAATACTGTAATCTACCTGTTGGTTGCTCGAAAAATCCGGACAATGGATGCCACTGTGCTCCGGCTGAGATTTGGCTGCACACGTTCTCCAGCCTCTCTATGTGACAACCCATGGTTGATGACATGGTCGATGATGGTAGCTCGTATTTCATCTGTCACCCTATCTCTGGCCCTTCTTTGAGCCCCACCACACATTCTAACTCTCCCTCTACTTCTACCTCTAGGCATTTTTCTCACTTGTTTTTTGCAAGTCCTCCACCTTGTCCCCTGTCTTATCTTTTGTTCTTTTCCGTCACAAGATCCGCCTAAAAATATAGGTGATGTGATTGGTGATGAGATTGAAAAAAGCCCAGCACCTGAGCTGGGTGATGTTGTGTTGTCTGCGTGTGAGTTCTTTGTTCTTCAATAACGACACCGTATATTGCTTTTCTCTGAACGTTTACTGTCTCTCACACAAGATGGTACGTTACAGGCGCACATATCAGGCTGCAGGATAAACCGGAACTACCCAGCATTCACCTGTCTCTTGCGTCAACATATAACCCAGAATACTGTTACACCACATCCCCCTTTCTTTAGGCTTTGAATTTACCCATAGCTGCCTTTAGTTTAACCTTAGCTCAGGTTTCAATACAAATCAGTAAACATTCTTTGTATAATAAACAAAACTGTACTTTCTCAGCTGTTGCTATCATTGTCACCATATTTCACATAAAACAGTAACAGTTGGATCTCAACAAGTCCCATAAACCTGTAAATAAACGGTATTAACATTGTTCAATTTCCACATCTCCATCAACCATATGAAAACAGTAGAACTAGACATGTTTCCTCCAAAACACTCATGCACTCTCTCTCTTTTTTTTTTTTTTTTTTTTTTTTCAAAGACTGTCTTTACAGGTCAAGCCTATGTGGTTTCTTTATTTCTCTGCCTGACCGTGTTCTCATGATGCCAGCTGTATCCTGATGTTTAGCTGGTGACACAGTCTCTGGAAAAGTCTCTTGAGGAGCCTCACCCCGATACTCAGATGGGCACCAAATGCAGTCTGTTTCTCCTGAGTGCCCCTTGTGGTCCACTGACCAGGTAGGACCGTGGTGGGACCAGGTAGGACCGTGGTGAATGATGATATCACAGTCCCTTCTGTGTTTGCATCTGATATCCACACAGAATCTCCAGGTGAGAGCTCTGGAAGATCTCTTGCTCTGTGTCTGAGATTGAAGTGTCTAGCCCCCTTTTCTCTTTGCTCCCTCTCCTTGCGCTGGAGAGCTTGAAGGTCTGGGAGAGCTGGCTGTAAAGTCTCGGGAAAGGTGGGCAGTGGGGTGCGAAGGCGACGTCCCATGAGCAGCTGGGCTGGGCTGTAGCCGTTGCTCAGAGGTGTAGCCCTGTAGGCCAGCAAAGCACGGTAGGGATCACAAGCTTTCTTGAGCAGGTTTTTGATAGTTTGGACAGCGCGCTCGGCTTCCCCGTTACTCTGGGGAAACTTGGGGCTGCTGGTTACGTGGACAAACCCGTAGTCTGATGCAAAGGCTTTCATTGCAGCTCCTGAAAACTGTGGGCCATTGTCACTCACAAAAGTCTCTGGGATACCGTGTCTGGCAAACATTGATTTCAGGTGAACAATCACGTCTGTGGACCTGGTTGGGCTGAGCTGAGCTATTTCAACAAAACGAGAGTAATAATCTACCACTAGCAGAAATGTGCTGTCTCTTAGGGAGAACAGGTCAGCACCCACTCTTTGCCAAGGCCTGTCTGGTAATTTGTTAGGCATCAAAGGCTCTTTTGCATTGATCCTCTCTTTACAACATCCTCTACACCTAAGAACTAGCTCTCTTATCTGACCACTGAGTCCAGGCCACCACACTGTCTGGCCAGCACGGTCCCTGCACTTTACCACCCCCTGATGGCCCTCGTGGATTTTCTCAAGTACATCATTTCTCATGTTAGCTGGTATAACTAACCGTGTGCCATACAGAAGAAGTCCATTGTGTACACTTAAAACTGCTCTCTCAGTCCAATAGTGTCTGATTGGTGCTGGCAATTGGCTCTTGTCAGGCCAACCTTCCAGACAGTACTTCATTACTTTAGCACAAACACTGTCTGCACACAGCTGCTCGCGCAGCTCAGCCATGTACTTGTTGCTTGCCGGGAGGCCCTCAATGACACTGTCCATGTAGATGTTAGTATCCTCCATCAGGCCCATATCAGTTTGTGTGGCACCAGTTGTGAGGGGTGAACGTGACAATGTATCAGCTGCTGTGAGGCTCTTACCCGGTGTGTGTGAGATGGTGTATGAGTATCTCATCAAGCGCATCCTGAACCTCTGTATCCGAGGCAGCAGGGAGTCAAGAGCCCGCCCACCTAGTAAGCTCACCAGAGGTTTGTGGTCTGTTTCCAGCTTGAAGTGGAGACCCAGGACGAAGTCACTGAACCTCTCGCAGGCCCAAGTCAGAGCTAGCACTTCTTTTTCTAGCTGGGCATAGTGCTGCTCTGTCGCTGTCAGTGACCGTGATGCGTAGGCGAAAGGTGCCCACGTCTCTCCAGTCTTTTGTAGGATCACCGCCCCCAACCCATAGGATGAGGCGTCAGCTGATATTCTCAGAGTTTTGTTTGGGTCATACAGCTGGAGAACAGGTGATTTCAGCAGCTCCTGTTTGAGACCATCAAATGTCTTTTGCTGTTCAGGACCCCAGTACCACAGATTCTTCTTTGACAGGAGGTCTCTTAGCGGTTTGTCCTTTTCCGCCAGGCTAGGTATGAACTTCCCTAGCTGGTTTACCACACCGAGGAAGCTCCTGACCTCGGTTGTGTTAGTCGGCTCTTTAAGCTCCTGCATGGCTCTTGTTTTGTCAGGATCAGGCTTTAGTCCGTCAGCTGAGACGATATAGCCGAGAAACTTCACCTCTTTCTTCCCAAACTCGCACTTTTTCAGGTTGAGCGTGACTCCTGCGTTCTCTGCCCGCTGTAGGACTGCATGCACCCTCTCATCATGCTGCTCCTTTGTGGTCCCCCAAATAAGGAGGTCATCCATGTGACAGACAACCCCTTCAAGGCCTGCCGTCACTTCGGTCACCATCATGTTCTGGAAGTGCTCTGGTGCAGAGGAAATGCCGAAAGGCAAGCGGTTGAAGTGGTAACACCCAAACGGCGTGATGAAGGTGATGAGGAGCGCTGATTCTTTGGCCAAAGGAATCCCATGTTGGCGTCTAGTTTGGTAAAAAACTGTGCACCGGTAAGCATGCCTAGAGTCTGGTCAACTGAGGGAAGAATACATTTTTCTCTGCACACTGAGTCATTCAGGGGTGTCATGTCCACACATATTCGGACCTCTTCCTTGTCCTTCTTTGGGGCTACGACCATGCCGCAGCACCAGTCTGTGGGCCGTTCTATTCGACTAATAACCCCTAGACTCTCCATCCTATCTAACTCTGTTTTCACTTTACCCATCAGAGGTAATGGCACTCGTCGTGGCACCTTGAGTGAGAATGGTTTAGCATCAGGTTTGGTAGTGTAGGGCTTCTGAACCCGGCCAAGACCATCACAGAGTTTTGGGTAAGCGATCTTCACTGTGTCTAGGTCTATGCTTATGCTGTCTAGCCTAGCTACAAGCTTGAGCCGCAGTGAAGCTGCTCTGCTCAACAGCGCTACCTGTAGATCTTTTACTACAAACAACTTCTCTGTGGTGTTTCTCTCTTTGTATGTGAGTGTCTCTGTAGTAACCCCTGTGACATCTAATTTTGTACCCCCTGGGCCATAGAGTGGTTTCTGAACTCTGTCTAGCTTTCTATCTTTGTGTATGAAGCCTGCAAGCACATGCTCAGGAATGGCTGATACGTCGGCTCCCATATCTATCTTAAAGGTTACTTTTCTGCCTTTCACAATGATGTCGGCCATCCATGGACCCTCACTATCCTCAGAAGTCACTGTTCCCAGAAACAGTCCATCAGCATCATGCAGTTCTCCAGTGTCCTCAGCTACTGCATTAACTGAGCTGGCTGATCTGCACACTCTTCCATAATGACCACGTTTTCCACATTTGCGGCATTCAACATTTTTAGCTGGACATTGTGATGCAGGATGAGAAGGTGATTTGCCACATTTATTACATGACTGATATCCCCCCTTAGTCTGAATGGGTTTCTGGAATGGCTTCTGCTGTCCTTGTGGTAGTTCTTTGAATCTGCTTCTGAGCTGTTTACTCTTTTTAAAGTGCATTGCATCCACAGCTGCTTTACTGAAATTTGCCTCCCCTCTCAGGTCTGACTGCTGGCGTCTAATTTCTTCAGACTGCCTAGCCATGTGGATAGCTTTGGTGAGGGTGAGGTTTTTATCAAGTTGCATTTTCTCTGACAATGCTGCATCTTGGAGGCCCACCACTAGCCTTTCTCTCAAGAGTTCGTCATGCAGCTGTCCGTACTCACAGTTTTCTGACAGTGCATAAAGTGCTGTGATGAATGTGTCTACCGGCTCCCCTGGCTGCTGCACTCTCTTGTTGAACCTGGCTCGTTCATATATGACGTTCTTTTTAGGGATGAAGTATCTGTCAAATCCCTTCTTGACAGACTCATACTGCTCACGCTGCACACTGGTTAAATCCAAGCCCCGTAGCACATCGTCAGCCTCATCTCCCATGCAGTAAACTAGCGTGTTTACTAGGGGTGTAACGATACATGTATTTGTATTGAACAGCTTCGGTACAGGAGGTTCGGTTCGGTACAGGGCTGTGCACGGGTGAGTTCCCGGAACGGAAGTTGCGTGTGTTTATTTTCCGCCTGCAGCTACACGTGCAGCCCGTTTACGTCATGGCTAACGCTAGCGAGAAACCAGCAGAGCTTAAAGACCCTCACTTGTCGCTAAAGTCTCCTGCTTGGGAACACTTCAGCTTCCTAGTTAAATAATGCGACGGAGAAAGACAAGTAGATAAAACGAGGGCAGTGTGCCGACATTGTTCAGCTGAGATCGGGTATGTTTCCGGTGTGACAGTTTGACTCGGTGTTAATTTTAACTGGTGAGGGTCCCAGGTGTGCTGGAGGTGTGGTCTGAGAATCCCGTCAGGAGAGGGGTCCTCGGCCATGTCCGCTAACCAGTAAAAACATTCCGATCACCCTGCTCATCGATCCAAGTCATGTATATTCATTTTGACGTGGCTTGAACACTACTATTTTACACGGAGATGTCGGGGTCTGCGACCTGCAAACCACTGTTCGACGAGCGCTACACAGCACGCAGTGACAGTGTAGGTGACTGTGTCGATGCCTGTCCAAAAAAACGCAACTGTCAATAAATCGTCCAAAAGTGCATGTTGTCGTCCTTATATCTTCTTAATTAACCCTGTAAGACCCAAATATAGAAAAACCTAAAAAAAAAAATTTTTAACCTTTCAGATGTTGTTGTAGGAGGCCTCTGATGCAGAAATTAAAGAGTTTTTTAAAAATAAATGTTTATGTAAGTTTTTAGAGAAATGTTGTAATATTGCAACATTGGGCTTAGGTGGGTGCAGAATTTTGTTGTACTCACGTTGTCTGAACAACAATTCAGAACAACTAAGGGTTCATTTTATAGGGTTTTTTGCTTACTTAGCCTCATAAAGGTATATAACCTTAATAATAATCACACTTTAGTCATATTTTTATGAAGTTATTAATTTAAAAAAAAATTACACAGGATAAAAATCTAGCTTTTTCTAGCAACTTCTTCATTCTTTTTTCTTTTGATGACTGACTTTCATTGGTAGTGAAAGTCCTAAAAAGACCAGAGGATGTACCAGCGACAAATTTGATGGGGAACTTATATTTAGGCTTCTCAACTTCAGTGTAGGTTCTGGTGGCTTTGTCCCAGCATTGAATCAGGTGCACAGGTTCAGGTCCAGCAAAGGATGACACTAGTGTGACGACCCTGTTGTCATACCATTTGACAGTATAGATGTTATGATTCCCCTCAACTCTGATGTCATGGCTTCTTCTCCCCTTTTTCTTCAAGCTCCTCTCATCATCAAGGTTACAGTTGGGTGGGCGCACCTGCTCAGCTGTTCCAACATATTGAATTCCCCGATCAAGGAGCTTCACTAATAATGGAACACAGTAGAAGTAGTTGTCTGCAAAAAAATTGTAGTTCTGACCTTCTGGAAGTGTGGAAGCAAGCTTCATCACATCACCTGACAATCCAAGTTCAGATTTGGCTCGTATTCTGTTGACACTGCCTTGTTAGACATCGAAGTCACACATCATGCCAGAGATTCCAGTTCTCACCCTAAATATAAATTTAGATGGCTTAGCATATGCTCTCAACTTATTATGCTAAATGAAATATTCATCCCAATCATTAGCCATTTAGTCACACAATACTGCCTTGCCAGCTTGCTATGCCCTCTACTTATCATGCTAAAAGAACTATGCATCCCAATCACCAGCTATAGAGTCACACAATACTGCCTTGACATGACAATACTGCTTGTTAAGCTCTCTAATTATCATACTAAAAGGAAAACATGTATACCCCCACTTACATCCACACCCAACATTCAGGAACATTTTCACCTTTCCCAGAACTGAATTGTCTGTTGATCCGCTTTGTGGACAAAGTCATGGAATTTTAGGTCAGTCTGATCAAATTAACTACATTTTTTAGAGATAAAACTTTTAAGTCAGTCAAATTTGACCAGAACACAACACAAAGGTAGTATGTATACTGTCCATGTATAAAGAAAACACTCAGTGGTGTAGTGGAGGGAACACAACCTGTCTGGGCCCACTGCAACAAGCCTGCTATTTTGGCTACCACACTCACCCAGTGTTGTAAAATTACAACAAATATATAACAAGCTCTAAATGAAATTTGATGAATCTATTCCACAATAACTACATATGTACATGTTCTAGACATTGTAATAACAACAACAAAAAATATAAAAGACATCTTTCTTACGTGAATCTGATGAATCCAGTCCAATGAAATAAAGAGATGTTGTTCGAAGGAAACCTTAAGAGGTTGTGTGAGTTTATGGCCATAAGAGCGGGACTTATAAACAAATTTACTATCCAATAGCATTGTGAGACTGAACAATAGGACCCAATGACTATGTAAATGTGGTAAAAAATAAGATAAAATATAACAGATTGTTTTTTAGGATGGCTAAAGGTAACGTTGTAAATTTACAACAGTGGGTCTTAAAGCCTGTAAATAACTCATGGGTGGAGTCAATGTGGACAAGTTAATCTTTCTGGCAAAAATTATGAAGGTTGAGTAAAACTGAACAGGGCTACATGCTGGAACTGTTAGTGCTGCACTTCACTTGTGAAAAAGTTTTGTTAAAAGCCTTTAACAAGCTGTGAGGAATTTTTTTTTATAATGTTTCATATATTTTTTGTTTGAGAATATTTTATTTATTGGAAAACTTATTTTATATACTTTGTTTATTTGAGAATAATTTATTTAACTTATTATCAGGCAGCACTTTATGTTTGCATTTTGTTCCCATACTGTACCGAAAATTAACCGAACCGTGACCTCAAAACCGAGGTACGTATCGAACCGTGATTTTTGTGTATCGTTACACCCCTAGTGTTTACTTGGTTAGCGTCAGATGATTCATTCAAATTACTTGCCAGCCTGAAGCATTCAAATCTCCGTATCCACTTCTCCCACTCATGGGGCTTCGAGAAGTCGAAGGAGTCCGGAGGTTTTATGGTGAACGTAGCTGTAGGGCCGCCCGGTTGCGGTGTTTCCGCCATCTCTGCAGTCCCGATGTCGTCCTGTCCGGTCTCGTCCGCCGCGGTCTCGACGTCCTCTCTGGCCAGCCTCGCGACGCGTTAGCCGTGGTAGCCGCCGAGCTAGTTAGCGCCTAGCTCCGTAACTGAGACACGACGTGACTAACGCACCGTGGCAGCTCCGCTTCTGACACCATGTTGTGTTGTCTGCGTGTGAGTTCTTTGTTCTTCAATAACGACACCGTATATTGCTTTTCTCTGAACGTTTACTGTCTCTCACACAAGATGGTACGTTACAGGCGCACATGTCAGGCTGCAGGATAAACCGGAACTACCCAGCATTTACCTGTCTCTTGCATCAACATATAACCCAAAATACTGTTACACCACAGGTGAGACGGGAATCAGCTGTGATCAATGTAATCTTCAATCCATTAGTTTTGAACATGAGGTTTTCTGTTTTGACAAACCGTGTGGAAGCAATTGAAAATTCACCAGTTAACATCTACTGTTTTGGTCTTGATTGAGCTTGTGTGTAAAGGAGTTAATCCATTTTAAACGTGTAAAATGTGTGTATTTTGTGTCAAAAGAGGAAGAATTGTGTTAATTGTATAGCCCACACAGGCTGATGTTGTGGTAACTGTGTGAAGAGTTTTGAAAAAGCGTTAAAAGTATTGAACAATGGGTCATAGCGGTTGTAAAAAAAACTGTAGTCAGCCATGAAAACAAAAAGTTTATTTAGTGTGTGTGTGTGTGTGTGTGTGCGCGCACGCGCGCGTGTGTGAGTGAGTGAGCGAGAGAGAGAGAGTAGTCCCACTGTAACCTAGAAACTGTGCTGTCTTGAGGGCAGCAGGGTCGCTGATGAATCATAAATGATGTGTGCGAGTAACGTGAGACAGGAAGAATAACGTGGATGACGACACAAACGAGCGGCACCACAGTAGCTTGTGAAACCTGACTGTACGTCCACACAGAGTGATCCTCAAAGTTTTTGAAGACTGTCCGGGGGCAGAACCGGACTTCTATGTATCCAGTCAGATGGCCGGATGCTCTGGAGCCCGCCCCTCGCTGAGCCATATGACAACGGGGTCAAGTTAAACAGGTGACCACACTAACACAGCCATTTTCTCATGTTGCCTTCAAAATAAAAGCATGGAATCTGATCACTTACCACACTGCATCATAGATGCCAGGCTACATCAAATAAGCTGAAGTTTGGGATATTTTGATATTTTAAAACTTCCCCAGTATAAGTTATCACATTATCATCTCGGCAAAACGCTGGCCCCAAGGAAACATTGACTTAATGATTAAACATTTTTCACTCTATGACAAGACATTTGTATTTATAGTCACATTTTTTGGTATTGTGGTGGTCACACTTTATAATAACCATCATTAATAAACGGTAAATTAATAGTTAATTAACCATTTACAAAGCATTGTATAGGCCTACATCATTTGTAGCTTTACAATAAGGAATTTCTTAATAAATCGTTCATAAAGAAATACATTTTTTGTTAACTAAAGTTTAGTAACTAAGTTTTATGAAGTAGCCTATACATTTACCATGTATTAAGAGGTAATGATGTTGTCACAGACTTGTCTATGTGAACATTTTCAACAACATTGTCACAGTTAGCCTGAGGTTATCATAGCCTTTTTCACACTGCCATTGCTGCTGTAACTGTCTTTGGCAACTTATATGAGGAAAGAAATACTGCAGATATACTTGGAGAAGTGTCTGTCCTCCTGTCTGTCCTCCTGTCTGTCCTACCGACTCTTCCTCACATTTCTGCCGAAAAACAGCGTCTGTCACCAGCAAAAAACTTTAACTCACCAAGTGTTTGTGATGAAAATAAATCACCACAACGGTCAGCCCTCAGGACCGAGACTTCAGTGAACTTTCCCCCAGAAAACAGCCTCTCTCGGGGAAACACCTTAAAAACGCCGACGTCATCATCATGACGTAATCCGCCACGCCTCTTTAGGAGCCGCAGCGCCAGCTTCCTGTGTGAATTACACAGCAGCTGAATCACCATCGGCAAGAATTGGCAAATCGCTGCTGCAGGGATAATGCGGGTTGCTGTGTAAAAACGGCTCGTGATCACATGATCCTAAAGGTGGAGTAATCATTGACAAGAATAGTGTCCATGCATCCAGAATGACCCTGGCTGCCATAATGTTTAGTTCTTCTGAACAGCTATTAACACTAAGCTTAATAATGGCATCACATCACCACCTCAGTGAATGAAATTAAACAGAATCCATTTTTATAAGTGAGTTATTGACTACAACCTCTCTTCTATAGGTTTTTAATGGATCCTTTTCTTAATATCACAGTGTATTATAGTTCCTTACCATTACAACACACTGTCTTTTTAAACTGGCATTTTTAGTATAATCAGATCAATTGACTGCCATTATAGCGAGAAACACACGTCATAAGATGAAATGTCCCACTGGACATATTTCTTTTATTGTGTTAACTTTCCGTTCCATTTACTGAAAGGTTTTATTTAAATGCAGTTCCATCGAGTGGATTCCCTTTAAAATCATTATTAATATTACCATTTATAAAGCCAACTCTAAAACTGCTCTCAGAACTAGAGTCCCCATACACAAGTTCAAATAGTTCTATCCAGGAACCTTAGTTGAAAAAGGTAAGGCCTTAAAAATTGTGGACCAATCACATAAAGTGTAAACCTGTCTTGGTCACACATCACCACCCTGGTTGTTAAAGAAAAAAAGTTCTGGTCAACATTTACAGGGGAGCAATAGAAAGCATTCTGACTTGAAACGTCACAAACTGGCATGGTTCATCACGGCCCAGGACAGAAAGGCTCTACAGTAGGTGATTAAAACCACCAGAACATCACTGGTACCTTCTACAGAGCATCAGTGATATCAGTGAATTGAGACGTCTGTACAGAGCCCAAAGATACTAAAAGACAACAGCCACCCAGCCACAGTCTGTTCACCCTGCTGCCATCTGACAACAGATAGAGAAGGATCTGCTGCCGTACCACCAGAGTACAGAGCAGCTTCTTTCATCAGGCTGTGGACTCCTGAACTCATCAACATTTGTGTAGCATAAAGGAACAACAACTTACATTGCGTTGCATACCTCAAAATCATGCATTTATTTTGAAGGCTTGATCTCCAACTTCCTCTTCACTCCTGTTGTATTGTGTGTATTTGATGCGTCAATTTCCGTTCTCTCCAGCTCAGACCTGCTGCTGGGTGACAATCTAATTCAGAGGGGAAGCGGAATTATTCCTTCAGCGTTTTTTTTTCTTCTACTTTGTGTGGATTGTATTTTTGGAGGCGACATATTCATTGAAACGCTTATTTTAAGGATTTGGGGGGATTATTTGTTCATTCAGTAAGATGGGCTGCGTTGGATTCACCTGCTCCAAACACTCCCTATGCGCGCTCAACATCCTCTATGTTGTGAGTATCCGCAGACAGCAGGACACCATATGGATCATTGTATAGGCGCTTTCTTCAGTAGAGTCGGTGCTTTATTGTTCTGTAAACGCAGTGTAGGAAACGTCCCGCTCTGTACAACACACTGATGAAGTCAGACACTGACACTTTAATCAATTATTTATTGTGTGGCAGCACGATCAGGTGATCACCATGGGCTATCCGTCCGATAGGCTACAACACATGAGAAATGACACATTTATAACGCAGCCTGCTTTCTTCTGAAGAAATCCGGCCTTTAAGGCTGTGAATGTAATTGCCTTCCATCGCACTGTGTGGCATTTGCCTGAGCCTCAGATGGATCTTATCGCTGGTTTCTCAACTTGAATTGTACGTGTAGATGGCACCCACTGGTTTCAACAAGGTGTTATTTCATATGACACATTCATAGATCCATCTATGCCTCAGACAAGGCCTGCATGGACTCTGTAATCATTTTAAAGGGGCACTCCAGCGATTTCAAACACCAGTAGGGAGTATTGAGAAACTGAACCAGTGAACACTGCTGTTGACGTCTGTCTGTCTGAGAAAATAAATGATGATGTGATAATGGCATCTAGCTTGTCTCGGATTGGACTACATCACATTAGGCAGAGTGATAACTGGCTTTGTTACTTCCTTTCAATTTCAAGGATAATCTCACATTTTCCAAGTGTATCTTAAAATAAGAAATATAAATGAAGTGTGTAGTACACACTTATTTGAAAATAAACCGTCTCTCCTTTTTTCAGTGTATTTCACTGATTATGCCTCTGTACTCTTAACTTACTTTGTAACTTCCACTAGTAAAGCAGTATTTTATATTGTGGAGTTGCTACTTTTATTTAGTAAAAGTTGCTGAGTGTTGCTTCCACCATAAATAGTATTAAGTTGTCACACTATATGTACAGTAGGTTGAGGGGATTTTGAGGAACACATTTCTACTTGAATGGTTTTGAATAACATATTTGTCTTCAGGAGTGTATATAGGCTACAGTATTTGTTTTGTACCTAACGTGTCACTGCTCCAGGTGAAGGTGTCCTGGCTGTAAGCCACTGACTCATTCAGACTGTTGGTGGTCAATGTCCACACACACAGCGTGGTAAGACAGCAGTATGTCATAAAGCTTCTTTTGAACCCAGGACAGAGTTCATGTAGGAGATTGAGCTCATTCAGCTGATTGTCCTCCTGATGGGGTTTCATCTTTACAGCTTTCGAAGGGCTGATTTCATCATTTTAGCTGCACGCAGCTAATATTTTCATTATGTTTTTAGGTTGTCTGTCCCATTCTTGTGAATGTAATATCTCAAGAATGCCTTGAATCTCTTCAAATTTGCAACAATACCCACTTGGTCTGAAGGATTAACTGATACGTTTTTGGTGATCAAATGTCAAAGGTCACTGTGACCTCACAATACACACTTTTGTGGCCGTTTCTCAGCAGTTTACATGATATGATGAATTCAATGTAATGTTGTTTTATTCCGCAAAATATGTTCTGGCCATAATTCAACATCATAACTCAGCAGCAGCAACTTGATTGGTGTGCAGAGGTGTACAACCACGAGGAGGTAATTCTAATTTCTGTTGTTTCACTGTTACCTGGGGAAGCGACCGGAGAAAACAATGCCTCTTCCTGTTTCGGTTGTGCGATGGAAAGCACCTTCCTTTGTGGTGCACAAAAATCCAGCCCAGTGGCAGACTGAATGCCAGAGCAAGAGAGAGGTTTATAGGGAACCAATCTTTATGTGGATACTTAAATCATAGCACTTATGTACTTAAGGTATCCTTGAAAAACAGCAGCTACTGTGCTCAGATAAGAGCTTGAAAATTGTTTGTATTTTTTCTTTTTTACATTATCGACAGTGATATGTTGTGGTTTCTTTCTTGTGACAAATGTACTTTGGCTTTGGACAAAAGCTTCCGCTAAATGCCCTGAATTTAAATCTAAATGTAAATTAATATTTTTGCAAATACGTTATTCACTTTCTTGCTAAGAGTTAAATGAGAAGATCGTTGCCACTCTAATGTCTGTACAGCATTTATTAAACTGGAGCTGGAAAGTGGTTAGCTTAGCATAAAGGCTGGAAGCAGAGGAAAACAGCCAGCCTGGCCGTCCAACAGTAACAAAATTACCACCACCTACCAGCACCTCCGAACCTAATTCATTTCTTTCTATTGTCTTGTATGTGTAAAAGTGCAAAATCAACAGTTTATTATATTTTACACAACTAAAGTTCTTCTTCAGCTTCAACATTGAACAACACTGAAAAACAACCCGAAAGACGACATTTATTTAAAGAATATCAGTAGAATTTGGTGTCACTTGCAAAACTCAGATACAGTATCTTAACAAACAACACCTGCCTGGCCCAGTTCTACTGAGCAGTAAGATGATGTGAAGATGTGGCATTCCATCAGATTTAAATTCAAGGGGAAACAACGCTCGGATGAGGACGTGGTGTCATTTGTGCATATGTGTGTGTTCTGTTTTTTAAGCAGAACTGAAACACTTTTCTGTGGTTTCTCTCTCTTGTTTCTGAGAAAGACAGTGTGCAACAGGAAGTGAGGCAGGAGGTGGCAGAAACACACAGGAAGTGAAGTGAGGCCTGCCTCAGTTAGAACTGGGTTATCAGCAACACATCGAATATGTTGCCTACATTCCTGCCTCTGCAGAGGCGACCACATTGACTTTCAATCTTATGTTCAATCAATGTTCAAATAATCAATGTAGCAGATCAGACTCTTTTCACATTTTACAAATAACGTTGCTGTGTTTCAGCTTTATGATTTTACCCTTGTCAGTTTTTTTGTTGGTTGGTTGGTTGGTTGGTTTGTCAGCAGGATTAAAAATAAAAATGGTTAAGCAGTTACCGGCTGGTTTAAGATCTAGAGTGCTACACTGTTGGGCCTTGGTGGAGATTCAGTGCCACTGTGGTTTGATGTTAAACTGTTAAAAATCCTGCAAGGATTACATGTTTTAAAAGATCATGTTTGACTCTTACACAATAATTATATCACTGAGTCTCAGTCTGTGTGTCTGTCTTGCAGATGGTGAGCCTGCTGATGATCGGCATCGCAGCGTGGGGAAAGTGGTTCGGTCTGGTCTCCAGTTTCCAAGTGGTGGGAGGCATCATCGGTGTGGGCGTCTTTCTCTTCTTTGTGGCCCTGGCCGGCCTCATCGGGGCCATGAAGCATCACCAAGTTTTGCTCTTCTTTGTATCCTTAACACTGCGTATTCTATGGCAGTTATACTTTACTTTATTTATTTATTTATTTACAAATCATTTTAAAATCCAAGTGAAATTTCAAATCATAATATACAGCAAAACATGATCTTGTAAAAAGGGTAACCCCAAAAGCTATCAGTAGCTTATAAACGGGGGCCCAGAACATCAATACAATAACAATAATAATAATAATAATAATAATAATAATAATAATAATAATAATAATGATAATAATAATAATTCCTATTTCTACCTGAATCCTATACCCCAAAAGTAATTACATAAGTACAAAGAGTATAAAGTTTAAACACAATGACAATCAGACACTGGTACAGCAAAACAGAACACAGCGACCCAGGCTTGAGCTACACATATTTCGACAGCAGTCTTTGTTTTAATCTCTTTTTAAAGATAGACAGAGATGCAGACTCTTTTATCTTCTTCTCAAGCTCATTCCAAGTCTGTGGGCCTTTAATGGTCACACTAAGACTTGTACATTTCAGTTTCCGTTTCTTTCCCTTTATAAGTTGTTTTCCTCTCATGTTGTATTCGTGAGTGGGTAAAGAAATTGGGATGAGATGACAGAGTCTGTCATTGAGTCTAAAGGCCCCCACACATCGCCCAAGGCCGACTTCCTTATCCGACGTCCTTATCCGACCACTCCGTCGGATCCATTCGGTAGAAAAGTTGCATTGAAACACACTGCCCCGGCTACACAGTAGCGTATACGTTTGTTTATCATCGTCACTTCCGCCACCCCTCCCACACGCCGCGCTGATTCGCTGGCACACCACCAATCAGAATGGTTACTGAACAGCTAGCTAACAACCAATCAGACAATCCGACGGCGTCCTACCTTAGACGGCCGACTTCACATGTTCAGTCGGATCAGACGCCGTCCTCACGCTTCCGTGCGGCTCAGACAGCACTGAACACACCGAACAGAGTAGCTCCCACACCGGCTCAGACGTCGGACATCTGAAGCATTAGGAGAGAGTCGGACGAGTTCGGGAGCAGTTCTGTTCAGTGTGTTCAGCTGTGTCGGAAGCGTGAGGACGGCTTGGTTGTTAGCTAGCTGTTCAGTGACCATTCTGATTGGCGGTGTGCCAGCGAATCAGCGCGGCATGTGGGAGGGGTGGTGGAAGTGACGATGATAAACAAACCACATAAACAGAGACGGCACAGAGTTACAAACAACACTTCACCGTTCGTTATTTTGGGGATAAACCAACGTATGTTTGGAAGCCATGGCTGTGTGGACCGAGGACTTTGAGGAGCAGCTGGCTGCCCTGGTGGAAGAGAGACCACCGTAATACGACATCACGCAAGTAATGCTGAGCTAACACTGTGTGTGCTTTGTTTTGATAAGCTACGGTCCGCTCTCCGTTCCGTCATTCCCTGTTTTTATGTTTTGGGTTACTGGCACGAGACTAGCGCCACCCGATGTTTAGGAGACTTATTGCATTTCACGCATGCGCAGAACGTATACGCTACTGTGTAGCCGGGGCGGTGTGTTTCAATGCAACTTTTCTACCGAACGGATCCGACGGAGTGGTCGGATAAGGAAGTCGGCCTTGGGCGGTGTGTGGGGTAGTTTGTAAAAAAGAGGATCAGAGGGAGCATTTAATTTGGTCCATGATATTACTCGAGTTACTTTCTTTTGTAAGGTCTGTAATTTCTTGAGATAACTAGGATATGAATTACACCATATAGCATTACAGTAACACAAATGAGGCTCAAATAGGGACCTATACAGGTTTAGAAGAGCTTCAAGAGGGAGGAAGTGTCGCAATTTAAAAAATAAGCTGACGTATTTAGATAATTTCTTTGTCAGATCATCAATATGCTTTCTGAAATTTAAAAATTCATTAATGTGAACTCCCAGAAATGTAGTGGATTCTACCCTCTCAATGGCTCTACCATTTATCTAAACACTCATATGTTTAACATGATTTCGGTTTCTGTTTGAGCGAAATACAATGAAATTGGTTTTATCAATATTTGAAGATAGTTTATTACATCTGAACCAGATGTCCACCTTTATCAATTCTTCACACATGAGATATTGAAGCTGTTCCAAGTTTTGTGTGACAGAAATAAATTTGTGTCATCAGCAAAAATAATTTTGTGTAAAATAAGAGAGGAGTTTACAATATCATTTACATATAAGATAAAAAGAAGCAGTCCTAATATTGATCCCTGCGGGACCCCATATTTCATAATGCTACGCTGTGATTTATTATTATTTACATGAACATATTGCTCCCTATCATATATATATAACTTCTAAACCAATTTAGCACTGTGCCCCTGATACCATAATGTTGCAATTTACCTAAGAGGATTGAGAAATCGATCGTATCGAACGCTTTTGATAGATCGAGGAAAACTCCAGTCCCACACTCACCTCTATCAATAGCGTTGTTGATTTTTTCAGTGAGATCTAAAATTGCCATGCAGGTTGTGTAATTCTTTCTAAAGCCATATTGTGATGGGATAAGTATATTCAATCCATCTAAGTAATTGCTAAGTCTACAGTACACAATTTTCTCAATACTTTGGAAAGAGTGGGTAGTATAGATATTGGTCAATAGTTTTGCATGTTATTTTTATCACCTGATTTACATACTGGGATAATTTTTGCTATCTTCATCAATGAAGAGTACTATAGAAAATTATCTGTGATGTCTGACAGAACTACACCTGAGTCAAAACATGCATTGTGGGTGTTCATGGTGATATTATCGATGATCGACTTACTGGATTCTGTTACTCTTGTATATGTATTTATAGTGGGGAAGAAAGATGAGGAGTACAGTGTATTCAAGAAATCATTTTTTGCACTATTCTCTTTAGCTAAGTCGATATTAAAATCCCTTAGAATAAAACAGTTTTTATTTGTTTTGTTTATGCAATTTAATATTTCATCATCTTTGAGCTGGAAATTGTTCAAATCAGAGTTGGGGGGTCGGTAAATCACCCCTACAATTAGATTTTTTCCTGTATTTACATTTATTTCAACAAATAAGGAATCTGAGTAACCATCATCAATATTTAGATCATCACAGACACTCACGGAAAGTAGTGAAATTTATATATAAACATACACCACCACCTGGTCTGCCAGGTCTATTTCTTTTGTATAATGTATATCCATTCAGATTAAGGATGTTCAAATACGTTTTTTCATTAATCCAAGTTTCACTGCATCCCATTACATCAAATCTGTGGTCTAGGCTGGCCAAGAGAGATAGTAAATCATCATAATGCTTATTAAGGCTTCTAATGTTTAAATGCATCAAAGAGTATGAATGATCGTTTTTATATTTAATAGATTTTAGTTTAGCCGGTGTATAGCGCTTACATTTTAACTTTTCAAAGCAATGCTATTCAAGTACTTCACAGTTTTCCTCACTGATTATATCATCAAAGCCCATTTAATGCACATGGAAAGAAATGCCTGATATCTGATGTGAAAGTCATATAAAACCATATTGTAAACTCTTGTATCTAGGAATCCCTTCATCTTAAAATTAAATTTAACCAACCCTAAACCATAATGTTAAGAAAGCTGTAAAAAGAAAAGAAAAAGGAAAGAAAAAAAAGAAAGAACTAAAACTAAAATGCAAGAAAGGAAAAAAAAGAAAATACAGTGTCTATTTAAACGTGGATCTAGGATGTCAATGCAAGATCAACCAACAGGTATAAGAAATAAAGTTTCGTGATCACAAGGTTTAGATAGGTGCAGAAAGGAAAAGCTCACTGCATCAGGTAATTTCCATGAAAGAAGGTTTAGTAGATGCTTTCATCCTTCAGTCTGCAGACAGTCGGGTAAATCCATGTTTTAAAGAAGGCGCAGCTCCTTAGCATCGGACAGTTTATTTATAACACATCGCTGGTTGGAGTTTGTGAGCAGGTGGAGACGTCCATCCTGGGTCCAGCTAGCTGCAAGCTTATCCTTAAGTTTTTTACATAGGTCATCCAGCAGTTTCACCCGCTTTGCTGTTGGACTCTCCAGAATGTGCATCTTTGGTGTTGATCCCTTGAGCTGTTTTTCGCTTTGTAGACCTTATCTCTGGTGTTATATTGGGCAAACTTAACGATGATTCCCCTCGGTTTGTCCTTTTTGTGGGATTTAGGGCCAAGACGATGGCTCCTGTCGATTTCTCCAGATCACACCTCTATATTGAGATTATTTTTGATTATCCCCATTATAACTTCATTAATTTTTTTCCCGGTCATTTTCAGGGACACCAAAAACGACAAGACAGTTCCGTCTTGAATACTGCTCTTGCTCGTCTAAAATGTCCTCCACATCATCATAATTTTTCTGTAGTTCATCAAGATTATCCGTGATGGAGTCAGTAATAGCCCTTTTTATGGGTTCAATCAGGGAATCCACCAATATCTTACTGATTTTGCAGATGAAATCACAGTCCAAAAATAACGTGTCAATCTGTTTGCTTACTGTGTCTTTGATAACATCTCCGGGCATTATTTGTAGTTGTTCCGATTTTCCCAGCAAGTCTTTGGCTGCGTCTTTATCCTGTTGCATGCTTGAAAATGTTTGTCAGGTGGCAGTGTTGGTGGAGAGTCGAAAGTAGCTGCTAAACTGGTTTCCTGTTTCCCAGGACAAACAGCCAGACTGAGTTTAAAAGTGTTCAGACACCTTTAGTTACACAGCAGAGGCAAAGCGTAGTTGGAAGATCACGTTAAAATCATTTGTTTTGTTGGCCGATCCGAGCTGACTTTAGCAGCACCGGTCTCAGCTTGATGACAGCAACATTATCATTGCTCCTTGTATGACAATTTATATGACCCAGGAAATGTCATGTGATAGAACTAGGTCAGTATTTAAAAAGAATTCATCATAGATAGGTGTACTGCTGCAGTGCACCACTCCGGCACTTTTTTGCTCCAAGTGAAGAAATAAAATGTTCAGTTTGCATAATCTGGTTAAACATTAAAAAATTAAAGTGATTAATTGCTAAAACTACTTAGTTGTATGCCATGTTTTGAACATAGGTTGGCATCTTCTCATCAGTAAAGCTGAACAGCTCTGCATGCGCAGCTAGTTACATTATGTGACATACTGTATACCGGTATGTAACAAGCTGGACACGTACAGTATCGTCCTGTCATTCACTCTGGGTGATCTGTGCATTCTCAGTGGCAAACAGTTGGAAAAACACTATGACACAAGTTACAGTGCACAGCAGCTGCTTTGAATAAACTATCATCCTACCTGCTGCTGTCACAGGCTTCATGCGAGGTTCACGGTGGAAGCCCATTTCCACCAGTAAAGGAAAGTATAAGATGAAAACTAAGATTGATGAAAAAATATTTACATGGTAATTCAAAAATAAGAGAGAAAAAGCCATTATCATGAGATTATGACATTAAAAAAACATCCAAATTATGAGGTAAAAGTCATTATTATTATTATTATTATAGGAATTCAAAATTAAAGCTGCAAGCAGCTATGAACGGGCCCTCGCAGTCCACGTGTGTCGGTGAGTACTGCCGTCACGGTGTGCAGCAATTGTGGCCTGCAGCCTGCAACCTGCTGCGTGCTGCCTGCTGCCTGCTGCGTGCTGCCTGCTGCCTGCTGCCTGCTGCGTGCTGCCTGCTGCCTGCTGCGTGCTGCCTGCTGCCTGCTGCCTGCTGCCTGCTGCGTGCTGCCTGCTGCCTGCTGCCTGCTACATGCTGCGTGCAGAATGCGTGGGCTGTTGCAAGTGTGGGCTGCTACAGGCAAGATAAAAGAAGATACCCAGAAGCTAGAAGAAGTTGAATCGAGTGAGAGTCCTGAATAAAGGCTTTTGTAGTGGGTAATGTGCCTCTTTTGGTTGAGACAAAGTATGTAAACTGACCCCCACCCCACCTTGTATCACTCTACTGAGGTATTTTTGGGCGATTTTATGCATGTAGGTGGCGGGGCTTGGATTTTTGATATTCCAGGGGGCGCTATAGAGTCCCCTGGTAACGCCTTTCATCAGCTATCCTCAGGAGGGCATTGGGAACAATTGTACCAAGTTTCGTCTTAATCCGACCAAGCGATGTGGAGATTTAAAATACTTAAATTTAAATAGCGCCACCTAGTGGTCATCTGCCAAAAATTTGCACAGAGCCTTAAGGGCTCACGGGGAAGTAGCCACCTGAGTTTCATGTCATTCGGACATACCAGTGTGGAGATATGCAGCACTTAATGTTTTGAGCAAAATGTACAGGAAGTTGTTATTTGATAACTTGAGTATTGTTTGGAATATCAAAATTGTTTAGATAACTTTTTGTCAGGAGTGTTCACAGATGCTGTGTGCAAAGTTTGGTGCTAATCAGTGAAATTGCCTGGGAGGAGTTCGAAAAAATAGGTTTGATACATTTGGCAAATTAGCATAAAAACTGGAGGTGGAAATGGGCGTGGCCTATATCACGAGATTATGAGATCATGAGATATCACAATTCAGGGAAGGCGTGGATAGTAGGTTTTTGAATGTGCGATAAACTATATGGGAGTTATAAGACAAAACGCAGTATCCTTGACTATAGCGCGACCTAGTGGTGGAAATTCAGGATGACAATAGATTATGAAATTTTTCAATTTTTTTTTTTTTTTTTTGTGACCTATATTCCAAGTTTCGAAGTGTTCAGGCAGTGAAAAATGTGATAATTAGGGACAAAAAAGTCGTCACTACAAAAACAATAAGGACCTTGCAGGTTACCCTGCTCGGGCCCTAATTATGAAATGAAAAGTCACAGTTATGAGATAAAAACAGTTGAAATTAGATTAAAAACAAACCTAAATTAAGACACAAAAGTCATAATTATGAGATAAAATGTCAACAATAAAATCATATTTATTACTTTTTACCTCATAATTATGTCTTTACACAGGAATACATACCCAACCAGTCAAAAGTCTGGACACACCTTCTTAAGGTATTCAATGGTTTTTCTTTATTAGGGCCCGAGCAGGGTGACCTGCGATGTCCCTGTTATTGTAGTGACGACTTTTTTGTCCCTAATTATCGCACCCCATGTGCTGAATCTCGTGGTATAGGTCACGCCCATTTCCGCCTACTGTTTTTTTCCTGCAAATTTGCAAAATGTCGCAAACTTATATTCAAACTCCTCCCAGGCAATTTCACCGATTTGCAACAAACTTTACACACAGCATCTGTGGAGCCTCCTGACAAAAAGTTATTAATAGAATTTTGATAGCACAAACAATACTCTTTTAATTTTGCTCAAAACACAAAGTGTTGCATATCTCCACATTGCTATGTCTGAATGACATGAAACTCAGGTGACTACTTCTCCATGAGTCCCTAAGAATCTGTGCAAAATTCTGTGCAACTTGGCCTCAAGGGGGCGCTTTTATCGCAAAGGGGGCACTATATCGCAAAATAACCAAAGAAATACTTCGCTGCCATCTGAAATCAATGACCATGTATAACATGACCAAATGCACAGAAAATCCTATTGGACCAATAACCCAAACCCAACAGGAAGTCAGATATTGTCACTGTACAGGTCACTTTTAGTGATTAACATGTTGGACACAGGAAATGACATTTAACCCCTTTCTACACTGTCTCAAAGACAGTTAAGACATGCATACACAATTCATCATTCAATGCATCCACGGAGTTTCGCAACGTGGGTGTCATCCTCGATTCCACACTATCCTTTCAATCACACATAAAATCCATCACAAAATCAGCTTTTTATCATCTAAAAAACACCTAAAGACTCTGGCCTTCCCTCTCCGAACCTGTGGCTGAGACCCTCATCCATGCCTTCATCACCTCCCGCCTGGACTACTGTAATGGAGTCCTGTTTGTTACGACCCGGCTCACATGGGTAAGGGAAACAACATGAAACCAGATGTTGTTGGTAAAAAAAAGACAAATTATTTATTGGCAGTGATTTACAAAACAGGAAAAAGGGCTGGTGGATGCTGTTTAAATCAAATAAATGAATATAACTTAAGAAGGTCTCTCCAAACTGAGAGATTTACACCAGGGCTTCCCAAATCAAATAGTCAATAAAGAAATATACGAAAACCAAAATACAACCAAACAGCACCCTCTAACCTAATTTGTCTAACAAAAAGTACCTACGTGTCTGCAGCTAATGTTAGCTGATCATCTCACTAATGGCCCTGCCCAATTCCTTACCACCTTCAGGAAACACAGGAACACAAATTCATACACCTGACAGACAAAAACATCAAGAGCACACCACACACATGGGGAGTAGGTCAGAGAGCCGGCCAACGGCAACTGAAGGGATCTATTTAACCCAGTCATGGTCTGGAGGGTGGCAGATGACTTGAGGATCTTGACCGATGCCGCACCAATCAGCTCGCGGCTGGAACCAGGAAGTAGGCAGATTCCCTCTCGCCCAATCTGCAGCAAGGGATGGCACATCCTGCTTAACATGACAAGATCAAGCTGCACAACACAGATACACACACGATACCCAAATAACAGGTGGCCATAACATGTTCCAAACCCTGGACAGGCTCCAGTATGTGCAGAACTCTGCTGCCAGGGTCCTCACCAAGCCCTGGCAACACATCACTCCCACTCTCATCCGACTTCACTGGCTCCCAGTCAAATCACGCATCACTTCATCACTTCACTTCGCAAAATTCTCCTCCTGACCTAAATCCCTCCATTCCATCGCCCCCCAATATCTGTCTGACCTATACCCTATACCCAATCTCAGACGCTATGCTCATCAGACACACACCAGCTCTCCATCCCTCACACCAAATTGCAACCCCTTGGCAACAGAGCCTTCTGTGTGACAGCCCCCACTCTCTGGAACACTCTCCCAGCTGAAATCTGCAAACAGACTTCTCTGGAGACTTTCAAAAAAGACCTAAAAACCCATCTTTTTAATAAGGCCCATCAGCTCTAGGTCCAGCCCCATCAATCAACTTTCCTATTTCTTTAACTTATTTATTCTTTGTTTAGTTACTGTTAAGTCTCTTAGTTATTGTTAAGTGTCCTTGGGTACCCTTAAAGGTGCTATATAAATTAAATGTATTATTATTATTATTATTATTATTATTATTATTATTATTATTATTATTACAATAATCGGGCAATGAGGCCGGGTATGCTGCAGCACACCCCAACGCGGGTGGACGGCGGGGGCCCGTTCATCGCTGCTTAGGGCCCGAGGAGAGAGACCTGCGAGGTTATCAAAAGAATTGTGATAGGCCAAAAAACACCTAAAATATAAAACAACAGTTTCCTGCACATTGTGGTCAAAACAGACAGTCTCGCATATCTTGACCAAATACAATCGCATTACCACAAAACTTTTGCTAATTGTGTTCCATGGCCACATGAGGGTTTGTGCAAAATTTGGTGAAAATCAGCCAATAGGTGGCGCTTTTATTGCTAAATGACAAAAAATGCTGCCTTGCTAATAGATACAAACCTCTGTTTAAGAGTCTGTCACACAGTGTTGTCATCTCACTATTGTCCTTCTGGAATGTATTATTCCTCTTTCAGCCTTATACTTTTCAGCTTTTTAACTTGTCAGCTTTTTCAAAAAAAAATAATTAATCGTAAATGGGAAAATCTTCAAATCCTCTTCAAAACTCATCGACTTTCAACCTCTTCTTGTCCCTCATACTTTGAGCTAGAGACACCATTCCAACTTTTAAAGAGTCAGAAGACCTTGAACTATTGGGCTTGTATTCAGTTTTTTAAAATCTTTTATGGTTTTGAATAATAATAATAATTATAATAATAAATTGAATTTATATAGCGCCTTTCAACGAACTCAAGATCGCTTTACAAAAAAAGAAAGGGGAAGTAAGAGTAGGGCAATGGGTGTGTACACAGGAGATGGGTGTGTACACAGGAGGGGGGGTGCAGGCGCGCCTTTAGGAGCTTCTTGAAGGACTCCACTGAAGTGGCACAGCGGATATGGAGGGGGATGGGGGCGGAGATGGGGGCGGACGCAGAGAAGGCCCTGTCCCCAAAGGTCTTGAGTCTGGTGCGGGGGGGGGTGTAAGGATGGAGGTGGTCAGAGAGGTAACGGGGGGCCAGAGCATGTAGGGACTTGAAGATGATTAGGAGGATTTTGAACTTGATCCAGGACATGACTGGTAACCAGTGGAGCTGCATCAGGCCGGGGATGATGTGTTGCCAGGGCTTAGTGCCAGTTAAAACCCTGGCAGCTGAGTTCTGAACATATTGCAGTCAGTCCAAGGTTTTGGAGGGGAGACCTGTGAGGATGGGAAATCATCACAGTTTTAGTTTGAAGGATTTTTAGCTGGTCTTTTGATTTTATAATGGGTGTGTATTGCGTGAGCTAGAGTGCGTGACATCATCACTAGAGTGGAGAGCAGCTGGAAAAAGTGGAGAAAAAATTCTCTTCAGCTTGATGTGGATCCCACATCTTTTACTTCACATAGACAATATATACATAGAAATGTAGGAGATCTTCTTGGCTTTCAGCTGATGGGCGTATTTCAGATGTAGGACTTACAGTTTTGGCTGTGGAAGTCCTAGAGCGACAAGCACTCCAGCAGCTCCCCCATAAGCCGCCATGTTAATTTTCAGCCTAAATTTCTTGAGGAGAGCAGATGGTACCTGTTCTGTCTCTCACTCTGGCGACCTCATTTTTCACTCTACAGAAATAAAAAAAGACATCACAGAGTTCAACAATGTCTCCTGTTAATCTCTATATGATTATTTTGGTGATAACCTGTACAATTTTTTCAAAACTTGCAGGAGTTTGGGAGGCGTTTTCCCATTCATTCTTACGGGGCCATTTTCAACTTCGGTTCTGCCACTGCTCCAGCAGCCAGAGAAACTGTTCACCTTTTTAAGCTCTTTCAGCCCTCTTACTTTTTAGTTTTCTGCCTTTTCAGCTTTTTCTAATATTCATCTCTCTGCCTTTTCAGCTTTTTCAAACATTTAGCTTTATGTTAAACTAGAGAAACTGTTCAGCTATCAAAATGTTCACCTTTTTAAGCTGTTTCAGCTTATCAGGGGTGTGATATTCTTCCATCCAGGATATGCAAATTTTCTGCTTTGGTTTACATGTACATATAGGAACTTTTTCTAACTTCTGGGTATCTTCTTTCATCTCGCCTATAGCAGCCAACGCTTGCAACAGTCCACACATTCAGCACGCCGCACGCAGCCCGCAGCAGGCCACGATTGCTGCACACCGCGACGGCAGTACTCGCCGACACGCGTGGACTGCGAGAGCCCGTTCATCGCTGTTTGCAGCTTTAATTATTATTATTTAGATCAATACTGAAGACATCAAAACTATGAAGGAACACATATGCAATTATGCAGTAAACTAAAAAGTGTTAAACAAACCAGAATATGTTTTATATTTTATACTCTTAATTGAAAACTATTCCAGATATCTACCTCATGAATCTGACTGAGAGAATGCCAAGAGTGTGCAAAAACCATTGAATGAGTAGGTGTGGCCAAAACATTTGACTGGTGTTGTATGTGTATATTTTTATCAAGGCTAAGTTTTTAAAATGTTTTGTCTTCAATCAGAAGAAATAGGTTCCCATAGAAAAGATCACATCAGGATAATAAAAAAATCATGTATGAGAGAGAAGTCAGTCTCATCTGGGTCAGTGAGCTGCTCAAGATTTTCTAATTCCTTTTTAATGCTGCTCCGTCTAGTAGGCCTACGCATGACCTCAGTATTAATAAAATCCTGGCTATACAGGCCTGCAAGAAAGAAATTATTCCACTTAAAAGAAGCCGGTAGTCTTTGTGAAGTTTACAGCTCACCAACATTAACCAGTCAGGATGAAAGCAGCAAAACATCCTCTCATTTTATGCATAGCTGAAAAGGTAAAAGTTTTCAAAAATAACGTAACTTTGTGTGTGCACACCATGGGCCTCATTCATGAAACGTTAGTAAATTTGTGCGTAGATTTGCACATAAAAGCCTACGCTACTAAAAACCTACTCCGGATTCATGAACGCCGCGGGAAACTCAGATCTGATCGTAAACACGTGTGTATGATCATGAATGCCAATCCATCGTAAAGTGACAGCGCGCTCCCGGTAATCAGCCATTAGCATAAAACCCCGCCCATGAATTGCCAATGACCACCATATAAGGAGGTGTAGAGGCATCCTGTCGACATGTCAGTCATGGCGCAAAGAAAGAAAGAAAGAAAGAAAGAAAGAAAGAAAGAAAGAAAGAAAGAAAGAAAGAAAGAAAGAAAGAATTATTCCGAAGCGGAGATTGAAATCATTTTGGGAGAAGTGCAGTAACCCCTATCCCCTATGGATATAGAAGGGTAAGTCCATATATAACACACACATGTAATCATGCAGGCTATATTCTTACCAATGAGCCAGCCGTCTCTCACAGCTCCATCCTCCAAACGCATGCCAACTGCGCAGTTACGCAGGATAAATGCATCATGCGTCCCACCAGGCCACCGTGCCACAACGTTTAACAACACACACTTTGCGTCACAGATCAGCTGCACATTCATGGAATGAAAGGTTTTCCGGTTTATGTCACCGGATAGAGCCTTGATGCGTACGTGTGTGGCACCGATGACACCTGGCATGTTTGCGATCGCACTCAATCCCTGCATTACTTCTCCCTGTCATTGTGCGCCATAGGGAAATTTAATATACTCTGGCATTAGTTTAATAATACCGTTAAGAACTGCAGACAGGATGCGGCTCATAGACGGTTGCGAAATGCCTATTTTTTCATTATCATCATTCAACATGTAGAAAAGAACGCATCATCTATTGAGTCGATTAACATAGATAATTCACAATTATGAGCTTAATCTGAATCTTAATCCTGCCAGTTGCCAACTAATTTAACTAAATGTGTTATATTTTTAATTGTTTATCATGTTTATATCACGTGTTTCAAAGACATCTGCGTATTGTGTACATAACAGAGCGCAATATGAATTAAAATTGTAATTTCCAATAGTGACAAGCATTATTTATATGCGTTCTTAAATTTACACAAGCACTACGTGTGGTCAGCAGCATGTGTAGATTTTGTTAGTAGCTACGAAAAGATCGGAGCTACTAAAATATTGATGAATGTGGAGATGCACGTAAATTTCCGTCTGCGAACGGTTTACACACAAATTCGTTCTGCTCACGTTTCATGAATGAGGCCCCATGTGTGCATGTCTTAGGTGCTCCAATACTTAAACAAAAAGCACTACCTGGAATTCATCACTTATTCACCATGTTACAAAGTGCTTTACAAAAGGAAATAAAACCAAACTAGGTAGATAGAATGAGAATATAAGGCCAAAGAGCACATTCATTCACGTCAACCTTATCTGGAGTCAGGTCATGAGGTCCGCAGACACTTCATCCCTTTTTCAAGGGATCGCGGAGGCGACTGGAGCCAATTCCAGCTGTCTCTTGGCGAAGGCAGGGTACACCTTGGACAAGTCGCCAGCTCATCGCAGGCCACCCCGCAAGGTGCCAACTGCACATCAGGAGCAATTTGGGGTTCAGTATCTTGCTCAAGGATACTTTGACATGCAGCGCAGCTCCACCCGGGCAGCTGGGATTCAGACCAGCGACCTTCCAATCACTAGTCAACCTGCTCTACCCGCTGAGCTACAGCCACCTCCAAAGAGCACAGAGGAAGTAAAATGAAAACAATAGAAAAAGTCACAGGCCTCAGGGAGCTAGTGTAGGGAGGCAAGCACAGAGGTGATGTGATTGTGGACTTGGTGGAGAGAGATCTGGCTGATACCCTCATAAAGTGCGCTGCAATAATCAAGCCAAGAATAGATCAGAGCATGTATCACTTTTTGTAGATGGAAACATGACTGAACAACATTTTTGCCATCAAAACTAACTATAAACTGACTATTGACTATAGCAAACAGAGGTTAGCATCAAATATTACAATAAATACACTCTCAGAAATAGGGGTACAGTACGAGTCCTTTTTTGTACCCCTAGGTACAATCTACACTAATGTACCCCCTAGGGCTCACTATTGGACCTTAAGGTAACTATTTGTACCCTTTTGAGGGCCCAAAAGGTACATATATGTACCCCAGTGGTAAAAGGTACATATATGTACCTTTTCTTCTACATGCTGGGGTACAATTGTATTAGGCTCTACAAATGGCAGTAGCCTAAATATTAATATGTTTAAATAATTATTTAGTCTTTCTTCAGTAGTAGTTATACTTTTTAAATGTGAAGGTTTCACTGTTTCCTTAAGTATTCAATGAAGATTTTAACTTCTAAGCCATTTTTGAGTAGCCTTGAAATATTTATTTTTTTTAGCAGATTTGCAGGTATGAAAAATTACTAATCATCCAGTCAATATTGTATGTTATGATATTCACAAACGGCCAACCATGGATGCACAGTAAAATCAGCTACCTACAGCCTGGCAGACAAAGAGCCCGTCCACACCGCAGTATACAGTATGCAAGTTTCCCAGAATGCATTTCGCGGCAACCGGCAGCAGTAGAGCTGCTAAAAGCTGTTTTAATTCTCGCTTTAGCGCTGTTAATACATCACTTTCTTAAGTTTTAATATTTTTTTATGCGAGAAAGTACCTATTTAGATCCTTGGTGATACGTGATACGCCTCTGCCAATAACTGTCACTAGGCAAGTAAACCACTATTGACTCCACCAGTCAACTTATATGTCACACTTGGACATAGTATTTAAAGATGTACAAAACTGACGTGAAGATCTTCTGTCACGAGTGTTATTTTCATGTATGCAGTTTTAAGGTTGGTGGAGAATGGACTTGCCTGCACTGGACAATTTTACATTGTTTAAAGTTAAATGAAATTGAAATGTGAAAATAAAAAATACATTCTGGGTACAAGGGTACACAATTGCCACCAGAGGTACAAGATTGGTCTTTATAAGGTACAAACCACAAGGGTACAAATAAGTACCCAGTGTCAAGGGTACAAAATTGTACCTTCAGAGGGTACTGCCCCAGTGACAAGCCATTGTACCCCTAAAGGTACAATTCTATACCTTATTTTCTGAGAGTGTACAGAGCAGCCTGCTTCATATTATTTTACTGATTGCTAAAGGAGCTGATGGAATTTGAAGAGCAGTACATTTAAGGACATTTTGGTACAACCTAAGATTTAATATCTGAGAGGCGAGATGTGAGTTTTGCTCAGCTACTGGGATTTATGGTTTTAACAGCATTTGGAACTCAGTGTCGGCAGCATAAAAATGGTAAGGTGTTTCATGATTATGAATAACCTGCAGCATGTAACTAGAAAACAGAGGAGGGACAAGGCTGTTGAGGAAGTAGAGCTACTCAGAGCAATTAAAAACAAATCTGTTGGACAGATATGAGCATAATAAACCAAGAACCAAGCCCCTCAATGCCTGTTCAAATGTAAGATGATATTGTGATCGACTGTGTAAAAGTGCAGTCAGCAGTAGGTCAGTTACCTTAACAAACGCTCACTGTGTCTTAAAACCAGACTGGAAACTGTTGAAAAACACAATTATTATTCATAAAAGACATCAATAGAGATAAATAACTTTTTCCAGCCAATAACACTGTAAGCAGGATTATGTGTAGTATGTACAATGTTTGTTGTTGTTCCTTGACAGTGAAGCTCAGTACATGATCATCCTGTTCATGGTATTTATTGTGCAGTTCTCTGTTTCCAGTGCCTGTCTGGCCATCAACAGAGAACAACAGGTAAGATAAAAAACCTTCAGTGCACTATAAGAGCAGTTTTATGTAGGAAAATCCATTCTAATAAATTGAACTGAAATACACAACAGATGACTCGACAAAGACTGGACTATAATACAAACTAAACAAGAGGAGGAGGTGCAGGTGGAGTGAGGCAGAGATCACAGGTGAGGGTAACGGGAGTAAAAACACTAGGAACAGGGAAGGGGTAATGAGACAGACACCAGACAGGCTTGGAGGGAAAGCAGACAGGCGAGGAGCACACAGGAGGGAAACAAATGAAAGACACCACAAAATCCCAGAAACACATAGAACACACAAACAATGAAACTAAAATGTCAGGACCATGACAGTTAGCCGTAGGATAGCTATCAATCATGTGTGTTTATGTGTGTTGTCAGCTTAGTGTCAGCCTCTGAGTGATCTCATAACTTCCGTTCTCCTCTCCTTTTTTTCTTCTACCTCTGTATCTTAATGAATTAGAGCAATACAAACTCAAAATAGGAGCCTTTTTTCCTAAAACATCTAAAACTATTGACTTTTCCTTATTGGTCCATCACTCCTTTGTAAAAGTCCCAGAAAATCAAACTGCAAGTCAGTTACTTATTTAATAGTGTATTTGAGAAACCCGACAGGGTGAGGTCACGCAACATTATGTTGTGTGACCTCAACCTATTTACCAAGTATTTTTGTTCAGGTGGTCCTCAGTCACCAGTACCCCTATAACGTGCAACAAAACCAGTACAGCAAGTAAACAATTGAGTTGTTGAAAGGCCTTCTGGGCCATGTATGTAATCCTTCAGTGAAGTACAAGAGGACAGGGCAGGATAAGAAGAAGTGGCTACAGCAAATTGCATTCCTGGAATGATTTAACATCCCAGACACATCATATTTAACAAGATATGAGCAACCAAGGGAACACTTTTTGTCTCGATTTGATTCCTGTACCAGGAACTGGTATGTTAATAAACCTCAACACCCTCAAGAACATCATCCATTTGCACTACTTCAGAAATGATGAATATCATGTTAACCTTTGAGGTCGTGGTGTTGCTGGTGTTTGTGGTGCCAGTAATGAAGTGGAAGAGGCCTGTGGACACTGGTTCAAACTTTAATGACTCTACTGAGCTACCCCTAACCCCAGAAATAACAGAATGGTTCACTACACCTTTTCTAATGCTACTGATGACTATCAAATAATGAGATCAGAGTTGTTTTGAATGGCCACAGTCAGAGATATATACTGACTCCCAGTGTCTGACACTGAGTCCAGACAAGACAAGACCAAGAACATCAGAATGTGATCTGGAGACTGTGTTAGGAGGATAGCAGTCAAGTACCAGGATTCAAAATTAAAAGTTACTGGTCAAAACTTGAAGTCTTGAATATTACTTCTCTTCATGGGACACCAATTAAAAGAGTGTTCTATTAAAAATACCTGTAGAGTTTAAGGGCACTACTGCCCATTGAATCACTGTATAGTGTATATTCTAAGTGCTGTATCATAGGCAACTGGAATTGTTTCAGTTTCTTGAAGATGTTTCACCTCTCATCTAAGAGGCTTCTTCAGTTCTAACTAACTGGAAGGGAGTTTGCAGGCTTTTAAAAAAAGATCCAGAGCAGACAGAGAGGAGGAGATGAGAAAACATAACAACATCGTCATTCCCTATATCGCAGGAACATCTGAGATACTCAGGAAGATCTTCAATAAACATCATATCCCAGTTCACTTCAAACCTACCAACACAGTGAGGCAGAAACTTGTCCATCCTAAGGACAAATACACCCATAAACAGAGTAATGTAGTTTATGCTGTTCAATGCAGCATAACTGCACAGATTTGTACATTGGAGAGACAAAACAACCTCTCCATAAACGAATGGCACAACTCAGGAGGATCAACTCCTCGGGTCAAGACCCTGCTGTCCACTTACATATGAAGGAGAAAAATCATTCCTTTGAGCACAACGATGTAAAAATCTTGGCCAGAGAAGATAGGTGGTTGAAAGAGGAGTAAAGGAATCCATCTCTCAAACTGGAACGACCTTCTTTGAACAGAGGAGGTGGCCTACACCTACAATTCACTACTAAGTTCCCTCCCCAGACAGCATAACAACCATTCACACCTGGGCTCACCTAGCCCTAGCAACCCACATGAATGCTGGTTGGGTCAATGACCCAAGAGTGGCCCTAACGACTCTGTAAGGACACTCCCACAGTTTAAAAGCCTGCAGCTCCCCTCCAGTTAGTTTGAACTGAAGAAGTATCTTGGTCAGAGGTGAAACATCTTCAAGAAACTGAAACAAGTCTAGTTGTCTATGGTACAGCACTTAGAATTACCATGAACTGGATGACTGAGAACCTTCATCAACATGTAAGTGCATGTGAATAGTACATACAAAGGGAAAGCAATGTTGCAGCTAACATGTTGTATACTTTCCTAATGTCTGATTTCAAAAATCACATTATAGTGAGACGGTGTGGAATAAACAAGTCAGAATGCTGCGACCGTCTTTTATACACAACCCTTGCAAATGAAAATAATGTCATGAGCAGAAATGCTTCATAATGCTCCTGTGTGTGTGCTGCAGGATGAGCTGCTGGAGGTGGGCTGGAATAACTCTCAGAGCACTCAAAGGGATGTGGAGAAGAGCCTCAACTGCTGTGGCTTCAAACATTTTCACACCAATGTCACCTGTGACGCAGTGAGTTTGGTCCAGCACTCTTGTGCCCTGTCACATTTCAGCATGTTCAAACAGATCATTGTGTTTTTTACGTTGTTAGGATTTTATCATTTGAAGAGAAGCAGTAAAATTCAAATTGAAATCATAAAAATCTCTAAACCTGATGTCACAAGCCTTTGTCTGAAGTGTTTTGTCTCTTGTTCCCTTGCAGGCTTGTTTTCCCAACAACTCCTGTTCGCCCTGTGCAGATAAAATTCAAGAACACGCTGGAGAGGTTCTACGCTTTGTGGGAGGGATTGGACTTTTCTTCAGCTTTACAGAGGTGAGACGCAGCTACAACAGAGCTGCCAGGTTGTTAGTTGCTGCGCACAAGGATTAGCATTAGTAGTATTGGTAGTAGTAGTATTTGTACTAGGTTTAGGGTTAATTGTAAATGAAGTGTTCTTTCCCCAGGTGGCATAGTCCTACCTGACCTGAACTGTCAAGAGACTGCGTATGTCAAAAAGCAAGAGTGAAAGATTGGTGACAAGGAGCTCTGACAGAGAAAATAAATGGAGCATGATGCTGCCCAGTGCTCTGAAACAGTGGTTATCAAACATTTTCACATAAAGGACCCCTAAACTGACACAAATCAGACCATGGAACCCCATCTTCTTTTTATCACAGAACGTGTGTTGAGACTTGTGACCAAAATAGTCATACATTCTGTCATAGTCCATCCATCCATCGTCCTCTGCTTATCCGGAGTTGGGTCACACTGGCAGCAGGCTCAGTAGGATACTCCAGACATCCCTCTCCCAAGCAGTGTTTTCCAGATCCACCTGGAGGATTTTGAGGTGTTTCCAGGCCAGAAGAGAAATACAATCTCTCCAGTGAGCTCTGGGTCGGCCCCGGAGTCTCCTCCGAGCTGGATGTGCCCAGAAAACCTCCAAAAGGAGGCATCAGTATTTGACTACCTGAGAATGGGACTCAACAATCAACTATATTTCTCCAGAATCGCTTACACATTGGAACGGCAGGTTTACAGCGGCCAATAAATCTTAGTACGCCTTCTAGAAAATGCGTTCGGATTACATCTAGAACACAAGCTACTGACTCTATTCCTGTTACTGTTTTTTCTGGAATTCTGAATTAGACCATGCTCGAACTTTTATTTTGAAAACAAGAAAGAAACTCTTCACATTTAGTGGGTCTGCACTGATATTCAGAAAGTCACATAGGATTAACAACTTGATTAGTACTGAATAACACCCCAGGGTTTCAGTGGTGGCCTCCCCAAAAAATTTGCAAAGAAAGCCATTCTTGCATCGTTAACTGCTACTTCTAGAGCAAGAAACATGCATTTAGTCTAGATTTCTTAAATTTAAGCAGAGAAATAGAATGTACTTTGGCAGCACAGTTGTTATTCTAGAGTCTCAGTCATTGGTGTTAGTAACAGTGGTGAGAGCCTGAAGACTGAATGCAATAAAAGTTAGATTGAAATGCTGAATTTAAATTCAGATGGTGCGTCTTAAATGATCGGTTAAAAAGTAGTTGTTGTGACAAAATTTAGAGGAAAAGTACAGACTTCAAATGGAGGACATGGATTTTGGACATTTCACTGTATTTTGCACCACGAGGCATTGTGTTGCTAGACGTAAAAAAATGGATCACGTCATTGGCTTGGTCCTGAAATTGGCTGCTGCTCGGGATTTGATGCCTGATATTGATGCCTTGTGAAGACTAAAAGATGCCAAGTTTCAGGAGCAAATTAGTCAGCGAGTAACCCTACCTAATGTAAAATGCTGCTTCAGACACTTTTGCACCCTGAAGAATATACTTCTGTGAAAATGAATACTTACTGTGAAGATATTTAAAGAGACTGAACATTGTGCAATTTACAATCAAGCATTTTGTCTGTCAGCAGCTTCAGTGCAAAAGAGTTTGGTTTGATGGAACCCTATTGTTCATGTTGTTTCGTTTTTTTATGTATATTTTATACATTTACAAGGCAGGGGGATACTCAACCTTCTTCCTTAATAGTTCCCACTTTAGTTTGTATGGTGTGGTGTGTCAGTTCAGGTGGTCAGGATTACTACACAGATGTGGAAATGAATGTTAATTTAAAATGTAGATACACTGTGTAGATCTGTAAGTTGTAAGGCACATGTGTAAATGATAAACTGAGGCATAATATTGTTGAAATTGCATTTATTTTTCCCAAGAAATTTCAGGTTGTTAATAATGTTGTGTAAAAAGATTGTTTGTTAAATGTGAAAAGTTTCAGAATGTACTTGTACTTTTTTGCACTAAAAAACCGGTCTTGTTGAGATCAAATTGGGCTGTATGTGGCCCCTGAACTAAAATGAGTTTGACACCCCTGACTTAAAGCATAAGGCTGATGTTTTACTCTGTATGTTTCTGTTCATCAACAAATACCATGAAAGGCTAAAACCAACAATGTGCAGTGCACCTCTCAGTACTTTCTGACTTCCCTACCCCATCTGTGGATCTCAGGGCCCAAGCCCAATTGTTCCAACTAAAGATTTCAATTGTTAAAAACATCTCAACTATATATAGTTTCTTTTTTTTTAAAAAAAAAAGGGCTCAGTAATGGCCTAAAACATCTGTGTCTTTTCATATGAAGGGTTAACAAAAGTGCTTATGTTATTGCCACCGCTGCTTCATAATTTAATGAAATGTCACTCACTTATTTTATATGTGACGGACCCTGCCACCATTCTAATAATAATAATAATACATTTTATTTAAAAGCGCTTTTCTAAATACTCAAAGACACTACACAGTAAAGAACATCAAATCAGTAAAACAATATAAAACAGTACACTAAAAACACATTAGACTGAGCTAAACTTTAAAAGCCATTTTAAAAAGGTGTGTTTTTGTCAGTGATTTGAATGTTGGAGGGTCGGTACAGTCACGGATGTGTTTGGGGGGAGAGTTCCAGAGGGTGGGGGCAGCTACAGAGAAGGCTCTGTCTCCCCAGGTTCGGTGCTTGGTCCTGGAAGGTGGCGTCAGGAGGTTTGCATCAGATGAGCGGAGGCTGCGGGATGAATTGTGGCGATGGAATAAGTCAGTGAGGTAGGAAGGGGCCTGTTATGGAGGGCTTTGTGTGTGTGTGGAGGAGGATTTTAAACTGAATACGCTGTGGAACTGGGAGCCAGTGGAAGATCTGGAGGACAGGAGTGATGTGATCATGGGTGCGGGTAAGCAGACGTGCAGTGGCGTTTTGGATGTACTGTAGTTTATTTAGAGTTTTGGATGGTGTTCCAGTAGTCAATTCTGGAGGTGATGAAGGCGTGGATAAGGGCAGCAGAGGAGTAGAGTGATGGGCGGAGTTGGGCAATGTTCTTGAGGTGGAAGAAGGCAGTTCTGGTGATTTGGTTTCTGTGATGTTCAAAGGAGAGGTTATTGTCAAAGATGACTCCGAGGTTGCGACTGTGGGGGGATGGAGACAGGTTGGAGATGAGGCGGAAACTGTCTGTGGTTTGGTGAGGGATTTGGGGCTGATAATGATACGGTCTGATCTAGCTTCAAACAGTGTTCTGGGATCTCTGGGATCCAAGCTGTTTTCTGAGAACAGCTTGTTTATTCTTCTATCACAACTATCAAAATGTTTTACCCTCTCTGTATCTATAGTATAGTTGCTTGTTTTTTTCTTAATAGTAGAGGAAAAATGTTGTTACAGCGGCTTGAAAAAGAGAATATGTTAAACGAAAAAGTGCTGTTCATAAGGTTTGCAGGGGCAACATAGCTCAGCTTTCCATTTGGGTCACAGAATCTGATATGAGTAATATCAGATTCTGTGACCCAAATGGAAAGCTGAGCTATGTTGGTAAGGTTTTACAGTTTAAATCAACATTGGTCATGCATTCTCTATTGATGTTCAGGGCCACTTAATTATCATTCATATTGATAATTCACTCTGACATGTTCACCATCCTGCTACAATAAAATCCTTGAGGAAACACTGCATAGAATACTGCCAGTGTTCTTCTTTAACACAAAGATAAGCCAATGTTATGTTGTCTGTGCTTTCACTGACTGGCTGTTACTGTGTCCATGTGTCAGATTCTGGGAGTGTGGCTCACATATCGCTACAGGAACCAGAAGGATCCTCGAGCAAACCCCAGTGCTTTCCTGTGAGACAGCGGCAGCTCCAGCCTCTCTGCACTGTCACTTCAACACCTCAACGGACCTTCTCTGGGCTTTACCTGTAAATACAAGACTGACCTGTGTGTTTCCACTGATTGCTTCAACGATGCTGTTCAAATGTGTTTGGTTTTCAAGAGTGAACTGTGTTCTGAAAAGAAGTTGTGTGTGAAGAAATGGTGCACGCGCTGCTTCTAACATGAAGTTCTGCCTGGATAAGTGTCTTATACTGCACATAGTGAACAGGTGGTACACTGACCACTGATAAAAGAGGGAATATTGTCTACAGTAGTCTGCTGTATATTCCAAAAGTATTTATGCAGCCTGCCTGATGTTGACCCTGATCCACTATTTTTTTTCCCTTTTTTTGCAGTCGGTCTCACTGAACGCAATAATGTCAGCCACTTTTGATTACTAAATTATTTTGACCATGTATGAAAGTGTTAATATAGTAACCTGGGAGTGTTTAAGCCTATGTGAGAATATTTGTGCCTACTAGTCTGCCTTGCTCCTGGCTGCGTGCTGTGTATTTGGCTTTTTGCATGACTCTTCTGCAGATATAAGCTACTTTATGAGAACAGCAATCATGATTCTGTAAACCGCCTGTCTGAGCCTTCGACTGTAAACCACAATAAAACACTAATGGAGGAAAAGAAAATCACTTTCTCTACATAATAATTTGATTGTGTTTGGAGTGCCTACAATGTTCTACTTCACCTACTAAATATATTCAGACCTAAAAGTCACATTTTCTTAGACAAGTGAAAAATACCTTTGGACAGATTTTTTAAATTTTTTTACATAGTGCAACTTAAATAAAAGTACTCGAGTAAAGGCACTTAGTTACTTCAAACCACAGACTTAAACATAAATGTCATTATTATCACACTCACAGATACCCTAAGATGGGCCTCAGTACCCTGTCTGAAATGGAGACCTGGTGGGAACTTCTTGAGAGTCATGTGGTCAACCAACTGCTTAGGGGTGTCCAGTACTGCACAAGCAAATATTTAGCAACAAATATTGAAACTGAACTGACTCAAGTGAATCACCACCAAAACAGAAGCTTTTAGCAGTGGAGCTCCTCTCACTAGTGAATGAGAGCATAGCTGTTGTCTCAGATTCAGAGTATGTTACGTCCTTGTAAAACGTTTGAGGCAGCAGCAAGCAACTTCGATTTGTTGTTGATTCTGGCGCCCCTGTGGACAAAAGCTGTATGAGCACAACCCCCTTCTCTCATACAGATCTTAGTCTGACTCACCAAATGTTGAGATAAAGCGTGTGACTGCAGCTGTTACCTTTTCTTTTGTGGGGATTTAGCAATTGTAATGCTTTGAAATTTTTTAAAGATTACCCAGACGCTATTTTGCAGGGGCATCATCGCTGCATCCTTGGTAAAAGCTCCCCCAAGACGAATGTGATTGGTTTAAAGACATGCAAACAAGCCAGAGCATGTTTTCCCCCCATCCCAGAATGAGAATTGGTGCAGCTAGACCTTTCTCTAGCGCTGACACTGCTGTGGAGATATACAGGCTGCATCGCTATCCAGACTTTGATCAGCATTTGTTTAGAAGCGAGCGAAAGAAAGATGCAACCTATTTTAAATACTATGTTTCTTTAGTAAACACAGTTTTCAGGATGCATAGCAATGAGCTTATGTATCTGTGGCTATGTAAAATGAATAACTGTAACTTGACGATAGTGAAACAAAGTAAAAGTAAACTTTGGGTAACTATCATTCATACCTAGTTACATGTTAACACACAGCTAATAGATTAGGTTGTTTGGTAATAGTAGCATACATTTGTTGAGCTTAAGCTAAAGTATCATTATTCCCAAAAATGTTGTCCTCATAATAATATGCTAACAGCAAGTCATACGGCCTGGAATAACTATAAAGTACGGCCTGGAATAACTATAAAGTTA
Source organism: Lagodon rhomboides (assembly GCA_039737535.1). Lineage (NCBI taxonomy): Eukaryota > Metazoa > Chordata > Actinopteri > Spariformes > Sparidae > Lagodon > Lagodon rhomboides. The sequence goes on from CM077799.1 coordinate 28,707,398, forward strand.
CAACATATCTTCTTATTGATGGTCTCGTTTGCTGATGCGGGTTATATATAGTATTAGATTGAGACTGTTTCATAACCAGTTAAAAGTTCCTTGTTGTATATGTACAGCTGAATGCTGAAGCTTAACTAAGGAATAAAGTGAAAAAAAACTATGGAGAGACTTTGACTCATTGACTATGTGACACAAAATCTGCAAAGTAATTCATGATTTCTATCTCTACAACTCCTTACTAAGCCTGAAAGGGCATTTAAACTACGCAACTTCACAGCTTCATCCCTTATCCTATTAGGAAAAGCTGACTTGACAACGGTTTCCCTCTCATACACCTCTGTCATAATATATTCAGGTCACGCTGAATGAATTTCTGTATTTTTTAGGTTTCTGCAGTCTCACATGATTGCCATAGGGAAGAAGATGTTGGTTTAAGTCTTGACCAACCAACTTGTGCCTCGCTCTGCCTGCTTTGTGGAGCTCATAACACAGGACAGTAGTCTCAGTTTAGCCCCAGTAACCCAGCAACAGGGAAAGGCTTTCAGTGTGGACCCACACATCCAGGATGTTAAACACACACACGACACAATACAACATGCGCTGTGAATTGATTCCTCATCAACTCATTTGAATGAAACTCTTCTTTGATCTGATCATTGTCATCTTGAATGGTACTCATGACCTGCAAGTTGTCATAAGTAAATGAAATGTGTGACAGTTCATTCCTGCCAAGCATGAACTGATCATATTACAGATGAACAAGAAACTTATTGTTATTGCAATTTGGCATGTGTCCCAGAATGCATTGCATTTGAGAAAAATGTGTTCAGGGAACCTTTATGCCTTTCTGGGCTTCTGCCTTGAGGTTTCTTAAAAGGCAGTTTTGTTGAAGTATTAAGGTAAGCAGGTGGCCTATATTTGAGGCTGAGCTACACATACAGTAGATATTGATACTTTTTTGATGATTCGGTGGAGTACAAATTTCAAGACCTAAACTTGACCTGAAGCTATCTTTCTGCTAATTTCCTTGATTATAGACCATTAGCTTGCCAGGTTAATGCAACACATTGGTTCCATGTTTTCCCTCTTCCCAGTGGACATTGCGTGTATGCTTTAAACACATGCCATGGATGGATGCAGACAACTGGCACAGAGTCAGAGAGAAAAATCCCTGACCAGCTGGAGCTTGACGTGACTGGATGGTACAGTATTAGAATGTTTTAGACAGTGGTAATTACTGAGCACAGCACAGGACTCTGCTAATAATACTTAATGATGTTCATTTTGATAACCTTGAGTAATGCAGTCATAAAAGTATCCCACATTGTCTTCGTCTTTAGCATCACCAGAAGGTTTTAACAACTGTATTAAAAGTATGTAAATTTAATCAGCAACCCTCTAAAATTTTCTGCTGGGTTAAACAGATTAATCATCCAAATGATGGGCAACCTTACACATGTAGGGGACTAATATGCTCTGCATGCTTTCAAATTGAAGTATTATATTACTTTATGTGCATATCACTCATGACTTCCCTGCAGTCTGTTGGCAAATATAAAAAGCAGACTAACACATCTTGTATGTATGAACAGTTCCATATTTATTCAAAAGACAGTCTGGTTGTACAGCAATGATGACAAAGGTAAGAGGTAAGGAATTCAAGGAGAGAAGATGATGAAGAAGAGAAGAAACTTTCCAGTGCTTAGTTTTGCATGTGTAAACTGTCGTGACAGCACAGTTATCAGCATCTGTGGTAACAAACTCTAGGGTGTCTCATCCTCGTGCTCACAGTTCAGACTTCAGGAGCTTCTTGGCCTTCTTCATGTTGTCCATCACTAAAGAAGAGGCAGGAAACATTTACATTTAATCAGTTTCATAGACACAAACAGACACTGCTGGCAGACGACAGATTTGAGTAAGCCTCACACTGTGTTACTTACAGATTTTGATGTCAGATGGTTCATAGGCATACATGCGGTTGGCGTAGCGACCAGTGATGTCAGCCCTCACTGTCATTGAGGGGTCTGTGAAGACAAAGTGGAATTCAGCTGTGATACTGAAGCAGAAAGGAGCTGTGTGCATATACTGCATGTTTAGCTTGAACTGTGAGTATCTTTGCACAGACACTTGCACCATAGCTTTATTGAATTATTGAATGCCATACCCCATTAGCATTCTGTAAAACAGTTAATAGTTAAGATAACAATCTAGTGTTGACATAGTAAATACACTTGCACTGGTGTGAAAGGAAGCATATAGCTAATCTGATAATGTCATCACAAAGGGTAAAATGTCATGGACTTACACATGTTTTATACATTATGTTTAGTTTACTGTGCCGAGTGCCTCTCAAGATGTTTATTGCCCCTCTGGTTGTACAAGTACACTCATGTGAAAGTCTTTGGCTGAATCTTGATGATCTGTGTGAAAACTGAAACTTTCCCCCTTGACAACAATGTACTAAAAACCCAAGGATGTAGTAGGCCTGTTTGTTCTTACAGGACAAAAAGTCTAAAGGTAAGTAACAGGATATATGAAAGGGAATGTGTTAACAGGCTTAGCCTACAGAAACAAGCTACAAGCTATAGCTCTTACCGACAAAAATGATCCGGGGAACATACTGTCCATCAGGAGAGAGATGTTTGTCTGTGGTTTCATACTGTAAGTGAGAAACAACATAACACTTTAACATCAATGCATCAAAGTCAGCTCTGAAAGGCCCTAAAAACCCTTTCTCTAAATCAACTTACTAGGCTTTTAAAGGTTTTACAGTTTTGAAAATAGGTTAAACTTGAATACACATTTAGCTTAAAACACTTCCTTTAGCATGGTAGTCTGATCTGAAAAGTCCTGTAAAGTTACCATCAGATTGAGGATGATGAAGTCCTCATCAAGAGTTCTCTGGATCTCAATGTCGTCAGCAACAGTCTTCTTCAGTGCTGCAGGAGAAACAAGTACTTTATCCTACAGCTCAGTCCAGGATGTGTGAGGTGACGTCACACATGAGCAAACAAATGACTCTTCAAACAGGTTAGGCTCTTACTTCAACAGAACAGTTTTTTTCTCTGCATGACTAACTCAGTAACTCAAATAAAAGCAGATCATTTTTTCCCTGGGGGTTTGACTTACCCTGGCTGTGTGGGCAGTCCTTGAGGTGAAAGATGACCATCAGAGGCTTGTTTCTAAAGCACAAAACAGAACAGCTTCAATAAGCATCAGCATCAGAGTTAGACCAACATTTTGATGTCAGTGTCAGTCAGGACTATTTCTTACCTTGACCTGGACCAGTAAAGAGCCTCTTCGTAAGTCTGAGCCCAGATCAGCTGATCACCCCAACCTGAACAGACATGGACAGTCTTAAAGCTCACTAACAGCCTCTGCTTTATTTTAGTATTTATAACACTATAACTAAGTCTCAGTCATTTGGCCTGAGAGGTGCAGAAGATGCTCACAGACCTCTGGACAGAGTCTGAGGAGTCCTCCTGCCAGTCTTGGGGATGTATTTCCCGAAGGTGGAGGACAGGGCCACCAGGACCAAGAGTGCAGACAACACGGCTTTGATCATCTTTATAGACTGACTGCAAGAGGCAAACAAAGAGAGGGAAAAACAAATCACACAACAGTTCAAACTTTGTGATCATTGGTATAACAGTTGAACATGACATCACATCAGTCAACCTATGTCCTCTAGATTCCTTTTTGAAGATTATGTAGTTGGCTTTTGTAGACAGACAAAACAGGAAACAAGAGAAGAGAGAGAAGCATTCCACATATGGACCTTAACTATGTGGCTTTCAGGAAAGCCGTGTCAAGTTATTTCTTAACTGTTAAAAGTTATTTAAAAAATGATAGTATGCTATGAATTCAAATCACATACTTTGTGATTTGGATGTTTATGTTTTAGTTGTTTCAAAAATAATAAAATAATCACTAAATAAGTTCGTACAGAACAAATATCATCTGGAATAGAGATGATTTCCCATCAAACTGTGCAGTGTAGCTTCAACGAAATGTAACGTCCATGTGCCAGCAGAGCGGGACAGTTGCTACCTCTACACGTGAGTCGCAGCGCTCCAAGCTCTTGAATGCAGACTATGTAACTGTGTTGCGCTGTTTAAGTTTAAATCATTACATTTTAAAAATATATTAATATTTTCATCTTGCTATGAAAAAGGTTTTCTCTTTTATCTGGCAAATTCTTATTTTTAACTACCAGTATTATTTCCACAATAGGTTACTTAACTTTGTAAATTAACCGAACAATTTAGCAGTTTCTCCAGCCCTGTTAACTGCTTCACTAGTTGCACAACCTAAGAAGTGAGAGAGAAAAGTCGTCTTTGAAATGTAGTTTCACTGCAGTTAATAAGTAGCAGCAGGGCGGCCTCTGAGGACCGGCCCCGTGTCTTACCTGTTCCCGGCTGCTCAGGTGAGGATGCAGGTGGACCACAGCTGCAGAGTATGCTGTACCTCCACTCTCACCTGTCCCGTATTTAAACACCTGTTCCCCTGCGGACCCGCCCTCCTCCCATCCCTTGACGCATGCCATGATGACTCAAACTCCCGACACGTTTTGTCAGCAAACCAAACTTCCTTGGGAAAACTGGCAATTTCAGGTTTCCGTGTGTTTTGCCAAATACATGGTAGTGTATGATTAGGAATGTAAACATTTTGTTTTATGGTTATGAGCTCCTTAAAATCGGCATACTCCACAATCAACGAGTTGCGTCTGATCTTATTCAAATCCTATTTTTTCTTGAGCCTCTTAATTTGTTAATGAGCTTCCTTTAAACCGTCACAGGGACAATAGGAACCAAGTAAGGGTTGTTATTTTTTTAAATAGTTTTCTGACTGTAGTGTGTTTAAACATGTGTAACATGTCGTCAACCATGTATGTGCATTTGCCAATAAGCAGCACCCTCTTAAATTCTAGGAATTGTGTGAGGGATTTGGCATTCACGCCTCTGTACAACTGAAAGAACGGCTCGTCTCCCGCTTAGTAGAGACAGAGTTTCACATCAGTTTTTTTGTATGTCCATGATTGGGCCTTAATTCCATTTAATTAATACTTCCATGCTGTTTGGACACTGTGATAGATATTTAATAATTGGTTTTACTCATATTTTGAACACAGTGATATCTGATTTGGCTTGGCTCCAAGGACAAGTCAGCATTTAGTTGAGGAAGGCAATGAGAGGCTGGATGATGATTAGTCTCTATGTGATTGGCTCAATACACAAAGGAACAGCAGAAATAGTCTTTCCTACAAAGTCAACATTTGATTCAGTCATGGAGATGAACAATAAATGATTGCCATCCAAGTTTCATAAGAACAGCTGTGGAGACACTAAAACAAAGGGGAGTGCAGGGACTGTACGATTGATAATGAAAATGTGTGAAATCCTGTGTTCTTTCAACTGAAATAAGCTTTTACACTACAAGAATGGTTTCAACCTGTATTGAGCAAGTTGTATAATCTGTGAATGTTAACGGACATAAAGAAATTCAGATTGGTATTGTGTACATTCTGGGAGCTTTATCTTGAAGCAGCTCAGCAGTCTTCTGTGTCCTGCAGCAGGTACTGTGACTCAGTGTGCCTCACTGCTATCAATGGCAGCTTTGTTAAGTCTCAGCCCGGTTTGGGCCTCCTGACAACCAATCTGCCTCTCAGCTACTGAATCAGTCCTTTTACTCGACTTCCTGAATCTGGGAACAGCATTTGTTCAGACCTTCCACACCAGAGTCAGTCTCAGCTCTACACACCATGTACTGCTGCTGTTAAAGGTGCGGCTTTTCCTCTCCTGCCTGTTATCAAGTTGTGGCCTTTTCGGGAGGCCTACTCCTCTTTCTCCATCTCATTTCTCATATTGAAACATATTTCTTCTGTCCTCTCTCCTCCCATGGTTCCACGGTATTCTAGTAACCAGCTGGCGTTAACATCTGAGTAGAAGCACGACACTGCCCACTGCCTCCAAGCAATACAATGTACTTAACATGTAAAATTGGGTGACATCATTCTATGTAGAATAGTGCAACACAGCGTGACTGTGTGGCTTATTGATGTATTTTTTATAGTTTGTGAACAATACTGGAGCTCTATAGCAGAGAGGAAGACGATATATCAGGCTTTGATACATACATAATACGTGTTCATTTAGTCCAGTCATTGTGGGTTCTGTAGGACCTTAAGATTGGTTGATTATAAGAAAAATAAAGATTATCACCAGAATTACCTTTTGTCCTGGTTTCAGGACAGGTCTGTGCGGCCTGACTGTATATTCTTCCTTGAGGTCAGTTAGTTGTAATAAATGATAATGTTCATTTGTACATGGATGGCATGTGATGGATCTTACAGTCTAACACACATTACAATATTAACAAAAGAGATGGCCACGTGAAGGCAGACAGCTACAAAGTTTCAAAGATACACCACTTAAATCCTGATTTTCAGACCACAATTAATTACAGCATCCACTGGGAAGAGGTCAAAGGTGATGCAAGTATGGGTGAAGAACAGCCAGAACATTCACACCTGACATCAGAGACCTACTAACAAACTGCATCTCCTGATAAAGACTGTGAGATTTGTCTGAAAACTCCTTGAAAAGGACCTTGTGTGAATGCTGTTGCTGTCAAACCAAGATGTCATGTTCTTTATGCCTGCACCATTTAATCTAATGGAAATACTGTCCGGTGTATATTTGTTGTTGTTTCTGCCTTTGTTATTTTATATTATTGTCTAGATATCCAATGCATTATTGTTTTGCCATATTTTATCTTCTTTTGATATAATTTTATTCCTGTTTTATTCCTCTGTAAGGCTGTTTGCCCGCATGGTTTTCCGTTTTACACACATTTCATTCTTCTGGCAAAGCGCTTGACAAACCAAATGTCCCAACGTACTAAATAAATAATTGTTTAAGACGCTGTGTGCTGTGATGTTGGTCTGTCACTAGGATGTGGGAGCAGGTTAGTGCTGAGGTGTCCTTAACCCCCCGCTCTTTCTGTACCGGCTTTCACTCCCAGCCTCCTTCTCTCCGTCACTGTGTGTTGTCACAGCTCCATTGTCAATATTTGAACGAAAGGGCAGGGTTAAAGGCCACTCCTATTAACACTTCACATTCACCAGCTGCACTCAGCCCTATCCTGATAACACAGATCTGACGCTGACTTTACACACACACACACACACACACACACACACACACACACACACACACACACACACACACAAACTGCCATTGGCCAGCCCGCTCAAATAGGATGCAACTTCCTGGTTTAAATTAAGGCACAATGCAGCAGCTCATGAACAACTGAACTCACCTGAGATAAAGCTGAGAAATACTAACACGTTGTGTTAGCTCACTCAACAGTCTGTCGCTAAACACACCCACTCACTGCTTCACCCCAGGTCACTTCTGTCATTTTAGCTAATTCTTCTCTTTTGAGTACTTGATTTCTGTCCAACAGCAACAAATATGTATTCCTTGAGCAAAAAATAAAAAGAAGAAAAAAAGGAGGGAATATAGCCAAAATGATCAGTGTTGAATCTATTCACTAGGTATGGAGGCATTGTGTTTTACATCTAAAACTGACAGGTGTCTTCAGACGTCAGTGGAAACACTTTACAGGATTCCCTGACATCAAAAAGGTACATACTCAACCATTTTTAAAAGTGCAATATGTAAGAATTATATCTTTAAAATTCAAAAATAAAATTGTGTGTGTGTGTGTGTGTGTGTGTGTGTGTGTGTGTGTGTGTGTGTGTGTGTGTGTGTGTGTGTGTGTATTTACACATTCATATATACATACATACACCGATCAGGCATAGCATTATGACCACCTGCCTAATATTGTGTTGGTCCCCCTTTTGCTGCCAAAACAGCCCTGACACATCAAGGCATGGACTCCACTAGACCCCTGAAGCTGTGCTGTGGTATCTGGCACCAAGATGTTAGCAGCAGATCCTTTAAGTGCTCTAAGTTGCGAGGTGGGGCCTCCATGGATCGGACTTGTTTGTCCAGCACATCCCACAGATGCTCGATTGGATTGAGATCTGGGGAATTTGGAGGCCAGGTCAACACCTCAAACTCATTGTTGTGCTCCTCAAACCATTCCTGAACCATTTCTGCTTTGTGGCACGGCACATTATCCTGCTGAAAGAGGCCACAGCCATCAGGGAGTACTGTTTCCATGAAATTGTGTACATGGTCTGCAACAATGCTTAGGTAGGCACATGGATGGCAGGACCCGAGGTTTTCCAGCAGAACACCGCCCAGAGCATCACACTGCCTCCGCTGGCTGGTCTTCTTCCCATAGTGCATCCTGGTGCCATGTGTTCCCCAGGTAAGCACTCGGCCATCCACGTGATTTAAAAGAAAATGGGATTCATCAGACCAGGCTACCTTCCTCCATTGCTCTGTGGTCCAGTTCTTATGCTCACGTGCCCATTGTTGGCGCTTTCTGCGGTGGACAGGGGTCAGCATGGGCACCCTGACTGGTCTGCGGCTCTGCAGCCCCAAACACAACAAACTGTGATGCGCTGTGTATTCTGACACCTTTCTATCAGAACCAGCTTTAACTTCTTCAGCAATTTGAGCAACAGTAGCTCGTCTGTTGGATCGGACCACACGGGCCAGCCTTCGCTCCCCACGTGCATCAATGAACCTTGGCCGCCCATGACCCTGTCGCCGGCTCACCACTGTTCCTTCTTTGGACCACTTTTGATAGATACTGACCACTGCAGACCGGGAACCTCCTCACAAGAGCTGCAGTTCTGGAGATGCTCTGACCCAGTCGTCTAACCATCACAATTTGGACCTTGTCAAACTCGCTCAAATCCTTATGCTGCTTCTTTTCCTGCTTCTAACACATCAACTTTGAGGACAACATGTTCACTTGCTTCCTAATATATCCCACCCACTAACAGGTGCCATGATGAAGAGATAATCAGTGTTATTCACGTCACCTGTCAGTGGTCATAATGTTATGCCTGATTGGTGTACATACACACTGTGTTTCAAATTATTATGCAAATACAATTTCAATTAAACAAATATTTGATGTTTAGTTTTTCAATGAAAGTTTTCAATTGTGCTGCTTCTCCTGTCTATTTAGATCACTGACATCAATGCCAGACACAGTCACAGGTTTCATGCAATATGGGGGTAAAGAAAGACCATTCTGCAGATGAAAAGCGTGCAATAGTGCAGTATCTTGCAAAATGTATGAAAACATTGGAAATTTCCTGAAAAATAAAGAGAGATCATTGTACTGTAAGATTTGTGAGCACAGGTGGGTTTGTTCAGATAAAAGCGTATTAAGGAAAGTTTATGCAAGGCAAATTCATCGTATTAAGAGAGCAGCTGTGAAAAAGCCACTGATGAAAAACAAAGTAAATATATCTAAAATTACCATAAGGTTAATTCTTCAATTATGTCTCCCATCTCTTACAGTGGAGCTGTGCTTGGATGACATTGCTTCATGGCCAATATGGACAGAAAGATTGACTGAAAACACTGTCATATCACTGTTGTATAAGGAAAGATCTGAAAAAGATCTTTATCTATCCTTTAACACATACCTTGTATGATGTACACATTTCCATTAAGTCCCAAATCCTTTCTCTGCAGAATTTCTCATTTCATTCAAACTACTCTCAGCAGTCCATCTTTCAAATAAAACACAGCACCATCTATATTTGGACATTTATTCAATACACTGTGTACAAAAGAGTTCAACGGAAAACATGACACGTGTATGAATGTGTACTCCGCGTTAATACAACATTTCATACAGACAAAAACCTGAACCCCATGTTAGTATCAAAAAAAAATTATAAAAAAAATACACATGGAGGTTGGAGGGAGCAACAAAACTTTACATTCTAACAGTCCCACAAGAGACACAAAAGTCATCGTTTTCACAGAAAACACTCATTATAGCTGACCTACAGAGCAGTTCATCATTTATCTGACCTCCTTAACACTGACGGTACAAACCCTGCTGGGTTCAGATGGGAGCACAGAAGACATAGGCAGCAGCTCTGAGATCAGGGACATGTTGCTCTTCTTAAAGGACCATAGGACCAGATTTGACGCTCATGATTGTCACACCACACACACAAATCATCTGACGGTCAAACCGTTGGCTGCTGAGCCAGAGCACATGTAGAGAAAGCTTATATATAACACACTGCTTTTGCTCCTTTCATTTTTTTAACATTCAGTACCAGCTGCTGCAAGAAAAAACAGAAAAAGCCGTCCATCCTCGGCAGGTCAGCAGTTCATTTGTAATTATAATTATATATTTTTTTAATCAGGATTAGGGGAAATAAAGCAGTTTAAATACTATGCAACTCTTCTTCAGGCCCAGTTTCATAAATCATAGCTGTGGATAAATTCTGTTGGCCTTTGTCTCTATAAAGTGCTTCCTAAATCTTAACCTCACATTTTTGGAAAATTGTGTAAGAAGGGAAAAGATTTGTGGCTCTTCTGTACAAACCTCACTGATGAAGTAACAAAACTATGAAAGCAATATCACATGTAGTTACACAGTACGACAGCCAGAATAAGAAAGGAATTCAGCTGTGTAGAAAGCTTTCTGCTGAGTAGGAGACTTTCATTTGGTTGACCATGTTAATGGTTAAATGATCAGAGCAGATAGACAGCTAGCTGCAGCAGCTCAGACACAGTGGTCCAGTGTGGTGGCTTGTTTCAGTCTCAGAGATAAAAGTGATCACAATAAAAACACGCAGTCCATTCAATGATCATCTCACAGCCTTCAAGTCCCTCGGGTTCACTCTCCTCTCTCTTGTTTGTTCTGAAGTGAGGCCAAGCTCACAGCTTAAAGGTCTGTCATCTACACAGTGACTACACATAGACTTCAGAGTGTAGGACAGACTCCTGCTCAATATAACAGCCTGCAGAGGTTTGATCACAGAGAATGGCTCTTCAAGGGGCCCACAGATATAGGTTGGCAGCAGTGTGGCCTAGTGTCCATGCTACGGGTGCTGGTTGTGTTGGTTGTTGGCAGGGTGATTGGGGGGCAGTGGCGGTCCGTTTACCCCAGGGTGGTAGAAGGCACAGTTGCTTTCGTACCGGCAGCTTCCCTTCATCATGAAGTGACGACACACAGGCCTCTTGGACATGTCTGAAAGGATGAAACACAACATGATTTACAACACACAAGAACACATCCAGTTTACTTTTTTTTTCCATTTAGGAAACAAATGTTGGTATGTTGAAGTAGACAAGTGGCCTTGAGTTGAGATATTTTTGTCAACTGCTTCGAATAAGAATGACCCATTAAGCTTTTTACTTCCACTACCGAGAAGCGTGTGAGACAGCAGAACATCAGAGATCAACTGTCAAGATTTAGTGAGAGCAACAAAGTGGGGAGTATGACATGACTGTTGTACTGATGGAATTTATTAGTTTATGCTGGCCACAGCTAATAATTGAGACTCAGGCATTACTTGAGAATAAATAATTTTAAGCCCTATGTCCCACATACCATTCATGTTATTGTGTCCTCCTCTGGGCCCTCCTCGTCCTCGGCCCCTGAAGCCTGGCTCTCCTCCACGGCCACGGCCTCCTCGGTGGAAGTGACCCCCTCGGTGGGGGCCTCCTCTCATGGAGTCATCTCCCCAGTAGTTGCCGTTATCTCCTCGGCCCTGGCCCGGCGGTGGCCCCATCATTCGTGGGCCTCCACCAGCGTTGAAGGGTGGTCCATGGTTATGGGGGGTGGGGGGTGGTTAAAGCGAGGCCCACCAGGCGGGTTGTTGGGCGGATAGCCGCCATTCATGGGCATCTGCATGTGCATGTTCATGTTGTTCATACTGTTCATGCCTGGACCGTGTCCCAGCAGGCCCTGGTTAACTAGACAGAAAGAAAACAGGTTCAACAACGGTTAGCAACAGAAGGATCAGAAAAGTCATGCTATAACAACAGGAGCACAGATGAAGTTTGACGATGGACTAAGGCATATTAAATTTACCTGGTGGAGGTCCCCCCTGGTTCTGGTTCTGGGTCTGCTGCAGGGAGCCCAGTAGCTGTTTAATCTTGTCTGAGAAGTCGGGCTGCTTGATTAAGTCCTCAGTAGACTGGTTACCAGAAGCACCCTGATGATAAACAGTTCTTATTAGCTACTCAACACAGACATCTTTACATTCAACTGCACAGAAGCATTAAACTCAGATTTAAATGTCATGAGAAATAAAATGTGAATTAAATGGTATTTGACTAAGGAGTTAAAAAGTAAACCTGGTCCCAGACTGCCAAAGAAATAAGCAGATAAGATAGAAACCAATCATTGTAAAATTAAAAAAATATATAATTTATACCATTTTTCCACTGTTCAAAAATCTCCCTTAAACCTGCTAAGATCGGGCTTTTGTGTGCAATGGGAATGTGTAAACTCTGTATTTACACCTGAGACAATTGACTCTGCAGTCAACCCGGGTTTTTATCACAACGGCTCAGCTCAGCTTTGATCAAAACGTAGGACTCGGATGAACACGCTAAATTCCGCCGCACGAACTGACAACGTGTTATCAACATACGGTGGTGGCACGTAAATAAGGAAGGAATTTGAGGTGTGGTCTATCAATGACATTTCATTACTGGACACAGTGTTGGAGGTGGAGCCCCGTTCATTCCTATGAAAGCTGCTCAGTGGCGTTTCAAAGCCAAAAAGCTTCACTTCCCGGAGATGAAACTACCTGGATCACAGACGGCTAACTTCTGGTTTAGCACCCGGCTAACTTGAATGGGGATAAAATAATTCAATCATGCGTCTCTTCTAGTCTTTCCAAATGTTACTGGACTTTAATGGCTCAAATTATGATGGTGAAATGAGCTGCAGCCCAGAAAAGCACAAGACAACAGTCCTCTTATAAAGTTAATTTGGAATACCCTACCATCAGAAATACAAGCATTAACTAACCTCAAAGGTTTCTATACTAAGGCAATAATATGGCTTTAACAAAGGCCAATCTGTGAACACTGAGTAACATGTTTTAAATTGCAGGCATTTTGGACTTTTTTTTCTTGTCCTTAATCGTTATTTTCAGTCAATGTTTTAAATTGTAGCTACAATCACTGTTCAGAGTTGCTGCTTGTCTCGGTCTGTTTTATTGTTTGTTTTTATGCCTGCATTAGATGGTTCTGTTACGTGTTTTTATTGTATTATCTGACAGTATTATTATTATTATTATTGACTGCGTTATCATTCATTTACCATAATAGATGAAAGCAGCTCTTGTACATTGACAGTGGGAGCCACAGGGTTGTTGACAGTGTTTGTGGCTTGTGGGCTGCGGGAGTTGTTGTTCAGGTTGCCCATGAGGTTGGCCAGGACAGGTGGCAGCTTGGAGCTCTCGTTCTGAGCCATGGCAGAGCCCTGCTGTGACGTGGTGTCCATGGGCTCACCGTAACTGTCATCCAACATAGAGGAGTCCTGCAGGGAAGACCAGACTGACAGCTTAGCAGGCAAGACATTTACACACATGCATCCAATAAGACAAAGAGATATGAGACAATGGAGTGAGTGAGTGAGTGAGTGTTTGGTGTACTTACCTCATCTAGAGGGATGAGACGGGGAGGCATGGGTTCATAAGGCTCTGGGTCTGGTTCATGTGGACTGTCAGGCACACTAGTGATAAGAAAGGATGAGAAATTGTTACCGCGCATTGTAAGCCCTAACCCTTATTTCTTAGGGTGAAATTCTTAAAAGGCAGACATTAAAAAGGGTCTCTAAATAACATTTCTTATGAACACTGTCTTCAGTTCACCGCATTAATTGCTCACATATTTTTGATCCTGGAAAAAAAAACCTTGCCAACTACCATAGAAACAGCAGGTTTGGTCTAATGCACTACCTTTCTTTGCTGAGGAAGATCTCCTGCAGGATGCCCATCTCACGGTCCCTCTGGGTGAGTTTCTCTTTGCTGTTAGCTCCAGGGCTGACCAGGCTGCCAGCCAGTGTCAGTGGCCTTGGGGGTGTCCAGGGGACCCTCTCTTCCATGGTGTCATGGGAGAGCCGGCGGGCCATCTCAAATGTCTGACGGTCCATCATGAGTTCTCGTTTGGCAGCCTCACCAAAGTCTTTAATCTTGTTCACGTTGACTATGAATTGTAAGGCAAAGTGGAATAATATCATTATTATATTTTTATGAAGAGCGATACCCAGTAGGCAAATTTGACCTACACAAAACATTACGTATTCACCATCTGGCTTACCTCTCTCTGTCTCATCCAGATCAAAGTAGAAGTAGTGTTTGAGCTGCTCCTCCTCAGCCCAGTGAACTGTCTTCTTCTTCTTGCCCTTCTTGGTCAAGCTTTCCTCTTCTCCACGTGGTTCTGCCAGAGCATTAGGCTTTTCGCCTACAAACAACAAGACACAAAAGAAAGAGAAATGTTAGGATATTGAGAACACATTAAACACAAGATGACAAACAAATGTCAAAGAAGCTCATTAGACACCATTATCATCAAGAATCATATAGATGAGTTTGAAAGGTCCATACCATTGTCAGAGACCTCGGGATCTTCAGATGGGACAGGGGTCCCAGGCTGCTCCACTTCCTGGTTTTCATCAGCAGGAGTAGTGGAAGCAGCAGAATCTGGAGATGGCGGTTTGGCAGAAGATGAAGAATACGTAGAAGGTTTGCTGTCAAACGGATTCATCTGAGGACGAAAAAGACAAGAGAGTGAGACGACTGGTTCTACACAAAAGTTTTGAATTTAAATGTATATGTAAAAAGACAAAGTTGTTAACCCCTAAAACGTTAAAGTCTTGCACGAGGAAACAGATTGGTGCTCTAATTCAGCTATTTGATCACTTATTTGCAACATCACTTCACACCACATCAGAGTGGAGATTATTCTTAAGACAGCACAGCAAAGGGCAGATTCAAATTCAGATTTATTCTGGGATTTGTAATAAAACATAAACTAATATATAAACATCAAAATGTAAAAATGTTCTGAGGATCTTCTGGACTGACAGTGGCCATAACACATGCGGATACCAATCGACTGAGATCAGTCAGTACCTTGTTAGATGTAGGGGAGACCACCTTGGTATTAGGCGTAGTACTGGTACCAGCTTTCTTCTTCTTGATCTTGATCCCAGGCACTGGGGCAGAATTCAGGGCATCTAGGAACCCTGTGCACTCTATGGCTGCAGTGAGGACATAAGAGTGCAATGAACACCACACCTGCTACATCACTATCATCTCTTTAAAACAAAATGAATTGTATGCTCGTCTTTAAATGCATAGATGTCTGAACTTACGTTGTGCTGGAATGATTTTGACTTTGATCTCCTTGGTTGAGTTCGAGGGGGTATTTAGAGGTTTGTATTTTTTCTCCAGAGGCGGAGCATCTGATGGACCAGAGCTGTTGAAGGATAATAACGATTATCATACAGAAACATGTACAGACAAATTAAAGGAAAAACCTGAATAAATTAGTTTAGAAACATAACAAATTCAGATTCCACACAGGTGCACTGCATTGAAAATTCAGCAGTTAACATCCAAACATGCTCTGTGGAATGTATCAAAATGCTGAGCAGGCCCCGCTGATTCTGATTTTTAATCAAGATAGCATGAGGAAAGATGCAAGTGACTTTGAAAAAGTGTTCATGGCAGGGGGACGAACTGCAGGAGCTTTATTCACAAAAGACTGTTCAACTGGCTAATGTCTGAATAGGAGCAGGTCATGTGGGCTTATTCAATGGCTTGATGAGTATGAAAATGATGTTACTTTCGCAGTTACAAGATCTCAACCCACTCGAACATCAATGGGATACTTTGGATAAACTTGCTATACAGCACTCTCCACCATCTCCACCTTTCATCCCTCAAGTACAGCTCCAGAGTCTTGTAGAATAATTGCCAGGGTGCACTGAAACTGTTCTGGCAGCATGTGGTAGCCTAACACCTGACTGTGATGCTTTATGTTGCAGTTCCTTTAATCTGCCATGTGTCTTTAAGTACTATCAACAGCCACCTCAGTCCAGTGAGGTATGAGGCAGTTACATAAATACACCACAAGATGGTGCTGTGACAGAGGTACTGATGCAACAAGGTACAGGGTACAGTACCTTGGCCTCTTGAGGACCGGAGGTTTAATGTTGTACTTGTCACCGAGCTGTGGGGCAGCAGGTGTCTTCTTAGGAGGGGCCGGGTTGGGAGTGTCCATCTCCAGTCCTACACAGCAGAAAAAGTATTGAGTATTTCATACAGAACTTTAAAATCCAAAATTCAGGGCCGTCAGGTTCAGCTTACCTATGGAGCGGATCTTTGTGTGGCTGGGGGCATGAGCTTTAGGTTTCTCCTTCTTCTTCTCCTCCTCGCCACTCTTTTCCTTCACATCCCGCACAGACACCTTGTTCTCCTCTTTCTTCTTTTTCTTATCTAGAATACAATTACAGAGTGTGTTACAAACTGGTGTAATGAGGAGACAGCGTAAAACAGAGACAGACAAAAAAGAGAAATGGTCGATCTGTACCGGCAGGAGAGTTGCCACTGCTCGAGACACTCTGGGATCGGATCGTAGCCATCCAGCCATCTACCAGCACGGATGCTAACTTCCTCAGATCTGCAAATACAAGACAAAAATATTAGTTAGATACATGCTGTTGTCCCTCCAAAAGAGTTTAGATTTCTGAATTTACAAGGAAACTGACCTTCAGTATCTGCACTCTTGCTCAGCTGCTTCACCAGCTTGGCTGTGTTGTTCTGGGAGAAGATAAAAGCATAGACAGCAGGTTAGATGGTACTGCTGCTTATATGACATACTGGAGCTGTGTTCTAGGGGATAAACTGAAAACAGTACCTGTTTGAGGTGGTCCACTTTGAGAGGCAGCTTCTGGAGTGTGAGCAAGATTAGCTGCAGCAGGGGGGTGTTGTTGGTGGTTTTAGAGTAGGTGAGCCAGGAGTTGAGCAGCCTGTATCCTCCTACCCTGATAAACCTGAATGAAGACAGCAACCTATTTATAAAACAAACTGTGTACTGCAAATTAATGGAAGAAGTACATGATTTCAACAGATAAGTTTTTCAATACATTGAGGTTAACATCAAACTATTGTATTCATTCCCAACACGCGGTAGCTACAAAGAGTTTGTGATGAAAACGTGTCATAAAACAATATTCTATGAACTAGTCTGCTAATACCAAGGCATAGGACTATTATAGTCTGAAGAAAAATCCTGCTCCCACTGTTATACAGTTAGTATTTATTTCACAACAGTAGAGAAGTGTAAAATCACAAGATAATTGTTATTAGAACTATTTTACTTTGTTCTTGTCCACACTTGCGTACATTTTGTTTTACTAAGGATTGAATTCTCCACTCATTAATTTTAGCAACATTTAACTTTGACAAAATGTATTTTTACCAGAGTGGACTCAAAAGCTCTGGAAAAAGCTAGTAAGCACAATGCAGACCTTGAGTTATGCGAGTTGTTTTGATTAAGAGTTAAGATTTCTTTTAGTTAAATGGAATGTTTTCATAGATGTAACCATTCCTGCGTTAATAACATCATTAATATGCCCTTAATATATTTTAGTGATGACAAAGACTTCCAATATAAAGAACACTACGTGAAGTAAGGCCTACCTGTTAAGCACATCATGGGATTTCGTCTGCAGCAGGATGTTAAGATACATACATCTACTGACCATCTTGGTCGAAGCTTTCATCTGGCTGCATTGAAAAAGAGAAAAGGTGTTAAGACATACCATGGTGTAGGAGTTGTTTAGGCTTACAGTAAAAGCACAAACCGGTATCATGTCTCCTTTTAGTTTCTTACCTAAAAACCTTTGGGACTCCCTCCAGGCTGCGGAGCTCTCCATCTTTTCCCAACAGAGGCTCGACCCCCTTCAAAATCTCTCTGGGGTCGACTGGTCCCCCTGCCATATCTGAAATACACACATCACACACTATAACTCATGCCAAAAGGACACAGATATATTACATTTATGATACATACAGTCAATCTTCTGTCTATGGTAAGACATATTTAAGTGCTGCTTACTGAGGACTGTTTGCCCACCAGAGAGAAAAGGTAGCTCCATGCTACAGAATTCCACCAAAACTATCTTTATTGTTTCAAAAAAAGGCCCACCAGGGCTACAAAAACCAGTTCACATCAATCACCACGCAATCAAATCTGTATCAGGCTAACAAGGTCACAGCAGAGTCAGATTCCACTTAGCGCTAAACACCATCCAGATTACATTTTGAATCATCTCATTTCAGTGATTCAGTGGTTGACAAGACCAACCCGTTTACATCAAGCTCTAAAGAACTGACGCACAACACCCAAGTCAGGGGACCATGAGCCAACAAGGGTTGAGCAGCCCTAGCTACAAGCCAACTTACAACATAGATAATTAGGAGCAGACCACTTTGATCGATTATTCAGTACATGATTTGTTTATCACGCTTAGAAAGACAGAAGCCACATTTTCTAGATTCATGATCTAGCTGACATGGTCACATACAAATCCCTTGAAAGTAAAATGAGCAGCATGTTCTTCCAGCTACCAGCACTCTGCTGCTCTGGTAGTCAAACATCCACAGTGCATACTGGCTTCAGTGTGCTGCCTCATACTTGAGATGTTTGAAGAGGTTCGTGAGGCCAACTTGACACCAGTTGAGCAGGGACAAGGGCAGGACTCTATAACTTATTCCTCAGTGCCAGTGTTTCCCCTTTCACTTGCAGGACAGGGCATATAGTCTGTTCGAATAGACAGTTGTGTGTATGTGGGCCAGCATTGTTTATTCCAGTTCAAAGTCTGATTCAAAATGCTGCAATGTAGACAACAAAAATGCTTGTTTATAAAATGGACATAAAGTGTTACAGTATAAAACGTCTTGGTTTATTTGCCTAACCTTTTACTTTAAACGGTTGCCTGATCATATCAAACGCACTTATTAATATGTATTCAATATCCATGACTACTGTTACTATTATTATTAGAAATATAAGTCTTATATCTACACGTTTATAATACAAACCAAAAAGAAAGGTAAAAGTTTGGTTAGAATAAAAGTAGCCAAAGAGAGGAATTTTTGCAAGAAATGTTACCGATATTGATTTATCAATTTTTTTTAATAGCACAACTCTATCACAATCATGGACATTTGTGCAAAAGTGCAACTCAAACAAGGAGAATGGACACAGAAACATCAATAGTACCTTATCAACCAGGTCTTCACTCATTAATATGGTATCTGATGAGAGGATGAATGATTCACTTCAAATTGTACGCAACAATAAAGTGTGATTGAAGGTAACTGTATGAAGGATGCAATGCTTGAAAACTGTAGAATTAAGTGTCCTGCAAATGTGATTATCAGCCTTAAAGCATCTCTATACTAGACTACAGTAGTGTTAATGACATCAGTGGCAACTGTTCCAGAGGGTAAAATTCAGACCACTTACTGCCACCTACAGGTTACTTTATTTTTTACACACTGGCACTATACTGTGTGTTGTTACACAATAGAGAAATGCATTACAAAATAATACAATTGTTAGTGCAACATTGACAATGATTTGAACTGCTGTACATTAATATGTTAAACAAACTCATGGCTGAAAGCTGTTTATGACTTATTATTTCACCAAGTATGTATCATTTTTGAAAAGCCTATTGTTATCCACACAATACAGCCAACACATTGGCCTTCATAAGTGTCTTCACTTCCACTGATTTTAAATAATATCATGACATACAGTCTTCTACATAATCTCCTAATGGTTCATGATAGAACTGCTTAGACTCAGCCTTGTTTAAACATGCACTTGTTTCTCCCATGTTTTTGCATTTATAATGTTTAAAATATTTCTGTGCCAGGTTGTTAATTCATGTACAGAGCCTGCAATTCTGGTGGAATTCAATTCATTGGAAATGTCATGATGTGAGGAATCAGTTAGGTCTTACCCGTGTAACTGTTGTAGTAGAAGTTTTATATAGTCTCAGACCTCCAAAACACTGCAAATAACCCAACTCCTGTAAATGTCACAATTGTTACACATATACACAAAGTGTTAAACATGGCTCTGGTTCCTGGTTCAGTGGGGGAGAGAACATTATTTGTGTTAAGTCATACTGTGACGTTATTCCATACACCACTGGTACATTATAGCAAAACAATCTGTGACTGTGCTCAATGACCAAGCCCTCTACAACAACAATATATTACTACAATTTGGACTTCGGTTGCGCAACAACATACGTGATGCAACGAGGAATATTCATCATGGAAGCCCGAATTAATCAAGTATCAGTGTAAAACGCCCTCGGTTATATAAGGGCAGGTCAGGAAGCCTATAAATGGCTTGCGGTTAACCTGACATCTGTCATTGCTGAGAACATGCCTGCATGACAAAGAGAAGTGAGCTTAGAGCTGACTGCTTCTCAGAGCCCTCCCTCCATTAACCACTTCGACGACGGCAAACCAATCTTTGCACAACCAACAATGGCTCATAGCAAAGATCGTACTGGGTGATAGAAAAACAAGACGTGCACCGGATATCTAGCGAACCATACGTGTATGGCGCTCAGACAAAGAAATGGACATCAATGTCTATTTGCTCTGCATTTCAGTTTTGTTAAAAAGAAAGAAAAAAAAAAGAAAAAGAAAAAGAAAGAAAAAAAACTCCCAAATGTTGCTCCGAGAACACGGCTAGCCCCCGGAGCTGTCCGAGGTGAAAAGCAAACCACAACTAATCCACCACATTTGTCAATCCCGACTGTTTGTGCTTCGAAAAACCACTTCGCTTGAATCATCCTGCAATCTTTATCCACAGATTGCCGAGTACGTGATGCGGGCTTTCGGAAAGTCCCTGTGCTATAATTATCGACTTTTCAGCACACACATAGTGCTTCATAAAATGTCCACAATCCTCAAACTAACGCAATCTTTATGTATAGATTGCGGTGGGTGTTCGTTCCATGGAGCAGCCCCTACAAAACAAATCTGGTAGGCAAAAAGTCCGACTTCATGAGCTGGAATTTTCTGTCTATGCCTACGGCAATCTTTATGAGTAGATTGCTTATGGTTATTTTACAAATTTGTTGGCTATATTACAATTTTATTTGTACAATTCGCCCAGTCCAGTCTCACACACAAAGAAACGGAGCATTGTGCCTCCGTCCACTTTCCTGTGTGAGCTCATACTATCACATTGTCTATGCTTAAATTGTTTACCAAGCTAACTCACGGTGTCTGCTAGCCAGCTACCGCTAGCTAGCCTATTATCTACGACTATTTTCATTTGATCTCGATTCAACTTAACTTCAAAATCAACTTACTATTGATAATATAGATCCTCAGCGCCTCGGGTATATTAGAGTGTGCTTTTCAGGCACTTATATCTCTTATTTCATCAACTTCATATCGTCAACCTTCAGGGTTTTAATATCAACTGAAATACTTCTTATGGGTGGGGCTGTAATAGCTAAAGGCTAGCCTTTCCTTCAGGAACAAACTGGAGGCAAAAATAGTAATCAAATGTCCATTACTTGAAGAAAAAAATATGAATTTGAGTAGAGTTGTTCAAAGTCCTCGACGGTTCAGTCTTCGGCAAAGCAAATTCATACCTGCAAAACACACAGAAAACACACATTTAATTTCGATTCTGACTAATTTCGTCGTCCATCGTCTAGATCAAAGTCCAATGATCTTCTGTTTATACATTCAGTAGGAATTCCGCTTTTAAAAAATGTTGAATATTGAAAATAAGCCTTGTTGTCTTTCTGACTTGACTTACCTTTGACCAAATCCAGGAATGAACTCGGAGAGGAGGGACTTAACTTTTATACTGGGTGACGTTTTTTACGTCACGGCCAGCGTCTTCCTCCGTTTTTGCTTAAACAAAATGGTGGGTAACCGACCTTCTCTCTCCACTCAAGGGCATAATGGCGTTGCTCTCATTTTGGGAACTCAGAATTTGAACTACTCCCTTGATTCACCTTGTTTGTATTGTATAGTTATATTTTTAAAAAGATCTTTGAGAACACCAACGCGTTTTGTTGATTCAACTGGATTTTAGTTATTATTTCATACGTACATTTAGTTAATATTATTTCTTCAAAATGGCGACTGTTCTGTCAGGGTCGTGATCGGGCGTAACCATGGGTGGTTACGTGGTAACCCACGACCCGCGAAACGTCTCGCGAGAGTAACAATTTAAACTAACCATGATAACCAAACCCTAACCATGTGTTTTTGTGCCTGAAACAGATTTTAACCACGACACTGTCACATTACAAAATATAATGAATTTATACAAAGTGCCCAAAAAGACACAATGCTTACAAATATCGTGAATCCCCCTCCCCCCGCGTGAGCGCTTGACATCCCTTGTGCGCATGCTCGGTACTCCTGTGCATACGCTTATGGAGACGTGTATGCTGCAGTTGGGGGTTTATTTATTTGTTTAATATATTTAGTTTCACAAATAAACGGTTGTCAGGACCGTGATGGTCACATTAGCCAATATTCACTATAGCAATCATTCATAGCCAACCAAATATGATATACCGTTTTTGTTTTTTTTTACCTACACTTTGTTATTTAAAATGTATTTCTTGACAAACTCGCTTTCAATATCATCTTTCCCCTTTCACCTACAACCAATCAATGATTTACTCTTTCCTATTGCCAGTTTTCCATATTTTGTATTATTTAGTTACTTAGCTTTCTCTACTTTTACATTTCTTGTTATTGTTGTTATTTCAAATGGGTATGTTTTATTTATTCAGCCTTATCAAAAATAACAACCACTGCTTGAGCACTTACAGTAATTGTGTTAAAATATGCCATTTGTATAGGTGCGAGTCAGTTTGACACTGTTATTTTATGTATTAAAAATAAAGTTTTTTTTTTTTTTTTATAAACAGATCACCCACAACGTCACACGGAATAATGGCTGCCTCCATCCAGCGCACCGTGAGGATTTTGTTCCGTCTGTCGTCTTCAACTTTACAGCCACTACGACAGTATCCGGTACTACATCTAATTGTGCTGTTGATATACCCATCATATGATTAATTTATGTGTGTAGAGGCTATGCAAATGTTTTGTTTTTTAACATTTGAAGTCGGACGAAACGCTGGACGCTCCCGTATTAGTATGGCGTTTATTCGCTAGTTAGTCAACAGTAACTGAACCATGTCTTGTCCAGTATAAAATCACCCTCAGGTAAACGTAATTCAAGTAGCACTTAACAACTTGTCTGTAGCGATATGTTATCGGTAGTATACAGGACACTGTTATTTCACACTCAGTCGTGTGTTATTGGCCCCGGCTTAACGGGGGTCACTAGTGTACAAGCAGTATAGCTACGGTGTCCGAAAGGCTTCATGCATCCATTCTAGCTCTAGTGGCACCTTTCATTTTACACTTATGACAGCAGGTGCTGCATTATGAAGGTGGTTTGGATGTTGTGATGATGACGGTGGTGAGGGGATTGTCTTTTGCATTCAGTCCAGTATGCAGAGGCTTCCTGTAAGAACATGCCCGGCTCTCCCTCTTCTTGTACCTCCAAGTCACTTTTACTGCAAAGCAGCATCACTTCCTGAGGATGCAGGTCAGGCTGCTGAGGCACTCTCCCGCTACAAGGACAGGCCCTGGGATTACCTCGAGAGTGAAGGTATGTTAAAGAAAATCAAGTCCCACTGTTAGCAGTAATGTTTGGTTTTACAGTAGTATTAATTTCTCCTGACAGAGTACATTGAAAGGTACGGAACCAATCCAGTGTGGGAAGGCTACAGGAGGAACCACAAAGGAGGCATTCCGCCACAAAAGACTCGCAAAACATGCATAGTAAGATTTTGATTTTAAATCCACTTTACATTTGCTCCTTGTGTCACGTATGACATTTAATTTAACATAAATTCTGTTTCTGTAGAGAGGAGACAAGATATGTGGAAATCCTTGTCCAATTTGTCGGGATCCAAACATTATCATCCACCATCAGGTTGGTTAGCATCCCTGTAATGGTCTGAACGGACATTAAACACACATACACCATTGATTTACACTGCATTGCTGTGTTCTATTATACATTAGTTTTATCCAATGTTAAAAGTGTTCTATCATGATCAGCACTAGGGTTGGGGGAAACGATTCTTAATTGCCTCACAATTGCCTCTTGAAAGATTGTGTCTTGATGCAGAAAAGTTAATAGTCGGAAATGTAAAACCCAATTCACAAAATTATGATAGTCTGTAACAAGTTTGTAAGATGGGGCTGTCGGCTGAACCAGTTGGATGGTGAAGGGTTAACATGACATTTGTGTTATGTTTATGTTCTAAACGACGCTACTTCTTGATTCTTGTTGGATAAAAACGTAATTTAAGCTTATAAAATATATTTTTTAAGATGAACAAAGATTAGTTCCCGTCCTTTGTGGCTTGTGACCTCTAATAAGAGTTTTCAAGTTGGGGACTTTATCTGGTGACCTTTTGAAGCTGGCCCATCCCGTAGATTGGGAACCACCGGACTAAAGTAGATAACTTTATACAAAGTAGTTAATGCTAGCTCCACATCAAGCGGCTACAACAGTAAAATGCTGCTTACAGATTGATGCATCAGTATTATTAATTGATCTAATAATGTCAGATGGAATCATACAGTATATCAGTCACGAGACATTTTACTGCATAAACAGTACTTTTACTTCTACACTTTTTGCTAATGTTACTGATAATACTGCTGTGCTTTTACTTGCTTTTTTTACATTGTTGTCTGTAAACAATATGAGCACTTCTTCGACCACTGTTAAACAGTAATCTTCTTCAAGTTCCCTTACAGAGAGACCAGGATCACATGTTCAAGAACAGTCAATGTTGGAGGGGCGTGCTTGTGAAAACAGTTTAATGAAAAAACACTGGTTTTGAAGTGGATAAAGACTTTTCAGATTTCCAAGTATGATTGCAGAAATATTTGTTGTAGAAAAAAATAGACCTCAATAATGTCATAGTTAGCATCAGCGATCAGTTCTATTGGCTATTAATAGCTTGAGCTTGCTGCATTATGCATAACAGCTGATGACCTGATTTCCCCTCATACTGTACACTTACACAAATCTGTCTTCTGTTTTAGAATGTGAAATTGCTGCAGCAGTTCATTAGCCCCCACACTGGGATGGTGTATGATTCCACTCGAACTGGTAAGAAGTCAACATGTCATCAGAGTGAGCACTTGTAATCCAGTTGATTATTACCAGGTGGCTCATGTTTCCATGCTTCTGTGGTTTCCAGGAGTGTGTAGGAAACGGCAGAAGAAGCTAAATGAGGCAATCAACACAGCACAAGATCATGGTATGTAAGACCATTAAGATTTAAAATATAGAGTGCTCAACTATAAACAGCCCTTTTAAGATCCTCATTGGCGTGTAGAATAATACAAAGATATTGATACTTCTGATCCTAAATGTTACTGTTGCAGGATTGATTTTCATATATAAAGATTTATATCTAAACTGAGTCACTTGGTCTAAATGTGTAATTTGTCATCAGCATGGACATAATAGAAAGCTTAACTACATTATCACTAGAATTTAACTCAATCATACACAGTTGATAAGAACTACTTTCCCTTCCACTTGTCATGATCATATGCCAAGTACGGTTCTATAATGCACAAACTCACTGACAGAGAGAGGACATTGATGATGGCTGACTATAAACGCAGTGACATGTGGAACATCATTAGTCCTCAAAACGACGATGCTGTATGTAATGTGTGTGGGAGAACTATGAGGTACTGTGGCAACATCACAAACCTTGTAAGCATCTAAGATTTAGAATATGCAGAATATGATGGGGTTATATAGCGACATTACATTACCACTGTATGCCACTATATCCAACATATCTCCTGGACGTTACCCCCAGAATTCAGTTCTTACACATGTAGCAGATGCAACATGTTTATTTTCAGTAATGTTCAAGTTTTTTCAGAGATTAGTTTTTTTTCTCAAAGTTTAATATTAATATCATAAATAATAGTAAGTTTGCTATTTATGTTCTAAAGCTAAATCTTTTAATCTGGCTTCTGTTATGTGTTGTGCTGGTTTATAGTTTAACCATTAGTGAGGTAGCATTTCCTGACACCAGCTGTTTCATCCCCAGTTGAAACGCACCTTTCTGGAGTGACTCTCTCTGTTCTGTATTTGTAGTTTTCATAGGTTTCATAGGTCCATAAGGTTTTCATATTGGACAATATATACACTGATACAGATATATCTGTGATAGGCTAATATTGACCGATAAAATTGGCCGACAATTGAGTCAGTTGGGTTCTACTATTTTGC